>CM023103.1:9233773-9833773 GCA_013103745.1 Gardenia jasminoides
ATCAGCAGAGAAAAAAATAAATCAATTATCAGAATTGAGAGTACACAATTGCCATGGAGGAACTGCAGCTGAGTTATTTGTCTTCTCTATTATCTAAATTATCTACAAGAAACAAAATTCCACTCCATGAAGGCGAAAAAATTCCCAGCAGCTAGTCTTTGCTCAAAATCAATTTACTACGACTATTGGTTCATAAATGCAATCGCTCGCGGTGCTTGCTCAACATGATCCATTCTGATGAATCACTGTACGGGAACATCAGAAACGGTATTACCTTGACCATCTTGATGCTTGATCCGGCATTTGGGAACCATTTTTTCCAGCATCGATGTCCCTTTGAAGTTCATCATCTGCCAACAGGTCTTCTTGTAGTTGACAAGCTGCAAAAAAATAACTGTTAAGACACTTGAAGAATAACCACCAACAGTCTCATGTTAACAAAAACTGACCTGATCATGCGAAATCTGTTTAAAGTCGAACTTCTTGGTCCATATTGACTCTGCTTCATCAGCCGCCGGGAGCACTAAACTTCTAATCTTCAGGAACGCCATCAACTTCTCGATACAGGAAAATAGTAGTTGAAAGTATCCCTGTGTTGGTATTTCAGCATTAACAACAGTAGTATATTTCACTAAGAAACCAAAAGATCATTAACAAAATTACAGCAACTTGAATCAACTGAATAAATTCCTAACATAATTGTAGCTTCAGAAGCACAACACCTTCAACTTTTCCGTGCTCCATTGTCTTATAATATCATATAATTTCCACAGTAATATGATTATGAGATGATCAAAGCCAACAAAACTAGGAGCAAGTGAAAGATAATCAGAAAGAAACAACATTTATGTCCCTAACGAGGTCAGAAAATATGCTTCTTGACAATTAAAATATCCACGGGATCAGTACAAGGATATCATTATTAGCACATCAATCAGCAGCAGATTGAACCATTGGCATTAGAAAGCACATTGAGTTGTCAGTTAGTTATACCTTAGAAACATGAAAATCTAAAACACTTTGACTAAATAGAGAATCTCTAAGATCAAACTTACCTACATCCCGCAGCATCAGAATGATAATCACATGCATCTTAAACTCAAAAACTGCAGGAAACTAGAACATAACTTAAACCTCAGAAAAAACCAACAGCTACACATGTATGTATGTGTAAAGTATCAGTCCTACAATGAGCCAAGCAGCGTCATCATCGACTTTGCCTACTGTGTCACCCTGAGCTAAAAATACAAATAAGATCAAGCTCAACTAATTTAAGCCGAGTTCATGTTCAAGGTTTACACTGTTCAACATCACTAATTAGATTTAACTTAGTTGCTAGGACATTTACTTCCTGGCTCATATGGTAGATCAGAAAGGGTAATACATGTTAGCTTTCTAGAAAAAGCATATGATGATCTCACCTTGCCTTGATTGCAACTTTTAGTTGCAACTAGAGGGATTTCTGCTACATCCTGTCCGAAAATCCGGAAGATCACAGCTGATACAACTTTTGAGCTGCACAATCAACAAGAAGTTGTTAGCTGCAGAATGAGGCAACTGCAATTACATGAGAAAGCTATGAAGAGCAAAGTCTGATGATTTACTTGACTGTCAATATTGCACAGTACATTCCACTAAAATCATGACCACGTATGTTCCTTCTGCAACAGAATGAGCACACATGAGCATAGAAACTAGTGATGCCTCTTTAAGGACAACCACCATCTTCCTTACCCATAAACCATAGATGGAATAAAGTCACGCCCAGTTACTGAGTCGACAATAGGGTCAAAGCAATCCTGTGACACGAATCAGTAAACAAACCTGTTGATGCAACCTTCTTAAAAGTATAAGCAATAAAGCAATACAGACATCATCAAGAAGAAAATAAGCATTTCAACCAGTTATTTGCATGAAGCATAGAACAACCCTTTGCAGTAAATATTGAAGCCACTAAATTGAAAGAAATTCATGCACCTTCCTTTACAGGCATTTTCTTTGATCGCTCCAGAAGACAAAAAGCAGCAGTGACCAAGCAGACTGTTGAAATATCAAAGAGCTAAATTTCATGCAAATAACTTTTCGAACTGAGCATATTCTCTTTCTACGTCTTGTTTACTAGCTCATTCCCCTTATAAATTGTGAGCAAACATGTCTAATCAAAAGCACATCCAATTAACATCTTGTAGTCCCCTACCCTATTCTGCAACTGAACTGGCCAAGAAATGGATATCTGAAGTTCAATCGGCCCCCTTTCCACCCCCCAAAAAAAAAAGGAAAAGAAAAATGAAACCAAAATTTTGCTTAACAGTGCAAGGAAACAATTTATTAACCCAGATCTAGGAACAAAAACAAGGTACAGCCCCCAGTAAATGTCTCACTAAGCATAATGGAGTTCTAACCAATCTTTACAACTCAACCTACATAAATAGGCTTTGTAAAATGTCATTTGCATAAATAGAAGACACCTAACTGCAAAACAGCTAATATATACTTACATGAAAAATTGCAACAGCGTCGGACAGTAAATGCTTATTCTCCCGGTTGACATTTTTGCCATTGAGAAGCCTCCAACTCACATCAAAAACAGTAGTGACATCAGAGCCATCTAACATGTGCTTCTTCCTTATGACATCCAAACAAGACTCTGGTATTTTCTCTGGTCCAGAACTAACCAAGTTAGTTAATGCAGAATAGATCCTCTTGCAATCCCCAGAACAGAACCATTTCCCTTTGGGTAATTCCTGTTGTACAAGTTGTCAGAATTTTGACCCAAAAAAACTCAAAACTCAAACAGAGAAAACTGAGCAAATTACTTATCAAATTGCAAAAGACACACCTTTAAATCCGCTATCTTCTGTTTCTTCAAGCAGCCAACATGATATTCCTTCTCACACTACAACAGACCAAGTGATATTAAGAAAAATCACTTCATTTTCTAGGAGTGACCAAGGATAGTATCAGGAAATACCTGATCACACAGTATGACAGTACGAGGTCCAAAACCAGACTTGCTGAAATCATAACCTCTGCACAAAGATTTGACAATCAAAAGAAATCACGTAAATAGATGATTGTAGTGCCTCAGTGGGTGCACTGATGTACCATGCCATCAAGTCTTTGTGAACCGGCTAGCTTCAGCAATGATGTCTAAATACTTAGAAATAGCCTACCTGCATATCACGCATGCAATAACTTCAGCATCTTCTGGGTTTTTGACAATGCGAATGCAGCGGTTTGTGATCTGCTCTATGGGGTCAATTCCAGGAATCCTTCCAGCTGCTACAGCATTGGCATTGTGCTCCACAAATCTCTCCCTCTGAAACATGTTCTGGCAATAGTTGCAGTACCATTTACCACGAGGAATTGTTGACAAGGAAGCACATGCTGCATATCCACGTCAAATCCACTTAAAAAGAAATTAACAAGGACAACCAATTGAGAAGAGAATAGGTTTCAAGAAGAAAGAGCACAAAAAGTTCGCTCAAAGCATAAATCAAAACATTCACATTCCACATCAACATGAGCTAATTCAAACTTGAGGAAATAGAAAGAATTTTGATTGAGGCCAGGACAAGGTTGAGACAGGTACTTAAAAGAACCAGAGCAATTCATTGAATATCATAATTGGTCTGTCAAATGAATATTCACACCGTTGATGCCCACATGCATAATCCGCATCTAAGTGGATGGAACTAAAGACCTTTTACAACACAGGACCAATTCTGAGGTATGGTAGGAACTCAAATTGGAATGCTAATATAAAACCAGTTGTGAAAAGTCAAAAGTAAATATTTTTTCTGATAACAAGTAGGACGGATAGGACAATGTCCTAATAAACACTATACAATAGAGAAAAAAAAAGGCATCTATAGTTATTGAAGTGGCCCATTTGACTACAAGAATTACAACAAGAAGTGAATTTATTTGCATTTGAAAGCAAAAATCTCTGATAATGTTTCTGCGGAAAAATAACAACTGCAAAAGACCTCTATGGCAGGGATAATGCATATGAACTTCCAGCTTCTTTATCTTAGAAGCCTATCATGTTTATTTTCAAGATATTAACACCACCCTTTTAGGACAAAAACAGCATCGCACCATCACCAATAAATGCCATGCCAACAATTTTCCATCATTATAACAGGTGGCAGCACCAGGTCACAGAAACTAACTTCATTACTAGATCCAGTTAGCAAGTTGGCAGTATACGCACAAAAATCATTTGATCACAAAAGGTAGAACCAAATGCCCCATAATAGCAGGTCTTTTAAAAAAAAAATTAATAGATAACTCAAGCAAGTTGTATATGGCATATTCATAAGATCAATTTCTACAGGGTTCCTCCTCCATTTCTAGCTCTCTGGCCAGCTCTCCCACCCCTTCCTAAGCCACTGATGCCTAAAAAACTGAAATTTCAGAAAGTAGATTTAGGAAATCAAAAACCAATCCATTTGGATCATGAAATTTCTTGCGTAGACAATTCATAGCCAAAGGTCAAATAATGTAGAAATTTATGTCCAAGACAATTTACCTTTATGAAATGCCCTTGGGCATCCATCACAAAGTACAAGCTTTCCACCATCAGCACAGATGGTGCATAAATCATCATTGTCACTAGCAGTACACTTGCGACCTTTCAGCAACTTTATGGCGAGCTCATGAAGAGATACTCCATTAGATGTGTAAATATATCCATAGCTACAGAACATCCAATAGAACTAAGAATTTGGACAAATAAGGGCTAAAATAAAGGGTTATGCAATATTGAAGAGCAGACAATAGCAAGAAAAGAACTCACGGTTTTTTCCTTGATGCCCAACCAGCATGAGCTTCAAAGGTTGATGGACTGACCTGCTCAAGGTTGAAAGGAAGATCAACACATTGATGTTAGAAGGGATCCATATGTACAGGAAAAATCACCATACCTCAAAGTTGCAGCAATTGCAGACAATTCCTAGTCCTTTTTTATAGCCTGTGAGTAGTTCCTGCTCATGCAGAAGGTAGAATGTTTACAGAATCAATATATTAATCACCCCTCAGCAAGTGCAATATTTATTTCCATCACCTGTCCTCGGGAATAATAACTTAGTACAGCTCCATCGGGCAATCCACCTTCCTCAAAAACCAGCTTATGCATCCTTTGATCTCTATATAAAACAACGTAATAGATGTTGTTATTTTTCTTATAATAAGAAGGCATAGCAAAACAAAAAACAATTAATAAAAAGAAGTTGAGACAAACTTTTTGGTTATCTTCCATTGGCTCTTGGATTGTGGAGAGATCAAAGCACTTTTAGAGGATTTCGGAGATTCAGTCGGGCTCAATGAGCTACAAACAGGTGAATAAGCAGGAAGCTAAAAGATATGCACTCACTATACGTAGTTAAAGAACTTGCATGGGGCAGTTAAAAAATAACCTTTTTAAGATCTTCGCCTCGGTATTAGTTTCTAACGAGTTGCCCATTGCAGCACTTCCAATTGAATTCCTCACAGAAGTAGGATTAGTTAACCTAAATGGTCCAAACAGAGACATTTCAGCAAAGTACGAAGAACTTTTAGGTTGAAACCATGGTTTATCAATCCGGAAATATAGAGGAAAAAAGTATAGAAGCAGAGCAGAATAACCCACTTCTCAGCTATCTTCCACTGGCGCTTCTTTTTGGAGGACTTAGTTGATGTCTTCTTTTCGGTAGCCATTTCTGAGAACCTAAAATTAACATGTGCTATAAAGTTAGGTACGTTCTTAACAGACAGAAAAATGATCTTATCACAGCAGTTCAAAAAAGGAAGTGAAAAGCTGCCAACTTTCTCTTTTTCCTCCCTCGGCGATTACTTGGAGAAGCAGTTTGGCCATCAACACTTTCAGAGGCTTTTAATCTCACAACTGGATCTGATTTCCTGAAATAACACAAGTGTGTAACTAATTGTCTCCATTAATAGGAACATCTTAGGTAAGCAGTAAGCAGCGTAAGAATTTTTAAGCTATAGTAAATCTGCTACACAACTGTGGGAAACTCATTTCATTTTCTGTTTTTCTTGCATCACATCACAACTGTAGAGAAACTAGTTTTATTTTCTCTCTTTCTTTTTCTTCTTTTCTGTTACAATTATTCTGTTGCATCAAGTAAAAAAGTTGAAATAGCAGACTAATGAAACTTACTGTCCAAGAAAGCATACCTAATCCTCTCATACGGAGTGTGCATCCTACTGTCTACTGATCTTATGGATATCATGCAGGAATCACACAGCTGGTCCATCTTTGCAGCAGAAGTTGCAAGAAACAACCCTTAAATCAAAGAAACAAACCTTTCTTAGATTACAAAATTTGTAAGACAAACTCAAAATTCTCAGTGAAACGAGCTTACTCTTGCAATTCTGACAACTTATGGACTCCTTCACAGGCAGTGGACCTATGATACTTTGAATAGTTTCTTCCACTCCTTTCAAAGACGACTTCCTGCACTCCTTCACCACATCAAGGAGGCTTTTCCCATTTTCAAGACAGATGTATTGTGTTGCCCGTCTATACGATCTACAAGCATGGATTTCGAATTTACAGGGCGGCACTACCTACAAATGCAGGAGAAAGTTATACGTATTAACATTTCTAAGCCCAACCTGGAAGAACCACAATCTGATAATTAAAAAAAAAAATGCAAAAATGGGCTAAATACTTACCGTTACTCCCTTGCACAAACCACAAGAACACAGAATCCCCCAGTCCTTAATGGTGCCCCGCAGAGGTATACCCTACATTCGGAATAACAATATAATTGCACGATGAGAAACACATGCTTATCAACTCCAAATATTTCTACGCTAGCAGGCTTCAATAAGCATCTTATAAGTCACAGATACTAGCAAATTCCGGTAACATTCGTCCTCACAAAATTACTCGAATTAAGAAAATTTCATTCCAGCAACAGTCGAACAAATTTTATCAGTAAACCATAAATGGCAATTCGATACTCTTAATTTATGGGAAAAAGTAAAAGTTAAGGGGAAAAAAGGGAAAACAGTTGTGTCAGCATCATACCTTCTTGCCGCCATTATAAAAAACCGGATATCCTTCAAGCAAACCCGTCTCAAATAGCTCCCTCACTGTGGTAGGCCTCCCTTTGATTTCAATCTTTTTGGACATCAGCTTACCGACGACATCTACAGTCCCATTCTCGTCGGATTCCGACTCCAAAACCAAGGCGTCCTTAAACCCTTGGGAGTCCCCATTAGCCGTCTCCTTATCCTCCACCTCCACCTCCACAACCGTAGCTTTTAATGCCGATCGGGTGAACCGTCTAGGCATGCCATTACTCTGTAAGTCCAACGACGCAATTGGCCCTTGCCGAACCTCAACCTCGACCATGTCGTCGTAATTCTTGGCCACCTCGGTCTCAGCCTCGGCTGCTTCAATTACCGAATTGGGTTCAGTCGTAACTATAACTCTGCCCTCCGATTGATCGCCGGCATCAGTTTGAAATTCAGTCATCGAATCTGCTGAGGCTAGGGCTGCGCGAGGAGAATTAACAGCGGCGTCAGCTTTTTGTTTCTTGCTTCGCTTGTAAAAAACCCTGACGGCAGCCCTGGGAGAGGGGGAGGGGGAGGGGGAGGGAGAGGGAGAGGGAGAGGGAGATTTGGGGTCGGGAATGGAGGGGTTGGAACAAGTAGGGAGGTCCGGCGGTTGATGGGACTGTTGGTCTTGGGGCAGAGATTTGGATCTCCGAGTGCGCCCTAGAGGTTCAGTCAACTGAGACTGAGCCTCCATTGCATAGGCCAGCTCTCGCTTCATGGCGGTGTGCCGTTGAGTTCAAATGATTGAACGCAACAACACGAATGAACCTGTACAGATATCGGCGTCAGTGTGTGAGTGAGTGTGCGCAAATAGGCCTGTGCATGCAGCTTGAGGAGTCTGAATTTGGTTGGGGGCTTGAAGGCAGGCGGCAGGAGGGAGGAGGAAGGCTGGGGGGGTTTGGGGGCGGGGGATGTCTCGGAGCCCCAGGAGTCTAGAGGGGAGGAATCAAGGAGTCTGTGTCTGTGTGTTGGGGAGTCTTTTGTTTTGTTTTGTTTTTTTTTTTTTTAAAGAGAGTATATCGATGACGAAAGATGAAGTGGAGAGGGGCAGTGATGTGAGTAGGGTAAAAAATCCAGTAAACTCTGACGTTTGAAAATGTGTGCTAGCATATCTATCCCAATCCTTTTCTACACTTTTTTTTTTTTTTTTATTACCCTTTTCGGCTTAAGGATGGAGGTGTGTGATTAATTGGGGCCAGTCTACCGTTTTATCTTTTCTCTTGTTGATAGTTTTCTAGCCTGGTAGAATTTTATAGGTAAGAGGCATTGCACTTAAAATCTCATAACTCGCATGGATTGCGATGTTTAAAAAATAATAATAATAAACGAAAAATATGAGCCTGTTTAGATACTTTTTTTTAAAGCAAATTTGGATAATTTATTATCTCACATATATCATATTAAAAATGTACTAAAGTATCCCATCCAAACACACTCAAATGTTCACTAAAAAGGTAAAAAATTTTGAGTGAAAAATTGCAATCCAAATAAGGCCTTAATTTCTAGAATATTGACATTAATTACTACATTAAAACCGTCTAGACGTTTATCATTTTACTGGTAAAGTGTAAGTATAATTAAAATAGTTAATCACGTATACATTTTTACTTTAAGATTTGAGAAGAGGGCAATCTTGAATTCCTAACTCATAGAGAGAGCACAGTTTTGGTGATTTATAATTAAAGGCATTTGCACTTACTTTTAAACAAAAATATATATTTCCCTATATAAATTTAACAATTCAACTTGTACGAAAGCAAGCATACAGTACCTTTGAAATAAATTTCTACTATTCATATAATTTTCCATCATTATGCCTTGCGGCAATTAGGGGGGGGGGGGAACGGTGCAGTAATTCTGAACTTCATATTTGCATTGCGAATTGTGATATTATTAATTTATTACTAGCCAGCCAGTTGATTGTTATCAACGACATTCAATTATTTAAACTCTTGGCGACCGAGCTAGTTCATGAAGTTCATCATCACCAGCTTATTTGGATTGTTATTTTTAGAAGTTTTTGTAGAAAAATTACTATTTGATGTATGTGAAAAAAAAATGTAATTAAAAAATGTATTCACCGAAAATTTTTAAAAAAAATCCTATAGAAAATGGCAATTTAAACAAGACTACGGTGAGGTAATGTCTGCTAAGTGGGAAACAACTAAAGTTAAAAAAAAAAAAATTTTTTTTTTTGGGGCAACCCTTTTCAAATTAGGGGGCTGGTTGAGTTGAGATTGACCTTCCATCATCCCCGTGGCATGTAAATAGCAGCATCACTTTGTGATTGATTATTTTCACTCCTGATTTGTTAGATGGATGGAACCAAAATCGTATATATTTGTAGGAGGTGTATATTTGCTAATCTTTTGCTGTACTTAACTGGAGCTAATGTTGCTGTTTATTGTTCTCGATGAGTATATTTCCTTCTTGGTGCCTCTCCTCTCCATCAAGATGTACAGATGAACTACTTTCGGCATCGTAAATTAGGGGATTGTTAAAAAGGGATTGTTCCTGGTTTTAAGAATTCAAAGTCGTGTTCCATCTGGTGCAGATTTTCTGTGCACAGGGCAAAATGCTTTCTGCAATCAAATTAAGCTGTATACCCAAAACCTTGTTGGATGAACAGGTGTTAATTTATGGCAACGAGACTTTTTAATTAACTGGAAAAAAGAAAACAGAAAGATTAGCATGCTGTATCGGCCCGACTAAGTAATAACTTATGGTTATGGCTGATCCCTCGGCCGGAGCTACAATAGAAATCTAGTTGTTAATCTGGAACAAATATACATAGAAGCCTTCAGTTTGATGTGATTACTGCACAAAATAATGGATTTTTCATATAGCTGTCAAAATTTGGACACAGACTCCTTTTCTTGATTTCTCAATTAGTTTATTCAGAGAAGACAACGCGGGGAAGTTTTGTTTTGGTAGGAGGAGAAAGCTAAACATCACACGTGTCGCATATGCAAGAGTGTTTATTCTGATGAGGGGCTTTACAGATTTAGGTACAAAGTGCATGACACTCAATACGATACATGCATTACCGTCATGAAATTTAGAGAGTAACAAATCAGGAAGAAAACCACATTTGATTTAAGCATAATCAGAAAACAACATTTGATCTAAGCATATATAATCTGCCTAGCCCTTGAGATTATATTATTATTATTCTTTGATGAAGATGCCAAAGGATAGAAGTTGCCCTACACGACGATGATATACGTTAGTAGTATATCAAGAACAGAAACCACCTTTCTGATGGCTATTCCTCATTCGCTGTTGCTCAAGGAGGCTTCCCGTGGGGTTGCTGGCCGGGTCCATCGATCGGTGGAGGAGACGCGCAGCCGCCCTTGCCACCCGATTGATCAAATTGAAGCACCAATCCAGCCATCGCCATTGTGCTGGCAAGGGCAGCTGAGAAGCAAGAACGAGTGCAGCCCTCGCGTGGAACGGCCAGGAGAGGGTTTGAGTAAGGAGGGTTGATGGGGGGTTTAAAAGGATGTCGTTGATCATGAGAGCCATAAAAGGGTGAGGTGACTTAAGTAGTAGGAGTGTTTGTGACTTTTTAAGATGCTAAAGCTAAGCATATCAAAAACAACAAAAACAGAAAAGGAGTGAAAAAGGAGGTCTCAAATCAGGATCTTCTAAGGCATATGCCGTTCAAGTCTCCACCTCACTGATATAGAGTACTACCACTACTATTACTCCCGCTTTTTGCTCATCTATGCTTTTCCGTTTGGCTGCAGATCTTTGTAATTGAGTGCATGCTCCTTTTGATTGAAGGTTGAGAAGTAGTTAGTTTATTGGACGTTTTGGGAATATATAAATCTTAAGAGTGATTAGAGAATTTTCACAGTTGGACTAGAAAAAGAACAAGAAAAGAGAAGATGAGATCAGCAACTAGTCGCAACTTTTGATTAGAGAAATAACTTAAATTTCAGTTCAGACATAGTTTTTTTTGCCTCGAAAAGAGAAAGACAAGAAATACATCTAACCAGAGATGTATCATGTATATACGTTCATTTAATCTTTTTAAAGAAGTAGACAGCTTCTCAGATTTATGACATTTCAAGATATACAACTCTGATACGTGGCACATAATTGTTCTATGCTTGAATCGTAAAATATTCTAAATAAAAAAAGAAAAACTGAGAGTCATTTGCTCATTATTAAAAGTCATACGAGGTGACTTTGTTTAGCGGTTCTTTCTTTATTATAGTCTGAGGTGAGATTTCATTTTCTTGGGTGACACAAGCAGAGTGCGCCACTTTCGGTCCTTGATTGCGTAATGGTTTTATTGGATCTTTCGAGTTTCCATGAGTCATTTGATACCAAAACGGTTTCTGATGATCAAAAGAACTCATCTTTATTCAACAAATACTTGTTTTTCTTCGAAACCCTTTTATGTCCTAGTAGGGAGAAGGCATAGAGCCTGTGTGTAAGCATTTGCCAAAGGCAACATTTGGAGTTGATATATGTGGCAGTATTTCCTGTTTAATTGGAATAAGCCTTCGTAGTAATTGGGTTGGTTCATCTAGGTTAAGGTGGATTATCTCTTGCCTAGGAAGTAAATTGTAGTTACAAAAGATGGATTCGAGCAAATGCATCTTGTTCCCTAAAGAAGTGACAAGAAGAGGAATAGGCATCTTGAGTTCCACTGAATAAGATCCCAAGGCTTGCTAAACAAAGTTGGATATGCATCTACGAACGACTGAAACTTGTAATTAGGTCAACTATACATGCAGCAAGTATTTTGTTGGGAAGTTGATGAGATTCGTGGGAAGTTTAGAATCATATTTAGATTTGATGCCAAGCCAGTCAATGTGCTAAGTGCTCCTTGACGTATTATTGCCTTCCATCAATACTACACCTTTAAACCAAACAAAGATTTCCTCCACTTGCACATTGAGATCCGGAAGGCAGTACTCATAGTTTGCCCACTTAATCGCCTCCAGCGATCCACCAAGTCATTTCTTCGTTGGATTTACTTCCAAAGTGGTTATTTCTTCGAGCTTAAATTGCTTACAAGCAGGCATGACTTGGCCTTTAAGTAATTATCTTTCCTGAATGAGAAAAACCATAGTGCCACACCTTATTAATGAAGAATGAGAAGCACTAAATTGCTTTGGGCATCATGACTAACCATACATGCCATGTCTCCAAATGAGCAAATTATGATTCAATAAGCTGGATGTTGTGATTGTCTTGAGTGATGGGTTAACTATACCGTTATGTACAAAACCCTCTCCCCTCTGATCACTCATTATTGCCGATCCTCATTTTTGACTGTTAATGGAGTGCCTCCTATTACACTTGCTTGATCTAAATATCTATGTATAAAATTTTTGCCTTTCTTGAAAAATAAAAAAATTGAAGAATGTATGCCAAAAATAGCTACCTGAGTTGAAAGGAATCTGGCCTACTTAGTAACACATGCATTCAAGAAAACCACCTCTTTCCACTTTTGGCTGCCTTTAGCTTCATCACAAGATCCTCCCGCTGGGCTTCCACTTCGGCATATTTCAGGCTCATTTGCAAGTACCGCTCACGAAGGTCTCTTAGCTCTGTCTCTAGTGATGACTTTGTTCGTTCAAATCTCTCTCTTGCCTCTGCTTGACTCCCCACCACTGATATCTTTGAATCAGCCATCGCTTCACTGCTTAGGTCCTCTGATGAAAAGCTAAAGGTGCAGCAAGAATACGAGTTAGAATATTTATGTATTTTGTGTAGGAAAAAGAAAGGAAAAAAAAGGAGGAGTTAATGTTTCACATGGATCAAGCAAAGACATCTAAAGATCCTATTATGGCTATCTACTTCCTTTCTAGATCATTCAAGTTTCTATTAAGGGCATTATTTCTTGTGATCTTTGCTTACAACCTTTGCAGCTGAATTTTGTGCACGTTATCCGCATTCAATGCCTCAGCGAGCTCATTAGCTTCATCAGCTGGACGAGGACTTCCATCCTTAGTACTGCACTTACTATCACACTGAACAAACATAATAGAACCAAAAGAATATGTTAATAAAGAAATCAAAACCAGCACTACCTAATTAAAACTCAAAAGATTTCTCTTTGAGAACCAAATCCTATAAAATATCTCAGAAGTAAAACCATGATTATCCTGTTATTTTGTAGAAAAATAAGATTGTAACTTACCTTTCTGGCGCAATTATGTCTCTTTAACAGATCCATTTCAAGAGCTTGAACTTTCAGCAAGCATTCTGATTTTTGCTCTTCAAGCTCAGATATAATCTGCTGATACTTCTTGTTTACTTTTCGGACTTCATTTAATTCATTTTCCAGATCAGCATTCGATGCAGACAAGGTCTCTTTTGAAAGTAAAGCACCCTCCATTTGCAGTATCTTTTCTTCCAGGGCAATTGCCTTTTGTTTGCAGTCCTCATAGTCAGTCATTGCCTTTTGTAAGCTCAAAACTTTTTCAACACAGGAATTCTTCTCAGCCTTAAGACTCTCATAATCTCCAGATATTGTCTGAAATGAGGCTTCTAGCTTTTCCTTTTCAAACCTGCACTCTTCAAGCTTGCTCTTCAGGACTGAGACTTCATCCTGCAGGTCTGCTACTCTTTGAAAATGAACTTTTAGGTTGGCAATCTCCTCACGGAGTTGTTGGTTTTCATAGTCAGAAAGAGTAAGCTTCAATTCAATGTTGTTCAGAGCTGTCTTGAGCTTTTCTTCAGTTGTCCTCTGATTTGCTAAATGCTTTAACAATCTTTCATGGTCAGCAATTAGTAATTCATGACTCTTTTTGGAAGCAGCAAGCTCAGTCCTCAAGCTTTCTGCCTTCAACTCCAATTCTACATGTAGATTATTAAGGTCATGCTCACCCAATTCCAATTTTGAGTTAACTTCTTGAAGAGCAGATTCCAATTTTCTTTTATTAGCATTCAGACTGGCAATTTCAAAAGAAGCCTCAGTCTGTGCTTTCTCCTTTTCCTCACGAGCTACAGAAATTTGGGTCACCAGGCTTTCCACCTCCTTCTGGAGGTTCTTGACTTCAGACGATGTCTCAAAATGCATCTGATTTGACACAGTCTCCAGCAGAACAAGTTTTTCCTTTTCTTTTCTGTATTCCTGATGAAGGGCCTCCAGTTCAGAATTCAGAATTTTCTCTTTCAAGGTAAATGCTTCCAGCGTGGAATTAAGATTTTCTTCTAGAGCTTCAACCTTTTTAGTGCAATCAGAGAAACATTTTTCGGACTTCTCTAATCGTGTCGCCACCTGCTCACTGTGTTCATGCAATTCTAGTTCCTTCTTCTTCAGTTCTTTATTCAATTTCTGAAGAATCTTGCACTCTTCAGGAAGCCTGAGAATGGATGCTTGAAAGTCCTGATTTTCTGCCTTGAGACATTCACAGTGTCTTTGAGATTCCAACAGTTGATCCTGTTTATCTTGTATATTTTGGTTGAAACCAACATTATGGACCTCCATCTCAATCTCCAAACTTCTGACCTGCTTTTGCAGGTTTACCGCAAGGGACTTTGAGTTCTTTAGTTCCAATCGACAAAAATGCTGCTCATCTTCCAACTGCCTCATTTGAACATCCATAACAGATATTCTTTCTTGTAATTGCAACTTTTCATCTTCCAATAGTATGATTTTCTTCTCTAAGTTGTGTTTTTCCAGTTCTAGCTCTGCTGATTTTCTTTCAAGGATTTCTTTTGCAGAGACATGGGAGTCCAAACTGCTACTGAGCACTGCAAAATCATTTTGTAGATCATCTAAGCATCTGGATGTGACTTCATGCTCCCCCTCAATTGTTCTGCTGCTCATATCCAGCCGAACCTTTTCTGTTTGAAGATCGGCAACTTGAATTTCTAATTCCCTTTGACGTTGGATGTATAAATTAGTCTGCTCTTCCTCACTCAACAAATCAGCTCGTAGCTTATCCATCTCAGATCTCTTCTGAGATAATTCCTTCATCAAACTTTGACAATCAGCTTCTAGTTCTGCCTTTGAAATCTCATGCTGTTGAACCTTCAGAGTCATATCTTCCATACTTTTGTAAGCTTCAGCAATAGTGTCATTTCTCTTTTGGATCTCAATTTCACCCCATTTAAAGGTCTGCTCAAACTCAGCAATCCTATCTTCCAAGATGTTGTTCAGCTCAAAGAAATAGTTGAGTATTGATTCAGTCAATACTTTTGAGTTGGATGAGGCTTTCTTGCTCAAATTAAGCACATCATCAACAATAAGTTTGCACTTCTCACTTGCATCAGAAGAAACATTAGGCAATGGCTTCATTAGACGGTGAAAAGCCATCTCCAGTTGTTTCAGCAATTCACAGAATAGTCCAGAAGATTCAAATGCAGCCCATTGCTCCTCCTCATTCGTCTTTGGCTTGAGCTCTGGATCATATAGCTGGGGTTCAGTGTCACTCACATCAGACTGCATGCTAACAGATTTCCCTTGCAGCTCACTAGATGTTGAACTGAAAGATCCACATTTTCCAATATGCATATTTTTTGACTCCTTAATCTTCAACAATAATTCCAAGTTCTCCTCAGTAAGCTCATTGCAATCCTTCTCTAGCTCATGCACTTTCTCTCTCAAGGATTCGATCTCTTTAATCAGATCAGAATCACTTCCACTATTCTTTTCCATATCCTCCAAAAGCCTTCCTCTGACAGATTTCATCACCTTCGCTTGTAAATTGGTTATTTCTTCATCCTTAATGCACAACTGATATTTGTATTCTCTCTCCATATCTAAAAGGGACTGGCTATTCAAGCTCCGTTGAGTTTCTAACTCATTAACTTTTTCTTCCAAGGCTTTCTCAAGATGCTGAACATTTATTTCCAACATCTTTTCTGATTCCTGAAGTTGTTGAAATTGAAGCAGTAAGTTCCTATTCTCCCCCAAATTTTGTTCAACAGAACTTTCACTATCTGTAGATTTCAAGTGTAGAGCAGAGAGATTCTCTATCTCAATTTTCTGCTGTTCTGTGTTATGTTCCAGCTCTTGGAGAATAGTAACAAGCTCAATGTTTGATTCTTGACTTCTTTTTAGTTGCAGGGATAGATTGGCATTAGATTGCTGCTGATACTTTAGTTCACTTTCCAATTCCTTTTGAATTCGAGTTTGACCCTCAGAGTGAAGAACTGAATCCTCTAAAGCTCTCTGTTTGAGAGTTGATTCCTCCAGCATTACATTCAACTGTTCAATTTCTTTCTTCAGGCCACTATGTTCTGCATATGCTGCTGAAAGCTCCATTACTAAGTCAGACTGCTTTTTTGACTGATCTAAGAATTCTTTTCTCAACATATCCAGATCAAGCATCAATTTCCGGGCATTTCTCTCCCACATTTTAGCTTCTACTCGGAGTTCCTCAATAGTACCTTCTGCTGCTTCCTGAAGATTTTTAGATCCGGAGTTTCTTGGAGATGCTGCGCCAGACTCTTTTCCACTATTGTGCAAATCCATTTTTGAATTCATTACCCCTGAGTTACAAGACGACTGGCTTGTAAAAGAAGAATCATCAACAGGATAGTTATCATGAGCTGAACTACTCTTTGAGCTAGCTCCAATCTGCCTCTGATGTATGGTGTATCCATTGCTTTGTAATTTGTGCATTGGATTAAAAGGGTCTCTTCCTGTCGAACTCTCTGCATAGATTGCATTGTGATTTGAATTCACTCCTGAATAATTTTGATCCTGCAGTGAGATAAGAAGGAAATCCCAGTCGCAGAGATTAATGACAAATGACTTTTTAGGTACTAGACTCACAGTGACAAGTAACACGCAAAACCCTCTATCGGAATTGTATTGACAAATCAATTTGGAGGGTAAACTGCTGATATTTATACCTAGTGATCATCGAAGAAAATTTATGATTCATTTTGATCGAGCTTTGTTCCTATGATTCTAGAAGTTTTTCTCAGTTTCATGGAGATGATTCAATTCTAGATAATATAGAGAGAACTAAGATTCTATCTCTGCTACTGCTAACAGTATTGGTGCATTTCTTTTGGAGAATGGAAGTAGACTTTGTATTTTTGGAATTCCATTACTATTAAAATTTTAATTTCCGTAAAAAGGCAGAATTGAGTAAATAACCCAAAAAAAGAGTCAATATGAGCGTATTCTAAGTTTGCTGGACAATCGTTTAACCCTTTAGGGTAAGATGAAACTTTAGCGCTGTGATGAATTAGAACCTAGATGGTCACGTTTTTATGAATTTCCCGGTTAAGTCGCAGCATGTCCTACTTGGTGGATGAAGTCTTATCCACTTTAAGAATTGTTTTTCGTACGTGTTTTGCCCCTCTTTCTGAGAGAACAGAATACGCTCTAGAACAGATCAAGACCTAAATTTCCAAATATGCATTCTAAGCTTGCTCTGCTGCACCAAGATGATTGTCTTTTAGTTCACCTTTTCTAACATTTCAAGAATCAACCATGTCATTAATTCAGGCGACTTGTGATTCTAAACTTGTTTTAAACAAAGAAAGCTTCAGTAATGAAAAACAGTTTAATGCAGACCTTGTTGCGATTTTCTCGATGAGAGCTGACATCCAAATCTTGACTTGAAGACACTTTACTACTGCGAACAAGTGAATTAACAGCTGTGTCTGGAGTACTGGAAAGATCTTGAAAATCTACATCTTCATTTTGCCCCTTGAAATTAGAGTTTGGACTCCCATGCCTGGATAATTTGCAGAAAGTATTAGTTGAACGCTGAAATAGTCTAGAAGAGCATTCAGTATCCCCAGAGACTACAAACCTGATATTTGGTCTTGGAGTTAGGCACTGAATTTTGACCTGTAAAATTCAAAAAGCATATGGTTCTCAAAACCAAAATGGCACAGCAAATCACCTTTCTGTGGTGGAGCTCTGAACCTAGAAAATCCTGATCTAAAGTAAAGAAACTAAAATTGATCTTACTGAAAAGAGACTTGAATATTTACCAAAGGAAAAATGTTCTCTTAAGAAGAAATCATTTTCCTTATTAAACAGAAAGAACCGAACCAAATTAACATTTAATAGAATAAGCAGCATTATGTAACTGAGTCACAAACCCAATACATGCCACATAGATGCCTTGACCTAACTGATGCATCAAATTCATAGCAAGAAAACGCTGCTCATGGCTAGTCTAATATGCCTCACTGTAGTATTATCTATGCAAACACTACAATTTTGAGCATTCTACGATATCCTTAAACATCTTTGCTCCTTGCAAAGACAACAAAACCTATTTGCAGTCATCAGACTGTGGTCTATTGGAGAAACAGCAACTGAATACTGAAACTTGAAAAACCTTTTCAAAATGACTAGCTGATTTACAATTGTTATGTCAATTAACTAATAAAGTCTTAATGAATTGGAAGGTGGTGGCATTTGGTAAAGGGCAGCACTAACATCCTAAAGAATGATTCACTTTAGCCTCCAAATGGAAACAGAAAGAGAGAGAGAGAGGCTAAAGGGAAACTATGCAGCTTTCTGCTGATAGATTAACAAAGACTAACAAAAGATTTCAGACATCAGCCCATCTTGGACTAATAATGCTGGAGACTCAAGTCAGACTGCTGGTAAATGGAAATCTGATTCCCCATTTGTTGACCAGAAGCAGAACTAAACTGTTGTCTCCAAACCACATTCTCTTGCAATTGTCTATCAGGTAAACCAAAATGCATACATTATCATTTGAAATTCCCAAGGTTCAGTGAGTTTTATAATTTTGTAAGTATTTTCAGAGATCTTTAATTCTTTTTTCCTAAAAAAGCCTACCACCAATTACATATACTTGTAACGATGTCAAAGCAAATCCAATCCTGACGAACTGTGCTGTGGATACTGCCCATGTATTCAGTTATGATGCTGCAGTCTATATGGAAATCTGAGTCTAAGATTTTATTTATCCTGGATTCAAAAATTAATGATTGCTGACTTGCCCAGATAATTAACAAAGAGTCCAACATAACATATACTACTTAAGAACGTGTTCAACTCCTTTAAAAAGAATGAGTGTGCTTACTGGACAGAACAAAAATTTCAATACATGTACACCCTGTTAAGATACCTGTAATAATGTCTCATAATTGCATTTTCTCAATGGCAATATAACTGCAGAAGACGCCTTTGAACTCATATGGCATGACACATTGATGGTTGCTTCTCCAAGAATCCCAGCTCTAGATGACCCCTAGAGTAAAGCAGCAAAATGAATATGACGTGGATCCTATCAGATTAGCACATTTTTGCAAATTTAGAAAAAGTGAAGACTGGATAGACAGCTTTCTGAATTATCCAAGAGACAGAAAGCATTTAGCTAACCATGGAGACAACAAGCTTGAAGAGGCAGTCTTCAGGCTCTTTTGAAGAATCATCTCTCGATATCCAAACAGATTCAAGAAGGGTCTCTGTCCATTGACAATTTCCATTTCGCACTAATGCTTTCCCCAACCTTGCAACTGTCTTACCAGATTCTACAGAGCTCATTGAGAGAAAGAGCCTGTCCCATCCTTTTGGTACCTATTGTGTGCATTCAAAAATGCGAATGAAGTTAGTCAAGTCCAATGACTGAAAGACAACCTGCAAGCCAGCTGATCGAGTGGTGTTAAACACACTACAGTCATTTATGGGACCAAGAAGGAGGTGAGAGCTAAAGAATCACATTAAAGTCACCGGTCAAACATTAATTACTGCTTTTTGTTTTGCACAAATCACATTTCATCCTCATCCCTTTAGGCATTAATTAACAATCAGAAGCATGAGGTTTCCACTAGTGCAGCACAAGGATCCATCAGTTAACTGAGTTCCATAAAAAGAAAAAAACAATTAAGTGGCCCAAAATCTTTATTCTATCAAGATTGTCATTCGCAGTATGTATGATCAAACTGCCCCTCTATGACCTTTCGGGATCCTAAAACGATAGTTACAATGCAACTATAAAGTTTCGTAGCCAGAAAATTATAATCAGAGTGTTGTGATCGAAAAGCAAGCGATGCCCTCACACCAAGAAAGTCGTCCTATTCCAATTTCCAATAACAATCCATAAAGAGATCAGAGATATTACCATCAACTAATACTGAGTAAAGAAAAGCAAATGTTCCCACTCTTGTAAAAGAGCAAAAAATGGAAAACCATCAGAAAGTCAGAGGGATCAATCAAGTGGTATGTTGTACCTGAAGTGCTTGGAAATTGGAGAATTTAAAATCAACCCTTTCTCCTGATTTTGATGACCTGTGGTTATGTCTCTGTAGCTTGAACATTCTCCCTCTCTTTCTCCTGCCCCGTTGGCGGTTGCTGACTTTCTCTTCTTCTTGTCACAGTGCAGTGAGAATTATAGCAACAGACCTTGAAATGTGATTGAGACAAGCAGGCACAAGGAAATGCAAAGTTAAGGGGCAGAGTAGAAACACGATTCAGTGACAGAAACAAAGCAAAGAGAAAGGACAGACAAGAGGAGAAAGGAAAGAAAGAGGAGGGGTGCAACACTTGTTAGCTAGCTGGTCATTGTTCTCAACTTCTCATGGGGTGTGACATTATTTTCTGTGTACTTCGTGTTTGGCTTTTCATAAGATCAACTACTGTCATGTACTATACTGATTAGCATCTTCAAAGTTCAAACAAATACACGCACAAAGAGGGGAGAGAGAGAGAGAGATTGGAGAGAGAGAATGTGTCATGTGCACTCATTTCCAAGGTCCCAACTGGCCCATCAAATGAGATCTGCGCCCGCTCTCCCCACTCCGCCCCACAGATTCATTTATTCCTAGGCGTGAGTCGTGACAGGTTAATTAGGGAAGCAGAAGCCAAAGTCCAACAGATAACTCAACTCTTACAGGTTCTTGTTTAATTTGTATTTGTCCTTAGTTCGATTATAATTTTGTAGCTGAGTAGAGGAGGCTTCGAGGGGTACAATGAGCAGACAAATACCAACTTCGTAGAAAACCAAAACAAGGATGTTTTTTGTCTTTAGCAAAAAGAAAAAAAGAACAAAACCACGCTTTTTAACATCTAGCACATAGGACTATTGTTGGCTTTTTGTCATCTCGAGCATTTTACTGTCTATGCTGAAGCCATTAACTCGTAGGTCCTAACCAATTCGCCTCCCACCAAATAAAGGATAGAGTGTAGGTTTGGTTACAAATTAGAGGTTCAAAATCTATACATCTGTTCTAAAATCTAAAGAATAGTGCGCTACATTAGTTTTAAGGTGAAAACCACTATCTCTAATTTCTTTAACTCAATTGGACCTTTTCTCTTAACTCATAGTGCACTCATTTGATTTAAAGGTGGAAACCATTCTCTCTAACTCCCTTAACTTAATTGGACATTTCGTGATGTAGGAGTTGAGGATTGGTAAAAATAAAATAAAATAACTTGTAGGTACTAGAATTTCCTATTTATGGTTTTTGCTTCTATTTTCAAAAATCGGTTTTTGCTAATGAATAAAGTTGCTAGTGAATAAAGTCCCAATGCTGGCCTCCTCCAATTACAAAAGGAGTATTACAAGCAGACTAAGAGGAGTATTATAGCTTTTATATTATCCTACATATAGGAACAAGTGATGAATTTATGTATTTGCCTATTAGGACAAAGTGCAGTGATGTTAAATAGGATCGAAAAGCAATTAACATATCCGACCAGGGCGGTGTATTCTACTATCCTTCTGTCACTATGCCCTTTGTTGCTTTCTTTTCAACAACCAAAAAAGAAAAGGTGTGGACTCTAGGATTGTGGTCAGTTTAGAGAACCAAAAAACAAAACAAAAAACAAAAAAAAAAGGGACTGACGCTTGTGATTTAGTTTGCACTCATCATCGTTTTTGCAAGCGGTTAAGACCCTACCAATCCCCAAGAGCCGGCGTGGGTAGTAGATTTCACGTAGAGCAAAACTAGTGCACCATTTACTGCTGGAAACTTGGAATTTTGATGCTTTGCTTTTTATCTGAACCTGCAAACTTAGGAAGTAAGAAAAGAAATTCAATACGTAAATGAAGGGCATTGACCATTTCTATGTATAGTGCAACGTCTCTGGAAAGATATTGATAACTAAAAATATCATGAAAAAGCGCGTTCGGTAAGCTTTAGTGCAAGTATTTTGAATCTAATCAACAAGTCTCGTGATCAGTTCCCACTGCAACTCTGCACTATTCTAGTGGAAATTATGAGCTCAAATCCCTTCTTCCTCCTCTTTGTTCTTAAGTTTCATCCTTCCCTCTCGCTTGAAAAGGGAAAAAAAAAAAAAAGAATTTTTTTTTCTCTTGACCATACCAGCACCAAGTCCCTGGGAAATGCACTTCCACGTCAGCTGGGATATGCTCATCACGTTGAAGAGAAACAAGCTCGTTGAGTGGTACTTTTTTTTTTTTGTTTGGGTGTTATGTTATGAGTTTGATTTGTGTCATTCTTTAGCATGCATGGTTTATTGATCTCAAATTGAATGGGGCATGGGGCAGTGGGTCTGTAATTGGAGCGAAATCTGATAGGACTTCTGACTTTCTTTAGAAGAAAAAAAGGCTTGTGAGTGGTAGATTTTGAAAGTCAGAAACTGCCAGCAAAATAGACGAAGTGAAGATGATGAAGGTTGATCGTTACGTGTCTGAAATCTTCGTTGGTGTCGTCATTGCTTGATCTGTAATGTAGCTAAAATATTAGACCTTTACTTAGGAGAACAGCTAATTATCAACTTTTGCCTGACGTTTTACTCTAAACAAATTAGCATAAAGGTGGCCGAATAGCAAACAGGGAGTAGTCGAATGCGGTGGTCTTCCTCCCCATTGTCAATTTTTCTACACACACAACACATAATCACGCACAGTGGTCGACATAAAAATGAGTAGCGATGGGGGGAACAGATGTCGCAAACACATATTCCTGAAACTCGGTTAAGCTACCCTTGTTAACCAAAAAGTCTACGAGTAATCAATGAAGGCCCCCCTCAGGCTTGTAGTCATGGATTACCCTTTCTACTTTCTTCCCCTGCTGCTCTTATCGGAAGGTATATACTATGAATTTTGTATACTTGTTAAGAGTTCTTTCGGGGCAGGAGAGTTGTCAAAACAAGCTTGGTTACTGGTCAGCCAAGTTGTTGCCTCATCACTTCATGCAGTTACATGTCATTGAGGAAGGGTAACATCATCAGCTGAGATGATGTGAAGGGCTGCCCCCAAAAAAAACACAAAAAAAAAAAAAACACAAAAAGCAAAAACAATTTTCCGGCAAAAAGTTGAGAAAATTTTGATAGTAAAATGTATTGGGGGGCGACATTACGAATTTGAGGGGCAGAGTGCAATTAAGGAAGGTTCAGTAAACAAGCTTAGATTTTGTTAGACAAGGGGAAATGACATGACTAATCTCTGCTACATAGCCACGCAACTCTTAATGACTTTATCTTAGTATGGCAAGCTGGAACGATAAGACTGTACTTCCAGAAATTGCAAATGACAAGAACGTGGTTTACTTGCCAGACATATTAAGCATCCACAAAAAATGAAAAACTGAAAAGAAACGTTTGATACTTCCCAGCTTCTTTCATCCTCCCTCCATCTAAACCAACTCCTCCTATCTTTTATCCCTTCCCCAGATTTGACACCAACATCTCCGAGCCTAAATAGCACCCAAAAAAAAAAAAAAAATCACAGAAACAAATCTCAACCACAAAGGCCACGGCACATGATCGACGATAAATAATTGGGATGACCGCTGGCTGCGATACTTCTTTGCCAATAGTAGTGAGCTAACATAGCAGGAAATAAGGAGAGAAGAATAGTTTGGTTATTTCTTCCAATTTACTGATAAAGTTGATTTCCATGTACGTGTCCCGATTTTCACCAACAGTTTGACCTTATTTTGTGAATAGTCAGACAAAAATGCTCCATTATTCTTTAATTTAGAGTAAGTCCCACAATACTCTTGTAATTAACCCTGTCAAACTTAATCAATTCTGTGCTGGATTAATGCAAAAATCTCTACTCTGTTTAATAAAGTGTAAATAGTTTGGTCTTAAAATTTTGTGTAACGGATTATTGGATCATTAAAAAAAAAAAAGTCATTAATAGTAGAAGGATTTGTGAATAAACACCATTCTCCGCAGGGTTTCAAATGACCGTCTCATGTCTCAGAAAGAGTAACATTTGAGTCATTCTAAGTTTCTAATTATGCATTTCAACTATGTGGAGAAGAGCCAAGACACATTAAGAAATAACGGTCTGCTAAACTGCCACATCTTATATTTAACTTTGGCATAGCTAGACTTTCTAATGGGCAGTATTTACCTAATCAATTGAAAGAATCAGAACTCAACAGCTCAAACTATCCCACATGGAAAGAACGAATAATACTAGCTCATCCAAGAGAACTAGACAAATGCAGACGTACTTTGCCTTTGGCTCACTTTCATGTACAAGCCCTGCCAAAAAAAAAAAGAAGAGAAAAGAAAAGAACAGAAAATTTAGAACATCATCTTAACTCAATTCAGACTGATAAGGTTAATCTAATATTATAGTGTAAAGAGAAGATGACTTGAAGTAGGGAAGATTACATTGGTTGTGTGTATGGTGGCTCCCGTTGTCATGCTAATATTTTGATCCGGGATCAACTCCAAGTTCAAGTGCTGCAGGATGATTGCAAGAGCAACAATTGCTTCCAGCAGTGCAAACTGATCCCCAACACACTTACGGGGTCCTCCACTGAATGGGATAAATCTGGCAGATAATTTTCCAAAACCCATATGATTAACCATTTAAGGAAAAAAAAAAAGGGGGTAACCATCATTATTGAAGCACTTATACGGGCCATTAAAGATAAAATGTGTACGCACAAATTGAAAGTGCTCCCAGATTAATGGATACCTAAAATCAGTATTTGTTTCGTTAGGAACTGGGCCTTCCAATTCAAATCTTTCCGGCACAAAATCTTCTGCTCTTTCCCATACCTTTTACACCAATATAAAACACAGGAGAAACAAAAAGTTAATCCATCCTGAAATGCTTCCTTATGAGTAGGTCAGCAAAAATGTGATATTCAATGGGCTCTAATACCTAACACCATCCAATTTTAAATCGATAAACTGCATTATAAACTTTTGCCAAGAATCTACCATTCAGATGTGCTCAGTATAACTTTATTTTTACAACTATTGGATGGAAGGTATTAGCTATCAGATATAGTGCATTTCCTACACCAAATTTCTTATGTCTCAAAATAGATCGTCATTACCTTACACTAGGTTAGGCTACAGAAGATAAAAATATGCAATTATAAAAATGTATAACTATACTGGATGATATAAAAAACCTAACGACCTAAATAACCAAGCCTTACCTGCGGAGAGTGATGGATATTATACACTGAAATCATAATATCTTGACCAGTATTAACCTTGTAATCCCCAGGAAGCACATCAGGAACCTGAGCTCGTCTTAACAGGACCTGACAGATTTTATTTATAGAGATCATCAAGCAAGGTAGTGTTGCCACTGATTCAAGTTAAGAAAAGTGGTAAAGAACCTACTGGAGGATGAGGATACAAACGCATTGACTCATTTATGCAGCGTGTCAAGAACTTGAGATTTTTAACATCTTCAAAGGTAGGAGCTCGACCTTGCAAAATTTTGTCCACTTCTTCTTGTGCCTTCCTCAAAGTGGATGGTGACTGTGAAAGAAGAAAAGTGCATATTCATATAAAAAGAAGTGAATAGTTACATTCTTTGAACCCACTAAAAACCGACCAAATATAAGAACTAGAAATAATGGATGCTTTCTGAGATCTTTTTAGCCTTTAAAAACCAGACAGAGGTTACAACATGGTAAACCAAGCCATATAACCTGAAAAGAAATTTATTGACTTCCATAATTCACATTTTTAATCTATTACTTGAACTGAAAAACTTTTAGATTTGGTGAAAGGGAGTTGGTACGGCAGATCATAAGGAAGATGGATGATAATAACAATAATACCTTACTTAGCAGGTAAGCTGTCCAAGTCAGTACAGAACCAGTGGTTTCATGTCCAGCAACTAACATTGAAAGAAGATCATCTCGTAGCTGAGCCCTGGAAACCTAAAACAAATAAGTCAACCTCACTCTTAGGAAAAAGAAGAAAATCAATGGAAAGCAAAATTATGTCCCTTGGAGTAAGCACATCTTCAAGACAAGACTCGACAAGAAGTAAGTAGCATAACGAGATATAAACTCCTAGAGCCCAAAATATTTGTCATTTGAAATAATGGTAGAAAACATAAACTTTCTAAATCAGAGACAATGAAATGGCCATATAAGTCTTGGTAAGAATCAATACTACAACAAACCTCCTCCCTGCTTGCAAGCAAAAAGCGAAGGATGCTTGGATCTGAGTCATTCACATATTCCTCCTCAGTTAACCTTTCACCCTCAGCTTCTACAATCTCTTTACACTTAGTAATCAGCTCTTCAACTGTTTTCCTGATCAATGTGACTGCCCTTTCAGCTTTTATTTGTCTCGGGACAATTTTACATAAAGCTGCAATCTGGAATGCCAATGAAATAGGTCAATTATATCATCTGACTAAATCTACAATAAAAAGTCACAAAAAGAAAACACCAGATTACCAACCTTCCAATAAGGTAATATATCAGTCGAACGCAGCTCTGCTTCTTTCAGTGCTGTATAAACTGCATCAATAACTGGACTATCAGTAGTAAGGGAATCAAAATTATAGTTGAACACAGCCATTCCTATAACATCAAGGGTTAGTTGAGAGAACTTTTCCTCCATATTAACAGCAGTTCCAGTGAGTGCATCAGCTCTAAGCTTCTCTACCAATCTCTCTGCACATCTGCAAAAGACCCGATCAACTATTACTGACAAGTATGTCTTGTGAAGTGATGGAACCACAGCTCTGCGCCTTGCCTATAACAAATTACGTTTAATCTCAAAAAATATATTAACATTTGAGGCCATGCCAAATGAGAAAAATAATCAGCATAAATTCCCCCAACATCATCATAATCAACTTGAAAAATGCTAAATTTCAACACGACCAATGCCCGGGGACCAGATTACTGCTTCAAGTCAGCAAATTGCTTGGTATGAAAATCAATCTTATAATGATTAAAATCAAGCTTGGACCAGACACGCCATTATTTCTCATCAAAGACATAAGAAATTAAATCTCAAGCATGCAAAGCAGAACAAAGAATGTTTTCTCACGCTCCACAGCATACTATACACGAAAACAAACCCAGATCACACAGCCACACTGCAAAGGTAGCTATTAACTATATAAATACTACAACATAACACTTACAAACAAATTTGATACAATTACTGACAATGATGACAAAAGATCACAACTGAGCTCATTCATTCCAAAAAAGAGGGGAAATACATGCAGAAAGAGAGGGGGAACCAATAAAAATAAAAATAAAAAAATAAAGGATTTTACCGTCCACAAAGGGCCTTCAGCAATGGCAAAGCCAGAACCAAACAAAAACTCAGACACCTCAGAGACAAGACCCTTAGCATACTTGCCATAGTTCCTCAAAACGTGCTTGGCGATAGCAGGGTCACTGACCACCACAAAATTCCTAGGCCCGGCAGCCAGGCGATAAATGGGGCCATACTCATTCATCCATTTGTAGAGGGGAAGGAAGAGTGCACCGCCCAAAAGTTCAGAAACATCCTCAAGCTTAGCATTTGCAACGGGAATGTTGGAATCGTCATTTCGGCCTAAAGTCAAGGATTTTGTTAGATTTGTTAGCCAGTCTGGACTAACCCATGAAGTGGCCTTAGTAGAGGAGGATGATTTCTTGTCCATAGAAGATCTAATAACGCAAGAAGAAGAGTATGAGCGGATGCAGGATTGAATTTTTGGGTGGCTGGGGAGGAGATAATGAGTGGCCGGGTTAGTGAGGAGAGAAAGAGAAGAAGAGGGCATGATTCTTCCTTCCTTCCTTCCTTCTCGCTCCACTCTTCAGCTGTCTGTTCGAGTATTTGGTTCATATGGCTCCTGACTTCTTTTCTTTACGGCTAATGGATATGGCAATCTCCAGCCTGTTCTGGCTCCTGCCCGTGGGAAGAGAAAACACACTCGCCTTCACGATAAGGCCCAAGCAAAATAACTGGTACCCATTTGAGGGTGGGCTTTTGAGGCAGCAGTTATTTAGTAAGTATAAAGTTGAAAATTTCTCCCAAACAACATATTAAAAGCTGTTCTGAAATATTACCCAAATTCTTCTAGACAATTGGGGAATTTCATGAACATTTAAAATTCACTAAAATACTCTAATTATTGAAATTATTTGAAGAATATTTAATTTATAATTCACTAATTATTAAAATACATTTTAAATGCTAAAAAATTAGTCAATGAATGACTTAACAACTGGATTTTAAGCTTTTTTATTAAATCCCTCAATCCAAATGCATCATACAATTTGCTTGTGAGCATTAGAAAGAAATTGATGGATTATATTTCCTTATTCCACGCCAACCATATAGAGAAAAATATTAGAAAGGTCAAATTTGGACTTTGGCTCCCTTCATCCAATTGCAATAATTTTTTTCAAGTAAACTTATATTACTTCTGTATGATCATAAATTTTATCCTTCTACACAAACTCCAAATAAAATACAACAGACTATATAAGAATTATACCAATTGAATACACCCAAATATTTGTCGAACCCTAGAAAATAATATCAAGATATCATGCAAAAAAAAAAAAAAAAGAGATTTTCTTATACATCTTTAAGAGAGAGATAGAGAGATGAAAATGTTAGTATTGGAAAAAGAATTTCTTTTAAAACACTACTAGATTATTATTCATGAAAAAAGTACACAATTTTTTGATGTATTTGGAAAACGAATATGAAAATGTGCCTAGTAGAAGAGGATGGATTTGACATACTGCATGAAGTTGTAAAAATACATCCACGCGTATCAAATGTGGTAAGCCAGGAGAAGAAAAGAGGACATAATACGTTAGCAGGTGGATGACATCTTTGTTTTTTTTCTTTTTTTGGAGAGGTTTTTTTTTTTTTTTTGGGGTTTTGTTTTGTGTGGATGACACCTTTGCTGACAAACACTTCAGGTCATCTTTCTAGCACCAGTGTTAGGCGTGGTGTTAAAATATTTTGTCATTATTTGCTGTCTCTCCTTTGTTCTTGCATGATGGAGCATTATACCGCAATCTCAACCTTCATGCCCTCATGTTTAGACAAAAGTACTATCCAAGCCATCTCATCTTCCGGATATCCAAATTTAGGCAACTGCTGCTGCAACATGCTTTGCTTCTCTGAGTTTTCTGGGACTGCCATCTTCATTAGAAAAACTAGAAAAAAGAACTCTGCATCGCAAAAGGACGTTAATACAGAACTGGGTTTTTGTGGCTTCAAGGATCACAAAAACCGACTATGGGGCAAAGTTTATCTTTGTTGTCATCAACTTTTTCTTGGACTTCATAAAATTGAAAGAGCCCTAACATTCATATTCTAATTTCCAACACGTGTACAGGTACTCTGCTTTGATTACCTTTTCTTTTTGCATACTACAATAGTAGTGCATATGCTAAGTCTTCGAGTCACGCGCGTTTCACAACTTGAGATGTCCTGTTTAATCGTCGGATATTGTTGCAAACTTAATAACCTTTACTTCATAGCGAATTTCTCCTTTGTGCTTTTATTCCCCCAAACAAAAAAACAAAACACTTCCTTTTTCTGTTTAATAGGGTATGCATGTATATATTTCTTGAATTCATAGCGATAAAGAATGAACCTTGTATAAGAATATAATTTGTCCAAAGGGCATACACATTTGAAAACTGGTATCTGAAAACTAAAGTCTGAAATCTGAAATCTGAATTCATTAAGTGATTGAATTGTTAAATACTAAATCTAATACATTTGAATGTATGTTACATTCAATGACAAATCAATAACGTATTACTTATTTTTGAGAGCAAGTTTTGTCTAAAAAGACTCAGTGTAACTTAATTCATTCAAATGTTCTATTTTTTGTTAACCTGTTAATATTTGAATTCATTAAATTTAAATGTTGAATCAACTTATCAAACAGGGCCAAGTGTACCTCAATCACTAAGAGATAGGGTAATCTGTACCAATGTGACTAATTGTCTTTGCGCTTATCGGTGAAAAAACGCCATTGGTTTTGGTTGGGCGAGGACACCACCCAATACAGGTCCATATGATATATTGGGCCTATGTGGGCTGCGTGGACATGTGGGAATGTGAGAAAGCTTCGGGGCTCGGGCGATGTTGTCCATTACTCGACATCAGAACTTCCCGTTAAAAACCGAGATTGCGCAAGTTTCGGGCTGATCTCCCGCAAGCGCACCATTTTAATCTTAAGTTGTTTTTCTTTTATTTTACTCCAATATTATACATATATTTTCACCTTTCATTCCATAATCTTTTGGGTCCATAAATGATTTTTCCTTTTTCCATGACCAGACAATTACGTGTCAGTCCCATTTCATAAACGACAACAAAAAATGGAAGCAAAAATTTAGGAAGACGAATTAATATCAGAATAATATAAATTTCATAAGTAAAATTAGAAAATGAACTATAATTCTCAATTTAGAAAGACATTTCATCGATTCAAGAAAATATATTAAGTTTATTTTGATAAAGGATTTATGTACTATGTGGGACTAAACTAGTTGTCAACAAATTTAGGAACACTCATGGTCATTGTGTGCATTTTATTCAATTAAACAAGGTACACATGTTTACTTCTCAAAACAATTGCTTGTAAACAGTGGTGGCGTATTTGAGTTCACCTATAAAGCGTAACTTTAAAGATATAATATTTTTAAATGATAAATTTACATATGAAAATGAAAATTAGCAGGTGATTAATGATCTGGTTTATATCTGTCGCCCAAAGAAGTCGTATATTGAGCATAAATAATAAAGTATGAGTTGACCACAAAGTCAAGATTGGGCATCAGAAGCTGCCAAGTGTGATAGGAAATTTTGAAATGAGCAACAATACATTAAGTCATTAACGTCCGGTCCCAATTACGGACACGGACGGCTAGTTCTCCGTATAACGCAGGGAAGAGAACTTTAAACTTTCTCCCGATTCTTTCTGCTTTGGAAAAGGACCCAAGACGAGTGGAATTGATCAGATTAATCCAGCAAAAAGGGGCGGAAGAAAAAAGGAAAAGAAAGTTTGACAATACGAATAAGTTCAATCAACCACACAAAACAAACTCTAGGCAGCTTGAAAAATTTTCGAGTTTCATGTCCTCTTATGAGGATTGTTTCTCTACAAAAAATTGTAGAAGAATTACCCGCTTGCCTGTGATTTATTCTGTTTCTCTTTTCTAAAGCAAGAGACGAGAGCGGGGCAAACTTAAACATTGACTTGGAGATATGATAAAGTAGAAAACAAAATTTCAACACAAACGTTAGTGTAGTGCCAATCTAGCTAGAATTTGTTTCACACATTGGATGGACTTTGGTGCAGTGATTAAATCACTAGATATGGGATCATCTAGATACCCGGGAGGCACTAGCCTCATTAAGCCTCAAAATTTGTACTACTAGTAACTTATTATGATACCCTAGCATTTTCCGCCCAATCCCTTTTTTGGGTTGGTGATAATCCTGCTAATTACGATATGCTAGTTAACTTACAATCTCGTTAAAAAGGAAAGCTCTTATTTCTCGAGATTTGAGTAAGTGGCTGCATTTTCAAGTTGTCCAACGCTAACAGATTTCTTGTTTTTAATCTCCAACTTTATATGAGAAATTTGATGTCCAGAAATCATTCTCTGTAAGGGCCAAGAATTAATTATAAGGCTAACTGAAGGGTTAAGAATTAATTATTTTGCATCAATTTCCACTGGGTTGCATTAATAAGGGGGATGAATGTCAACTATGACAATGAAATAACGATGACAAAGTGGTGTACTATGTCTGACGTTAGAGACTGAAATGCGTGAACGTATTTTGGGTGGCCAAAGCTCAGTCTTTGCCCTCCCTGACAAGGACTCTATGTGCACTTTTCATGTGATTAATGAGAGGTTTTGAGGTTTAGAAGCTAATTCTTGCTCTACATCTCCCCACCTATGACAGGCTTTTCAAGAAACATTTTGGACCAGAAAAAAAAAAAAAACACATTAAATGCTTGCGTGATTTCCATGTGAAAAATCGACTGTGTTATTTCATGCAACAATAATTCTACGTACAGTGAATAGATACATAAATACTTGATGATTCTCGAGTTGACTCAACTCTGATTTTTGGAGGCAGTACCGGAACCACTTCTACCCTAAGTGAAGGTTTATCCTCTTTTTCTTTTTTTTTTTGGTTGGCTTTTTCATTCTTAAACAAAAAGAGATGAATTATAAGCAAACATTACGGAGGAATATCTGAACTTGGGCATGAATTACCGTTTCATTTGTTTTTCCCAATTTTCAGCTGCGTAATTCGAGATTCTCTAATGTTCAATCCCCACTCCTACAATTGATGAAAATGTCCAGCGACTTTTGTCTTTTCACATTCTCTTCTTTTCCATTTTCCAATTTGGGTATCCGAAGGGCTGCATAAGTTTATCAATGCCGTTCATTTTAGGATATGATCCCCTATATTATGACCCAGTAAAACCGGAAATGATTTCTTAGAAATTAATACTAGTATATAGCTTTAGAAATACTAGTACATTAATTAAGAGGGCTCTCGACTGTAACAATAAAAATAAGAAGAAAAGCTTTAAAATCTATTCTTGTATATCTAATAAGTTCTTGGAACGCTGGTTGTCGAGAGAGATGTACTCCACGAGCTATAACTGTAGTAGCCTCTAAATAATGGATGGCCAGAGAAGTCAAATACAGAGTCGATCTCGTCATCAGTTCCAATTAGCCGATTTGGGTTCTTAATTTCCTCGATTTTTGATGGATGATTCAGGTCAGTTTCCTGGAGTCCAGGAAAACTCTCTCTTGGTAGTCGCAGGACTTTATATGATGAAGAAAAGCCGCGACATCCGTGTCCTTGTAACGCCTTGGATTTGTTTGATTTATTAGCTTCTCCGCTGGGCGCACCGCGGCTTGGGATGGAAGACTATGTAAAGAAGCCACTGAAATTCGAGACTTGCTGGAATTTACGACCGCTCTATGTAGTATGCTCTTGTATCTGCCGTTGCTGAAGATCTGAAACAGGGAAAAGTATCATATTATTGTGTGTCACCGTCATAACTCACATGATTACTAAAATGAAATAACTTAATAAATACTAAATTTTTTTGGTCTAAGGCGATAATTCAAGCTTTACAGGGAAAAAAATAGAAGAGCTTGAACGTCGAATCAGAGGAAGAGAGAAAGAGGGCTAATTTATTGGTACGAAGCAAGAAAGGGCCTAAGAGTTCTGAATCCAATGCGTCTCGAGTCAAGGGTATACCCTGTGCTTGTGCATAATCATCCATGTTACTTGTAATTTAGTTCCCTATCAGAATTGAGAATTGAGATGGAACTGAAATTGAAATTTGTCTACATTTCTATGGACGACAATAATCCCATGTCCAGCTCAAATCTGACTCTGATAGAGAATCAGGATGGGAATTAAGAAGTATACAAGTAAAAGTATACGTGCATGCTGCGTACCTCAAGTTGATCTCCAACGTTGACAACGAAGGAGCCAGGGATTGGCTCAACGGTGAGCCATCTCCCTTGATGCTTTATTTGAAGGCCTGCAACTTCATCTTGGAGAAGAAGAGTGAGGAATCCATAGTCAGAATGAGGTCTTAGTCCAAATGTCAAATCGGGTTCTGGACATGGAGGGTAAAAATTGAGGAACATTTGCTGGCTTCCATCCTTTAGTTCACTCAAGGTTTGGTCATCCGTATCATCTGTCGTGTTCTTTGTGGTTGTTAGTCCAAGGCTCTCCAAAATTGCTTCTAATATCATCAGATATAAGAAGCTGGTTTCTTTAGCGTAGGTAACCGCCAATCCCCTGTTGATCAATAAAAATATTCGATTCAGTTCTGGAGTAGATTAATGTTTCATTGCTGTACTACCCCACCAAAAAAAAAAAAAAAAAAGCTTTTGTTTAATTATGTCATTCCAATCAAATGAATTTGAGTAGGTAAAACGACTTCTTTGTTTGGTCCCTTCATGCATTCGGGCTGAAGTTAATTTACTGCCATACAGCTCAGTTTCTTCTCTGTCTCTAACCTTAAGTCCACGGGAGAAGAAGGCCAGTGAGAAAGGACATCTGCTAGAGGGTTGCAGACTAATTTCAAGAAATCCCTCCAACAGAATACACTGTCTTTTAGTTGATTGAAGCTGGTACCATATCGAACTGGCTTGCTCATATCTGCTGACATATATTTCTCTCTTTCTGCTGGAGGAAGCTCGAAGAACCCTTTGGCCACGTCCATCATACTGCTCATTACCTCGTTCGGAATGCCATGATTCACAACCTGCATTAAATGATCATAGCGAAAAGAATGTCATGATTTTCTGACATTGATGATCTGCAGAGTTATTTGGACGTCCAATGTAAGGTTAATTAGTTGCTGAAGAATCCCATGAATGATTTAAGTCTTTATTACCGACCTGGAAAAACCCGTAATTTTCACAAGCGCTGGCGAGAGCCCTGACGACCTGAGAACGTTTAGGTCCGTGCAATCCTGACAAATCAATGACTGGAAGCTGAAGGCTGCCATCGGTCATATGAGGTTTCCAGTGTGTCTGATTTGGACGTTCCGAAACTGGCACTATATACTTGAGCGGAACACTTCTGATGCCACTTTCATACAGGTGTTTTACTCCTTTCTGGTATTGGCTTTCAACAGGATGTTCATCTGTGATACTCATTGTGCCCTGCGGTGATGGTGGTATTGCTACTAATAGTGCAGGAGACATTTACTAAACAAAAAGCAGCTGAGAATCATACATGCAGATTGTCAGAAATTAACAAATCATTAAAACAAAAAAAATAAAAAAAACATAAAAAAGAAGGAAAGAAAGAAAAGAAAAGCAAGGAGAGTGGAGAAGGACAGGGGATCTGTCCAGCAGGTTATCTTACCTAGCTCGCTCTCAATTTGGAGCAACCTGAGATGAGGGAGAGGGAGAAAACAATGAGATGAGAAGTTGGGAACAAAGAAAGAAGATTGGTGCTATATATTTATAGGCGGGAACGGGATCAAAGAAAAGAAGAGTCTCCAGTTTTAAGAAACCAGCTTCGGATGCTGAATCCAAGTGCTGGTTTCTTATAAAGAGAGCGTTGACATTTACATTTGGCAAGTACTAAAATACAAGGTAGGGACAATGTCCGCCCTCCTTTTCTACTAGAACTAGTGATGTTTCTTGAATTTCAACTGAAATCTGTATTGTCAACTTTTCCCAGGACCTACACTCGTCTCTTCCCCTTGTTCCTTTTGCCTCTTCTCTGTTTTATGGCTGACTTTTTGCTAATAAGCCAGATCCCAAGTGGGGTCTCTTCTTCCATCTTCGTCATCGCAGGCATTTTGCTATTATTTTATGCTACGACTTCAGAAGTATTCTGATTCATTCTGCGTTTACCTCGTTCTGGGATTTATGGATGTCCTGGAACCAACACTAATAATTTACAGAGTCACGCCATCTCTGACTGGCCTGTTGCCACACCAACGGCCCTATCAAATCAAATAACGCCCCAGTAAGCTGTAGCTGGACAAGATTGGATTGACTGTAGTTTCATTGCCGAATAAGACGAGAATAGGTTCAAGATCAACCGTTTCAAATTGTGGAGCAGAGTAACTGTTTTTTGATCATGTGAATGTGCCATCCAGTGGAGTGGCCTTCGATTCTCTTGCCTACTCAATACGGCACAAGAAAAGCTGGCACAAAATTTATCGCCCAGGGCATACTGCATAGCATTTCCGGAATAACAGAGTCTTGAATAGATTCTCCGTCACACAAGTAGGTGTCAAAATGGGTGGTGGGGGCGGGTTTGAGGTGAGTCATAATTAGATAATGAATATAATTGGTTTAATCCATGTATATCCATATTCATTTATACCCATTTGTTAAATGTGTATGGACATATCCAATTACCCTTTTGTGACTCATTTGAATCATCACTTCTTTCTCTTTTTTTTTTTTTGGCATGTTAATTGACAAGAAATAATGGCTTCAAATTGATCTCATTAACATTCACTAAAACTTAAGTTTAAATGTGTAATTATTTTTAAATGAGTTAAATGGGTAAGTCAAATCGACCCACTATCCATCAATTAAATGGGTATAACTCATTTCTACCTATTTAAAATTAATGAGCGAGTTTGGGAAGGTTATTAGTGAGTGAGTGTGGACGAATCAATATAATTGAGTTGTGTACGCTATACAAAGCTTTATTAAATGAAGACATGTTCTTGCATTCGGATGAATGAAAGCAAATACGCGCTAAGTTAACTACATATATATAGAATGATGCAAGGAATAAATGGAGGATATTGCCAACCTTCGCACAGTTAGATCCTCAGTCAATATGCTGTGTAGAGATTTCCTTCGTTTTGTTTCTATCTCAGTTATTTGCATTTGAGTGCTCTTATAATATTTCTTTTGACCCGAAATATCCAACATTTAACTACTAATAAACTTGATGGATTGAAGGGATTTGTATTGATTGTTGCAATTGCGTCTCGGGCACTTCAAAATTGGATGATTACGGGTCAGAGACAACGTCAAAGGAATCCCAATACAATTTCCCTCAGAAACAGATTTTCAAACACAGCTCATGGAATATGTTGCAGAATTGTGATGTCAGCATTTCAGGCTTAAAGTTGGTAATTGACCGATTAGTTGTATAAGTTTGAAATCCTTATCAAGATGAAAAGGGTTTAGAATTTTTCTTTTCCTCGTCTATATAGTGGCATCTCAAATAGAAATCAAACCAATACTAATACTGTCTAATATTAAAAGAATGCAAGGTTCAAGTACTGCAAATAACTTTAGGTTAAAAATTTTGGGATGAAATTGATTGCGTGTGTTGGTATACATACTCAATAACGCGAAATTAGAGTACTAGATCATTGTTTTCATTACTTAACATATCCTATATATGAGAAGTCAGAGAGAATCCAAATATGCCCCCCAGAAAGAATTTTTTTTTTTTTTTTTTTTGTAATTTTAAATGGCTTATTAGATTGAGTTCAAGTTATTCATTCCCCAAACAAAAAGGGAAAAAAAAAAAAAAAAGATTTGAGTTGTAGTGAGTTGAATCATATATTCTTAGGTCCTCATAACCTCCCCACCTCCCTGAATGAGCGAAAGGTGCATGGACTTAGTCTGCTTCCTTAGATGTGGAGAAACAGTTTAAATTCAATTTGTGGCCTATCTATTAATACACCAGCAGCTGGAATCTGAGTCCGGGTGAACCAATTTACTAATATTGATTCTAGCCCACTACGTCTATGGGTTTTGGTATTTCGAATAAAAGTACATCTAGGGCTTAGGCATGTGAATTGGGATATCTAGTACTATAATCTGTTTTTTGAAATTCATGTTCGTCCTCTCTATTTTATTTTTGGCTTTAATCCATGCGTTACAGCTGTTGACTTTTTATACACTTTAGAAAACTATAACATATATTATCTCATAGACATAGACTTCTCTTTGCACGTATCATAACACAATATTCTATTGTAGACTTTGAGGATTAGGGCATTGGTGTATTGCCTCTTGAATTTATTAGGATTTGACTTTGTGCTTCCCAACTAATTTCCAATAGAATTACAAAGGGAGAGGGGGGGAAGAGAGAGAGAGAGAGAGAGGGGGGGGGGAGATACCTTCAATCTTCCAAATGCAATAAATTAGCTTCAATTCAATTTTAGTAAAAAAAAATTATTATGTTTGCATTCATAGTAATTCTCAAGATTTCATATCCATTTGAGTTGATAACACAGATGGAAAATAATACAGTAAATTTCAAGATTTCCAAACTGAAATGCCAGAAAAAAGAAAATGGTCTCAGCTTTACCAAGAAGCATCACCGCACAAAAGACCTCAAAATTTTGAGAATTATTTTTTCAAAAAGAGTGCAATAATGTGCCAAAATTATTTGAACAATCTAACCAGCTAGCAAGTTCCTTGAACATGGGTGCATTATTGAGCTTTCAAGCCATGTTAGCACCCTCGTTTGGACTGGTTTTTTTTTTTCAAAAATTTTTTACATTTTTCATAAACACATTTTCAATTATCCTTTCACCTTATACACATCAAATCGCTACAATAGATTTTCTACAAAAAAAAAAAAAAAGAGAAAAAAAGAACCCAGAAAATAGCAATCCAAACAATCATGAGAACCAGATACCTATGAGTCGCTGTTCCTCTCTTTGCATGTTAGTACTAGTACGTACAATAATACATGTTTGAACAGTAGATTATTTTGGATAATTTTTTGAAAAAAATATTATAATAATTTTTTGATGTGATGCGTGTGACATAAAAAGGTGATTGAAAAATGTGTTGATGATGTAAACAAATAATTTTTGACAAATAAAACCTACAGAAACAAAAACCTGTTCTCCGCTCTTGAGCTTTGGACCTTCACTGGCAGAGTATTTATCTGTTAATTTTAACAGTGATGAGCTGTGAGAGCTTGTACGAAGGGAGGGGTGGCCGAAGTCAATCCAACCTACTGTGTGTGTGTGTGAGAGAGAGAGAGAGGATAAAAAAGAAAGATGATGTGTGGCTGGGGTGTGCCAAGCTGGTCATTCATTTGTCCCACACTGGCACTACTTTTGCTGCCGTGTCATTTCTTTTGTTTCTTCTTCTCAATTCATTGCATTCCTTTGAGTACCACGTCAGCCCACCATTATTGCATGTTCCACCATATGTAATTCCCCACTATTCTATGCTTTTCCTGGGTTCCCATCTCATTTTTCCTCCCCGGCTGATATCTATCCAGGACAGGTTCCTACTCCCTTCCCCCCACCCCCCCTCTCTCGAAACCCATAAAAGAAAAAGAAATAAATAATGATTCGTTAGTCTTGCCTGAATTTAAAAAAAAAAAAAAGAAAAGAAAAGAACATCTCTTCTGTCCGAGATTTTTTTTCTTCCTTTTGTATGTTCCATCACACGGCTTGGTCAACCAGCTTTTTGTTTAGACATTCTTTACTACATTACGTAAATTGTATAGTTCTACGTATCAAATATATTACATTTGTCACATTTATCAAGTAAGACTATTTAAAGTTTTAGTTGTTGCTGACCAATTTATAATCCAATGCGATGTGTCTGTTACTTTATTCTAGTCAAAAAAAAAAAAATCATAAGCAGAATATTTTCTTGTGTTGGGATTCTGAATCCTTTGAAGCTCAACATCTACCGCTTGTTTCCACTAAACGTCCATGCATGGATGCAATATCCGGGATCTGAATGCTATTTTGACTTTAGAATAAGGTCTGCACCGTTAGGAAGAATTTTTCCAAATAAAGGAATAGATTTCAGAAAAGCGTAAATAATGATACCAAGAAAAAACAAAATGAGGTTATTTAGCGTGACCGGGAAAGAAAACTAGAGACAATTCTTTGAAGCTGAAATTCAAATAATAAGTAGAGGAAAAAAAAAACAAGAGAACACTTTTGCTCATTTACTTAAAAAAAAAAAGACTGAATACTTTGAATCTACTTGTAAGAGTCAATTGAGTACTCAATCGCCACCGGATCAAACGAGTGCTTACGCACCCGTTAGTGAAATTTTGAGGAAATTATAGAGTGAGAATAGGTTAACATAGCATCTGTTATTTCTCCAAAAAAAAAAAAAAATACAGCAACACTACGCCAGAATTAGATTCTAAAAAGCAAAACGTGGCGAAAAAGCAGTAGGTACAAGGAGTACTGCGGCTTGACGGTCCACCACAAAGATGCGCGCGATACAACAACAGGTTAAAGAACTCCAGTTTAATGGCTACCATTCAACATCCTCATCCTAGGCTATCTATATTTATACCCTTTCAATTGGCTACTTCTGATATGACAACAAAAGTATGTGGTTCGATTCTAAGTTTCAATTATCATCACATGCGCGCGCCCCCCCCACCCCACGACAATGGACGTCTCATACGCGCATCCCCAGGTTCCCAACTAATGTCCCCCGACAGCATTCGCATTCGCATTCTCGTATGAATTTGAATTCTTAAAAACCTCTTCAATCTGGGAATCAATGGCTCGAACGATCCAGTTGCATGAAGGCAAATCCTTCTTCTTGTCGCGAGTTGCCTGTAGCGGGATTGGAATTTTTCTTCTTGGAATTGTTCTTTGGAGCAAGACATTAAAGTGGAGCTGGCAAAAACCCTCCAGAGTCTGGAGTGCAAAGATACAAAGGTACGAGGAATCATTTACCTAATTCAGCATCACCTCACTGGCTTCACTACATTTTGTCTTATCCACGTGCAGCAGTTTTAAGTGCATTGCAGCTGTGACAGTCCGGCCACAGTCAGAAATTATTTGCACTCTCTCTGTCCCCCGATTAATAATTTGATTCAATATTTAAATTTAATGGGTTCAAATGTTAACATATTCATATAGGTTTGCTAACTAAAACTAGAACATCCGAATTAATTAAATGGTACTGAATTTTCTAAACAAAACTTGCTCATAAAAATAAGTAATAACTTATCACTTAATGTGATATACATTCAAATGTGTTAGATTTAGTACTCAACAATTCAGTCATTTAATAGATTCAGATTTCAGCGTTTAATTTTATCAAACGAATTCTAAATCTGGAAAAAAATTGTGCTGCCACTCTTTGGAAGAGACTATGGAGCGAGAAAAAAGAAAATTATTCTTAAGACACTGTCAATTTTTTTTTTTTTTTTTGTTAATAACATTTTGACATCAGTAGTTGGGCTCTGAGAAACTTCTAAGGCCTTGGACATTTTGCAGGCTGTGTTTCGGATTGAGAAAATATTTGCTCCCATGTTCTAGTCAAACAAAAGGCATGCCTACCTCACTGACCGACCGAGGCCCAGCTTCAAATGTACCTGCTCATGCAAGTTTGGGATGACAAATCAGTTTGTTGGACGTCTTATACTGATCCGATACGGCTCACCACATCGAGAGGCCCAATTCACCTTCCACTGGGAAGGGTGGCCTTATGGGCCACGTTATAGTTAACAACTGACCTTTTCTGTCATCGTTCCTTCGTTCGACGGAATTTTTCATCAGGAGCTTCTTCAACAGATTCAAATTCCAGAGTACAGCAATGAACAGCATGCTCAAATTATTACCTTTTTTTTTTTTGGGTAAGCTAATTTATTACATAATTTCGTATCCAAGGAGCTGGATGCAGCGGTTTTACATGGGGGAAATTTGGATCATTTAACTATCACAAGAAAATTTGAACTCCTTGCTACTGCAAATTTAAGATGCACCTGAAACCATACGCCCTCTATAAAAAACGTATTTATTACCTACTGCTCTGAGAAATAGAAGAATATGTTTTACAAAAAAAAAAAGCCAGACTAGGATGTAGGTGATATTAGAGGGTCCATAGATACATCGTTGTTCTCTTTTGCCTTCAAAAATGACAAAACACAGTAGAGAATCCCAGCAGAAAAGAAGCTGAAAAACCAAGCATTGTTGTAAACAAGAAGCAGTGATTCTGGGACTGAGCTCAAAATCCCGATTTTCTGCAAGAATCCTGGGATTACTGGCAAGATCCCAAGAAGCAGAGCTGTCATTGCAGCCAAGTTGTATCCACCCGAGTAATAGTATGCACCCCGACGATCCAATGTGTAGAGTTGAGTAATACTTAAATTAGTTTTCTGAACAAGATAATAATCTGCTAATAGGATGGCCCCAATCGGCCCCAGCAGTGCAGAGTAGCCAACTAGCCATGTATAAACAAAGCTCTCACTAGATTTGAGAAGTCTCCAGGGCTGGAATGCGATTCCAAGAACTGCCGTGAGTAATGCACCTCGTCTGAAGGTGAATTTTGAAGGGCTCAGATTGACTAGCGCATTGGCAGGGGCCACAACGTTAGCAGCAATGTTGGTTGTGATGGTTGCTAGGCTTATGCCGAAAATAGAAAGGATCATCGTCCAGAGCCCTCCAATTTCACCTAGTAATTGAATTGGACTGGAGATGACGTGACCGAAAATGACTTTAGTTGATGAAGTTACCGCTAAGCCGACGAATGTGAATGCACCCATGAAAATTGGAAGCCCTGCTTGGCCTATGATCTGATCAGTTTGACTCTTTGCGTATCTGGTGAAATCAGGGATGTTCAGGGCAAGCGTAGCCCAGAAACTTATGTTTGCAGTCAGTGAAGGAAAGAAGAGTGACCAAAATTCTGAGGATGAAAGCCTTGAAGATAAGGAGAGCATGTGACCGAATCCGCCGGCGTTGACATAGGACCAAGCAAGAAGGCAAGAGGTGAGCACAATCAGAATCGGAGCGGAGTACTTTTCTAGCTCCCGAATACCATCCATTCCGTTCCAAACAATTGCCAATTGTGCAAGCCAGAATACAATAAAACAAGAAAATTCGACAACCGAAGTGCCCAGCCAAGGCAAAGTTTGTGATAGGCCTGATTGTTTAACCGTGTCCGGCAATAGAAGGAAAATTGCCTCACCTCCAATCCATGTTTCAATCCCGTACCAACCACAACCAACCAGTGCTCTGAGCAGGGTTGGAATATGGGCGCCGCGAATCCCAAAGGAAGATCTGGCCAAGACAGGGAATGATATGCCGTAACGCGTGCCAGGGTGTCCTGTGAGAATTAACGGAACTAATAGAATTATGTTGGCTGCAACCACCGTAGCAATGCCCTGCCACCAGGCCATTCCGAGGTCAACAAGGCTCCCGGCAAGATAGTAGGATGGGACTCCCACCACTAGGCCAATCCACAAGCTGGCCATTTCCAATCCAGAAAAAGTCCTCTGAGCGGAGGTTGTTGGCTTGAGATCATCATTGGTCAGAGTAGGATCAGGTGCAAGTTCATCAAACTCGGGACTGCACTGGGGCTGACTTGTTGCCATGGTTAAAGTGGTGGTGGGACATATCCTATTTCGGAAAATGTTGGTGGGATGATAAGCTTCACCTTTGCTGGAAATGGACAGTTTAGCTGGCGCGGGAGCTGGGGCTGTGTTGAAGGGATGATCCCCACTGCGATTTGGGAAAGTTGCTGGGTAATTTGGGAGGCCATGCTGCTGACGGTGGTGGAGATGGTGGGGATGAGGGTGTAGACGGAGGCTGAAGAATTTGGACGCAACCATCGCTGACTTGTCAAAAAGATTCTGCAGGTGGAAGAATCTGTTGTGCTAACGTTTCACTCTCCAGTCTCCACGCCAATGGGTTTTGGGATAGCTAATGGGTGGTGGCGGATATGTTTCGTCACCACTCACCAGCGATGCTCATTGGCTAAAACTCTGATCTAGTTTTAAGGTTTTTATTTAACTACGTATTGATTACGTGAGAAAAACAGCTATGAAGATCAGCAAAATATGAATAATAAAGTGGATTCGATTGGATTCGCGTTCAATTATACAGGAATATAATACTACTGTTATTGGTATAGGATAATTTGACTTTTAATCAACAAACCTTGCAAACGCCTTGAGCATAAAGCCATGATTACCATAAATCTGGCATCGGCGGGGCAGTTTCAAACTGGAGTCAGCCCATCGTCCCCAGTCTCGAAGCAGAAAAGTTGAGGGTTTAGAAAGAAAAATAAAATTTTCATTCCTAGATATGCTTTATAACGATAATTGGAGCTACCACCACAAAATTCTATATTACTACTGCACCGTGAGCTAATCCAGCTATTTAATTGCATATATTAGATTAAGATGAAACTCTCTCTATTTCTTTCTTTCTTTCTTTCTTTTAGGGGTAGAGATAACAGAGTATCAAAAAACAAGGTCATAGATGTATTAGATTGAACGCCAAGATCTTTTATTTATTTTCAATAATAAAGTGCACAACATTTTACAGATTACATGCACATGCAAAAGGTGTTGTTAACTTTTAACTCTAGGGACTGGATTTAGGAGATATAAGAGGTTCTAACCCATCTTTACTTTGTTTTCCCTTGAACAGTGAAATGATGCTGTAGAGAATTCCGGCAGAAAAGAATCCGAAAAACCAAGAATTATCGTAAATTAAAACCAATGGATGTGGGACTGATCTCAAAAGCCCAACCTCGTGGAGAAAACCTGGAATCACTGGCACAATCCCCAGAGCCAAAGCTGTCATTGCTGCTAAGTTGTATCCACCTGAATACCAGTATGCCCCGCCAGGATTCTGTGAGTACAGTTGCTTGATACTCAAATTTCGATTCTGAATGAGGTAAAAATCTGCCAAGACTACTCCCCCAATGGGTCCTAGCAGAGCGGAGTAGCCGACTAACCAAGTGTAAACAAAGCTCTCACTTGATCCAAAAACCCTCCACGGTTGGAAAACAATTCCCATAGCCGCCGTCAGCAGAGCCCCCCTCCTAAAGGTAAACGTTGAAGGACTTAGATTGACTAGTGCATTTGCAGGAGCAACGACATTAGCTGCGATGTTGGTTGTGACTGTCGCGAGGCTTATGCCCAGAACAGCGACAATCTTGGTCCAGAATCCGCCGCCAATTTCACCCAGAAGTTGAATGGGGTTGGAGATCACGTGGCCGAATATCACTTCGGTTGATGAAGTAACTGCCAGGCCCACAAACGAAAATGCACCCATAAAAATTGGAAGGCCTGTTTGGCCTATGATCTGATCTTCTTGGCTCTTGGCGTACCGGGTGAAATCAGGAATGCTCAGTGCTAGAGCAGCCCACAAGCTTATATTCGCTGTCAGTGATGGAAAGAAGAGAGACCAAAACTCTGAAGGTGAGAGCCTCGAAGATAAGGAGAGCATGCGGCCGAATCCACCAGCCTGGATATAGGACCAAACGAGAAGGCAAGAGGTGAATATGATTAGAATCGGAGCAGAGTACTTTTCCAGCTTCCGGATCCCATCAATCCCGTTCCAGAAGATGGCCAGTTGTGCTAGCCAAAATGCTATAAAACAACCAAATTCAAGGGGTGAAGTGCCTAACCAAGGCAAAGCTTTTGACAAGGCCGATTCTTTGGCAGTTTGAGGTAAGAGAAGAAAGAGTCCCTGACCTCCGATCCACGTTTCAATCCCATACCAACCGCAGGCAATCAGTGATCTAAGAAGCGCCGGAACGTGGGCTCCGCGAATTCCGAAAGATGATCGAGCCAAGACCGGAAATGATATGCCGTAACGCGTGCCGGCATATCCTGTGAGGATTAAGGGAACTAACAGGATCATGTTGCCTAAAACAACGGTGAGAATACCTTGCCACCACGCCATCCCCAGCTCCACAAGGCTTCCGGCCACATAGTAGGACGGCACTCCAACCACAAGTCCCACCCACAAACTGCCCATTTCCAACCAAGAAAAACTACGCTGATGGGATGTGGTTGGCTTCAGCTCATCGCTGTAAATCGCATGCTCGGGTTCAGTATCGTCGAACTGGGATTGATGAGGGAGCGTTGCCATTTGTTCAAAATTTTGGAGCATTAGTCGACTGCGAAGAGCAGCAGCATAATCAGCTGAATTTCTGCCGGTAGATAAATTATTCAACGTTGGGAGACTAGTCTTACTACTACATATTGTTTTGTTATGCTGCTTGAGCTAGACGGGTACTGTTTATGTGACTGCTCCTTGGACTTTCGGAGATGATGATTGCAGGGCAGGGCCATGGTGCTGGTGGTGGGGATGGCGCTGTCGTCGGATGCTGGTCGACTTTAAATGTATGTGATAACCTGGGTTTTCCTTTTCCCCTCAAATAAATAAGTGTAAAAAAATAAATCTCAAAAAAGTATGGCTGATATAAAGAATTCATTATAACGCATGAATCGCGTGATTAATTATTTACAGGGTAGAAGACATATATACACACATGTACCAAATACATCATGTAGAATTCATGCTTATATATTTTGGAGGAATAAATTTTTTAGACATGGTTAGTGTATAATATTTTTTTATACTAATAAGTTTAGATCATGATACATAACACGAATTTAGATTTGTAACTTAAATTATATATATATATATATGTGTGTGTGTGTGTGTGTGTGTGTGTGTGTGGGGCATACATACATGGATGTTAATGTAAAGAAATCACTACAATATGAGTGTATAAAAAGTTGATCCTATATACTGTAGCATCCTATCTGGTATGCACTCCAAAAATCTATAATTATATGTGTAAACATTAAGTGCGTTTAGATAGTAGATTTTTTGGGATAATTTGTTGATAATAATACTGTAGTACTTTTTTGATGTGATGGATGTGAGATAAGAAGATGATTGGAATTTGTATGGATGATGCAAGTAAAAATTTTTAGGCAAATAAGAGCAATACTAACTTCTTTAAACATTATTTAGTGTAAGAATAATGAGCTCAGGAAATGTGGTAAAAATTCATGTTGAAAGGTGTTGTGGTAAGAGTAGGGAAAGGACTCCTAGGAATAAGGGGTTCAAGCAGGTGTAATGAGTCCATAATGGATTACTTGCATTACGGTAATTCAGAAAAAAAGGAGGGGCCAAATGATCGCTACATTAGGCTAATCTAACGAAAGACATTTTACCATAGAATTTTCTTAATAGCTTATGTATTGCCGTCTGATTAAGAATAACAATAATTTCCTCTCAAAACATAACAATTAACAAGTGCAATGAAAGTTCTACAGGAATAGAAGTCGTTTAAGAACGGGAGATAGAATAGAGAAGCGGAAAATTTTAATTGATCTTGCATCAACCTATGCCAGCTATCTGTTTGGTTGACTAATAATAGGCGTAGATGAAGCAAGATAATCTACAAATTTTGACAGATAGTAGTTTAATATGCATCGTAATATATTTTCAAATTTGTGTGAGGACAAAAGTTTTAATTTATTAAAAAGTACTTTCCAAGACTTTTAATTTTTAAAGGGACAAAAATCTAAGATTTTATTTGGATTGTGAGTTTTCATAGAAAATTCTGACTCATAAAATATTACATCGCTCAAACACCCAATAGTGTTTTCTATAAACCGTCTACCAATGAAAGATTGCTGGCATTGGACAAAAAATAAATAAAAGATGCTAACAGGTGGGGTTCAAACTTGAAACAAAGTATAAAATCTTACCAACTACACCAGCCTTGATTGTCAACATTGTAATTTCATGAAATGTTGCAGTCATGTGTTCCTTCAAATATCAGACCATAATTGAATGAATACGCACCACTCGGAAGGGAAATTGAATTGGATGAATGGAAACTATTATCAGATAAAAAATTTTCTGTATAAGCAAAAAGGAAAAGGAAAAAGAAAAAAATTAAAATTTTCTGTATATGCTTCACAAGGTTTTGGATGAATTTACTACCAAAGCACATGTATAGGATTCTCCAGTTAACAAAAGAGAGTTAAGTAAAAATCGTATATTAAATGTATAGGAAAACGTAGAAGAACTTCTTTATTACATGTACTTTTTCTTTTTCTTTCCTTAATTTTGTGGCCTTTTTTCTGTTTTTTTTCTTTTAACCTTTTGTGGGTTCTTAGAAGTTAATCCAGGATAAAAGGCTGATCTGATTATCGGTCCACATGACTCCAAAGAGTGGCAGTGGATTGGGCCTAGCCTTTTGAAACTCCACAAAGAGCGATGAGCTCCAAAGCATGTCCATTTCTATTTCACCGCAGGTTGCTGGTGGAAATTTCCAATACGGTCGACGCTTCAGCCCATCACAGTGCATAAATACTCAGCAAATTAAATAGGCCTAATCCTGAAGTACGCTGCATCTAAACCGATAATCCTCGTACTTATATCACATGTTTTCTTTTCGTTAATTTTGGATTCAATGCACTAAATCCACTAACCTTTACCCTTCACTACACTTTACTCCTCTGAACTTATTAAATAAGTACTTTATAGTTTATTCCATGCTTGATGTTTTAGGATAAAAGTGCCTACTTCTATGTTAATTGTTTATATATTTCTTTTTTGTTTCTTTGTATGTTTTTCTCTTTTATTTTTTGCTTTTTAATTGTTCTCTCTTCTCTCATGTGACAAGCTACTTTTGTTTGTTTACTATCATTATCTATATATTACTTGTAATCTTCTTAAATTAATTCTTTATTTATTTGTATCCATTTTACTTTTTATAATTAAAATTAATAATGACAACAAAATTTACACTATAGCAAAATATATGTTAGCTATGTAGAAAGAATATTTCATTTAAATCAGTACATCTAAAAGTTAGAATTGATTGATTATTAATAGCAAAAGTAGCAGATAAGCAAATAGTAATAGCATAAAGTTTAATCTACTATACATAAATAAATAAGAATACTAGTTACTTTGTTTATTTGACATGTACTTTTAAATATCAAGTAATTAAAAGTTCTAAGTTGCTGGTATCTTTTTAGATAGATAAATTGCTAGTTATATGCCCTTTTGAATATGATAGGCATATAACATTTTCCCATGTTATATAATTTGTGATGAATTTCCTATCAATGTGAATAAATAAATAAACTAAGGAGAGATAAAATTATAAGTAAAAGAAAACTAAAATTTTATAACAAGCACACAATTAGTAATATTAATAGGAAATTGAAAGAAATAGTTACATAAGAAAAGTGAACAAAAAAAGAAAAGTAATAAAAAGGAAAAGAATGTAGCAGAAAAGAAAAACAAGGAAATGAATATACCAAAAATAAAATAAAATAATATGGCAAGGATATTTTTATCTTGCAACATCAAGTAGGGGGGCAAAATGCCTATTAACGAGTTCAGGAGAGTAAAGTGCAAACAGCGATAAAGTTTAGCAAACTTTAGTGTATTTAGTCCTTTGTTATTATTATTATTATTATTATTTCTAAGACTGCCAAATAATGCAATCAGGGCATTTGATAAGGACAAACCCCAAAATAGGCTTGTTTTTCTTCCTTTCTTTCTTCTACTACTAAACGTGCCAAAAGACGTTCAACCAATTAGTAAGTTAACTGCAAGTACTGATGCCCATGAGTCAGAGATTGGCATATACAAGCATCTCCAAGCAGATGAGCATGAAACGTCAGCAGCATCCACCTACGAACAGCGGTAAATGCAGAGGTGGACGAAAGACTCGATATCAGCAGGTCAAATCTCTTGTTCATTTTGGTACAAACCAAGCGAGAGCAGTTGAACTAACCAACGCTGCCTTCGGCCTAGGCTCCTGCTTGCTTCCTGTCCGGCCGCTGACCCGAATTATATAGAAAATGCATGTGCAGAAGACATCGCCACAAATCCCCGGAACCCTATTCATTCTCCCCCCACCCCGCTCCTTTACCTCCCTCCACCTGTTCCTGCTTTGACCGCATGTATTTGGTCCACCCACACGCGTCCAAGTCTACTCCTCCCCAACGCCACGACAACAAACCCCACCCACCCAGCCCCAAAAAAAAATACCCCCACAAAAAGAAAAAAAAAATTTATACATTATATAGTATGTATCTCGTCCAACCTCATCTCATACATAATTTAAGGAAAACAATGTTAAGAAATTAAATTCTGCCACTTGTAATCTTACATGGGATCAGCTTTTTTAAACTATACTCCCCTTGGCCCTCATAAGCAAATAATAAAATAACGAATCGTCAAGTTTCACACGCTATGTTTCTTGCTCGGAAAAGCTACTACCATTTTAATCGGATGAAATGATACACACGCATGAAATGACAACAACACGAATGAACCTAAAAAATACGGAGAAGTTGACCAGATACATATATTGAAAAAAAGCAATTAGACGAAAATGTCGTCCGTGGGATGTAGGCTACCTGTCTACTTGTCCAGTGTCGAGACTTATAAAAGGAACCGAATGCATCCAGCCCACTTCCAAAATTAAGTAACCAACAAAAAAAAAAAAGAAAAAAAAAGGAAAGAGCGTAACTCTAAAACCTTAAGGAGTCTCCTTTCTTGGTTCTTAAAACCTCAAGGCCTGAGCTCAGCTTCAGCTGCACCAAACCGGAGGGATTGTTAATGTTAAGACGATGATCCATGGACAGCCTGAATTCAGCTTCCGGGAATCCAAATTCCGCCTTCTACAAACCCCTGCTGATATCCATGATAGGCGTATTCTCCGCTTGCATAGCCTTAGTCGTCTACCACTTCATCTTAATCAGATACTGCCACAGGACTTCTCAAACCACCACCAGTGCCACTGAGGCTCAAGCAGCCCCCGGAGCCCCGTTACGCCCCACTGGAGTCGACCACAAACTCCTGGAAACCATTCCAATCATTGCCTACTCATCCACCAAACGACAGGGCAGCGATCGTTCTTTGTTTCGCGTGGATCAGAGCGAATGCGTCGTTTGCTTGGGCGAGCTGGAACACGGAGAAATGGTGCGTTTGTTGCCTAACTGTAAGCACGCCTTCCACGTCCCCTGCATCGACGAGTGGTTCGTGGCGCACGCCAGCTGCCCTGTTTGTAGGTCCCCCATTGTCGCCCCGGCGGTGAGGGTGAATGACGATACTCCCCCCTTGCCACCTCCGCCGCTGCAAGAATTTACTTCTTCATCATCATCCGATGATGGAAGCAATAGGGTTGAGCTTCCGGGTCAAGATTATGGTAATGATGCTTCGTCATCTTCATCCTCATCGTCGGGGTCTGGGATCAAAGGACGACAGTCTTTTGGATTGCTTCGGCATTGTGGGTCTTTGGTACTGCCTACGGAGAGGGCGTCGTCGTCGTCGTCACGTTTAATAACAGGGTTGAAGCGCTCATTGTCAATGGATCAATCTTCTGTGATCATTGAGATGGAGAGGGAGAGCGGTAGAGATGGTTCGTCATCCTCTGCTAAAGAAGATGATGAGGACGACGCAGTAGCGAGGACAGTTGGGGCACGATCCATGAGGCATTTCGATCGTGTTTCCGCAAAAGTGCTAAGTTCCTTTCCCCGATTACGTCTGGGGAAGAATCCTGAAATTCTTCCATACTGATTCTTTTCTTTCTTTCCTTTTATTTTTTGGTAATTTGTTTATACATGCCGAATAAGTGAATGACGAATCAATTTTGAAAACTACGGAATAAGGAATATAGAGCTAGATTTTTTGTTACCATCTGCCAATTGGCTGCCTCCTCCAATTCCAATTCCAAGTGATTGATCGACAGTTTAGAAAGAATTTGCTTTAAAAAAAAAAAAAAGGGTGCAAATGTAATAGCAGTAGGATTGAGATGTCAAATATCACAGAGGAAATTAAAGAGGTCTAAAAGCAATTTCTATACATGGCAGTTAGTTTTTATTGTGGGCTTTGCAGGCTAAATTACCTTAAAAAGAGCATGGAGAACAAATCAAATAACGCAATTATGTACAGCGCCAGCTCCCTTTGATCAAATCTCTGCATTTGGAAAACATACCAAAGAAGGTGCTATAGATTCGCTGATAGCCTGGCGCTGGGCTATACCTGTCTGCCCTAAGTTTGGTTAGAACGTCAAGAAGCAAACGCATGTATTCTTTCTTCTTTATACTTGTCACTATAAATGCGTTAGGAAAAATGTTTAAAATATCCTTCACATTTCACCTGATGAGTTTTTTAATTTTTAATTTTTTAAATAATAATTTTACATCCCTTACAAATTCAAGTTAGCAAAATTTGATCTCGACTCAAGTTTCTCATTCCATTCTAGTTTGAAATCACCACGTGACCCACATGCAGTCATTTTGTATGTACGAAAAAGTTAAATCTCACTTTTGTTGTTGGTAAAAGTAGATGTAAATTGAGTTAGATCCCACTTTTTTAGGGGAAAAAATGAATACGGTTCAAGTTAAATCCCATTTTTTAAGAGCCAAAAATGAATATTGATCAAGTCATTTAATTAATTACAAATAAAATCTAACCTCTTCGCCCCTACAAAAGTGATCGTCGATAAGTTATGTGATGGATTCATGACAAAAAGTGATCGAAAACCTAAATTGGAATCAAAATTTCTGATTTGATTTTGTAAAGGACGTAAAGTTACTTTTTTTTAAATTGAAGAAGGAAAAAATTTCATTTAACAAAATGTGAGAAATGTTTTGAATAAATTTTCCAACTCTTTCTTTTGACAGCATCAAAACGAAATTACTGTGCAATGACAAGTCGGGTCTCTTCAGGTTATAACCACCATAACAAAGGTGCACACAGATACACAGGTTCAAGATTAGGTCAGGAGAGTTGCTTCTATGGTCATGCGTCGCGCATGGATCGAGGCCCCTCGAATTGAACTGTTATCGAGTTCTCTTTGGTTATCAAACAATATTTAGTGACAAATGGTACCAGCATGATACATGTTCATTTGTCAATTCAATCTTCCTATATCCTATTTGTTACAAACGAGTTTGTATTGTATCTAGTATCTAAATATGTCAATTACAACTCATTTATATTGGATTACCCAAACCTGTTCATTAATAATTTATCCAAATCCACCCATTAATTTTAAATGGGTATAAGTACTAGGTTGACTTGACTTACCTATTTAATCCATTTAAAAATAAATATGCATTTTATTCAAAATTTTAGTGAGTGTTAACGAGATAAATTTAAACTTTTTACCAATGTAATAACAATAAAATACTATTATTTATTGTCAAACACTATGTGAAAATTTTTTTAAAAATAAATAGTATTTCAAACGAGTTATAAATGGGTAGTTGGGTATACCCATACCCATTCCCATTTATTAAATGAGTATAAATGGATTGATTCAATTATATCCACCATTTAATTATGGCTTATCTAAATCTATCCAAATCACCTATTTTGACAACTGTACTAGTATCTACCACCGAAAATAATCACGATGGAAAATGACACTACAGTCCATTGTACTACTAAATAATCACGACAAAAATAACACCACTATGTCCTCTGTACTGCAGTACAAGTGTGTTGCCTTTTTTTTTTTTGGTAAATGTACAAGTGTGTTGCCTTCGAAGTGAGAAGTGAGGTTAGGTGGACATTTGCCTCTAAGTGCAGTACGGCGGTGAGACAATTGAGTCGGACAGGTAACCAAATGAATCTCGTGGCAGCCCAGCAGGGGTACAGTTTAAGTGAGGTTTAAATGCTTCGCTACAAATATCTTTTTCTATTAGAAGAAAAAAAAAATTGCTTGGCTACAGGAAAAAAGCCAGAATGAATACATAAAGATGGGACGATTGAATCACTGGTAGGGGTGACAATCAGGTCGGGGTTGGGTTGGCGGGTCGGGTTCGAGAATGGTATAACATAAAATCCACTGATTCGAACCTGACCCGCCAACCCGAAACTACCCAATCCGAACACGACCTGATACGGGTTGACGGGTCGACCCGAAAATGATCCGAATTTTTTGACCTTTAACAGGTCAATCGGGTCAACCGGTTAATGACTCGACCCGACCTGTTTATTTTTCAGGTCAGTCGGGTTCGACCCGATTCTGACCCGAACCCGCCAAGCCTTGACCCAAACCCATTATTTTCGTGTTAGGTTCGCATCGGGTTTTCAGGTCGTGTCGGAAATTGCCACCCCCACTAGTCAGTGCCTCAGTGGGTATTAACACTAAAGTTATGTCCCATTTGCGTCAATTCTTGAGTAGCAATAATGCAATTGTGACGTGCAACGATTAACCAACTGTATTAAACAAATCAAGCATCATATCCCTCTCCGTCTTGAATTTGGGGAGCATTTTATTTTCTTGGGATTGTTTTGAGCGGATATATATTTCTGGACTTTGGTGCAACCACCAACGAGTCCTTTTAGGTTGAGATGCGATTTTGGGAACTGTGATTTTGTAGTTAGTATAGATTTGTTGCTCTATAGTTTCCTACCGCATTTTTTTCCCGGTGCTGGATATTCTATAGTCTTGGCCTATTTTTCATATATTTTTCACACGCACACACACACAAAATAATGTTCATTTTTCCCCCTGGACGAGTGATAAATTACATGAGTATAGTCGTTGCTGGACAAATGAACAAATTAATTTGCAAATAAAACATCTTAACGACTAAAACTAAAAACATAAAATTAATCAATCAGAATTTTGATATAGAAATTTCACGCAACAAAGATCTAAAATCCTTCACTGCTCTGTTTTTTTTTTTTTTTAACAATTTTGAAAGATCTTCCGTTTGGATTGAAGGATTTTAAGTGGATTTAATTTGAAATCCTTCCCCAAATCCTTTTTAGTTGTTTGGGAAACTTAAGAGGTATTTGGATTTAAGATCCACCATAAATTCCAAGAAATTTTGGCAATTAAATTTAGTAGATTTGAAATCTCTTAAAATTAGACATCATTTGAAATCTCATTTTCATGTTCTCTTCCTTAAATTATTATTTTCTCTACCTTGAAACTTTCCCATAAGCATGTGTAAGTCTTGGTGAGATACGATAGGCTTGGTGAGATATGTTGGCTATTGTTTTCGACAAGTGCACAATTAAGAAGTGCAGAGAAACATGGAGAAAAAGAATTTTGAATATGCTATGTGATTTGCGTAGATTTGTGTTTTTATTCAATAGTAGGATAGATAGCGTTTATGATAGAGAAGCAACAGATAAGGGACAGAGAGAATTGAGAAGTTAGGTGTAATGCTAGTACTGCTGCCGGAAATGCATGAGAGCAGAAGTAGGGAATTGAAACACTCAACGGCATCCGAGAGGAAGAGGAAAGAGGAATTTGACATTTAGCCCTCAAGTTCTCGATTTTACAGTTTTACTTCAAGTATTTTTATCAATTTATTAGTTCTGCTTGTTTTGTGATTTTTTGTATCCAAACAATATATTTTAGGGATAATTTTAGAAACCTCCCCTGAGGTTTTGTAAAATATCACTTAGCTCCCCTAACGTTTTCAAAATCTCTCTTACCACCCTTGGAATTGACATTTTGTTAACAATGTCACCCCCTCTCAGTAAAAGTAATATTAAAAAATACATGTTGGAGGAGAGAGGAAATTTTAGTTTCCTTAATACTCTTAGACTATAAAAAAAATTAGATTAACAAGTCATTGAATTTCTAATAATATCAATAACAGCAGTACATAAAGTGACTGTCTAATTTGCAATTCCCAAATAAACAAAAAACACCACCTGAAAGTAGTCCATGTATGGGAGGAACGCATATAAGTACTTAGCATCAACTATCCATTTGTATAGCCTGATCAGGAAGAATATATCACAATCAAGCAATAAAATTTATATCACTCTTTTACTTTTATGTAACTATTTTGATTATCAAACCTACATCATCTCCTATTACTTATTGAACATTTAAAGTACGACCTCATAATATATTCTTATCTGTTATGCAGTTTTATTCTTGTCGGAAAATTTCACACATTTGTTGGTACAGAAAAAGAAGAGTGATGCCAATTGTTTCATGGGCATTTTGCTATTACATGCTTATGAGGTTTGTCAAACTTTTTTTTTTTTCTGTCTTTAGAAGCTAAATAGTTGTTAGAAGAAACGAGGGTATTATTAGCAATTGATCCCTTCTGATAGTGATACCTCACAATCTTTTTAGGGGTGGTAAGAGAGATTTTAAAAAATATCAGGGGTGGTAAGTGATATTTTAAGAAACCTTAGGGGAGGTTTCTGAAATTATCCCTATATTTTAATTATACTAAACATTTGAGAATTATTCATTTCAAATACATCCATTTGAAATTCTCCTTCAAATCAAAATCAACCGACCCAAATGGACCCTAAATTGCTATAGTACCAATTGAGAGAGGCACTCCAACAAATCATATGGGATCCAAAAATATTAACACTATGACAGAGCCCTCGAACTTGACATTTAAATGGACTGAGAATGACAACTCAAATTCTTCTGCCCACCAAAAAGCAAAGAGGAACCCTTCAATGGCTCTACACCAATCAATAAACACGATTGCATGAGGCCCTGGATTGATGTTTCCACTGTTTCATATTTTTTTAAATCTTAATTTTTTTTTTGAGTATTTTTGGGTTTAACGCAACAGCTTGAACATCATCCGTTCAAAGTCAGATACAAGAACTGATCTACAGTTTAGAATTTAGATCTTCCTCTAGTTGTTACTGTTGAACAAATTATAAAAAGATAAGACACGAGTAATTATAACATTCTTTTGCGTCAATATTCAACAAAATTTGTAGGAACGCAAAATTTGGAGCTTAGCTTTTACTATCAGTTTTCAAAATGAGGTTTCATTCCTATGAATAAAACCATCAAGAATATCTCCAACGCAAATCTTTACATAAATAATTTCCTCATCGGTTTCCATTGATCTCTCATGTTCCCAGTGCACTGCGCCATTATCTGTCCAGAATCCTCAATTTCTTCATCGATTCCCATAGATCTTGGGTTCTCAATTACCACAAGCTTCTCTCACCAAAAAAAATAAATAAATAAATAAAAAATCATTGACTTCTTCACTAGAATGTTACTGTTAAGCCAACAACTCCAGATGGTTGCCATTGCCAATGGGATAAGGAGGTCGCACACAACCATGATTTAAGCGAAAACTCTAGCACCACACTATTTGAATCAGATGCTGAAATATTCCCCTTTTAGGTCACCTTAACATAGGATCTTTAACTGAAAAAACCAACAGAGATCAAGATCTAATTTGAAATCAGACTTTTTTTTTTTTTTGTCATATCGTCTTGTAATTGAAAATTGTCTGATCTTTCAAATCTGAACCTTTTTTCTACCACAATGTGCTCACTAGTCAACAGGCTGCTAGTTAAGACAAATATGGAGGCAATGAATCTCGTCAAACGAGTTAGGTGTGGTTTAGTTTGCATTGTAATGGTTTATCCTGTGCTCACTCTTAGACTTAGTACAGCAAATTACTCTATTGACTAACTGTGAAATCTTCCCCTCGATTAAAGAGGTAAAAAGTGATACTAGAACTCCGTTTCAGTCTATCAACCAGACCATTAAAGTAGCAAAACTTGAATAAGCTCAATTTGTAATGATGTTAGCTAGTGATCATCTATCCCACTTTTATTTGAAATTTTACCTAAACTTCTTATTGAAACCGACTTTGAGATCAGACCCTCTCGATGGATAAATATAAATATTGATAGCAGTGTTCAATTGTAGTCTTTCAACCACATCACTGAAGTAGCAAAACCTGAATAAACATAGCTTATTAATTAGTGGAAACTAGTGATCGTGTATATCTATCCTACTTTTATTTAAAATTTCACTTGAATTTCTTATTGAAACGAGTGATTATCTATCCCATTTTTGTTCGAAATTCACTAAAAGAAGAAGTGATAAAATGACCCTTTTCTGTTTGAAACTTCACTGAATTTTATTTCAGATAAATCAATAATTTTTAAACAAAACCAATTAAGCAGCAAATCGCGTCTGGCTCAATATTCTTATGCCAAATTTTGAGAAAACAAAATATCATAACCAGAACATATTAGCTGTGAAAGGATTAGTTTAGTCTTTCTAGAACCCATTAAAGTGCGCAAGGTAAGACTATTCTACAACTACCATGGAATTAGTCAATAGACAATAAATTAAGACAAAATGTCAAACTGCCATTATTATTATTATTTTGGTTTAACAAAGGTATTTACTGCATATGATTTTGATTTCTCTTATTATTATTATTATTATTTGTCTTGGTTTAACAAAGGTATCTGCGGCAAGTTAGGACTTGGAATAGAATCAGAAAGACAAATTAATGTGACCAAAGATACAGAGAGTGTGCTAGGTGACTCTTCCTATCTACGGTTGTAGTTATACACGCACACACACACATACTCGCGCGCGTGCACACACACACTCAAAGTATGTTAATTAAAATTCTGGAAAGTAAGAAAGGATTAAGAGGTCACTATTTGTCTCCCACAGCAAGTAGGCAGCGTTAACGTTTAGTATACATCACGAAAGACGTAATAAAGCCGATGATCAAGTGGACTTTTGGTTCGTTGTGCAACCGAGAAGAAATGGACTTTGCCCTTCTGATCAAAAAAAGAAAAAAAAAGGGGGGCCATCGTCACATCATGGAGTGGGAGAAGGCATCCTCCAGCCGCCTCACCATGTATGTATGGTCTGTGAAATCATCACTGTTTGGGCAATTTACCTATATCAAGCAATTCCACTGCATACATTTCGCTCTCCACATATTATTATTTCCATGTCAAAGATCCATCCAATTACATAGACAAGAAAGAAGAAGAGAGGAAAAGAGCTGATTGCATACTAGATTCAGCCATATCCTAACTCATTTGAGTTTATACAAACTAGGTAACAAGCAAAGAAAGTTGATTCGTCCAGTTGCATTTGTATTAAACTAGCAAGGAAGGAAAATAGAAAATAAAAAATTAAAAAAAAAGGGTATTTGTTTCTTTATGCAAACGGCCCATGTGCGTTAGTGGGGCCATGAAAACTATAAAACGGACTCCACAAAGACTTGCTTTAATTTCTTAATTTCATGTACACCTCGCTACTTTCAATAATAATTCTGCATTATTGCCCTCCCCACAAGAGAATTTGTATGGTTTCATTGGGGCCCCCTCAAAGCCAAAAGGGAAACTTACTAAGGCTTTTTTTGTACGTGGGCATCCCCCATCTTGATTTTGTCCCCCCCCAAACCCTCTACTCCTCAAAAGGAATAAAAAGAGAAGAGACGGAACGTGAGAGCTAGCTGCTGCAATTGTTTTGGGACAGTAAACCAACCCCCCCTAAATTGAGGTTTGTGAGCCATAATTTATGAGTTGTCTAAAGCAGACGCTTAATTTATTACTGTAAGGTTCAGGGGGAATATTGGAGAGGAGAGAAGGAGGGGAGGGTGGTAACGTAATTAACTTAACTTGTTGGCATAATTTTTAGGAGCGGAAGGGCGCTCTATGGGGAATGCCTTTTCTTCTCCTTGCAGTTGAAGGAGGCGGAGGAGGCGTGGCCGGGCATATGTCATTTTGTGTGCCTTCACGCAATTCTCCTTCTTCTTCTTTTGACGAAGACATCAACGCTCTTCTTGACGATATCCCTTCACCTCTCCCCATTGCCACTGCCTCATTCTTGGCATCTAAGGTAAAGCTCGCATCGCCATTCCTCTTTATCCCAACTAGCTGAAGTTAAATTTCCGGTACAGATAACATATTAACACTCACTCATTCAATCAGAGTTAAACAACTATCAAGTAAGAAATGAATTAACTTCCCACATACTCAAAGCAAGTAAAATTTCTCATATTCCGATTCTGAGAATTCATTCAACTAATAACAAATGATGATAATGATGATGATGACATACACATATAAATTTTGTTCATATAAAAAAAATCACATATATATGTATATGCTCCTCAAATGAGCATTAAAAAATGAAGGAAAATTGATGCATTAAAAAAAATGATGCATCTATGAAAAGGATGGTCAGGGTTAAAGTTGTAGCCCTCGATCATGAATGATTGGCTGTGAGTTGTGACCCAAATGGTGGATGATCAACGGATGATTATTGTTTGGTTGCAATGAAGATGATGGAGATGGTTTGCGAAATGTGGGTCATGACTCCTCCTATCGTGATGTGCGAAATGTGAATGACGGGAAAATGGCTCTCATTACTAGCTAGCTTGCAAAATTCAACCCAACAACAACGTCAAGCAAGAGATGATGATCAAGGAAGAGAAAAAAAAAAAAAAAAAGGGTATGACTTGAGAGTTGAGAGGGAAGAACAGCTAGTTAATAATGACTAGTACTACTAACCTTACATCCCAATGAACAGAATCGAAAAGGGTCCAAAAGGCTCCTCCCGCAGATTTCGCAAATGTGGGATACTCCCTTGCCAGTTTTGGGTTGCGGCCTCTGATTCAGAAACAAAACCCTCGCACTGTTTATCACATATGTCTGCACCCCGCTTATGTCCAGTACCTTTTGAATCTCTGAAACTCTCACCACATCATGATATGATGACCTCCTTATCTGAAATCCCACGATCATCCCCCCCCACCCAACCAAGCCCACCGTCAATACCACCACCACACAACCCCAAAAAAAAAAAGGATAGAAAAACAAAGAAGAAAAGAACCAGAATCAATGGTGCTCCAAAACAACTTACTGAAAAAGAAGAAGAAGATGATGATGATGATGAAAGCCAACATCATATCCGGAATCAATCAATGTTGACAATGTGTACCAACCTGAATAACCTGATGGTCTTTGTGTTTGGAGGAGCGACAGTAGAAGCAAAATGCGTCGCCATTGCAGTCCAGGCAATACATGTTGCATTCGCTCCTGGCGGCATCGCCGTGGGTGCGGCACACCGAGAAGAAGCCGGTGTTTAGCAGCTGTTCTAGCCAAGGAGGGACCAGCATTGTGTCCTGCTGAACAACCCCAAATTTTGCCAAAAAAACATAACGTAAGGTGGAGGAGCCAACAAGGATGATAAAAAGGAGAAACAATATACTAATGTTATGTACTTGAAGGAGTGAATACTGAGTATCAATACATTACTACTCATAAATAAATAGATATTTACGCCCTCTCTCTCCAACCCAAGACGCCCATAGCCAAAAGACATTAATACCATTGTTGGAATTTCGGTTGTTCTTGTGTTGTTGGAGCAATGTGAATCTCTTTCTGGTAAACAACTGTGTTGGATTCTTGCTAATGATGACGGAGAATCCTCCCAACGATAATCGAAGAAGAAAATTGCAGAGAGAGGAAGGCGGGGAAAAGGAACCCCGGAGGAGGGAATGGGGTGGGGGCAGGAGGGGGGCCTAACCTAAACAACCAGCAACTTAGAATTCAACAACAAAACAACACCTAGACTAGGTGCTAGGTGGACATAAGCCAAATAAATAAACGCTGTCAATCAGAGGTTGAGATGCTGCGTGGTGGCTGAGGATAAGTATCAACCGTCGGATCCGACTGCTGGGTTTGGCGCTTACGCTACTTTGGATCTTCCTTGCGTCTTTACGTAGGCATAATGGGTCGGCCACAGGGCTACGTCTAAAGCTTAACAGTTGCCGCTGGACGACACCGTTTCTTTACCCCCGACGTGGCACTGCCTCATTGGTCCTCTAGTTGGGTCCCGTCCATGCGTTTTCTTGTTGCTAATGACGTAGGAATTGAGAACGGGAAAATATTGGAACCATATTGCCCAAAACGCCCTTGACACATGGGTTTTATCGAGGCTGGCCCCCTCCTGAGAGCGGTCACCACTCAGCAAGGGGCCAGGGGCAGTTGCTGTCAAAATCTTAGGCAGTATGTCATGTCCGAAGACATTTTCAATTTCGTCTGCAATGAAGGCGTTTAGAAGAAATTTCAATTGAATTTTTCATTTTTTGGGTTTTGTTTGTTTTTAATGCAGGAAGTTTATTACTGGTACATGAATAGGAACTTATAAAATCGCTAGAAAACAAAAATCGGCTCAGTCCTGCCGGCATTGTTGCAGTCTTCGGTGGGTTACAGTGATGCAATTGGATAGCTAGAATCCGTTCCCCACTATATATCTAATATTATATATATATATATATATGCGCAGAGATAATGCTCATTTTCGTTATTTCCTTTTCTTTGAGTAGATTTTTTATTCTTTAATTTTTTTTTAAAAAAAAAGAATTGTTGGGTTTTGTGAAGAGGAAGGGTTGTCTGAAAAAGAAACTTAAATTCATTTGAGGAAGTGAAGCAAACAGCTTACATTATTGCCTGCTTGTTTCCGCTTTCAATTCGTGAGTAATAAATGAGTAATTCCCCATGCGTTTCAATTGCTTCATATTTCTGGATATAACTTTTATTTCATTAATTGTCTGTTCCGTGCATCGTTTAGAATGAATACATAGTAGTTTCATAAATGTAGAGATACAAGAATCTCATCTCCCTGCCAAATGTAATGTAACAAATGAGGCTTCAGATACAATTGAAAGCAAACTCCCCAGTGATTTTTTTTTTTTTTTTTTTTTTTTGGGGTTTGTTTAATTAATGGGAGTAGATGATAATTCTATCCCAAGCCAAACGCCTTAAGGTTCATGTGCCAATCTCCCCTAGTCATAAATGGTTATCAGTTATGTTAAATTGGCCGTAGGAAACTAGAAATCAAATAATACCAATATTCCCAAAGTGAGAAGTTTAAAGAATATATCTTCCAGCAAACTGCATTTCTAGAAATAAACGCTTTTCATCCACCTTTTCACTCGAAACAGAAATAAAAGCTCCTCGTCAGGACATAAAAATCGTGTTAGATTTTAGCTACTTCCCTATTGGATGGCTACGTTGGAAGCAACTCCTGATTTAAGTCTTAACCGAATAAACCTTCAAGAAGAGTTTAAGAGCGAGAATCCAAAAGGAGGGGGGAAAAAAAAAAAAAGAAGGCCCAAGCGGATCAAATTTTACAAGAAGATTAGATGTACCATTGTGTTGGCATTTGTGTGCCTTATTCTGGATGATTCATATGCCATATTAACTACACTAGTTATCAGTATAAGACACTGTTTGTTTGTTCTGTGAAGTTCATTTCGCGTTACGGAAACCTGATCATCAGTTCTAAAATGATCACGGGTTTCAATTTATCTATTTGGGTTTCCATTTCACTGTTCTTACTTTCGTTTAAGCGTTTGTTACATGCCGTTTTGAGTTATCAATGTGGTCAAGAATATAGATTTCGTTAAAGGTTCAGTGTCGTTTTTTCAATTCGATTGCCTTACTTTCACTTTTTTTTCTCTTCATGCCACTCCCAACTCCAATCCCTCCAGGAGCCTAGTTGCTACTCTGTGACGTTGTTACAAATTTCTTCCTTTTTATTCGGCTTCTTTTTTTTTTTTTTTTCCCCTTCACCAAAAGGAAAGCAATCTAAAAAAAAAAAAAAAAGGAGAATAAGAAAAATATACGTGTACGAAAAGCAAGTCATCGAGTATATGGCTATGGCGTGAAACAAAGACGAACCTATATAAAATATGTATCCGCTTAGCTCTGTAAAAACACATACGTTTACTCAATTGTATTACCACAGCGCTCCACTTGAGTTCCCTGAATACAGGACGCTCCTCAATGGAAAAGTAGCTTTTTTGGGCTTTTGATTTGGAGTAATTCCTTCTTTAATTAAAATGGATTGACGTATGATATAAAATAGGAGGAGTTTGTGGGGTTCAAGACTCACCTCATTTTTCTTTTTCCCGGCGTCCACATTAATATTGATACTATTGTGGAGTTCAAGTTCTTGGTGATTCTGCCAACATGTCTTGCCTGACCCCGAGAGACATAAATGGGAGGGATTTGTTAAAAAAATACCATCAAATATAAACTGAGTGACTTATGTATGACATTAATTTGTGGCATCTAGGTAATATGCTTTATTAGTTTAAACCAAGTTCGGAGTAAATTATGAAACAAAAGAAGAAACTATGGCTCCATATCCATTAAGTGCTTTTGGGAGTGTTTTTAAAAAATTTTACTATAGCGGTGTATATGAAAAATTTTTACATAGATGGTTCATTTAGATTCAGTATTTTCAAAATTCTATTTTGGAGTATTTTTAAAATTTAATTTTTTTTTTTATTATTTTTTATAAATTTGTTAAAAATTTCCTGTCACTCACCACTAACATCTACCATCAGCCACCACCGCCGACAACCACTCTTTCCCTCTTTTCCCTTCTCCTCTTCTCTCTCTCTCTCTCTTTCCCCACCATCCCCTTCTCCCATACTTCTCCCAACCCCCTCTTTCTGGGACCTCTAGTCATGCGACCACAGTTGGTTGCTACGAAGAGGAAGGGTTAGGAGGGTTGGACGAGGTGAAGGAGAAGGACTGATAGGATGGCGAGAGCGTAGGAAGGAGTAGAAAGGGGAGAGAAGAGGGGAGGAGGAGAGAGGGAGAGGGGTGGCGGTAGGCGACAACAGGTGATGGTGGCTGATGGTGATGTATGAAATAGGAAAGAAGTTTAGAATTTATTTTATTTAGTTTATTTGAGATTGTGTGTTTTTGGAGTTTGTTACTATAAATCCTATGAACAAAAATAATTTGTGAGAAAACTGCAAATCCAAACAGAGCCTAGAGTTTCAACCAATGTATTCATGTGAGAAAAAAAAAAAAAAAAACCTATAAAACGAGTTAACAATGTATCACACAAGATTTAGTATTTATTCCCTTTATATTCTTAAGGAATTAGTATTTGTCAATAGAGAACATGTGTGTTAGGCATTAGTGTGTAACAGGAGATCCATCGCCTAACCGCCATGTTTCTTTTGACAGAGCAAGCAATCATATTATGGTGAAAGCGCGCTTTAAAGGTAGGCCTTTCAGTAAGAGTCAGCTACTGCGAGAATCGGGATTAGTCAGAAGGGATCTGGGTTGGTTAATGGACCTTTGGCCTCCATTGTACCCAAAAAAAAAAAAAAAAAGCGCAACTTATATTTAGCAAATCTTTCCACATAAATTTTGCGATGATATGCCGACACCGCAACTGAACTCGCCTTTTTACGTCCTTGTAAGGTAGCAAGCGGACAGAAAAAAAATGACGTTTTGCTCACAAGAAAGGCATAGATAAGAAAGTATCGAAAACAGGGAATTAGTCGTATGGGGATTTTTTTTTTTTTTTTCCCTGCGAATCTCTTGGACCACTTGTTAGTGCACACAATGCATGCATTGTATAAATAAATGCCAAATTCATAGTAATTATTATCTCCTCTTTGCATTTAGTTACTTTTCTGATTTAGTTTTAACTTTGTTTAACAAAAATTTGTAACACTTGGGCTTTGTTTGGATTCACTGTTTTTACCACTGTTTTTGAAAACTGTTTTCACACCAAATCTTCTGATGTCAAAAAAACAATCCAAAACAAATCAAACAAATATTTCAAACACTTATACATACAAAATAAAAATTATTCCTTTTCTTCCACCCCACCACCCCACCACCACCTCCACCCCTCTCCCTCCCTCTCCACCTTCCCTCTTTCATCCTCTCTCTTTCTCCCCTCCCTCCCTCCCTCCTCTCCCTCCCAGTGACCCTCCAGCCTCCTCCCATCAAATTAAAATTTATTTGCAGTATTTTTTGGGTATTTTTAAAATTAAAAATTTATTTAAGGTAAATTTTTAGGGTACTTTTTGAGGCATTTTTAAAATTAAAAATTTATTTGGGATATTTTTTGGGGCATTTCTAAAAATAAAATTTTATTTGGGGTAATTTTTTAAGGCATTTTCAAAATTAAAAATTTATTTGGGGTATTTTTTGGGCACTTTTAAAATTAAAAATCTATTTGGAGTATTTTTGGGGCATTTTTAAAATTAAAAATTCATTTGCAGTAATTTTTGGGGCATTTTTAAAATTAAAATTTTATTTGGGGTAATTTTTGGGGCATTTTCACAATTAAAAATTTATTTGGGTATTTTTGGGGTATTTTCAAAATTAAAAATTTATTTGGGGTAATTTTTTGGGGCATTTTTAAAATTAAAAATTTATTTGTGTAATTTTTTGGGGCATAAAATTAAAATTTTATTTTGGGCAATTTTTTGGGCATTTTAAAAAGGGATAATTTCAAAAACCTCCCCTGAGGTTTCTGAAATTATCCCTTGTTAAAATGATAAATATAGTTTTTATTGAAAACTAAAATGATCTTTTCATATGTGTAAATTTTTGATGGTGTAATTTTTTTTCTTGTTTCAATAAAACTAAAATAAATATTTTAAATGAAGGAATTTACACCTTGTAAAAATTTAACCTTAATTTATTTTTCACTGTTATTGTAAATTCCATAAATAGGATAATATAAGGGTAGTATTGGAATAAAAGTTTTATCTTTCTTGCATTTTCTTCAAAGGGGCTAAAATGTTACAAAATATGTCAATCCAAAGGAGGTAAGTGAGATTTTCAAAACCTCAAGGGAGGTAAGTGATATTATGAGAAACCTCAGGGGAGGTTTCTGAAATTATCCCTTTTTAAAATTCCAAATTTATTTGAGGTATTTTTTGGGGCATAACTAAAATTAAAAATTTATTTGGGTTTTTGGGGCATTTTTAAAATTAAAAATTTATTTGGGGTATTTTTAGAATAATTATTTAGAGTATTTTTTTTTTCAAATTAACCCACCCGCACCACTAGCCATCAAATAAATTTTAATTTTAAAAATACCCCAAAAAATTATTTCAAATAAATTTTTAATTTTAAAATTACCCCAAATAAATTTTTAATTTTAAAAATCTCCAAAAATACCTAAAATTAATTTTTAATTTTGAAAATGCCCTAAAAAATTATCTCAAATAAATTTTTAATTTTAAAAATGTCCCAAAAAAATGACCCAAATAATTTTTTACTTTTGAAAATAACACAAAACAAACACATGCTAAAAAGTTTTTGAAAGACAACTACAGTAGTTTTTGAAAGACAGCTACAGTAATTATTTTTCGCTACAGTAATGCTACAGTACTGTTTTTGAAATACAACTCCAAAAACAGCTAATCCAAACGGACCCTTGGTGTTCCCGTTAACCGGTACCCATTACAAACAACTAGACAAAAACAGATAGGGTATGCCCGTTGAAAATGGAATGAACTTTCCGTGATAGAAGGAAAGGAGAAAAGGAAAAGAAAAGTTGGTGTGGAAGTGGATGACTGACGTGAAACATAGGGGAACCATTGCCATGCCGTACGTCAAATACTTCCGTGACTAATTATTCAAAAACATCTGAAGAAGAAAAAGATATCCAAGGAATCAAACATTTTTTAGCTTAATGGTTGAAATCAGGAAATGCCTTGCTTGATGTGCTTGTTGTCGACCTAATAGACCCGTGGAGGCGCAAGAGCAACAAAAGGCAAAAGAAAGGGCCCCCATGGACATTAAATTTTTTTTTTTTTTTTTTATTAAAAGGAGACATTAGCAGCCCGCAAAAAAGTTTGCCTTGGTAATTAATTACAGCTGATGATATGCGGCAATTAGGATGTACACACACAAAACTTTATGTAAGTTAGAAGAGTGTTCAAGGCTGGCATGGAGGGGAACGTGCCTTATGAGTCATTATACAGTATCTTTAGCTGTAAGCACTCTGCGTGTTATCTTTAATTGCATGTTATCTTTAATGATTTTTATCTTTATATATATATATATATATATATATATATATAGCAATTATTATGGTTGATTATCTACGAGGTCTGTCCTGTGACATGGCGGTGATCGGAATCGAATCCACTCAAACTTTAAAAAAAAAAAACAAAAAGCAACTGGATTGCTTAATTACATTACATGCATTTGGGCTCTGTGTATTGCCACCAAATGGCACATTCCCCCTCTCCTTGCTATGCGTTTAAACGTGCATCTTTTAGTCTTTTCCTGTTTTTTAAGTGAAGTATAAGCAAACAACACCATTGGCCAATATTGATTAATATTCTAGGCGCCGGTCAATCCAGTTTTACACGGGGCTTCAGTTTCCGCTCTCCATCCATTTATTTATTTATTTATATATTGTGCATATAGAACTAATCCTTTAAAATATCTAACTAATTGTTCTGCGAGGCTGGTACTCGTCAATTTTTTAGTTCCACTTTTCCCAATGATGATGGATATTATATGCAGAGGGATCGATGTCCAGCTGCTACTTTAGTGTTTCCTGATAAATTTCACGAATTTTGCAACATCACTTTATAAAAACATCATAACCAACTCTCTTTAGGTGGTAATTGACTACTACATAAACCATGAGGTGCAAATCTGGATACAAATCAGGAATTTAAACTTCTACACCTGCATGCAGTAAAATCTAGAAAGTGTGCAGTTAGAATCTATCATAGTACAGATTAAAGTACAAATAGGAGTTATCGATTGCCAATATATATATATATATATATAATCATCATTGAGCCGAAACTGCCACACTATTGTTGTTTTCTTTTTTTATGTTTGAGAATTATGTTACTGTCTTGTAATTACTACCTGCATTAAGTTTGCGACGTCATTCTATTGTCTGGTAATTAAGTAATAATGTTTGTGCACTCTTTTTTTTTTTTTTGGGTGAAAGAGCAAGAGTTTTGAAAACACAGTCTAATGTGGCACTTTTCTTGATGGCGTAATCCGGTACCAATGTACAACTTTCTTGGAACTTGGGATGGTAGGAAAAGTGTGCAAGAATTTAAAAGAGAATTAAGGAAAAAAAAAATAAGAATAATTGGAGAAAGTCCAAAAATGCAATCTTGTTTGAGCAAATCCCCGAGAGCCTCATATAGACCCATTTCGAAGCAACATAAGATTCGCACACCCAAGAGGGCAACCATTAAAAGAGTAAAGAAAGATAGTCTACTTTGGGGAGATTGGTATTTGCAGCTACTTGGTTTTTCATTTTATGTAAGTTTCTCTGCTAAATTGTGTTAATCTTGCTTAAGCATGACCAATTGATCCCTGTTGACTCTTTTTTTTTTTTTTTTTTATAACAAAGAATAGCAATTTTATTAACTAAATTATTAAAAATCGTCCAACACAATTTGCGATCTAACAATGACACACAAATATCTTTAACGATAGAACTAATAACTGAGAAATCATCCTCCTTGTCTGTTAACTCATGTAACCATACTTTATTGTCCATCAATAGGTCTCCATTTACTCACTTCGTTAATCTGAATTGTGAAGCAATGTCATTACCATACACTATCTTCCTCCAACGAGACATCATAATTTCTTCACAATATGTTAGATGTCAGTATGGCATATCATTAGACCGCTTATTAGTGAAGGCCGCTCATTGTTTACTCAGAAGCCCATAACCTCTCTTCGAGATGCAGTCCCAGGCCCCAGCCCAGAAGAGGAACACCAAACTATGAAGACAACCCCTTATAGGATCTGTTTGAGTAGAGGATTATTTGGAATTTTTTAAAGACAACATTGTAGCTCTTTTATCTTTTAATGTGATGTAAAAGAGATGAAAAGATATTTTAAAAAATTAAAAAAATATCCGAACATATTTATCATTATACTACAATTTCTTTTCTTTTCTTTTTTAAATTACTATCCTAACACATGCCTCCCAAATGGTATTAATCAAATATTTAAAGCTTGTTATTAATAGGATTAATAATGAGCACATCCTATTATGCGGACGGCCACCGGTGCCAAAATCTTCTTGTCACCTATGAGACAACAAACAAAAAAAACTACGAGCACTAACTTTCAAGTGAAAAAGGAAAGAAAGAAAGAAAAAAAGAGAGAGAGACGACATATATAACCTACTTTTTTCTATTACTTGAACTCAAGCTTTACACACACAAAGTGCCCATAGAGACTTCAAGGAAGAAATTTTAATTGAACATGTATTTAAATTGAAATTAATCTTTCCTATATTGATAGTGTAAAATAATATAATTACTTGGTCTTTCGAGGGTAGCTTCTAATCGTTTTTCACTAGAACGAGCACGTTTAAGTACAACCATGTAAAATGATTTATGCTTATCCATTCTTTCCCCAATTACCCTTTTATTTTTCCAATCTTAGAACATCAAGAGTTCGCTTTCTATGTTCGGCAGTCTTCATACAATTTGAGGCACATTTTTTTTCAAGGTCTGTTTGATAAAGTTGTAGAAATAATATGTTGGTAAAATCACTTCCGAATTGGCTTTAAAGTAAGAAATAATATTCCACACTTATGCCTTCTAACTGTAGGATAAGTGCTTCATTAAGAGGGGGGTGGGGAGGAACGGAGTAGATGTTTTGCATAAAATCAGTTTCAAAGTAATTTCCAAAAGTTTGATATACTGTTTTAATTTAAAAATAATTAATGAATATTTTTGCTAAAATCAATACTTTAATTGGACCTTTTTTTCATTTATATTCCAAAATATACACACAAAAAAAAAGGATTAATTTCAATCTAGACTTCTGAATGGGATGGGACGGGGACCTTAAAATGTATTTCCCTCTATTAGTATTTCTTATAAGGACTAATGTTTACTCGGAAATGCCCTCAGCTGATGGAAGGGATTTTAGATACTGCCGCCCGGACAATAACTAGCCTCTACTTTTGCTCCACCTAAAAATAAAAAGAGAGAGAGCAGCTGGCGTCTAATTTTGGTTTTGGGCCGAGAACACCCGCAACCCGATCCATATGGTCCTGGTCGAACATAAGCGTGCTGCGTACGACTTTTGAGATCAACTGTTTGGGCAGCTTGCCGGTAAACGGTAGACGTCTGACGAGAGGGCAGAGGACGCGTAAAAGTCCTGAAAATTGAAAAGGAGAAAGAAAAGCATTCATTCTCCGTTTAAAATCCGGAAGCCGACTCTATCTCCATGGATAAGATGTTCAAGTTCTGGTAACTTCTTGTTTTCACGATACTACTTCTTATGTGCTTAGCTTGTTCGAGGGTTTAATATATCTTCCGGTTTCAAAAAATTATTATCAAGTCAATCAATAGCTGAGAATATTTTGTTTATTTCGAAGATTCTTATACGCCCTGTGGATTTATTTATGGTATTCTTATGAAATTCCTGTGCAATTCGACGGTCTTTGGATGTTGATGCTTTACATTTCATTTGGATAAAATTATAGTTAGTACATTCTGTCAAGAGGCATTGGCTGATTCGATGGTAAGGGCTTTCAGTTCGTTGATATATTCGGGGATCAATCAATTTTTGTATGCGATCTGTGTCGGGTGATCCGTCCTTGGAACTTGCTTTGAAACAGCTATTTGTTTGTTAAAAAAAAACAAAATTTGATGAAATTGTACTGCTTGCATCAAGTTATTATTTCAGCTGGCCAAAATTTTGTACTCGTCTGTTTGCTGGTTATAAACTTTTATTTTGTCTAGCCCCTTCAGATTCCATGCAATTTGAATTTCTTTTGGTCTAATTTGAAGAATTTCACGTAGTCGATACTGGGATAACTGCAAATTAATTTATATACAGGAGCTCTCAGGAGCAACAAGCTCAACCACGGCCCCAGGAAATTTCTACTGGTTCATGGGGTCAACCATCTGTAGTTAGTTCACCTAGTTCTTCTCGTCCTGCGACACAGAGTGTTAGTTCTTCTGGCGGCTTCAGTATTCAAAGGCCAGCAGACCGACCACACTCTTCATCGCATGTTTCTCCATCAGAGGCTGCTGGCATTATTACTCTTTTAAAAGATAAAAGGTTGGTATGTTTTTTTGTTACCAAAACCAGTCATTTATCTATTTTATTCTCCTTGCTCCATCATAGTGATGATTTGTTCCAGCAGTTCTGTATTTTGCTTTGAAATTTTCACAACTGTTGCATGATCCATTTTCAAAATTTGTGATCTTGCAATTGTTCTGTCGTGGATGGTCTTTTTCCGCTTGCACATCTCATTCCATTCAGAAGCTTAGTAGGCCTGATGGTTTAGATCCCGAGCCACATGAGTTTCACTTTTGTCCGTATATTACATGTTGTTTTTATACTCTTAGCATAATTTCACTGCTTGATTTACTTAACTGAGTCTCTGGAATATAAAGGTTCGACAGTCTACTTTTCGACCGTCATGATTTAACTCTTTAGCAGTCTGATCATATAATCAGGAAAATGAACAAAAAATTAAAGAGAATACTTGGTGCTTATATAGAGATTAGTTTTTGGTTCTGTATTTCACATATCGATGTTGATATTTTATAACTAGAAAGTGACTGTTTAGCAGATAATTTTTGCCTATTATACATAAATGCTGAATATTACAAAATTTCTTGTGAGAAAAAGGTTCCATCCAATGAAAAGTCAAGCTCTGGCAATCAAGTGAATCAGTGCCTTTATTCCTGTTGATAGGGAAAACTAATACTCCCACCATCCTGATATTCTTGTTGTTTTAGGATATGCGTGTTTTTTATAAACAGTGAGAGGCTTTTGTAAACTTGAGATCATCTTGCAATCATTTGTAAACTTGAGGTCACCTTGCATTCATTGCACTTACAATTATAACTCTGAAACAAGTGTGTGGCACTAGATTGCTGTTATTTAAAATTTCAATACTACTCATTCTGGGGCCAAAGAAAACTTGCATTACAGTGAGTAATCTCTTAAAGAGTAAAGCGTGGCATATTACAAGTAACTGGATGCATGCACTGATATGAGAGTTAAACAAATTTGGTAGGGCTGCAGTGAATGTTAGAAGCGGAAATTATAGGTAAATCTTTTTGCCATTGTTGGAAAGTGACACAAAAATTGGGGTATACAATGGAAATTAGGACACTATAAATGGGTCAGAGGGGTTGTTTTTTCTCCCCGTTAGAAACAATTTTCAGTTGTCAATATGACTGACTTCTTCACCTTTCTAGAGAGCAAGAAACATCAATATGGTGCATCTCTGTTCAAGGCAACAAAACTGGTTTTGCAGATGCTAAACAATCAGGCCTTTGTGTTTCCTTTTTTTTTCTCAACTTGTTTTCTGTCCTATCTGTCATGTGTCTCTACTAAAAAATGTTTTAGGGTTGATGAACTGAGGAATTATTTCGTTGACATGCCATAAATTTTTTACTTATGTATATCAGAGCTTCTGGTTTTTTTTTTTTTTTGTTTGTTTAACAGTGTTGATGAGCTGCGGAAGCTTCTTTCTGACAAGGATGCTTATCACAACTTTTTACTTTCTTTGGAACCTGTAAAAACTCAAAACAAAGTAAGTTACAAAATTTATTTGTATTCCACCATCTCTTACTGCTTTATTTGGGTAACAGTTATCTAATATTTATAATTATTTCATCAAGATATACTAAAAAATTCCTGAAATTGAGTTGCTTATGGAGATTAGAAAAATAATATATTGAACTGGTTGGAATTTCAAAACATTTTGTCTGTGTAGGGGTGGTCTTCTAGACAGCCTTTTTCTTTTAGTAGAAATTTTCTTTATTAGCTGGCTAATGTCTTCTGAAACAATGTGGCTAAATGTCTAAAAAATGGTTGCTTATTTGTTTATTCTTTATCATTGTTCGTGCCTTCACATTGTGTTTCTTTTATATGGATGCCACCCGATGAGGAGAAATATGTTCTCATGCTTCTCATTGCTCATACATGACAATGAAGAGTGCCTTGTTTGTTGTTTTTCTTTCCTTTCCTTTCCTTTTCTTCACCATTTATCCTTGTTCTGAATGCCGTTTCACGTAATAAAATATCTAGTTGATAGTGAATGGTCACATACAGTGGGACCTGATGAGAACTTTAGTTCAGAGTTTTATGTTCCTTAAATTTAGTCTATGCCATTTGATTTATTCCTTTTTGTTGATCCGTATTGGCATTATCATTTGCTTCTAATGTGCTCCATCTCCTGTTAATTAACCAGGTCAGAGATGAACTTCGGAATGAAACCTTGCAACTTGCTAGTGAGTCATTTGTATTTTCAATATCTGGTTATTAAGATAATTTTGTTGTCATCATTTGCTTAGGCTTGAATTGTATACAAGATGACTTAAAATTTAATGCAGGTGCAAATTTGGATAAGGAGCCCCGAATAATGGAGCTTAGGAATCAGGTAATATTACTTTAATTGAATCGCTTAAACCTTAAATTAGGACTCCCCTTTGCTCTTGTTACTTGTTTTTTGGGGTGCAGTGCAGAATTATTCGCACTACTGAGTTGGCTGCTGCTCAAGAAAGGCTGCATGAGCTAGATAGGAAAAAGGAAGAGACTCTAAAGTTTTACGCTCCAGTATCCTTTCTTCATCAGCTTCAAGGTATGTAACAATGTGAAGTTTCTTTTAATTGTTAGTGTTGAGTATTATGTTGACAAAGGTAACTTCTTGTTTTGGTCATTACTCTTCCAAGCTCACTTTTTAAAGAATCTCCGAAATCTGGTTTTTCTGGATATTTACCGTTGCAAAAATGATGAGAAAGGAGTTGAAAGTTGCTGCCAACTGATAGTGCATATCTTCTTAATCAAAGTTACAGCTAGATTTGATATTTCTGCAAGTGCATCGAACACTCTTACCTGAATCATATTTTCTCGACTATGTTCTAGTTCTCCTGCAGTAAATGTTATCAAAATACTGACGGCTGTATAAGTTTGCTCTTATTCTTAAAACCATATTATGGGCAACTTTTTATTTTGGTGTGTGTAACATGAAATGCCCCAGAATATTGCATAATTTGGACCATTTACTTGGCTGTGTGTTAGTTAGTTGCCAACATCAGGGTCTTCATACTGATCTGTGGGACTGGTTGGTAAATTATGTGGTTTAAGCTTGCGAGAGCTTCTTTGCTAAATCGTTAGAACTGAAGAAGTGATTTTTCTCTGTGTTTCTTTTTCTTAAAGTAAATGTATGTTTTTTCAATTCTCAACTGATAGATCAAGGTTAGAGAGTCAAGTTGTTTTGTTCTGTGTAGTTAGGGAATACCCTTGTGTGTAAACATCATTGGTTATCATCAATAAAAAGCTTATTTTTAGCCCCCAAAAAAACGTGATGGTTGGAGAATGCCCAAGAATTTTTTTTTTTCTAGCACTGGAGTATGTTGGGTACCATAATGACATTAGCCCAAATATCTGAAATTTTAGTGTCTATCAGTGGTCATTTTGAATTACATATATATTATTGGGCGAGGGGTTAAAAGTTTGAGGGAAACCAATTTGTCACATGGAGTTGGTCATCCAAAGAATAGTTCTTCATGCTCAATGGAATGTATTATTCGTTGCAGAGGGCATGAACACAACTGAGGAAGAATCTGAAGCCCTCCACAGACAGCTTCTTGATCGAGAAATAGATCTTGGTTCTTTCATACAAAAGTACAAGAAATTGCGCTACACATATCATAGACGAGCGCTTACCCATCTTGCTGCCAAGACATCTTTAAATGACTAGACACTTTGTAACAGACTGTATATGTGAATACACCATATATCGTTTATTTTTCTTTTACAGTTGCAATATTTTGAATATGTGTGTTGTTGGGAACACTACTAATCTGTAATTTCCTGCTGCTACACACGAGCATTTTTCCCTTCCGTTTCTACAACGTTGTTTAGTTGGTCCTTTTAACATGCATCTAGCTGTACCGTTTCTTGGGATGAAATGCGAGTTTATGTTCTTTCTGCCTCGTTGTGTAGTCTAATCCTTCTAAAGATGCACTTTGACAGCAGAATCACGTTGACGATCTTATTTTTTTTTTTTTTTTTCAGAAATCACTTTTGTAAATATATCCCAAAATTAATTACACGGTTGATTACATAATCTGGCAAGTGCAAGTTGATCTTTTTGTGTCTCTTAAGAGCCACACCGGGAAGCCAACAGAATAACGAATGCTGGAGTGTGCTTTCTGCGAGTGAACAGTTGCTAACATAGAAAAGGCAAAACAATCTCTTGGAACACCTAGCTCTCATCTCAATTTCTGTGAGTTCCATAGGTTTTAAAAAAAAAAAATTGCAAATAGAAATTGGACGAATCACGGAAGCAATAACGTTCATTAGTATAATATTAGTGAAAATAGGTTGAACATGAGCTCCAAGGCAGTAGTTTCCTATCATCTGTCCCAGGAGCCATTCCTCAAAACCAACTCCGTAACCAATATTCACCAATTCCAATGTCTACATACATACATACATACATACATACATACATACATATATATATATATGTATATGTATATGTATATGTATATGTATATGTATATGTATATGTATATGTACGTATGTATGTATGTATGTGGATCCTTCTTTCGAAGAGAGAAATTTGTGTCATACAAGCGTATTGTTGCAACCATCCAAGCCTCCGGCTCCATAAATTACTACTCTGCCCTAAGCAGGGGGGAAGAGAGGACACGAGGAAGACAGAAATATTAGAAGGAAAACAACGAAAGAAATAATAAAGACCAAATAATACCGCTGTATGACGCCACCTATACTCTTTCTGTCAGGCGATCCAGTTCTTTCTCCCACTTCAGTCCAAACATCTGACGGCCAAATGGAACAATGAGATTGTACCGAAAAACCTGCAAGCATTACAGGTTCCGGTGAGCTAATGCAATAAACAAAGTAATACTGGGTGTCTAAGCTCCATTGAAGATGGAGCAATTCTTGACGACTCCAAAAGGTGTAATTCTCATCTTTTTTCCGCAAGGAAGGTAGAAACTTTAACAGATATGGGATGCATATAAGTACGCTTATTGAACACCAGCAAAAGCTGCATGCTTTCGGCGCTGTGTGCATTCAGTCAATGACATATGACAGCTATACACACACACACACACACATATATATCTATATATATATATATATATATATGAGTCATACAGTACTCACAGAGGTTGATGATTGCAAATCCAACTTGGCAAAAGCTTTGATGCCACCCATCAATGAAAATAAAAGATAAAACATGTAAACATGAAAGCACAAGTAATAGTACTAGCTAAGGAGTTCCTGTCATTTAGTTTTAAATTTTCCTTCTTATGTCACCTATGACTAATTCTTCAAGAAATATAACTACATCCCACTTATATGACTTCAAAATTGCTATTCTCTTCACTCTCCTAAAGAACATGATCTTTACAGTGTAAACAATGAGAATTCATAATGTTTAAACTTCAGGGCAAGTATACTGTTTACCATTCCCATATGCTCTACCACGCGTTCATAAGTAATCTCAACTTTTGAAACGAACTTCAATAGATATTTTCAGATTCCCAAGTCAAGTTTTGGCCAAAGAACATCAAATATGAGTGGAAGTATGACTGTGGCATGACCATCTCATACTGTCAAATTCATGACTATGAATTTCACATAAGTTGATATGAATTCCTTCAAACATAGTATGTCACAACAGATGCATCTAAATACGGAAAATATACACTTCCAAAAGACAGAGCGAAAGGTGCAACTTCAGCAGTTAAACCTCCAAACAAGACTTTGGCTTCACTTATTTTGTCATCTGCTATCGAAAATAGTCCAACCGAACATGGTGAGACGTTCACTACATTTGTCATGTTTTAACATAACAAAATTGAACACTAACGAGAGACATATAGTTGTAACATCTTAACTCTGCTCGAGTATATCATAAGAAAAGGAAGAATAGACATATGCATACACTAACATTTACTGACCACTCACCTTGTTATTTATGTCCTGTAATTGCAGCTTTAGAGCCTCTGAGCCTTCAATCCATTTGTCATCATCTTGACTGCCTTTAAATGACCAAGCTTTTTTAAGTGCTGTACGCCATTGTGCAATTCTACTCCTGATCTCTTTGTTTAACTCAACCCACTCAGGGGCACATCCATTTTTTGATAGAATCCGGTACAAGGTATCTTCAGCTGGATCTGCATGGGGATTGACACTAAGGTCCAAAGGCTTTCCCTTTCCAGATAAGTTCTCAAACTGGCCTTCCTCCATAGAATGCCATATCCGTTGTTCTACGACGTTGATAATGTCAGTTTCTGACCTGTCCAAACATTGAAAGGTTCTCATACACACAAATTATGTCATGCAACAAATATTCATTTAAAAGAGAAAAATAGAGCTTTTAGTCATCCTTGAAAAGTGTTTAAACGCATGACGGCAGAGCCACTTGTTCAAGTACAACAATAATCTTTAACTCATACAGTTTATGACTACACCTGAAATGATACTCTTCAAGTTAACATAGTAACATATTCACATTTTTGTAGAGCTTAATTACCACTAATATAATTAGCAAAGCGACGGCCTATTCTACTTTAGCTATATAACTCTAAATTGCAGAACAACCACAGCTTATCAAAAGCTACAAAAAAAGAATATGGGTAAGCTCAAGTGAATATACAACTTTGACTAATGATATGAAATGAACTCTCAAGGATTAGCAAATGATATTCCAAATGTATCTCTCAGATCTTTTCATGCTAAAAGCCAAAATTTTAAGTTTCAAAAATATTTACAGAAATCTTGCTTAACTTTTTCAATTATTCACAAAACAATTCATGCACAAGACATATAGAAAGAAGGGGGGAGAAAAAGAAAAACACTAACAAAATCATAGGGTTCGTTTCATTTTGGGAGATATCGGTACCTGACGTTGTTACGTTGGCCACGAAGCTCAGGAGGGAGTTTACGGTCGTTAACAGCGTCAATTACGGAGGAAAGACGGTCTGTTACCTTCCTCTTAGGTTTCTGCGAGGTTTGGGAAGAGGAAGATGATGAAGCCGAAGAGAACAACCGTCTTGGCTCCGAGAAGCCATGGTCAACAACCACCAAAAAGGAAGACAACGCTCGGACGGAAGCTGCTGAATTCCGCAATAATGGTGGCGTTGACGACGACGATGATGATGGGGTGAGAGCAGCAGCGATCGCCCTCGCCCTCCCCAAACGAGTCGCCATGGCAGAACCGGAGACAAGTGAAACCGGTGTTGGGATTGGGCTTTTCTAAGGTTTTGGGCCCCTAACTAGGGCCTCTGAAGATCCTTGATTCGCAAGACGGACTCTGACTTGTTAGGTCTACGTGGATGATTGTGGAACGCTCATGAGAAGGGCGCAGAATTTCACACGCCTTGCATGCCAACCAATTGGACTTCTCGGAGGCCGAGTTACGGCCCGCTGCCCACATGGACATAAGAATAACTTGCCTTAGTTGTTATTATCTTTTCTGGGGGGTTTAAAGTAAATTTTCTTTTGTTACGACTTCTTGTTTTTCCCCTTTTTTTTTTTTTAACTTCACTTTTTTTAGTTAGGACATAAATTTCAAACCCTCTGTTTTCCTTTTTCTTTTGGATTTCCTTTTGAGCGAAACATTAACGTTGACAAATTGCCAATGTCCAATACCCACTATTTCTACTTTCTATGCAAGGGTGGCAATCGGGTCGAGTTACAAGTTGGGAGGTCGGGTTGAGACTTATGTATTCTGAGCAACATGTTAATCCAAATACAACTCAAAAATTTAAATGGGTCAACTTTTTTTACCGGAACATCACTCGTAAATTTTACAAGTTATTCAACCATGACTTGAATGATCTTTTTTTTTCGGCCTTCTCACCTTCGTAGTATGGTGGGCTTTTCTGTAATAGAGTTTCCGTAAGAATATAGAAAATTACAACCTAATCCTAGATTTCATATATGGTGCTTGTAGTAATTTTTTAGTTTTTCTTTTTGTACAAAAAAATCATGAATAAAAACAAAATTACGACACTTTCACAAATAAATATCTTGTTTTCGCATAATATTCATGATTTCATTCTCATAATACTAATTTATAACCTTGGTTAGTTTTCTTTTAATTTACTTTATACCTCTAATTTATTTGTTAAATTATAAACTTAGGCATTAAACATGTTAGAGAGGTCAAACGGGTCAACCGTGCTTGATCAGATTCGGACCCATTTGCTTGGCGGGTTATTCAAGTATGACCTAATTTTGACCCGAACTCATGAAAAATAAATCCATACCCGCTAATTGGTGTCATGTTTGAGTCGTATTTCTGGGTCGCGTCTATAATTGCGACCCCAATTTCTACGCAATTACTTCATCCTTAAAGTACGTCAACACGGGTTCGGTTTATTTTGAGGTAAGAAACGTTTTATTCTATCACCATTCATTAAGACAGAAGTAATTTGTGCTAACCTCGTCAGGAATTGTTTATAGCAGATATAATTCCTACTATTTTGTCCGGCCCTTTTAAAAATGCTACAGCTACCTACTGCCTCTTGAAGTCTGGTTTGACGAAATGTGATTAACAGAAAAAGGAGCCGGGAAGATGTACGACAATCAAATTACCCTGCGAATACAATCTAGTAGACACAACCAAGTTCCAAGGAGGAGCAATTAATAAATTTAATTAAAATCCAGATATTGGAAAACATATTGGTAGGATAGGAATCCGCACATGGTCCTCAAGAAGACCATTACAAAAAGATGAGGAAAATATTTTTGTAATTGAGACGCCAAGCAACAGAACAAACTAACATTTAACTGAAAAGGCCCAGATCGTATTCATATAAAGATAGATAATCAATAATTGCTGTCTTTTGCATCTTCATTTGACGATCCATCATCACCATTATTGCTTGTAGTATCAGGCTCATCGCACATTGGGGTAGTATAATAGAAGGGTCCTAGCATGTATTTGATAATATCCCGATACACGACGGTTGGTCGGTGCAGCTTCACCCCCGTCTTTCCGCCGGCAAAGTCCGTGGCAATGTTGCATACGGGGTCCGGGGAGGAGACAAGTCTTAGAAAGCAATTTTTGGCCTTGACCACCTTGCCATTGATATACTTGTCAATGATCATCTCAAAGTTTCCAGCCTCATCTGTCAGATCACTTCCATAGTATGTCACCCTGCTTCTATCATCCAGGCACGTTACGGATACCTTGCAACCTGCATTGGACATCACATACTAGCCATGAGCTCAAAAACATGGAAATGATGAAGAAGTAAAAACAAATGAATCGACTAGTGCTGTTAATTGCTGCCACATTGATAATAATGACAACCGATTTTTTACTTTTCTTTTCTTTTTAATGTAGTAATGTGTTCGTATTAGTTAATCCTAGCATTAATAGGTATGCCCTTAAACTGCCCATTTCATGTAGGGGGAACTTGTGCACCCTTTTATGCGTACAATTCAAAGCAGATGGTTTTAACTTTTACCTTGCAGGGGTTTGGCACCATTGACCCATTGGTTCCATCCCTCGGTGCAGTCTTGGCATAACACTTTGCCACCGACGTGTATGGCCTCCTTTCCTTCCTTCAAACTATCAATAGCTCCGACGGAACCTGTTAGCAGCAAAGCTGAAATTATCAACACAACAATTTTGTCCATAATCTTCTCCCTCCTAAATTTAAAGGGAAGATGATGGGTAACGCCTCGGACTGATCTTGATTGTATTCGATATTTACTTCATTTGCCTAATGGCTTTTATAAGCAATTACGCTTGCTCACAATGGTTGGTAGGCAGTGGGTTGAGTGGAAGCGCACTACCCCTATGACGTGCAAACCATCAAGTCCGTTTTGTTTGCATTCCCTTCTCTTTCTTTGGATATCGTATCTTGCTAGACGTTATCATAAAATAGATGACTAGACCGCAAAAAGTCTTCAAAAGCTTGATTTGTCAATCGATAGCCCTGCATTTTTAAAGATACGACAACATTAAGAGGGAGAAATATGATTTTAGTGATTGCAAAATTGTACAGGGCTACAGCTTAGCTTAGGTAGGCATCAGTTCGATTGAACTATAATTTGTTTACCATTTACGACTTCTGTTGTCATTGTCTATCAACTATGTAACCTTTAATTTGCGTACCATCACCCCCTTAGATTATCCAAGATGCTTTTCCTTTTACAAAAGAAGCACATCATTCGTCCAGAGTCGAAAAAGGAATAAGTATACCACAAAAGGTAAATTGCTTTTTTATGGTTAGGCCGGTCTTAATTACTTTTCTGACAATAGTCCTACTCTGTACATTTTTGACAATTAGTCCTACATAAGTAGTACACGCATATCATGCTTAGCGGTTGTATTGATCAAGAAACAGAAGATCACGTATTTATAAAGCCGGCCCCCCCCCGACAACCCAAAACAAAAAACATAATAAGGGAACAATGTCAATCGTTAGTATACAAAAGATTGTATTACACAGGTGATGAGCTCCATTGGTTGTTCTTCATTTTTCATTTTCTTTTCAATCCTTTTGCGGCAGCTTTGGAGCTGTTGTAAGACACAATCTTATCATACATGGAATTCCATACCGTACACTTCAGCAGCTGGCTGCAACCTCCATTTCTTTGGCATTACATTACATTGCATAGGCCTAACCAGCTAAGGAGAAAAACCCAGAATCAGAAATCGGAAATCCGAATCTAAAAAAGGATGTATACACCTCTTTCTCACATGATCACATCTTCTCGGCTAGGAAGCTAGAGACGCCTGACTAGCTTCCTAAATCACCACCAGCATAATATCAAGTGCCATAAATAGTTCATTTTTTGTTCTTCGTACAAAATTGGAAATGTCGGACTTCTTTTGTCATTCTTCCAAATTTAGTTCACAAGACTCGAAACTACCATAATTCTTTCCCCTCTCTGAGGCATGATGTCCGGCTTTGGGAACAACAAACAGAGCCACCTAAGAAGTTGGAAATCAATTGACCAAAGTGTCGCATGCCATCAGATCAGCCCCGCTTTTTTAAGTGCATCCTCGAAGCCTTCATCACTGTTCCACGATCCCACCTGCAGATGTTCGAAGGACAATTATAAGTTGATGACAAGTTATTTCACAACTTTAGGCGAACAAGAAGGGCCACAAAATTAGTACCTCAGCTATTTGGCAGTTAAAGTACCTCTCAATCTGTTGCATCACACTCCTGTCTCTATCACTACAAAGTAAGTTAAACACAGCACCTGCAGACGCACAAGAAGGTCAAAAAGTTAAGTGCAGTTTCCTAGTAGATTTACTGTCAATTCCCTCGTAGTAGAAAACAAAAGCAAGTTGCTTATGCTGTTATAAGAGAAAAAAAGTAAGCTAAAAAATATGTTTTAGGTAAATTTAATACCCACATTGACAACATGTTTAATGAAAATACACAAAAGGAAATCAAAAGCTGGCGAACTGCAAACGACTACCCAATGACTCATCCAACATCTTAAGGACTCAAAGTAAATAAGAAAGAAGATGCATGGCTTAATGTGTGTCTCTTTTTCTCAATATTCCATATCCAGATCGCCAGACAGTTTGACAATGAGTGAAAGAGCATGAACCTTACATCATGCTATGTGTTTAATTACTTAACATACACTTTTCAACAAGATAGAAAGTAGTTACCTTTCCAGGAAAAATACCACGAAATTACATTGGGAAGTGAGAATTGAGAACAAACAATGGAGCACAAAACTAGATTCGCGAAATTTACCTTTGCGGCCAAAACGACCTGCTCTACCAACCCGATGAAGGTACACCTCGTAATCTGGCTCTGACAAATTGTTATGTCTAACCGGAAGTTCATAATTGACTACCAAGTTGACCTGTCAAGAAATCTCTGATTAAGATTTACAGCGGGAAACAAAACAAAACAACATACAATGATAAAAAAGCAATGCAATCAAAAGCACCTGTGACTGGTCAAAACCCCGAGCAAGTACATCAGTTGATATAAGAATTTGTGTCAGTCCTTCCTTAAACTCCTTGACTATCTTGTCACGGTCTTCTTGCTTTAAAGCACCTTGAATAGTTGTAACCTCATAGCCCAATTTAACCAAACTCTGATGCAGTGAACTTGCACTATTGCGTGTTCGAACAAATATGATTGTCTGACCCACTTTTTCTCCTAGTTCAAGGATTTTATCTTTAACAACCATGAGTTTTGCAAGCTCATCAGGACACTGGACCTTGTACTGCTTCACAGACTCCAGTGATAGTTCTTCCTTTTTCACAAACATTTGATTATAATCTCTGTTAAAGATGTCCTTGTTTATTTTATCAACAAAAGCCTTCACTGCATCATCAAATGTGGCAGAAAACAGAAGAACCTGTAACAAAATTTACAAGCAACCAACCCAAATGTTAAAATATAATTTGAATGCGAACACGACGTAAGATTGAACAAAACAGTACATGCACATAAGCAGATAACTACGGACCTGGCAATCAGGGCTGCTCTGAACTATTGCTCTCATAATTTTTACAGAGTCATCCTTAAACCCGCTCTGCAAAGATTTAGTCAAGCATCAAGAACAAATGAACCCTTGTTAGCACCATATAAACTAGAAACAACAAAAGACAGTATGAAATTATTTTCTCATTGCTAGTGAGATTATATCATATCAATAAATGCATCCCTTTATTTCATCCCTACCCTTCCAACCGAAAAGAAAATATGAATTAAAAATAATCAACAAGAGCATATTGAGCCCTTTGACTGCACAATTTTAATCATTATCCATCACATAATAGACCTAAGTCATAAGAAAGGTTGGGGAGGGTTTTTTTTTTTTTGCCGCCGAGGGGGGGGGGCAAAAGCAAGATAGACAAAAATAATTTACCTCAGCTAACATGTGGTCTGCCTCATCAAACACAAGAATCTTCATGAAACTCATGCTCAGCTTCCTTGCTGTTATCCACCTACTTATTGTACCCGGTGTTCCAATCACCACATGTGCTGTAACAGGCGGTCTCTTTGAGATTGGTACAAAGTTGGTACTATCTCCTGGGATAGCTAATTCTGATGTTATCCCTGTGAATTTCCCCATCTTCAACAATACTTCCATATTCTGAACATTTTATCAACAACTCCCAACAGTTAAAATCTTATCTACATTTTTCCATCCATATGCACTTTAAAACAAACATAAGATTAGAGAAACTCATCTATATAGGCAGTTTGCTGTTAAGAAATTAGTTTGCCACGTAATGGCAAAAGTAAAAAGAATAACACTTGAAATTTTTTTACAGACCTAGAAACATCACTAAGTGTTTAAAGTCTCCGAAAGTATAAAACTCTAACTCCCCCCTTCAACAGTGTAAGTATTTCACGAAACACTCAAGAATGATTCCACAACACTATCATTCAAAACTATACTCAACCTGAATGGCTAATTCACGAGTGGGGCAGATGCAGAGAGCCTGAGGAGCCGTGAGCTTTGGGTCTATACGGCTCAACATACCAAGAACAAAGCAAGTGGTCTTTCCCGACCCATTGTGGGCTTGAGCAATCAAATTCTTGAATGGTGGAGTCAAAATCATTGGCAAGCTGATTGCTTGGACCTTGCTAGGTCTCTCAAATTTCATTTCAACATATAAACCCTTCAACAGTTCAGCAGACAAATTCAAGTCCTCAAACCTCTTTGCTGATGCGTATGGAGTGTCCCCCGATGTAACCTAAACCATCGTAACCAAATCGCAACTTAGCCACATTCAAAAAGAACTCCTAAAATTCAATAGACGCAGTTAAAAGTCTATGTTTAGAGAGTCAAATAAATCCTAACGAATGTAACCAGGCAAATAGAGTGACAAAATTAAAATTGGTTTTCAGATATATGATGTTTGTATCTACACACAGTAACTATAAGTCGGAACCTAGCAGAAAACCCTAAAAATCAACATATCCATGAAAATTAACATTGAATGAGCAGCATGCACCAAAAAGTTGAAAAGAAACGCAAAGTCCAGAGCAATTGCTCAAAATTTGAAAGACGGAGGACACGAAAGTAACCAAAAATCGATTATTGATATGTCCTGTTGGTATATATAAATTCAAATTAAAAACCCTAAAACAGCATAATATTCTAGAATTAGATCCATGGACCAGAAATGTTCATACAGCTTGGATGGAGGAGTCGTCCGGGTCTGTAAGTTCGTTTTTAACTTTTTTCGACTCATCGATTGCTAATGCATCAATTTCAACTTCGCCGGAGGTTCCTGCAGCTTCTTTGTCGGCTTCGTCTGCCCACCGTCCAGTGATTTTGGACTCCGGCAATCTTTCGCTGCTATCCGCCATTGAGAAGAGTAAAAGATTTGAAGGAAGGAGAAGATTCGAAGTGATCGCAGATGAAAGGAAGATTCAAGAAGGAAGAAGACTTATGGCGGAGGTTTTCGTATATATAGGTCCCGACAGTTGCTTGAATAATACGCCGGAATTGGAGCTGGCAACCACGGATCAAGCCTCTGTAATTGCAGTCTAGACCCTGAGTCAGCCGAAAACAAAAGAAGGAAACCCAAAAAAAAAAAAGTCTCTCTGAACCGCCAACAAAAAAAAATCTATCTATCGTATATGTATTGGAGGGCAGGTTTTCTGAGAGTGGTCTCCAGAAGTCAGTAAATTCCCAATATAATTTTGTAAGAATTTGTATTTAATTTAATTCATTAAATATCTCATGAATCATGATAAAAACCGTTAGTAAGTAGTAACTCCTTATCAGCACTATCTCCACTCCTACTTACATACAACTACCTTATCAGCATTATCTCCACTCTTAAATCAATGGTCATGGATTTAAAAAATCAAGAGTTGTACTAATCCAAAACGTTAAACTATGAATTCACTAAATTAACAACAAAGTCCTACTGGCACTTGAAAATGAAAATTATTATTCAAAATCTTTATTTTTGATAAATAATAATAATAATAATAACAGCAACGTCAGTCCTACCAAAAATTTTGAAAAAATAACAATATAGTTTAAGAGAAAGATATAATGCATTTATCCGTAAACTATATCTACTCAATTTATATATATCTAATCTAAATTTTACTCTAATGGGACTTAAATAAGCATGTAAAACCCAACCAATAAGAATAGTTTTAGGCATTATTGATTATTTTGTATATTTTTATTATTTTCTTCACTGTAAATATGTAACACTGCTATGTCATTTTTAGAAAAATGACTAAATCTTTTTTTATTTTTGTAATTGTTGAACGTATTATAAGATATTGTCAGTTTTTCATTTGCATTTCCAGATGCCAATTATTACAACTATTGTGATTAATTTTTGGTTTTATATAGTTTCATATTATGAGAGGTAAAATTAAATATATTCTAAAAATCACTATTCATCGGTTCTTCTTTCCCCTTCAAGTGATATCTTTCAATTTGAAGGATAAATACAAAATCAACTAACAACACTTTCGAAAGAAAATTCGTTACCATTCAATCCAAATTTATAATATAAATAACTATATCGTGTCCTTTTATTTTGAAAATACAAAAATAAGTATAATTTAACAGTTTAAAACTAAACTGAAAGTTATGAAAGTTTTTTTTCTTTTTCTTCAAACATTAACTTTTTAATTTGGATGTTGAATTATAAACACATTTGAATCCAATTAAATTACATATCCAAACTCATATTTGTTGATGAGGTAATAAAAGTAAATAGGTTATCATTTACAATTATAATAGTTGGATAGTACAGTAGAATAGGAGGTGAATGTGCTATAAAATTAGATTAAAGTAAGGGTAATTAGGTAAGAATAATATAGAGTAAAGAGAATATAGGATTTAGGGGCAGGGGAAAGGGTTGCAGGATTATAGAAATGTTGAATTAAGGAGATGAGAAAAGGGAATAACAAGAAGAGCGGAGTTGTGAAACGGGAGAATTGACTTGAAGAGATGATAGTGGTATAATACTATATTTGATGTACTTTTGGTATTTCTTTCAATGTTTCTATAATTATTTCCTTATATGTTTTTGCTTATTTTAAAGGTTTAGATAAGATACATAAATATAATATAAATTAGATACTAAAATAAAAATTTTTTTTATTTTTTAACTTATTTTTCATATAACTATTATAAATAATTCATTAATTATTATTATTATTATTTTAAATATAAACCCGTGCATAGCACGGGTCAGAATTCTAGTACATACACTAATTGCAATCTAGACCCTCAATAAATGGGTACGGCATATGGGTTGGTTCCGTCATTTTTGTTTTTTAGTGGTGCATCTTAAAATTAATCTTAACCATTTCTTGTTCTTTTTCTTTTATTGATGATAAAAATTGTGTTTGAATGAAAAAAAAAAGAAGATAAAAACCTTTGGGCAGCAAGAGGAGAGGCAGATTTAAATGTGCTTTTTTTAATAGTAAAATTAAGGAGGTATTTGTTTGGTTTTTGGAAATTGGCAAGGACTGAGGTCTTGTTTGGATTGATATTTTTTGAATTTTTCATAAAAAAAAAAAATACATTGTAACAATTTGACGTATGTGAGATAAAAAAAATATTTGAAAAATGTGATCAGAGAAAACATAAACATTTTTCTGTGAAAAGCCCCAATCCAAACAAGCCTTATAAACTCTATTATTAGAATGAGTTTTGATCATTTTTCCTTCCATTTTTGGTTTGGGAGTGGAAAAAATTTAATTAATTCGAAACTCGAGATAAAAGTGAGGAAGGCTAGTAGATAATATTTTTACACTCTCGTTCTCATTAATCAAATACAATAGTGCTTTACCGACAATAAGTATCTGGAATGGTGACAATTCACATTGGTTATCCTTTCCTTGTAGCAATGTGGTTAATAAAAATTTATATAATTAAATCAAAATATGTAAATAAAATTTTATTCTGTAATTAAGGCAAAAACTCGGCTTGACCTCTTATGCTCAAAACTTCTTCGAGTTGCACAACCCATGCAGTTCCTGCTCCGATATCTACACGGATTTCCTTCCTTCTACGTGGAGTTAGGGGTGTGCAAATTCGAAATTTTCCGAATTTCCGACCGAATTCGAATTGAATTCGGAATTTCGAATTCGGAAAAATCGAAATCAGAATTGATAATCGGAACTTCCGATTTCGAAAGTGTCGAATTTGGTTCGAATTCGGAAATATGTTTTTTGAAATCGGAAATTCCGATTTCGAATTCATAATTCGAAATCGAAATCGGAATTCCGAATTCGATTTCGAATTCGAATATAATATAATATACATATATATATAATATATAATTTATAATTTATAATATACAATATATATATTATTTTTATTATATAACAATATTATCTTAATCTTATCAATATATTATATAAAAATATGTTAATTGATTAACCCATGTAATAATTTTTGTTTAGTATATTATTATGTTTAATTAACTTAAAATAAAAAAATTAAAATTAAAAATAGAAAATTGAATTCGGTGAATTCGGTAATTTTCCGAATTCCGAATTCATTTCGGAATGAATTCGAAATCGGAATTCGGAATTCGAAATCGAAATCGGTCGAATTTCACAGGTTAATTTTTTCAAAAAATTCCGATTTCAAACTTCCGAATTACCGATTTCGATTCCGATTCACACCCCTACGTGGAGTGCAATCAAAAATCTACCCCGGTTCGCTCAAGTACACGAAATTTAGCCATCGACAATTGCCTCAACAATTATCATATACTATAACGATGTTTTCGGCGAAAATGTTAAAAGGGAAAAAAAAGAAGAAGAAGAATGACACATAATTAAAACATTGCATAATCTCATGTTAGATAGGAGAAGTTTGTAAATTGGATTTTCCAATAGCACTAATCTAGAATTATTTTGGACACGCAGGTAACAACCAATAGCTAAGGTATACGAGAAACCTCGTTGGCGCGTATCATCAGTTTACTATGTACCAAGGCCTTGTGTCACTGCTGTACTTTAAGAAATTTTTTTTTTTATTTTTGTCAATATTTTTATATATGAGTTTTAATCACATTTTTATCTCATATACGCCGTATATGTAAAAACACATCACAGTAATTTTTCTCTAAAACCCTTTTGAAAAGTTATAATTCAAACAACTTCTCAACGAGGCAATTCATTTGCACATCCAGTGACTTGAAAGGGACATGTGATGGTTTTCTATTCCTTAAAAAATTTGACCAAAAAAAGAAAAAGAATATGAATCAAATTTATTATCCATGCCTAAGGTTGATGCTTCAGAAATTAGCGGTCATCCGCTCAAGTCCCCTTACACCGTATTGCTTCTTAAATCCCACCCCTCATCTGCTGAAAAAAAAAAAAAAAAAGACCAAGTTTACTATCCATGGACTGATTATTTCTCATCAAATTTGCCCCGTAAATTCTCAAGATAAAAATATGTCAGCGAATAGAGCTTCAATAATGAGTTGCCAGCAGAAAGTAGCATGCTCCAATATCGAGAACCTTTGATATAAACATATATGTATCAAGTGTAAACTTTTGATACAAACAACATCGTATAGAGTATGACGCAGCAAATTTCTGATCCTGTGGAGCCATGGGGACAAAAGAAAAAATAAACATGTATGCCTTATATATGATCCTTTTTTTTTTTTTGGTTTTTTAAATGTGGCTTTTCCACTTTTTAGCTGCCACATAAACTCTTTAGTAGCAAAGGGAGAGAATTTAATGCATAAAGTAGTTGAGTTCCGATACCTTAATTATGAGCAGCACCAGGAAGAGGCCGCCTTGATTAAACAAAGAAATCCTCTTTTTCTTTGTCATGTTTATTTATTTATTTATTTTTGCCCCCTCTGTTATGTTGATTTAATTTTTTTTCCTGTGTTCATTTATTTGTTATTTCTTTCCCGTTGAGATGCTTATAGCCCTAGACGTGATAACAAATAATAGATTTCCATTTTGCTGTATAGAAAGGGCAAACAAGAAAAGAATTTCTACTATGGAACCTTGCTTGCTGAACGATAACATTCATCCGAAAAGAGAAAAGAAAATGTTGTAAAATGATAAAGATGATTAATCGTACAAGGGAAAAGCCAAACATGGAGCTGAAAATTCACTTTGCATCTCGTTGGTAAATTTCCCTTCATCTTCTTCACCTCATTAAAAGCAAGAAAGTGAGTGGGCAATGTGGGAGAAACTGCTCCCAAGACTCCCAGTGCCCTCTGAGCCGAGCGGTCACCGACCCAGAAAAGAAAGCGCCAAATGGGTTCAACTTTTTAAGTTTGAATACAATTGCTCAGCCCCTTACCCTCCCTCTCCTTCGTCCATACTCTATACCGTGTAGGAAGGGGATTTGGGCCAGAATGTCTGTCTTCTTTTAAAAGTTGGATATTCTTTTTTTTTTTTTTTTGGGCAAAGGCAAAAGAATTAAAAAAACAGGCAAAGCACCCTGTTGGTGGTACTGTACTCCCAGCAAGAAAAGCAAACCGCCTGACTGTGATCTGACATCGACCGTCTTCGTTCGACGACAGGCGTGGGACCCCTCGCAACACTGCTGCTGGACCGGACCCCTTGTTACTCGCCAACTAAGCTGTAACCGCATCTACAGCGCGTAACATTAAGTTGCGGCCCAACCGCCTGCCGCCGCCTTCTTGGGCGGCCAAAAATGGTCCAATTTCCTAGGGGTGTGCAAAAAATTCGAATACCGAATTACCGACCGAATTCGAATTCGGTAATTCGATCAGTAATTCGAAAAATTTGAATTTAAATATGTCGAATTCAATACGAAATCGGTTTCAAAATGTTTCAATTCAGTTTTACCGAATTCGAATTCAATTCGGTAAAACGGTAAATATTTACCGATTTCATATTCGATTTTCCGAATACCTAATGTATTGAAAGATAATTAAATGTGAAATGCCTAATTTGGGTTAGAAAAATTCATATCAACTCAGATAGAGGCAAATGCATTTTTATTTGCTTCGATGCTCAATAGATGTGTCAGCATTGGGGATTTTGTTTGATTTAAAATTTTCTAATTTTCTTTCCATTGTGTTTTTTAATAATTGTTTTATGAATTCGGTTAAATCGGTAAAATACCGATTTCCGAATTGAATTCAGTTAAATCGGGAAATCGGTAATTCGAATTCGAATTCGGTTGGTATTTTTATTGGTCGTTTACCGAAAAATACTGATTTCACCCTACCGAATACCGAATTCGAATTCGATTCTCACCCCTACAATTTCCAAGTTCAGTGTCGGACCAGCCTGCATAATGCTCATAGCAACAAATAAATCTCCACTCTCAAGAGATCAATTTTCCGTGAATTATTAAGGTTGCGGTTGGACTGAAAGATTTGATCAAGAATTTAAATCCCTTTGAAGTCTGTCTAGTTGTCTATGCTATATATTATTATTTAGGATGTATGTAGATTTGTGAATTACTAATTATTCTTATATTTAAAATATATTTTAATAATTGATGTATTATAAACTTAAGTGTCTATTAAGCAATTCACATAACCAAAGCAATCTGGACAGATCTGAAATCTTTCATCAAAATTTTCAATTCACATTATTGCCGTCTGCAATCTCTTGACACACACACATACACAGAAAATGTTTTTAGTAAAGCGGATGAGAATCAGGCATTTATAATTTTTTTAGTACGTATGTGTAATAACATGATATTATACTCATACCCCTAACGTAATAATCAATTTAAACATTGCTGAAGTTTACAAATACTAGTAATCTCCAGCTAAGATCAGCTGGTGATACATACTTCCGGTTAGCATGGTGTATAGTACGTTCCCTTGTGAACCAAAACAAACAGAATGAACCACATCTTCTTAATTAATTCAACATTAGCGTGCTCTCCTTCTACACATGTTTTACTGTTTCGTTTTCAATCAAATACTATCAATCTGCGCGTGTGTAATGCAACGGGTAATCTAATCTCAGGGATGATGGGAGAAAGACCAAAGCGTGTAAACTACGCACTAATCATCTTGAGTCCCCACTCCACCCCATCAATTTATATACTAGTATCTAAATCACGAAAAAAAAAAAAAAAAGAAAGAAAGGAAGGAGAAGACGACTGCCAGTCAACTTACCTCTACCGTAGCAGTAGTGTATAACTCCATTAATTATTTCCACGCCAGCACCATTTTTAACCTTCTGCTTATAGTATTAAACAAATTCCAAAATTTCGTAATAACTGCAAAACTATGGCTAAAATTTAGTGAAAAATATTTTCTTTTTCCCTATAAATGTATAGTCAATATTTTCTTGTTTGTAGTGTCACGAATGATTCGAGAACGCTTACGCCGAAAATTGTTCCACCCGTCCCCAGCATCAGGCGCATGTTTTTTTTTTTTCATTTTGTTTCTAACAAATCCCATGTAAAATGGTTGCTTGCAGCCCGTCCCCATCAGCATTTCGGCTTGTTAATCAGAAATCATGTAAACTATATATATATATATAATACTTTTGGGGAGTAGGCTTTCTTAATCAAGAATACCTCCACATGTACACGTTCACGTTAAATTCACGTTCCGACGGGGCGCAGTGCTGGAGTGTTGCTGACTCAGTTTCTCTATCTACTCTCTCTCTCTCTCTCTAGTGGTATTTTTCCAGTAAAAGCTCAGAACTACAAAATCATGAACAGAAAGTCATGCTCCGCGGTCTCCTCTGCTCAGCACCACCTTTATCCACCTTTATAGTCCACCCTCTTTCCTGGGGGTGTAAACTTAAACTTTGCTGCATCAAATCTAACTCTAAAGCGTAATTGTGTTCATAAATACTAATAATATCTTTGTCCAAACAGTGCTGAAAGTATAAACTGATATTGGAGAGGATTAGGGGTGCCGGCGATGGGAGGACTGGAGTTACTGATTCTGGCTGTGGTGTCGGCCGCCATGCTTATGGCGGTTAATGGCGGCGGAGCAGGATTTCCGGCTAGTGTGCTCACTTTGGAGAGGGCTTTTCCGGTTAACCAGAAGGTAGACCTGGAGGAGTTCAAAGCTAGAGACAGAGCCAGGCACGCTCGCACCTTGCAGAGCTTCGCTGGCGGCATAGTTGATTTTCCGGTCCTTGGCACCTCCGACCCTTACCTCGTCGGGTAACTTCCAAAATCCTTATTTCTTTTTTCTTCTTCTTTTGGGTGTTTTCTTTTAAAATTTTTTCCGGAGTTATATGGGACGTTTTGTAACTGGTAAATTTTGGACGAAATGTCAGTGCTTTCTGATGCTAAATTTTGTTTTAATACATATGAAGGTTACTTTTTTCTTTTTAGTAGAGGATAAATTGCATGGTTGAGCTTTAAATATCTCTGTTTGTGATTTTTTGAGCTTGAATTCTTGGCTAGCACTGGACTGATTAATTTGAGCAAAATTACGGTCTTCCTGCTTATTTATTTACGGATTAGCTTGGCAAGATTATATGCTTTGAAACAAATACTGTAGTATATAACTTGCATTTGCACATACTTGCTCTGTCACTAGGCTAGAGAAAAGGTTTTACGACTCTGTGCTGCTACCCTGTCATTTCTTGTTCTCTTTTCTCGTCAATGGAATTTACTGATTCCACTGCTTTCACCACCTGCATCATAGCACCCAGTAGAACGGGCGGGCCAATGGTTAGGGAAGAAGTCCAGGTGGATTATAAGTTTTCATAACAATTTCTAATGCTTTTGTTTCATTTGTAGCCTTTATTTCACTAGAGTGAAATTGGGATCTCCACCAAGGGAGTTTAATGTGCAAATTGATACGGGCAGTGATATTTTATGGGTTTCATGTGATTCCTGCAATGATTGCCCTCAATCGAGTGGACTTGGGGTAAAATTTTTCTTTCGTTCTTGTTGTTGCCTTCTTAATTGCTCAATTTGTATAAAAAATGACTCCAGTTGGAGCTTATACTGATAACGTCTCATGTCTTGCAGGTTCAGCTCAATTCTTTTAGTGCCACTGGCTCGTCAACTGCTTCTTTGATATCTTGTTCGGATGCAATATGTGCTTCTATAGTTCAAACCTCTTCTGCCGAATGCTCCACCCAAGCCAATCAGTGTGGTTACTCCTTTCAATATGGGGATGGAAGTGGCACTGCTGGATATTATGTCTCTGATCTGCTCTATTTTGACACAATCCTGGGAACCTCATTCATTGCCAACTCTTCGGCTCCTATTGTGTTTGGGTAAGTTTTGCGACATAATGAGTATAAAAGTTAAAGTTTCCTTAAAACACATTATGCCTCATAAGACCGAAGATCATAATTTGTACTGGAATCTGACAAGCATGATGTCCTGGCAATTTTCTTTCTCAAGTATTTTAGGGCGTGGATGATTCATTAAAGTAATAACAGAAGAAGAAGTAATTTAGGGCGTGGATGATTCATTAAAGTAATAACAGAAGAAAAAAGAAAAACAATCGATGCAGTGCATGGAATTTAAGTCACAATAACCTTACTCTTGACTCCTCAAGAGTCATTGTTATAGTCGGGGAAGTATAAATTGTCAAGCTTTGGAGGTAACCGGTGTTCCTTATTGTCCCTTTTATCTTTTTTCCCTAGCCTCTTTACTTTTGCTAGTGTATAGTGTTTAGCCATGTGTTTCTTTTGGACTTACACTGTTTCTTTCTTTTTTAAACTAGTTGTGAGCCTCTTACATCTTTTGCTTGGTCATATTGCTTATGTTTGATTCCATATTTAACAGGTGCAGTACTACTCTGTCTGGAGACTTGACCAAATCTGATAGAGCAATTGATGGAATTTTTGGATTTGGTCAGCAGGAGATTTCAGTAATAGCACAACTATCATCACGTGGAATTACTCCTAAAGTATTTTCCCATTGCTTAAAAGGTGAAGGCAATGGTGGTGGGATACTTGTTCTTGGTCAGATTTTGGATCCCAGCATCGTTTATACTCCCCTTGTTCCATCACAGTACGTATTTTTTACTGTGTGCAAGCATCCTTTTCTTTTCTGGTTCTTGTAATTAAGGATGATAATTTTTGATACCCAGAAACTATGTAAATTGCACTATGATCACAGCAGATTTTATGTTTTCTATTTTTCTTCGTGCTTGGTGGTCCTGTAATCTTTAAGCCGTAAACTTTATTATACCTTTTCTCCGTATGATAACTTTCAATTGTTAATTTTCCAGGTCTCACTATAATTTGTATCTTCAGAGTATTGCTGTCAATGGGGAATTGTTGCCTATAGATTCAGCAGTCTTTGCAACATCAGAGAGCCGAGGAACCATTGTTGATTCTGGAACCACTTTGGCTTACCTAATTGGAGAAGCTTATGATCCTTTTGTTAGTGCTGTAAGTGATTTGCCTTTATCTCACGTTTGTTTTGGAAGTTCTGAAGAAAGCAGTTTGCGTAACGTTCACATGAAAATTTCAAAGTTACCGTAGAATCTGGGGTCCCTTTTCCCAGACTTGAGCAGATAAGGCTACAGTTTTCTCTGTCTTCTGCAGAACTGTTAAAGTGTTCCTTGTTGGAGGAGTATTCACCAAGTGATACTTGTTTAAGTTCTGAGGGCTTTGTAAGCTGCCTCATTGTGAAGTGTATGTGAGTTTAGGACCTCTGTTTCATGATGAAATCATAAATGTCTTGACTAGCATTGTTTCTGCTACTTCGATGGAATGTGCAACAGTCAGGCTATGTGTTTGCCCAAGTTAGCAGTGCCACAACTCATAATCATAGAATGCAAAACAGTACTTCGTCTACAATTTTCCTCACTTGTTTTAAATCTTGACATATTTGTCATTGCATGAAGCATCATGTTGAATTTATTTGCATAATCTGAGGATGTTGTTGTTGTTGTTCTCAAAACTTCATTTGCTATTGATGAACTTGTACATGGATAGAGATGCCCTGAAGTTTCTGAACTTTCAGCATTTGTACTTGGAATGATTTGTTTATTTTCTATGCAGATAACAGCTGCTGTTTCCCAATCTGCTAGATCAGTTCTTTCAAGAGGAAGCCAGTGTTATTTAGTTCTTAGAGGGTAAATCTCATGCATCATGTTAACATTTATCTTAGAGGTTCTCAGACTCGTTTCTAGAATTTAATGATGTTTTTTTTGGGTGCATAATGAATCCCTTTTGGTCTCCTAAACAGCATTACCGAGATATTTCCTCCGGTTTCTTTTAACTTTGCTGGTGGTGCCTCCATGATTTTAAGGCCAGAGGACTACCTTGTCCATTTGGGGTTTGTGGTGAGTATGGAGATTTCTGTTGACTAAGCTTTCTTATACCTTAGAGCTTTCTGATGGTGTTTGCAAATCATGCTGGCCATACTACAATTAAGTGAAATCTGCAATCCTAAAGTGAATGTAGTAACTCATTTTGCAGGACGGTGCTGCAATGTGGTGCATTGGCTTCTCAAGGGTAGAACAAGGGGTGTCAATTTTAGGAGGTTAGGTTTTTCTGGAAAGAAACTTCATTGGCATTAATTCTTGTCTGCTGTTTTGCATGAAATAAATAGCTCAGATATGCACCAGGAAATGCAGCATTCTCTTCACCTGTACCTTAGATTCCACATGTCAGCTTTTGCATTTGGAGCATTTTATTTTAATCTATCACACTTGCTGACATGGATCAAGATCACCCTACATACTCAAATTACCAACACAAATTTTGGGGTTTGGAATTGGATCAACATCACCTGCGTGTCAGCTCTGCAGGTGTTGTTTTGAATTGAGAATTAAGATGTCTGAAAATGAGGATAAATGCATTTCTGCTAACTTGATAATTAAGTACATTGAGCCAAGGAAAAAAGGTTTAATTGTACCCAAGATTTCCTGTGCGGCAATGTATCTGATATGACTTATTTCATCGTGTAGATTAAAATATGAGTAGATGCGCGGATTAAGATAGGTGCATTTACTTGATCAGAAGATCATCGAACTCTTCTACTTCTTTGATTGCTAGTCTGGATTGTGATGGTTTCTGAATGTCATTTGTCCTTCGGTGCCAAAAGATAGAATGTCTGCCTGAGAGTCCTTTTTTCAAGCTTAATCTACAGATTTTCTTTCTTTCTGTGTTCATAAGAAATAGCTGAATCAATTCCCTCTGTTAGACTACATTTGCTGTGTTTATGTTCTTTAGTGTGTCCTAGTACTTTAATGCTGTTTTCAGTTCGTTACTAAATTTTAAATATTTTTCATATGTTTACAGAAAGTAGCAGAAAATAATTAGAGTTCCTGCCTATCTCCTGATAAAGCTTGTCTAGGTAGATGTTTCCTGTCAGGGCGAACAACAATAGACTGTTTTTGGTTTCAGGAAAACTAAAAATTTCTTGCTGAAATTTGTGGTTTGCATGTTAATCAACATCATGGCTGCAAAATTTTAACCTATTTGGGGTTATATCGATCCCAGAGCCACCAAATTTCAGTGGATTGCTTAATCTTGCTGGTTACAATACTTTGCACATCTAAGCTGGTCATTCAGTCTAACAAAAGTTGTTGGTATTTTGTTTTTAACAGATCTCGTTCTAAAAGATAGGATTTTTGTTTATGATTTGGCTCATCAGAGAATTGGATGGGCAGACTATGATTGTAAGTACTGACATTTCATTCCAACTATTCCCATTGTCATGATGGGGAACCTAGCGCGGCCTTTCTAATGTGGGTGCTGTATCATGTTGGGTGTCTTTTGTCAGGTTCGTTGTCTGTGAATGTCTCAATTGCTTCTGGTAAGGATGAATTTGTCAATGCTGGACAGCTGAGAGTAAGCAGTTCAACAAGCTGCGTGCTCAGCAATCTTCTATGTACAAGCACCATTGCTTCGCTTCTGCAAATACTAGTGTTGGTTGGCTCCCAATTTTTGTAATAGAAGTTTCTGCTTCAAAATCCCCATTCTTGATTGAAGATAGGCTATGCCAGTTTATATTTATAGAAATTGGCAGGCGAGTGTTAGAGCCTTCAATTCATGAGAGTAGTTGTTCCTCCTGAGCTTAGTTTTCTTTGTATGTGCTTGTTACTGGTAGGATAGGCCACGATAGGCAACTAGTCTCTCGACTCTTAACAAAAGATGCGGCTCATTCTTCAGTCACTATCTTGAAAGTTGTAACATGTAAATTATGATCATATTTTACAGCTATAGAGTCGATTTATGGTTATGGAAGATAGAGAGTCTAGTTCATTCGTCTTCCACCATAGTTGTGGTGAGAATTGTACAAATAAGGTGAAATTTTGGGACCTAGAGTTCTTATAATATTCATTCGTGTTTGTACTGATTTCTTTCTTCGTTTACTGGATTGACGGGGGCATCTTCTCATTCCGAGTTGCTCTACATTTTGCAGTATTCACTGCTAGAATTTCCAAAAGATCATCTCAAACTAAGTCGTGCAAACCCAAAAATTTCTATGTAGAGGTTTACTTCTCCAACGAGCTCAATTTGATTAGGTTTCTTCCCTGCACAAGAGCAAGGTTCAGTCTCTGAGAAGTTGCACATTAGGACGGCTGAAGGTTAAATTCGTGAGTAACATGGTTTACAGGTAGTTGTGCAATGTATTTGGGTTAAAAAAAAAAAAAAAAAGAGACAAATTACATTGGTCATTCCTCTTGAGTCTTGATGCTAAAAGATGAATACATTCCGAAACGTCCTATTAATCCTTGTTGGAAGATATAGCAGCAGTTCAGATGAATGTACCCTGAAGTAATTGATCAAATATCTGAGTACGAATTCAAAAAACTTGTCACATGGGAGCCTTCGATGCTTAAATCAATATTTAATTTGAAGAGAATTGTATGATACTTGAATCAGTACTTATATAACCATCAAAAAAGAAATCAATACTTAAATTTGAAGAGAACTGTATTGAACGGTATTTCACCAAGTTGGCATTATGCTCGATTGAATCGACAATCCACTCGTGGCTGACTCCACCATTGCAACGCGGCCGTAGTATTCACCTGCGCCTCTTTAAACCTATCCCTCATTTTGCTAGTTTTTCTAGAGAAACGATAAGTTCAATAGTTGAAATGTAACTTTGAAATTTGATCCCGGTCCTGATTGACTACTTAGCAAGTTCAATAGTTGATTAGTCTGAACCAATTAGACAACAAAAGCCCCCTCCCAATTGATGTAGAATTAATAGCCTTCACAATTTTATTTAAAATATTTTCATTGATTAAAAATTAACCATTGAGCTTGCCAAGTAATTGCTGCCCCTTGGCAAAAGAGTAGTTGACATATTTAAGGTCCCAGTTCTCAAGCATGTTGGAAGGGGATACATGATTGCTTTGAGTCATTGTTTGAGATTCTTTGACCACCTCACGCACAATAAATTTGACCACAAAAAGAACGAAGCAAAATATCAAATCCAGGGACTGATTACAACTCATCCATTTTGGCCCTCTTCTTAATAAGTTGCCAGTTGGAGTAAAAAGCTCCATATCCAAGACGACCCAGACTCTTCTCGAGTTGCAAATATGATTCTAGGAGGGGCAAGCAAAGCTTTAGACGCTATGTTCTTCAGAAAACCTACAAATCTACGTATGGAGCTAACTCACAAGTCTTGTGCACCATTAATTAAGTTCACGTCCAGATGGTTAATCCTTCCTAATCAAAGAATAAATCACTGAAAAACACAACAACTTGAATTACTCATTGGAAGACTTCCGCTTCAGCCAGCAATAGAGACAGAAAAAGCTCAGGAGGGGCAAAGACAATACTAGAATTTCTTATTTTTTTACTCAATAAATCATATAGGGGTTTAGAAGGTTTGGAAAAATCTTTAATAAATCCATGATAAAAATCAGCATACCCAAGAAAACTTCTAATTCCTTTAACATTGGTAGGTGGAGGTATTTTCTCAATTAATCTAACTTTAGCTCGATCCACCTCTATTTACTTACGTGAAATTTTACCCAATTTAAAAGCAGGTTAGTTTCTTCTCACATCTTTGCAAAGTTTTCTGTAAATTATTCAAACAATGATCATAAGAAGATCCAAAAACTGAAAAATCATGTTTTCCTTATTTTTTTCTATTTTAGAAAAAGGACTTATCAATATTCACATAACCAGTATAAATAATGCATATATGTTATGACCAACATAAAAAGACATACTAGAATTTACTCATAAAACTATCAACAATACTAGAATTGTTTTTTCATAACACTAGTGAGGCCCGACATTAGCAAGTAAAAAAGGGCTCAAAATCAAACAATAACACTAGAAAAAATTGTTTATCAGTTGTACACGTTTCATGTGAAAATAGAAGAAATTTCCCAACAAAAACCGAGCATTTCAAGAATGAAAAGTTTAGAATTAGAGGTTCGAGTAATTCCACAAGCTAAGGAGTAGCAGCAAACTAAGAGCTCCTCTCCAAAACGACCAACTCTTTACCATCCAGCATGCAAAAGGTTGAGTGCGTGATCGATCGTGATTACCACTCGACCTCAGGAGTAGGTTTTATCCAAGCGCTGAGTGGGAAGTCCTTGAGCTCATGAGCAGTCCCGCCGGAAAACTCCCCGTTGAAGGAGTGGTACTTCCTGCTACTCAGTGAATAGAACACCATCTTTGCCGTAGAATCTCGGAATTGCCATCCCATTGACGCTAGCCAAAAGATGAACCCTAGCTGACAAACAGCATCTTATCTCCCAGGGTTTGAATGGGGAGCAACGCCATCTTGTTAGTGTCTAACCTACGACCATGTACTTGTCTCTCCTCACCATGAACAAAGACCGCCAGAAGCTTCACATCCACTTCAGCAAAGAAGGTCTGAAGCAGTGACAGAAAGAACTCAAGACTCCACAAAGGTTTGGCAACAGCGACCCAACTATGGTCCGCATGATTGTATCTTCCCAAATTTCCCTTTGCACCTAGACAATAGAATTGGCCTCTGTACAATATAGGATCACATTCGGAAGCAATAAAGTAGTCCTTGTCACAGTAACATTCAGGATTACATTCTGAAGCAATATAGGATTACATTCAGGATTACACTCAAAGGGTACCACAGGGAGTTGTATTTTCTTTGCTGTGAAGGGGTTGAAGAAAAATATACTCCCGATTCTCAAGAGACAGAAGCAACCATCCATGCCTAGAAAACCGAATTCGTGCATCTGCTATTTCGGGAATCTCCATACAGAAAAAGTCATTGTAGATGGCATGGAAAAAGTTGCAGGTACCACTTTTTCGAATAATCATCAGGCAAGGAGACCGGTAATGTGGACAACTGATCCGGGGAGGAAGAGGTCTAGCGATGGGAGTGGTTGATCTCCATGACCTACACGTCGAATTAAAAGCAGAAAGGTCTCCAGCGAAGAGACCCAACCTTATTGAATCTATGATGTCTTGCGGAAGGTCTGACCAAGATCTCTGCAACTCTTTCTTGTTTTCCTGATCATCGTGAAATAGACTATTCCCCGTTGACATAACAGCTGAAATTTCTAACCCAGTTATCTGCGGAGGTAGCTGCATGCATGCGAAAACAAACAAGTTCATAAAGCTGAAATTAACGTTAAACTATTACCCAAAAAAAAAAATACTATACTAAATTAACACTTCAATTTTGCAGAAAAAGAAAAGAAAAATTACTTGACAACAGCATAAGCAGCATAGAAAACTAACTAGATAGTCCCCTCGTTAGTTATTAATTATATAGCTTTGGAGGGAGGTGTTGGGGAGTCCTAATTAATTAGCCGACTCTAGGATATTGCCTTATATATTGTTAAAGTTTTTTCCACTCAGGTTTTGCAAATTGCTGCACAAATCAAGCACCAAACCGTACAAAAATATATTCCGTAAGGGCAAGTTTTAGTCGGTTCGAGGAAAATCAAGATGTCAGAGATTGCTGTACCAATCTAGCTCGACGATTTGGAAGAACATTCTTTAGAAGCAGCTCATTTAAAATTTAATCATCCAAAAGAAAAGAAAAATTCTCACGAGAGAAGTTTTTCTAACCTTAATAATGAATTTATAACGATTTAAGAATCACCCAGACGATTGTATGGGGCTGATAATCCGAGCGGGTGCGAATTCGTCAAAAGAAGATTACAACTCTTACGTGATTCTGTTAAATCTGAAGCTATTTAACAGTGTAATTTGATGGCGAATGGAAAAGATGAAAAAAAGATGAAGAAAAAGAGGAAGTAGCAGAAAGGCAAAACACAAAATTATGCAAAATGCATTTGGGGGAAAAAATATTCTAAATGACCACTAAAAGTGCTATTAATTAAATTATTACTCTGATTCTGACCGCTAAAGTATTTCAGGTTTCAGCTTCTATTTTAATAGTGAGCCCCTGCCCTACCTTATTTTGTTGTACTCTCATTATATGCCCTTACTAATTCACGGATTAGCCACAAAAAAAAAAAGGAATCTTTTTAAACTTATTATGACTCCTAGCCGAAATTTAATAGAAGAGATCATTACTTTACACAAAAGATAGTCTAAGTATCAACTTAGAGCCTTGGATCCAATGTACTCTCTAACAAAAAAGCCGATGAAAGCCAAAGGTTTTGTAGTTAGTTGCTTGCTTCAACGGGAGGGAAAGAAAATTTCACGGTATGGTATCTCCGAAGTGCTCAATTTACTAGTAAGTATGACATTGGGATCCGGATTGCATTATGAATTTTAGAATTTCAGGGCAGAGTTGTAGTGATGTTAGAATTGGTTTTGAGATTGCCTTTTGTCTGCGTACTTCGACTTTGCCACTAATGAGCATTAATCAGAAAGCATGGGCTAATGGGTGTTTTGGAAGTCGATGCCTGTGGATTCACCAATGGTTTTCTGAGTATCCTCACTCCTCCTCGCTGCTTGTAATACTCCGGGTGCTCGTTTCTTCGTCTTTTTTTTTTTTTTTTTTTTTTGTTGAAATTTCTATCTTCTTCTACAGTCTCCAACAGTAGCATTGACATGTATTCATTTTGATTGCATCTTTGACATATATTATGTTACATTTTTTTTTAAATTTAGAGAATACTTCAAACCTTGCAAGGAGAAGGAAAAAGGGGATGAATAGAAACTTTAAAGTGTCAAACAGAGAAACTAAGGTATTGGACACATATTAATAGAGCCTGAGTTTAAATTTGCTACACACTCATAATCTTATAGTTTAGCAACCAAAAAAAAAAAAAAAACCCAATTTTGTGCTTTTGGGCCGGTCCTTGGGTTCGACTGTACAGCTTCGTTGCTCGGTGGACTTCGGCCCACTAACGGGATTTTGAGCATCAGCTTAATTCAACTGCTTATTAAGTTCAAAAGCCACGCTCATTCACGAAAATACACTCACAGTAGAAAATCCATTGTAAATCATATTAAAAAAAAAAAAACTATTACCCCTCGTTTGGTGCGTGGGAATGTCCAGAATGGAAAAGTCTTTCCACCCAGAATACATTTCCAGCCAAAATGATGAGGAAAAAAAATTTATTATTCCAGCGTTTGGTAAACAAGTCAGAATGGAATGTATACTCAATTTTCAATATTTAATAAAATTAATATTCAAATGTCAAAATAGAATACTGAATACAAATTTGACTTAATTGCCCTGAATTAGTTTATAAGATATAATATGTCTTATTATTTTTTATTTATTCTATAATAGTCTTTATCTATTTACATGAAATTTTGATATTTTTACTTCAAAACTAAATGAGAATTTATTTCAAAATTCTTCAATTATAGTATTTAATTCATTTTAATACATAGATTTCTAAGTTAAAATTTTACATTTCCTAGAAATTATAGTTAGCATCGTAAAATATAAATTACATGAAATCAAATGGTTATAATTGTTTTTAAATCTGTTTTCAATTTTGATAAGATTCAAGAAAAATTCTTGTACGATTGTTCAAAAGTCAAAAAATAACTTAAAACATTTGTTTCCTAGTATAAAAAAAGAAAAATTATTTTAATTACAACGATAATTAATTATTACGAAAAATTACATTCAAATATTAATTAAACATAAAAATAGCCCAAGATATCATGATGAAATGTACAAAATTTATGAGGATAAATTTGACATCCTACTATTTAGACATTTTAGGATGAAGGTGGAAAGAACTTTCCCCAAGTTTTTCTAAGGAATGAGATTCCAAGAAAAAGTTGGAATAACCATTCCAGGTGGAAAAGACGCTGAGATGGAATGAAGTAGTTGGAAAGGCCTTTCTTTTCCAGGTCATTCCTAACGTGGGGTTACCGTTTTTGCTTCCTAAAAAAGATTAACTATTACCATTTAAGGCATACATTCCAGGATCTCAAATTCTCAACAAGTTTGACAGGTGAAACAATACACCAATGACCCGCTAGAAACTTAATCCAGTGTAAAACGGCTTTGAGCATCCAACGGACATCAACGCTAATTATCAAATATTTCCTATATCATTTCTATGGCCATTCTGAATGTACAACAAAGAAGAAATGAAGCTCCGTTTCCATGGCGACAAAGAAAGAACAGGAAATCCATGGTACAAAATCAACTAAATTACAGATGGTTTGCAACCCTAAAGCCTTCAAAATACGCACCCCACCCCCCGGGTCCAAAAAGAATCTAAAAGGGAAAACTAGTGTAAGTGCAAATAACCCAAAAAAAAAAAAAAAAGAAAAAAGAAAAACAGATTAGAGCTTTCATCTCCACTTATCCTGCAGCTCCTTCCTTTCTGACAAAATCCAAGTCACGAATATAGCCACCACAAGTGCAACAATTGTAATGAGTAGGAGAGCGTAACTGAAGTCTTCAGTAAGAGAATCATAGGTCTTCGAGGGTGCAAGCCTGGTAAAAAAGAGATCCACCCCATGCGCAAAGACGAGAGTAGTTGATTCTAACTTCGCAGGGACAGTTATTATGCCTCTAAGACCCTCCACCTTAAGGGCATGCGTCACGTAAGACTGCAATCAAAACAACAAAAAGGTTGGGATCTAGTCAGGAAACAAATACGTTTCGACTGAGGAATGAGTAATGAGATCCTCGTGATGTTACATAACAGCATTATATGGAAAATGATGGTATACCTGTGGAATGATTGGTAATGAATCAGTAAGTGGTATAATTCCTTCCTCTTTCTCAGCTTGTGTGGGGTTAAGTGTTCGCCGAGGATCCAAGAAACGTTTATCAAGTGCCAAAACCTATGAAGTGTTAGACATAAAACTGCAATGAGCAAACAACAAAACATATAAAACTGAACAGAAAAAACATAATGATATCCTTAGGACAGTACCCACTAAGGAGAAAGCATGAAAAAGGGTAGAAGCGGAGAGATGAGGGACGAACCAAGCAATCATATGAACTGCTAACAGCTTACCTGATCACCAACAGTGCCAATAAGGAGTTGTTTGGAAGTTATGCCTTTAGCTGTGGATGTTGTGGCTATTGCTTTCACAGAGTTGGCAAAAAAGTAAGATTGTTGTTTAGTCGTGACTTCTGTACGAGTGTAAGAAGAAATAGCTGAGGTCAAATTATGTTTCCCAAGAACCAACTTCAAGACATCCTTGTTGTCCTGCATTGCATTATAAACTTAGATATAGCCTAGTTAAGAATGAACAGAACATAGAAAGATCAAGTTGTAGAATATACCGCCCGAGACTGATCATAAATTTCGATCACGGACATCTCATATCTGTGAGCTCTAAGGTTAAAGTAGTGGTAGACAACCCAATTCTCGCTAACGACCTTCAGAGAGAAAATATGAGTTAGAATATATGTCATGAAAAGCATGAGATGGAAAACTTTCCGAGTGTATCAACACTTTTCCCTTTAATATTTTCTGTTTTATTATTGAAAGACAAGCAGACTTACTGCATGGACAGGACCCTGTGAACCATAATGAGTCATGCGATGCAGAATACGACCAGTTATGGTGTCAACAAGATAAACAACGAGCCAAGATTCATCAGGGGTGACAGATCCAATATCTCCAGCAGCTTTTGGAGCAACAGTTGCAATGAAGAGCAGATTCTTAGATATATATTTATACATTAGATCCTGATCTGCTACTACTTTTGCTTGAGTATGAACTGCCTGAAGATTAAAAGACATATAACAACAGAGAAGATTATGATCTATATATGGCAGTGCAAAATATAAATAAGCTCCAAAGAAGCTTGTGCAGGGCTTATGTGCTCAATTCACAGGACTGAAGGAGCAAACCAACAACCAACATGCTTAGAGCAAGACACAATTTCGTATGAAAATGAACAACATGCTTAAAGCAAGACACAATTTCGTATGAAAATGAACATTTTGTTAAGATCATGACTAATCAATCTTCATAGCATTCTTCATCATGAAAATTGGAAAAGAACACACAGGACAAATCATAGTCAAGGTCCAACTTACCAAATAACACTACTGTTCTTTTTAAAATTTTTTTGCCCATAAAACATTATTTAACAGAAAGAATAGCACTTGTATGGCTGTAATTGTACTTCAATACTGTGACAACTCAGCACTAAAGTGAATGAAACAAAGTACCTCATTCAACTTCCTGGTTGCAGTTGCAATGATCCTTTCTGATTCCGAAGGGAAAACAATTGACCACAGATTCCTTGTGTCAAAACAATATTCATCAGGCAGCTGTAAAATGCAATTCTCCTTCACTGCATGCCCCCTTAAGATACCATTATCAGTTTCCACTGAATACCAATAAATGTTTCCAACCTCGCGTTGAAAAATGGCAAGAGCCTCAGGACTTCTGGGGTATAAGTGGGCATGCCAATCCTTATCTATCAATAGATGCAAACGCTGCTCTCTGGAATCAGTATGTGGCAGAGGAATAATTTGTGCGATCGAATGAAAAGGTCCGACAGAATTAAGCTCCTTTCCCGTGTATGCATCAACAATGGAGTACACACCAGGGGAATCAAGATTGGGTCCACATCTACCAAGCACAAGTATCGATGGGTTCTCATCCAATGCATGATGATGAGGGACTTGCCATTGGTGTAATTTAAGAACAGTAGGAGCTTCACATGTTTGTGACTTGCGCAGAGAATTCAACAAGACAGACCACACAATTTGCCCATCTCCTGTGTGCAAAGCAAAAAGTTTCCCTGCTCGAGTTAGTACTATGATCAGTTTTCGAAACCCATTGTGATCTCGAGTCATCTTGTTCTTCTCGGAACTCTGTAGTCTCAGTTTTTGTATGGCTGCAATATCGTCAGGGTTTGCAAGCATAAGGGTTCCTTTTAGCTTCAGTACATGCCCCTTTGAGCAGGAAAACAAAAAGTAAGCATAATAGTGGAACATATAAGAGCTAGCAAGTCAAAGGAGATCACATGCAAGAATAACACAGACAAGTCTCAAGCTTCTCATCTGTAGAAGCTCAGACATATCACTGAAAAGAGAGAATAAATTTATGAAGAAGTGCTGGTTGTGGAAGGAGAAGGCACTAAACCACTATAATTATTTGTCATGTACTCCTAAGCATGTTAGCAAAATCCAGCACCACACTACAGTATTCTGAATAACCATAAAGTGATTGGATGCATGCCAGAAGGACTCCAAGTGAGACGCCAATATCCAATGCAAATTTGAGAAGGTCATGTTTTCACTATATTGCCACAAATGTATTCAACCTAATTCAGAGACCAAAAAGGTACTTTAAAAATAGGAACATAAACCCACCAATTTATTTTCGTTTCTGGTCCCCCCCCCCCCGACCTCCATTGTAACATGAATTAGTGTTATGTTAGTATCTACTAAGAAAACATCTTGAAACCTTGTAAAACACATTTACGACAGCTTCAAAATAATTCTGGAACCTCGTACCTTGAGCCATTCGAAAAGGCTGTGCTCCACTGTTGCAACTGATACACCATCCTTCTCTACTGGTAGTTCTGATGTTGTGACTTCAACAATTGAAGCCAGGCCATCTTCCCTGCTCCAGACCATTTCCCCCTGTTGTACTAACAAAAGGGAATGGTCTTCCATGACAATCAAGGCCCTGAATCCTGATGACCTGTCTGTTCGCACATAGTTGTTGAGGAAAATCTGCTGTGCAAGCCCCCTCTGACGATCCATATAAATAGTTTCTTTTATTAGATGGTTACCCCAGTCACTAATGAGTTTCACAGTAAGCTGAATCTTATTGTCTCCATGTTGAATCAGGGCAATGGCTTGTTGATCATTGACAAATGAAAGAGAATCACTAACAATTGCAGTGTGATCAACTTTGTCCACAACCACAAACTTGCCTTCATTTGTCAGTTTTACAAATATAATAAACTCTTTTACTTTTATTGCAACCATTTCGATAAGCTTGTAAGGCAAAATTTCAGCAACTCCTGATGAATCCAAAAGGAGATCTGAAAAATGCACTTGTTCAAAGCTAATTTCACCATCCCTGAAGTGTACTGATACCAACGAGGATCTAGTGGAATCAAGTGCCACAGCAGTGTTACTTTTGAGGAATGAGATGCCCCCACAAAACCCACCAGTGAATCGAACTCTATCATGCTTCAGCAATTCCCCATTCTTTGCATTTATTTCAAAAGTAGCAAAATGAGAAGAACCACTAAATCCTAAAGCATAAATGATATTGCTTCCATGAGGATGAATCAACTGCTGAACATCAATGCTGCAATCAAGCAAATGTCAAATAGCTAATGTCAGAGCACAGCCATAAAAAAGGAAAAACAAACAAATTGACCTTGTTTAACTGGAACAGTAGTCAAACCCTTCGGATGCTAAATCTTTCATCCAAAGCACTTCACCATCAATGCTTGAAACAGCATAGAGACTCCCACTACCATAAACCAGGATCAGATCATCCTTGCCAACTTTTAGATTTTTCTGTACAACAGCAAGTTCTAAACATCAACCTCAAACACTAATTCATAAATAGCGTTTCTTAAAGGTCATTAAACAGTTTAAAACCACTAAGAATGGTGAAGCAAACTAGCACCAACCCATTTCAATATTTGAGTAACAGTAAGAGTGTTCCACTGTTTTCTAATTGATACATAGACTAGAGTATCCAACACTTCTTAAAAAACAGTAGAAAACCAAGATTTGCAAAACCAGCTTCACTCTGAGACGACAGCTGGGGGCTTTTCTTCTTTAACTAAAGCAAAAGAAGTTCCTCGTGCAAGGATGATCAAATCAACAGAATAACATAATAATCCTTCAAAAGGCCCCAAAAAAAAAAAAAAGATCACCCAAGATCGCACAAGGTGAAAATTTCTAGAAACATCATAGAAGTGGTGTATGAAAGCTTAGATTAAAACATTGTTTATAAGAATTAAACAGAAAGTTAATGACTCACTGGAATAGATAATATAGACCTTGAAGCTGTTGAGACTGGAAGAAATGATTCCCATATCATCTGCCCATCAGGCAGGTTCCAAGCCCTTACATATTTTCCACCAGATGACAGGGTAATAACATCTGAAAAGGCATTACGGAAACAATCCTCCATGAGATCATAGTATAGGCAAACTAGATCCCAGAAAACTGGCGAGAATAATGATTAATAAAAGGATTACCTCCTTTCCTTATTTGCATGACTAATAAGAATGTACATAATAGTTACAACTATTTCTACTTTCCTTTCACTAAACATTTTTATTTTCATGTCTCTCACACTAGGCCAATATTAAGATAGACAATCAAAAACTTCAGATTTGTCAGATTATCCTTTTAAAGTTTGGGCATAAAGAGGTGATACACTCGGCACTGCAAGTGAAGGATGGTTGGGATGAGAGCTTTCTTTATGTGGAAGCTAATTATCATTGTTTCTTCATACTCCTAACTCTAACATGATGTTCCTTCACAGTTCCAACTCAGAAATACCTACTCTGACTGAGATAAAAAAGGCTAAAACGCCGGATCTCAGAATGTGCTTACTAAGATCAGAAAACATCCTAAGTTGAAACGGCATGGGTGCAGTATAAAATTTACAGTGAAAACTGCTCGAGGACAGCGTGAGAATATGAAAACCACAGAGCAAGAGAGAAACTTATACAGTTAAGAGGCACGATAATCTATGTAATCTAGAAGCAAGACCTAGCAGGTTCAGAGGCTCTAACATGCAGACCATTGGCATTAGGATTACATAATGCTTATCTTATTCACTTACTATTCACAAAAGATTCTCAATGATCCTTAATTAACAGAACAGGAGGAATATCTCGCCTACTTAAATAAATGAAGTCGAATTGACTAATCCGTGTAACTATCTGCTGAGGATGCCCTTTAGGAATGCAAAATTTATTTTTCTGTGAGCTTAAGGAATTGAGAGACAATCCGAAACTCAGAGTCAACAAGCTAAGAGCAATGGGAAATATAAATATTACATTTTCCGAGGGCGATATCAAGTTCATTGATGGTGTCATTAGCACCCAGAACATGCCTCCAGACTGCAATATGGAAATTCAGAATCAGTGGACAATCAACCTCCTCTGCAAAACAAATACCCACTAATCGTTGATTCAGTTTCAAACAAAAATGCAAAATACTGACAAATCTCTCCGTGGCGAAGATCGAGGGAAGCGATGACGTTCTCCTCTGTGGAGACAACCACGCGCTTCCGGCCGGCCTTTTGAGTGTGGAAAACTGCATGCTTCACTTTGCCTATGTACTGCTGATGCCTGACATCGATAATCAACTGGTTACCAAACTACTTTTTACCTCAGTATTGATCAAAACATATTAAGTATTCGAAAACCCAGTAGAACAGAAGAAGATAGCAAGGCATACCAGTCCATGAGACCCACCTGGTCTTGATAGAGGGAGAAAGTGAGGCGAGAGAACGATAAGAAGAAGAGGAAGGAAAGCAAAACCCTAATCCTAATCGCCATGGTCATGGCGATTAGTCCTTACTGGTTGAACGTTTTAGGGAGTTACGGACAGAGACCGACAGATCTAAGAAGGCGAAGTTTATAAGGCAAACTATCTTACTCGCGAGGTGTTAGAAAGACTCGAGACCCATTGAACTCAAAACTCTGAACAAAACAGCAACATGAAATATCCAAAACGACAACGTCTAGGGTGTCAAGATCACAAGATGTAAGCCGGCTGCAATTCTTAATTCCTTCTCCGTTTCTGGTTCTCTGGTTTTTCTCTTTTCCCCCTTTTTTGTCTCGGTAAATTATGTGATTAATACCCTGTCTCAGATTTAACACGATTCTCACCTCACATCTAGGCTCTAGCTAGTTCTCTTGATAAGAACGGTGATTCCACTTATATGTTTATATTTGATACTTTATACCACGCAACCAACAGAAAATATTACATGGATTAAGTTTTTTAACATTAGAAGTGTAGAATTTCTTTTTATATTAGTGACCATAGGTGCATACCATCTTCGTAAAAATTGAATTTCAAATTTAAAATTACATTAAATGATTGTGTATCTAATACTGTTTGTGTATACATTGATAGTACATAAAAAAAATTTACCCCAAAACTTGTAACTTGGTTTCTTTAGAACAACATGAAACTTTTTAGTTTACTTCAAAGGTTCAAAAAAATGAATATACGATATAAAATATTTATCTTGTAATTTATATGAACTATGGGATGACATTACAAAAATCAGATAAGTTTTATTCAATCCAAGGTAAGTCACAATTCTATTGGAAAAAGCTCGCAAAATTTTCACCTTTCTTAATTAGCTTTTTGAGTTTGATTCCACTACTTTTGCCCATAGTCACTACTTAATACTTATTTACGAATTACATTTATTAACACTTTGGATTATTGACTTATGGAAGGACGCTTCGGGCAAACAGCGCTTCCGGCCCTTGAAATAATGGACCAAAAATATTCTATATGAATGTGCTAGGCTGTGTATGGGTTTCAAATAGAAAAAACTAAAATGGGTTGTGACGTTGGCAATACATGCTAAGCCTGATATAAGGCCTGCCCACATCACCTTTTCTGACCCGCACTCTCCTCCCCGTATATCCCTTCCCCCAGCAATTGGCCACATCACTTTATATTCAGTTTTAAAAAAATGTGTTTAACTATTGTCTTAGTAATTTTTTTTATTATATGTAACTCGTTGTTTTAAAATTAATATTATCTAAGGAATTTGTCATACTAATTCAATTTTTATTTTATAATTATATAAAATGTTGATTTTTAATTAAAATTTTTTCTTTTTAGGAAAACATTGCATTTTAAACAATAAAATGAATCTAAATATTTTAAATTATGATCAATCCTGCTTTAAATCCGAAACGCTAAGGTTTAAAAGAGCCAAACTTATTTCCAATGGGAAAAAAAGAGAGAGATAGAGAGAGCCAAACTTGTCACTCTCTCTCACACACACACACACACACAAAGGAGCCAAATTTGGGCCATAATATTTCAAGCTCAATTGGTGCAAGACTGGCCCAATCATGAGTATTTATGTGGGCCTGGATTTCGGCTCAAAGAGACCCGTTTTAAATGACCCAATTAATAGTCCTAGCTAAGTATGGACAAAGCCATGTTGATCCAAAGATTTTAGGTAATTACCGAATTATCTCACACCACCCTCAGAAAAAAGAGGAAGAAGAAGAAGAAGAGAGTCTCACACCTGTTTTAACAATTATCTACGTCAAAATGTTGCATTCCTCGTCTATAGGATTTCTGCCTTTTATGTCATTTTACTTTTTAGTTTCAGATGAGAAAGTATCAATCTTGTAAAAAAAACTTGACACGCGGTGTGAAGGTCAGTACAGAAGATATATGCGGGTTCTTGTCCGTCAAAATTCAAAGCAGGGAGTAGAGTCCAAATATCCCTTTCCCGTGTGATTTTGATTTACTAATGTTTTTCTTATTTTCCTCTTTTTTAATCTTTTTCTGGTTTATGCGTAAATTTACATCAACGCTGGTAAGCCTGGTACGCATGCGTGTAACACCATCAAATATCTCTTTTCCACATGATTTTTTAATTAAGGTAAAAGGACTAAATTCCTTTTTTTTTTTTTTTTTTGGTTGTTACTTATTGAAAATCGACCGTCACAAAGTTGACGCTTCTTCGATTACCATACTATAGCTGCTCGTCCCACGGATGGTAAGAATAACTTTCCTCGTTGTATCCGATTGCAAACAAATCAATGGTCAATCCAAATGAATATTTAAATGGGATCCTTTATTCCTCAACAGACTTACCAGCCATATTCAAAGCAATGGTGCAATGCCTGCAAACTCACCTTTATCTTTAAGAGGCCGTTGCATTAGACTTCAATTGAGAAACCAATTAATTACATCGATATCCAAATAATACTAAAAAAACTACCTAAACAAGTTGCTCTTTTTATGGATAGAAAATGTATTGCAAAAGATTTCGAGTGATAAATTGGACAAGTAGGAAAGAGGGGGGGACTTAGTGGGGGTAGGGGCAGTGTTGGTGCGAGGTCCGTTGAACAGGGCGGGACTTGTGGTTAAGGTCTGGTTAGGAAATAAGGCGATCCTTGTGTTTAGTGTGATGCGGTGAGAGCCACCTTTTGGGAGAGAGGTTTGAAGCAGTCTTTAGGAGGGTTTAGGTCCGCTACACTTTTCACTTACCCGTTTCTCTCTCACACTCTGCTTCTGCGTCTGCGCTGGCTCTTTCCTTTGCTTTCATGTGCATCCAATACCCGCAACCCTTTTGCGTGTACATCACATCCCTCGACAAGTCAAATTTAGTACCATGCCAATTCCGGGTCTGGTAACTCACAAATTAAGTAACCCGAATCCCAGTCACCAGGGCATTCCTCTTCCAGTACTTGTGCGTGTGTGTGTGTGTGTATGTAGGCCACTAACTTAACTTGCGATAATTGAATTTTATGCCAACAATTATACTTCATTACATGACATATGCTCTCCGATAATAAGGTGAAATTTTATGGAGAAAATGAAAATAATAAGTAAAGCTGACTTTACTGTTTGCGCATCCAATATAGCTTTTTGATAATTATTTGGTTATATAATAAGTATTTATTTTGAACACATAGGGCATATTGATCTGATCACAATATTTTTTAATACGACAAATAATTGTATTTATTGCAAGCAAATAAAATCTATCGAATCAATCACATTATTGACTACGTCAAATGATTGTTTTCATCGTTTTGGAAAATACTTACTTTATTCAAATAAGTTAAATAGTATCTCTTGCATTGGTAGCATGACTGCATAATGTGTAATGTGAAAAGTAATTGAGATTATTAAATAGGTTTAAATTCATATATCTTATCTGTGTGTATATTTCTAACTTTATTGTATGATAATGTTTTCCAATATTACCTTGTAACGAACACGAGACGTAAACAAACATAAATTAGTTTATTAATTATGAAGCTTTTTAAATTATAATTTTTGTCTATATTAATTTCTAATTTAAGTTAGTCGAATTACATTTTTTCTATAACTAACTATACCATCACATAAATGTCTCTGAACGATATATTTATTATTTCGTGCACTTAGGGCACAATAACATGGAACTTAATGCATTGTGTAGATAAACAAAATTAATTTTACGTATTCTTTTCATTTTGTTAGTTTCATCAGTATGCAAATGTATGATGGTTTAATTTGTGATTGATGATATTATTATTATTATTATTACTGTCCAAAGGGGAAGACAAAACTTAAACCTAATGTTACAGTCTACCTCTATTCTTCCCGGCAAATCGGGCATCTTGACCCTAACCCCTATACAAACCCAAATACCACTATACAAACCCAAATACCACGAGACTCCCGGGAGTAACAAATCCAGTAGTTGCTGATCCGAAAGTCCAAGCGACGCGCCTGATGCGAGCGTCACAAGTGAAGATACGCCTCCCGTCAGCAGTCAGCCCTCATTATCTCCCTCTCTTTCTATCTCACTCCGGTATCCGCATAGCGAAACACGCCACAAAAACTCCCGCGGCCATGCAAAATCCGAACCACCTCGCCCTACAGGCCTACGCTACTCTCCTCACTCACCTGACCCTCTTCCCCCCACCCGAGCCCCTCTCCCTCTCCCTCTCCCTCTCACTCCACTCCCCTGAGCCTCTGTCTCCTCTTCTCATCATCACCATTGCCAAAACCAAACTCACCAGCATTACCATAAGACCATCATCTCCATTTTCCCAACCCCCACCCAAATTTCCTACCATAATCTCCCGTTCCCTTCATCCTCATCCTCATCCTCCTCTGCTTCCCTTATCTCCCCCCAAAAATTTCCTAAAATTCCACACCCCCCTTCATTATGACTCCCCTCTTCCTCATTAACGACGCTTTCTTTTTGAAGAAAACAACAAAAATTCCTGCCTTATAAAAACCTCTCCTCCCTCACTCTCCATCTGCTCACTACCAATCCCCAATTCCCGAAACCATCACCCCCCTCACTCCTTTTTCCGCTCACCAAGTCCTCCAGTGTTTTCCTTCATTTTCTTCTCTTTCTCGTTTCCTGATTCAGTCCTCTGTAACGTACAAACTTCTCAGTTGTTGTGTTAGTGTGTGTGTGTGTTTTGTCTGAGCCGTTTGACGTCGTCGTTTCCCTTAATTAATTTTAAAAAAATCCAAAAAAAAAAAGAATAAGGAGGAGACAATGGCGGTCGCTTCCATGACGATTTCGGCTTCGCCGGCCTCGCTCTACGTCGGCGACCTCCACCCTGACGTCACCGACAGCCAGCTTTTCGAGGCCTTCTCCGAATTCCAGTCCCTCACTTCCGTTCGTGTCTGTCGCGACTCCTCCACCGGCCGTTCCCTCTGTTACGGCTACGTCAACTTCATCTCTCCCCAAGACGGTATATTTACTGACTATCTAATTTTCTCTGTGTACGTAATCTTCTGAGATCGTATAATTCAGTGACTCGCTCGCGCACACCTCCTCCACCTCTGATACATGCATGCATGTATGTGATGCCTATGCTATGTATATGCACACCTTTTCTAATTGATTTGTATCTGTTATAATGCTGAGTTGATTAATTCGTCCTTTGATGGAATTACTTTTTACTTTGTCTGAATTTGATCGGGTTGATGAATTTTGATCGAGATCATTATTATTATTTTTTATGTGTAATTTGTGCAATGTTTGGCAAAGTTCATCTAAAGCATTTGCAGCATCAAAGTGATTTTTTGTTGGTATACGGGAACTAGTAGTTCACTTATCCTCATTGTTTATCAATTATGATCAGATTGTATGTTGCTATGATCGCTTTTTCTCAGAAAATTTATGCGAAGTGTGTGCTGTGGACGAGTGTGGTTGGTGTCATGAAATTTTGTGTGTGTAGATTTACGTGTCTCTCCAGTCGACGGATGAATTGATTTCTCATTTTTTCATTTGGCCTGTTTGTTATTATGATTGCTTTTCCATTGTGATTTCTTTGACTTGTTACTGTAGCTACCCACTTATATGCTGGTTGATTGCTTTTTTGGGCCAAAATATGCATATTGTGGCATGCGGAAGTTTAGCTTATTGTCCTGAGATTTTGTGGGGGTATATCTGACTGTACCTTGTGGTTGTTTATAGTATTTTTCTAGTGGAATAAAGTCTTACCTTTTGATCTGTAAGTTATAAAATCATTTCACATATTTTTTGTTTGTTCATGGAACTTGTTGTAATATGTCTTTTTTGTTGTGATTTATCAAAGTAGGTGGTATGCTTATTTACATTTAATCATGCTTTCTTTTATTTTTTTTCTCCCCATTCTGAAATTTGAGCAGCTATTCATGCAATTGGAGCAAGGAACCATTCTACATTAAATGGTAAAGCAATAAGGGTTATGTGGTCACATCGTGACCCAGAGACAAGAAAAAGTGGAGTTGGCAATGTTTTTGTGAAGGTACATGTGTTCAATTTTTCAGATCTTTTGTTTATTGCTTGATATGTGTCTTTTGCTGCAAAAAAGTATTTACCAATTTCTTCTTGTCTTCAGAATTTGGGTGACTCTATGAACAGTGCAAAGCTTCAAGAAATGTTTAAGCCATTTGGAAATATATTATCCTGTAAAGTTGCCATTGCTGATGATGGGAATAGCAAAGGATATGGATTTGTTCAATTTGAGTCTGAGGATGCTGCAAATTCTGCTATTGAGAAGCTCAATGGCTCCGTTATTGATGACAAAGAATTGTATGAGCGATTTCATTAATTCTTTAACAAATGCTGAAATATACTTTTCTGTCTTTGCTATGGCATAAGTAAATTAGCAATGTTACACAATATGTCCACACCACACATGCACTCTCCTGATTTCCTGATTATGGTATTTCTTACGAATTTTTATGTTTGAATGTCTGCAACATCTTATGTGTAGGTTTGTTGGTAAGTTTGTCAAAAAGAGCGACCGAGTTTTACTCAATCCTAATGCTAAATATACAAATCTTTACATGAAGAACTTAGACACTGAAATCACAGAAGATCGCCTCAATGAAAAATTCTCTGAGTTTGGGAAAATTGTTAGCCTGGTCATCTCAAAGGATGAAAATGGGGCTTCAAGAGGTTTTGGTTTTGTGAATTTTGAGAGTCCACATGATGCTAGGCGTGCTATGGAGGCCATGAATGGGTCACAACTTGGTAGTTTATGTTTTGTTTACAATTGTATTTCTGAACAGATAATTGTTGCACACGATCTAATATTTGACCATGTTGGACATATTGTGTAGGCTCAAAGGTACTATATGTCGCCAGAGCACAAAAGAAAGCAGAGCGTGAAGAGTTCCTGCGCCGTCAGTTTGAGGAGAGGAGAAGAGAGCGAATGTTGAAGTATCAGGTTCCCCAACTCCTGGTTGACTACCTAAACAAAAAAAATCCTGGTTTACTAGGTGGTTTTAAACATTACTTCATGGTTTCCTTTTTCTAATCATACTTGGTTAATCTTGCTCATCTCAGGGTTCAAATGTGTATGTCAAGAACATAGATGATGCTGTAACTGATGAAGAGCTGTGTGGACACTTCAGTTCATGTGGCACGATTACTTCTGCAAAACTTATGAGGGATGATAAAGGAATCAGTAAGGGCTTTGGATTTGTTTGCTTCTCCAATCCCGAGGAAGCTTTCAATGCTGTGAATACTTTTCATGGTGAGTATGTGAATCCGTTGTTCTTTTCCATATTATGGTGAAATTTAGGTGATAAAAGGTGTTTTCAATAGGGAAAGCTAATTGCTTATGAATCTGAGTCAAATAGGGAAAGTGTGCAAGTTGTATTTGGGATGACTGAGGAAGTTAAACCTCAGTCAGGTCCAAGTATCAATATTGTTTTATGAATCTGAGAACAGTTTTGCTGTTCATCAGTTGATATTTTTTCACACATTGCAAAGTTTATTACAAGTGTATTCCCTGAGTACTTAGGAACAGCCATGCATGAAAGCTGCCACTTTTAGGTCGATATCTGTTTCACTTTTTAGCAACCCGAAATGGCCTTATTTGCGAATCATATGGAAGACTTACTCTTTTTCCAATTTGAGATGCTTTGCTTTTTCATTAGCTTCAGCATGTGTGCATGTCCAAAGTACAATAATTGCTATGATATTGCAGGCCTTGTGTCCACTATCTCCACGACATTTGAAATTGCAAAGCCAGTGAAAATTCTTTCTCTGAGAATCCTTTAATGAAGTAACTATTTAAGTTTTTCTTTTTTGAATTTTCTACAGGATTTATGTTACATAAAAAGCCATTGTATGTTGCAATTGCTCAAAGGAAAGACGAGAGACAGGCCCAGTTACAGCTACAATACGGGCAAATGGCAGGAATAGCTGGACCTTCTGCTGTTATTCCAGGTGGATATCCACCACTTTACTACCCAGCACCTTCTGTTGTTCCTCCAGTCGCTGGACGACCAGGTTTAATGTATCAGCCCATAGGAATGAGGCCAGGATGGAGGCCTAATGCTTTTGCAAATTCAAGCAGACCTCCTTTCCAACCAGCTCAAGGTCCCTTGGTTAGTTCTTTTATAATTCGAATAGCTAGGTCAGAATGTTTTCTCTCTTCACACACATGAAAAACATGAGCTTTTTTTGTGCCACTGTGTTGAATGGTATGAAGTTAGTTCATAGCTGCAAGGGAATATAATTGTGTCAACGGATTCTGTATTTGTCTATTTTACTTAGTCGGTTATCTATTCCAGATTCCTAATGCTCCAAGACAGCATAGGCAGAACAGAGGAAGGATGGGTGGGCATATGCATCCACATGGTGGTGGTCAGAGTGTTTCATATGTGCAACATGCACAACAGTCTAGTCAATTTATGGCTTCATCGAGGGAATCAGGCAATCAGCAGGTATGTTTGTGATTAAATATGTCTTCTCACTTGTTTTAATATCCTCAGCAGTTATTTAGTTCTCTTAGTATTCCATTAACTGCCATGCAGACGTTCACACACTTACCTTATTGGTCTCTGTGTATATGCCTGTGTGTGTGAGAACATGGTTTCCTAATTTTTATATTGTGCCAAGTTTTAGTCTGCAGACACCTAAGTTCCAAATCTGTTACTCTTTTATGCTTAAAGTTGATTTTTTTTTGGCATCAATTTTGTCCAGCCTACCCTCATCAGGACTAAATCTGCTGATAGATGATTATGAGCTTAGTAATAGGTACTTTCTATAGTAAAAGGAAGCTTTAGGGTCTCTTTTCTGATAAATTGTGCTGATGCAGATGCACACACTTTTATGTATGTGATATTAATTTCAATCTTATGAGATTCATGGCCAAGATTTGTCAATACTCTTTCTCTTGAATAAATTTGCCTAGGTGCTACAATGCATGACGATTAACTTTTACATTGACATAAATGACAGACAAAAGAATCATGCAGACCTAACCTCGGATTTAGGCTTCATCTCTAAGTTACATCTTTGTTTCCAGTTTACATGCAAAATTTCAATTTTTCCTTGTTTACATTAAAGAACTTTGTCATGCTTGTTTAGAAAATACGAATATTTTGATGTGTTATGCAGCGTGCTAAGTACAACCCAACTGGTCGTGTGCGGGAGATGAATAGGGCACCTGCTGTACCTTCTGCTAATGCAAGTGCTGCTCCACCTGTGCCCATCGTATCTGGGCCGGAGGGTTCACAAATGTTAAGTAGCATGCTTGCTGCTGCTTCTCCTGAAAATAGGAAGCAAATCCTGGGGGAGCGTCTTTTTCCCCTTGTCAACCAGCACAAGGTGAAGTTCGTCCTTTCAAATCTTTCTCATTCTTTCTGAGCTCATGATGCCTCTTTCTTTTGGATCTTCATTTAATTAGCATCGACTTGTCAAAATGCAGTAGTTTAACTTTCCAATGATGGCATTGTTCATTAGTTGTAACCATTTACTTTGTGGTTCTTGCAGCCTGATCTTGCTGCAAAAGTAACGGGTATGCTTTTGGAGATGGACAACTCGGAGCTACTACTGCTGTTGGAATCACCAGACTCGCTGGCTGCCAAGGTGGAAGAAGCTGTTGAGGTGCTAAAGATGTCAAAGACCAAAGTATCTAGCAGCCAAGAAGCACTTCATTCAAATTACCTCCCCACTGGGGTTGCTGTTAATTGAGGCTAATAGCCTGATTGAGTGTAGAAGGATGGAGAAGTTAGAGAGCTTGTGAACGCTGGATCTCTGAGTGAGCAAGGTTTTGAGAGTGACTATTTATGAAAATTAGGCAATTATTTTCTTAAAAAGGGGGAAAAAAGAGAGAAACGCTATAGATAGTTTTGTAGAAGTTTCCTTCTTATATAGGGTGCTTAACTGATAACTTAAAGGAGATTGTTACAAACCTTTTTATTTAGTCTTTAGCGGTAATGTAGGATAAATAAGACCTTACATGATGGTTTTTCTTCTCTTAAATTTCTGCTTGTTGGTGATGTTGGTCGTTGGTGGAGGAAGAAATGCAGTATGGTCCCTGGGAAGATTTTTCTTTGTTGGAGTTCTGTCTACAGACACGATTTTTTGTGAAAAGGTCTGTGGACGATGTTTTCTGCAGAGGTGGGTGAAACTGAAACCGGTAGCATCAAGCTTGGGGGCTGTGATTTAGCCGTAGCTTGTGCTGATGATTCATTTTGATGGAAGCTGTTTTCCTTTTTTTTCTTTTGTGGGTTTATGATGATATATTTCAGCTGGGATGTTGGGGTCGAACTATCAAAGTCCGTCTAATGCGCATGGGGTATGTCCTCTCGAATGGATACAATGAAGTAGGAGTGCGGAAAAGCTTATTGACAGACTTGAGTGCACACGTCTACTCGTTAAGCTGCCTGTCTAGCAAATCACAGTACAGCAAAGAAGAATGAGACGAGGGTTTGTAGCTGTCTCCAGTCTCCACAACCAAAACCTACGGAATGAAAGCACGCTCAGTCGAGGGTCAGCCCTTTGAATCCTATGAACCAAACGCGGAACGATGTTTGATGTTTGTGATGCTGCCTGGCAGCCGAGCCTCCCTTCCCCCGGATCGATTTCGAGAAGTCGTGTGAGAGAGTATCCTAAAATATGGAGGCATTCCTGTTTCCTGAATTGATTTTCCCAATGCCATTGCTTTAATTAGCAATAATGATTACCAGCACTCGAGAAGCATCAACTAGTAATTCCCTAAAAAGAAAGTTAAAAAGCAAAGCGTGGGAAGCAATCAGCAATTAGGTAAGCATTGCATGGGAGAACAACACCAGCAGACCTGGCCTTTAACCACTCTCCATCTTCATATTGCACTGCCTCTCACTTTTATTCTTAGTTGTGTTTTCAAAATGGTTACGTTTTGAGTATTTAATTTCATGTGGCTTTTGATATGCACAACAATCAAATCAAGTACAAAATCTTTGAGTAGACTATATCTCTAATTTCTCAAACACAAGCTATGTTGGAAGGGTTGGGCATTACAGTTTGCGGTTCGGTACGTGTTTTTTATTTTTTCTGTTTTTCTTTTCTACAACAGTACTAACTATGACCATATGTGGCTTAAACTTGATATGGTTTGTGAAACTTAACGAATGAAATAGATGGAGTGACCATCACTTCTTAGGATTAAAAGTTTTAGTTGGCTATTTTAAGATCTCAAATAGTTGAGTGATCAAAACCTTATGACAAGAATACTTCAGGACCATCCATTATCTTATGTACGTGGTAAAGTAAGAGGAACATCAATCGAATGCATCACGCAACCAAAAAGGGAAGGGAAGAAAGAAATCCCTGGGTGGCGGCAATAGCTCCCCTGCTTTAGACATGATGAGTTCTCTTTAAAACTTCTTCACTAAACCTACTAACCTACTGAAGCTTCAATTTTATTAACATACAAAATCTGAGAGAACAACGTTAACTGAAAACTTAAAAGTCGAACAGTAATAAAATCGCAGCCACAGCCATGAACAAAATCACAAGTAAATTGCATAACCTTGTAAAACTTACTAGAGGTAGTAAACGGCTAGTTTTGGAATTATTTTGGTGCTCACCATGACGTCAGCCTGAGTACAGCATTTACATACAACACCGTTGGGGCCAGCCCACAGGCCGCAAGGAGCGGAATATTAGAACATTCTCCCCCCAAAAAACCAAAAAAAAAAACAACACTTCATTTTGACCAGTACTAACAGTATTATGCCAGGTACTTGATGGAGACTTTGTCCAACATGCCTAATTATAACCTACAGCTGATATCCCTTTTTAAGCATGAATGCCAACTTAACCTGTTGAAGCTTTCATACTTAAAGTAAGCATCTGATCCCAAGCATATCTTTTTCATGTCTTTCCATGCCACTAGTATCCATATCCAGAATCCCTTTACAGACTCCTTGAATCATAAGAACTGAAAGGGTCTTCTTACTATACATGTACCTTTTTATTCTCTTCATACCCACAAAGTATCTGACTATTCAAATATCACATATATTCGCACTTTATTGCATTCCTCTCAAAAGACACTAAAGATACATTCACGCACACATATTAATGCAAGCCTCTTCCTGATTTACCATTTCAGTGATGTATTTAAGTTCTTGAACGATGCGAGTCATGCTTGGTCTCTCCACCTTCTTTTCCTTTAAACAGGCAAGAGCTAGCTCAGAGAAGGCCTTAATACTAGACATCATTTCAACAGAAGGTTTCTCTACTAGCAACTTTTTGTCCACAACTTCCATGATAAGACCACTATTAGCTTTCTGACTCACATATATGGCTAAATTCACATCATCATCATATCGTGAAAAGTCAATTGCTTTCGCTGAAGTCAAAATTTCAAGGAGCACAACCCCGAAGCTGTAAACATCACTTTTGTCAGTCAGCTGGTAGTTGCGGTAATACTCAGGGTCTAAGTACCCTAATGTTCCTTGGGCACAAGTGGATATGTGACTCAATCCTGGGCAAGCCAATCTAGATAGCCCAAAGTCCGACACTTTTGAATTGAAGTCATCATCTAGGAGTATATTTGTTGACTTGACATCTCTGTGGTAGATTGGAGTGTATGCTGCTGAATGCAGGTAAGCCAATGCTTCCGCTGTTCCTAAAGCAATTTTTAATCTTGTTTTCCAGTCCAGAGAAGTGGAGTATTTGCCATGCAGATGGTCATGGAGGGTTCCATTGGAAATGTACTCATAGATCATCAGTGGTTGTTCAGCTTCAACACAACACCCTAAAAGTTTTACTAAGTTCTTATGATTGACTTGAGAAAGTATGCGTACTTCATTGAGGACCTGCTCTGTGCTTTTTATGTTGCCCACCTTTGCTGATTTTATTGCAACAACAGTTCCATCTTCAAGCACACCTTTATAAACTTCTCCAAAACCACCACTCCCCAGAATCCTGTTTTTAGAGAAACCATTTGTAGCTTTTATTACCTCTTTGAAACTGAACATCCTTGCGGATTTTCCAGCATTCTCAAGCTTCAACATCTCTTCTCTTGCTTTAGCACGCTTCATCTGGCCAGAAAATTTGATTGACTTTCTCAAAGTAAACGTAGTTAGTGCCACAGCAAAAGCAAAAAATGCAGAGACCCCAAGAGAAACTTTCAGAGCGAGGAGGCTAGAGTTTGAGGTCTTCTTGCTCTTCATCAAACAAGTTGCTGAGCCATGATTCCAATAATATCCTTTATTGCAAACACAATGAGAACTACCAGATTTACCAGCAGTTGAACATGTCGAAGGCCCAGTGCAGTCAACTTGGGATTTGCAGAGGGGTTCAGCTGGGGGAGCCCATTGTAGCTCCAGTCCCTCCTCCCACTGACTTGCAGGTTTTTCAGCATCCAAGTGAAGGATGCTTCTAAATGCTTGGCAGCCTGAACTATGCAGCCTTATCTTGTATGCTGATGGCATGCCGCCAGCAATAAAGGTGCAACATGGTTTAGGACCGCTAGCACACTTCAGTGCACGTTCTTCATCAACATGTCCAGAGCTCTCCAGGTACCTGTGGCAAAGGCTAGATGGAGTGCAATTGAGAGGAGAGACCATGAGACGAGGTGAACAATTGAATAGGAATATAGTATTAGAAGAAGTTATGTTAAAGGGAAGTGTCTGGTTCAACCAGAGTCCCTCACTCCTTGGCAGGTCTTGAGTGATGCAAGTGCCAGGCACCCAAGGTGATGGTTGCAAAACCATGCGTTGCAAGGCAGGCATAACTCTGAGGATAAGGTAAGAGCTCCCATTGAGGGAATCAAAATAGAGTTTCTGAGAGATAGGGTCACAGCGTACATGATAATCTGAATCACCACAGGTAGGATTGGTGCTTAATGGATATGGAATTTCTAGAGAGCCACAGCTTGGGCAGGTTTTCTGGGGTGAAGAATAATGGGGAAAGTGGAGAAATAGCAGAGACACACACAAACTAGCCTGTTTCCATTGGGAAATACTCATGGTCATGTTGTAGGAGAATGGGAAGAGGTCGAAAACACAGCCATACAAACAAGAGAGTGGGGGGTACATAAAGGCCAAGCTAAAAGAATAATATTTGAAGTGAAAATGAAAAGTGGGTGGACGAATCCATGTTAACAATAATGAGAACATCGCAATCATGAGTTACTGGATTCTTAAACTATTTTGCCCAGGACTTAGAGACTAGTAATAAAAAATGCTTTCCTTACAAAAAGACTATTTTACAACTGGATGTTTTCAACAAAGTTACCTGTTACATTACCCGTTGGCCCCACACTTTGATGAAAAGGTGAGCAAATGGAACAATTTAACAAAAAAGGAAGATGAGAATTAATTCTTAGAACAAATGGCATTTGGAAAAGAAACTTCCTGACAGAAATTATGAACTCAAAGGTAAAGCATTTACACATCTAATAAATACACTTAAAGTGCAAGTACAATCGATCGCCATATATTAAAAATGCAGCTTATGCAAGATACAGAATTCTGTGTAATATAAAATTCAATTACTGTTAATGAGAGTGAACTGGAAGAAAACTACTTACTCATATAGCCATCTGCTCCTGCACAATGGATAATGCTGTAAAGAAAGTGATTATCATGCAGGGGACCCCTGCATGTTTGGATTTTCTTTTGAGGGGGGCGGGGAGTGCTCATAAAATGACTTATCCAGTGCAAAACCTAAGTATTAAACATTGTGAGACAGTATAGCAGTTCAACTCAATATCCTTGTACAAATTTCTTCAAATAACCTCCACATAATTGATGGCAATTTCATTAAGTATCATGTTCAATTTTATTTTTTTTCATAACTCTTCATGATTTCACTTATAATTTAAACTACAGCAGTAAAAGATAACATAGAGTGCTGCTCCCACAGATTTTGGAAATATGATCTCATCACAAAGAACATTTTGAATAGTTACAATAAATGGAGAATTTGATAAAAATGTAACTAGGAAGGACTCTTCCAGTGGATAGAAAAAAGAGGCGGCTTGTGGCCAATGATAAGAAGAGAATACAGTATCTTATCAGTTTCGTCCATGATGTTGCAAATTCCTATTTTTGATGAAATTGCATCACAGGCATCAGGAATCTAATTATCCTTCAATGACTTTAACAGGAGATCTGCATGAAAACAGTTACAACATCAATTATGCTAATTTTGAGGAGAATTGAGGGGAAACTAAAAAAGCCACCGGAGGACTACAATGCATTAAACATGTTACATACCCAAATGGGCTTTGCTTGATAGACAGTAGTTCGACATCCAGCTGCATTTCAATAAGAGTTAACATAGTAAGAATAGTAGAGATAGGGTTGTAAATGATTCTCTAAAAGAAAAAAAGGTAACAGCATTCTGAATTGAATAGGCTAAAAAATTCAAAACAAACAAAATTTTCAATTAAGTTTTCATCCGATAGCAATAGTATAGGAAAGCCGATGTCAGGCACTTTTGTGTTAAACTGTTAATGAGCTTGGAAAAATCAAATACGGAATAAATTCATTATTCCCCATCAACCCAGCTGCATGACACTTGTTACTCAATTCAAGTACAACTGATAACCTAAGGTTCACATTATTAGGACATGGAAACTTAGAACCAAATTTACACTGTCTCTGCATAGTTGCTATCCAATAACCATTGCATATTGACAGGAGAACTTAGTCAATAACCTTGCAAGGGTATAGAATCCTGATTGAAACTGCATTGGACGAGGACAATCCAACATATTAAAGACAAGGCAACCTAGTTCTAGTGTTTGTCATATTTCACAAAGCATGAATGCTGATGAACTTATTTTGCCCATAAAGCCAACAGCAGGAAAAAAAACCCCATATTTATGGATACTGTATTTGGACAAAATATCTTGAGACAAATGTTTTCCGGAAACAAAATCAATTGTTAAGACAAGTAAACAGAAGCAAATTTACCATCCTAATTAGGGAAACCTTCACAGATGATAGTAAGCCCAAAGAAAGTAAATTGTAGATGGAATGAAATTTGACTTGAGGATCTCCTCTCTGGTATTGTTAATCCCTTTTTTGCCTTTTCAAGTTATCTTTCACCATTTTGGTTTATGATTCCATGCAGGTTGAAGACAGAGGTTAGCTGCCTACAATCAACATGGAATCAACGATATGGAATAGTAGGTCAAGTAAGCAACAGTAGCCTAGTTGGGGTCAGCTTTTTAGGATGTATGTATCGGAGTAACTTTTTATCAGCCTATTATGAATCTAGATGAGGTCAGACAACCTTTATATCTTCACAGAACCAAGATATCTATGGAGCTAGATCTCAAGCATAATTTCAACCAATAGAAACCAGAAATTATTTTGAGATGATTATATCTGGGCTTGTTACAGAAGATAAACTTCTTTTTCAGTGTAATTCTCATAGAGATGTTCACGAGATTTTCAAGTTCCTTTGCTGTTTTTCTCAAGGATGAAATATTTCTCTTATTCTCCTTTTTTGGGTTCAATAAAGTTGGTCCCCATCATTCTCTTATGAAGCAGGTGGTCCAAATAAGATGATGTCGGTCCGACTTGGAATCAATCTTTTTCTCAGAGGAATATTTCCTAATAGAAACAGAAAGACCAATCTTAATCTGGTTTTATTGGTGAACCTTTTCTGGTTACAAAAGAATTACATAAGCAAAGAATTTAAGAACAGTACAATCTAATTACTGTTTTTGATAAACTCAATCTAGTGTATAGACAGAGATAAGAAGTAATTTCATTTTTAAAAGTTATGTTCTGCAGATTGACCTGAACGCTTAGACTTGCTGAATCAAATAGTTATCTTTCATTATACAGTGTTATAAACATGTGTTCCAGATATAGTTGCTAATCAACAATTGTTTTGCCAGTTGAATTCAAAGAATTTATAATAAGTAAAAATGATCTAAACACACTGCAGTGTCTCTGTATCCAGGTGTTTGATTTATCTCTCTGTTATTCTGGAAGTGCTAAAATGGTTCTTAGACAATAAATTAACTGAGACTGTTCTTCATTTTCAGACATGTTATGAATCAGAAGACTCATGTGTTATCTCAAAGACTCGCACTCTATTGAGAATTGTTACATATATATAAGATAGAACACTAGTTACCTTGATAATTTTGTGGTTTCCAAATAATGTTCATAATCTAAAGCCTAACAGTGCGAACGCACAAAAATATTTTACCTCGATTGTTGCATTTGGAGGAATTTCCTGTATGCCTTTGCTTCCGTAAGCTAGCTCAGGAGGAACTATCAGCAACCGCTGCAAGAAATAAATAAACGTCTAAAATTATCTCTTTGACCAAATCATCAAAGATCTATCCCTTTATATGGATTTTGGCTCAATTTGCACAGCCATCAATAGATTAGAGTCCCAAATATATGCATTTTAGTTAAACAAGTTAACCAAAAAGGGTAATTCTACTGAACTCCATGACTTTTATTAAAACTGCAAAGAACTAGACAGACTTTTTGAAATGATATTGACTTTCCATCAAGTTGTTATGGTATCATAATTACTTTTACAACGTCAGGAAAAAGCACATTATCAGAATACAGAAACATGCTACCTTATAAAAGTCAGCTAAGAAAGGTCTGTGTCATTTTAAAAGATTCAGGAATATCTCCATAATTATGAGAAAGCACCAGTGAGTGTAGTTGTGAGCTCTTTGTTATTCGATAAGAAACAGCTAAGATAATGGAGTTTAAAGAGCAAAAAAAAAAAAAGAAAAAAAAAGGCTTCTTATGGAGCCCGACATAGGAACTATTATGAAGGAAATATGGAGTTTCCTCATACAGTAGTATGAGTTCTAGCAACTCTAAACTCCATATATAATATATGAAGAGGCACAATGAGTTCATTATCTCTTACCTGGCCTCCCACTCGCATGCCTTGCACACCCAAGTCTAATCCTTTGAGCACAGTTCCTTTCTCCGATTGACCAACATCAAATCCATAAGGCTGCATCAAATTGAAAGCCATATATGCTTAAAAAAAATAGTTGTTGGTCATGATCCAAATTTATGCCATCGGTAGAGGCTAGTTGATGATGTTCTGCCAACAATTGAATCTGACAGCTACCCAAAATGCTCAATATCAATGTAGATGTCATTAAGGGAAAAACAATGGTATTTGTTCTTTTCATAGAAAGATGAAAAAGGTATTTCTAGTAAAAATCAGTTCATGGGTGTATGCAATGACATGAGAAACTTCTCCAGGCATGTTGCGAATAGATTCATGTTCCCAGTGCAGTTTTTGCATGTGGTATAAGAAAAGTTGCATAGGTCCATTAATAGAGAACCGGTAGACACTAAGTCACAATGTCAGCCTTACCGTTCCACCACCAACACCAAGCCCTTGTCTGCTGGTCATAAATGTCACGCCCTTCCATTTAGCAACATAGTGGACCTACATGAGTTGTTTTGAAACAGCAGTTAGCTGAGAGTGTAAGCATGGCAGAAATGTGAACATTTTTAGCAATATGAAATCAGAAGTAGATACAATGGGAACAAAACTATTGGGCAACAGAAACAACATGCAATACTAGATGAACATATGCCTTCATTAAGGCTTTGCATGTGACTTTGAATTATCAGATAATGCCAAGATAAACCAGTCATGAGGCGTTTTGCCTCTCAGGTAAACATGTACGAGAATCAAACAAGTATAATCATAGCAACAAGAGACCTGGTAGAAATATGTGCTAAACAGAGTTATTGTGAGATTCACTCTGACAGTTTCTGTTGGCAAATAACTCGACCAAACAGAGACTAAAGACGAACCAAGACTAAGCAGAAGAAAGACTACAGCATGAAAAAGATGTCTCAGCATTTTTAAAATGGATTAGTTTTATCTTTAATTCAAAGCTACAATAACCACTTCATGAGTAAACTATTCTGCCACATACTGAAAATTTTCTGAAGGGCTTCTATTAAAGCACTCTAATTTATAAATACATTTAACTGTTGAAAGAAGCATACTATAGAAACTTACAGCAGAGATGCCAATCCAATGTGTAAGTACTCCAACAATTTGCATAAGTATCATATATTATAAGTAAGAAGGCATAAAAAATTAAACACAGAAAAAATTAACTGTGCCACAACCGTACTGCAACCCGAGATCCCTTCACAACCTCAGCTCCACTGCCAATCTTTAAATCATAATATCTGAGACATTTCAACCAAAAGTACCAAGTCAAGTTTTTGTTTCAAAGTAATAGCTATTGCATATAGGAAAACAAGTTGATTACTGGAGTAACACAAATATGCTTTAAGAGTGCCAGGCTCTCAAAAAACAGACAAGAAAAATAACAATGATCGGTTACCAACTTTAGACCATTGGGCAGTGTTGTAAATTCACTCGCTGGTATTTTTGCTCCTTTGAGCTGCAGCAAGCAAATAAATCTTCTGTTCGTAAGTTGTGAAAGGGAAGCTTCAACGTAATGAAATCATGTATTATCAACTAAATTATCAATTAAGTTAGCAACGATTTACAACCCAAAAAAAAGATCTTACGGCTCTTCTGCTTGTGCTAACAGCTCCAGCTACATCAGAGACAGGAAAGCCAGTGGCTGGAAATGACAGAAACCAAAACCACACAAACATTATGCCATGCATGCTGCAGATGAAACAAATGAAGCACAAAAACTGAACCATTATTTTCTCTGAGATCAGTTAAACAGGAAAGCAGTATACAACACATGACCGCCAACGATTGCACTCAACTTAAACTCGATTGATGGAGCATATAGGAGAGAACACAAAAGAAAAAGAGAAAAAAAGGATTGAAAAGATCCATAGTCTAATTGAATGGTGGTATCAAGTGTGAGGCATGTTGCCTAAAAACAAAAAAGAGTGTGAGGCATGTCGAATAATGGAGAAAGTAACTACAAACCACAAGTACATGAAGCAATACATATCCATCAAAGAAATGAAAAATGATTCATTTAGAACTTCGATGAAAAATGAAATCTTCCACAATTATACTTAGTTACTCCTCTAATCATGTCAGAAGAAAAGCAAAACCAACAAGGATCCTCTCTGTTAACTGTAAGACTATCTATGTTCAAGAACAATTCTACAACTAGGCCAACAGGTGCATAAATCAAGTGAAATAACGGCAACAGTTGGACGAGGAGAGAAGGCTAACCGAATGCAAGAAGACAGCCCATGAACGCCCTCCTTCCTTCTTGATCTAACGACGATTTTCCCTCAGTAGCCTCTGATGCAGATGATAGTGCGCACTGACGAGGCTTGAATGATGCATTCTGCTTCAAGGGTCTTTTCCCTGCGGAATCAAAATTGAAACTTGAGTTTCACGGGTAATCTTGACGAGCTTGTTGAAGCCGTATATTTGTTTCCGTTTCTTGGTGAGGGTGTGTGAGAGAAAAGAAGCTAACCTGTGGTGGCAGTGGAAGTGAGGGAGTGGGAAAAGAGGGGAGGTCTGAGTGGATGGTTGAGCAGTTGAAGGAGGCCCGACTCCATTAAAATTGTGAGTTTTCAGAATGCCAGTTAACGGGGATCAAAAGGTTGCAAAATTGAAGGTTGCTAAAGCTGGGAGGACGCGGAGGGAAATTTCGAGAGAGGGAAAAGATTGGATAATATCTCAAGCTCAGCCACAATTTGGCTTTTCAGTTTTCATACGCCCTTCTATTATGGTAGAGTAGTATCTTAGTTCTCAATTCAGTCATACAAAAGGCGTGGACCATTTCACGCCTTCTCTATTTCATTATTAAGGCGTCAGATTGGACATCCAGAATTGAGTGAAGCTCTAAGATCAAATGAATTTCCCTCGTTGGTTGTTTGTCTACTTTTTTGTTTCCATTCAATGTAGATATAAATGTATAGTCATTTTACCGCTTACAACAAGGACAGCAATTAGCTTCAGCATGTAAGATTGCAAAAAGTGGTCAACTTGTTGTGCTTATCATCGGGAAATTACGGGCATATAATATATACAGCTGTTCATTTTACAGCCAAATGCAAATTTTGTTATTGCCTTCTGCAGATATAGATTTTTTGAAATATATATTCTGAACTTTTCTGCCTCTTTAGAGCGATCAGCATGTTAGTTTGGGAAGTCATATTCAGGCACTTGAGCAAGAATTCCTTGCAGGATTATGCAGAAAACCTGGACCATCAGGCAAAGAATGACTGACGTTATGCTTCTTTTTGTCTTTGATTTTCTGTTTTGTCTTGTCAGTCCCGTCCACCCATCTCTTGAACTTCTCAACGAACTTTTGCCGTGTGGAACGAGCACGGGCATGACCAGTCGTGGGGAAGTTCAAGCAAGAATCTCCGTGATCCCAACTGGAATGATCATGTTCATTTTCCCATCCAAAATCAGAAATTTCTCCACAAGTCAACTCTCTCTGGTGATTCCTTGGCTGTAAGTCTTCTTGTTCTAGGTTCTTCCTCATTAGCTCATGCCTTAGGCATGCATTGCACCACCTTAGGTATATCAACTCTTTAATTTCCGCTGCGCGTTCCTTCTCAAGCTGTTCCAGATTAGCTCCTACTTGATCGTAATCTACCACTTTTGCCTCTTCTGCATCAATCTGCGAAGGAAGACTGTCTTGTAAGCCTGAAGCAATTAATCTATCTTTAAACAAAAGGGGATGCATTGATTAGATACTAAAGAGAGAATATTAACTTTTTTTCCCTCCCAATCGAAATGTCTATATGATTCCATCCTTGTTAATACTTTCATACGCATCGCATTTTTGTAAAACAACAGTTAGATATGCTTCGTACGGAAATGTTAAGCTGCGGCAAGTTGAAAAATGCAAACCTTTGATGAAGCTGCTGTGTTTGCCAGCTCTATCTGTCTCAATAATTCATCTTTCTCCATTTGCAGTTGCCCAAAAGCCATTTTTAGTTCCTTGATGTCATTCTCCCTTCTTCTGATGATATTAGCCTTTGCCTCGAGCTCTTGATGATTTCTAAAAATTTCTGCGTCTTTAGCTTCTATCTGCATATGCTGCTGCTTTATAACTCGAGAATGTTCTTTCGTTTTCCGCAACAGCTTCTTAACCTTCCTCTGAAGCAATCTGTTTCTTGATCTGGAAATTTCAAGCAGCTCCGATATTTTCACATATTCAACTACCATACTTTCAAGTCTCTTCCTATCTGCTTCCACAGATGAGATTTCCTTATCCACGAACTCAACTCTTGATATCTCCAACAATAATATGTTCTGAAGCTCCAAAAGCAGCAGTTCTTGCTCTTTCGTGTCATGATACTGAAGATACCGTACCTCCAGCTCAAGATCTCTCACACGAAGATCTTTTATGTGATTTCTTAAGACCAAAACTTCTTCTTCTAATTCAAACATTTGTTGATGTTGCAATTCTTCTTCAGAGTTCTGGTTACAGGCATCTGTAATAGAATGACCTGCCTCCAAGCTGGATAAAGATGATGAGGTGAGAGATTGAACATCAGGGAAACAGCCTTCAGCAGTCTGATTCCGATGACAACCAGCTTGATTTTCTGCTGATGAAGTATTTAGACGACTCGAACTTTTTCTAGTGGTGATGCGAGCAACAACGAAACCAACCACGGTCATGGCAAGAGGAATTCCAGCTTTAAGGAGAACTGGCTTGATAACATCCGGCCTTGGGCTTGTGCTGTCCATATTGTGCAGGAAATGGTAGTTTATGCTTTTGTTTTGGACTTGTTGAGTGGTGTCAAATAGAGAAATTCAGAGCAAAGAAAGGGAATTGAGTTTCAAATTCTCAGTTGGAAATGGAGGATGATCAGATGGTTAATAGCATACTAGGATTATAAAGGTAGTAGTAAAGTATGTTTAGAGATTCTTTGCCTTGTTGGGTTTGCTTTAAGCTTTCTCTGAAACACGGGGAGAAATGGTGGTCTGTTGCTTTTTGACCACTCAAAAAACCATTAGGCTATTCATGCAGCAATTCGTCAGTGCTTCATTTTTTTTTTTCCAGGGAATCTATTTCCCTGTCCCTCAAATTATTTCATCTTGAAATGATGGACTCCGTCTCCAACATGAAAGTCCTGTATTAGTTATTGTATTAATTCACACGTGGAGTGTGGACGCGTTTACTCCTTCCTTCCGTGCCGTATCTAAAACAAAGGCCAATTTTTATGTCATCATCCTACACCTGCGGTTCTTGGTCTCTGCCATTTTGGAAGCCCATCCCCACACCCCCCAGCCAACAGAGGGAAAAAAAAAAAGTATCATGTTGAGCTTATTTTTAATTGAAAATTAACATGTATATTCTCTGACATTGTAGTTTTATTTTTAAAAAATTAAATTTAAAAAAAAAAAAAAAAGAGGATCCGAGCCGAAACAAATAAAAAGCATATGAGAAATTTGGCATAAAATCGGAGGCCTTGAACTTATAAATTACGAATAATTCAAGGATCAATTAAATCAATTTTAGCTTTATATTCCTAAGTGTGTTCTGAGGTTGTTGGCAACTTGCAGCCCGCCTGGCTTGGGACATGTGTTGTTTGGGCCTAACCCAACTTGGGATCCGTATCCATGCCACAAACACAGTCCACACCGAACATACCAGATTGAGCTCCACCCTACTCGTTTCCTTCTGGTCTCTGAGGTGAAAAGGGCTTTGAAGTCGTGATCCAGTCCTTACGCTGATGGTTAGTAGAAAGATAAATAAATAGGGGCCCACCTTGCCTGACACCTACTTTTGTCCTATTGCAATACCCACCACGACAAGACCACAGAAACGATTCAAGGCCGGACCCCGGAATTAGAAAAGTCCAATGTACGGTGGTTCTACTATTCACCGCGGTGACCAACCAACATTTCATTTGTTTACGTCTAAAATAACATGTGCTTTGTTTTTATATAAGTGTCCTCAATAATATTTTAGAATGAGAAAGTTAGTTAGTTTTTAAAACTTAGTAAAAATTTTATGTGAATTGTCAAAACTATCTTTGTCTTTTTTCCATATATCCAATTACCTTTATACTTAATGCTACAAACACTGTATTTAATTTCAATGGTGATTTTGGAAAGAAGTTTATAAATAATTTTTTAATATAATACAATAACAGATAAAAATGAATATGAATTTGGAACACTTATACATGAATGTAGGGAGTAGTAGGATGGACGTTCAGGTGAGCTTTAAGCTCGATTTAATTATTTACTCCCACTAGCAAGCAAAATGAAATATTGCCTTGAGTTGAGGTCTATTAAGTATTAATTAATGACTGGGGCTCCCATTATTCAAAACCTATAATTAGAGTATGATTCTTTCTCGGGTAGAACAATCTAGCAGGTACTATACTCCTAGAATAACTAGAATTGCGTTGGTTGGTTTGGGCATAAGTATATAGTAATTGCTTCTAGTATAGCAATGCTAAAACACGGCAAATTTATCAGAATAATGTTAAAAGTAAAATTTATCCGCCATCTAGTGCTGATTTTTTTTTTCTTCTCTATCAAGCGGTACCGCACATTATGTGCGGCACCAGAACTAATTTTGAATTTTTTTTTCGCATTTGCAGATGAAATTCTGGAGGCATGTGTGCAATTTTTCAAAGATTTTCTTACCGGTGCCGCACATTGAATTTGCGACACCGGTAAGCAACCAAAACCAAAAAAAAAAAAAACACTTGTGAGGTGTGTGCGGCACCACTCACATTTAATAAAAAAAAAATTGTTTGCGACCGTAAAATTGTAAGCAACCAAAAAAAAAAAAAATCACTGGAGAGGTGCCGCACATTGCATGTGCGGCACCCCTCACATTTAATTTAAAAAAAAATTTTGGACTCATTCGCTGATGACCCGAAAGAACATGTCCTGCTGCCTTTCTTCCTAGAAAGTTCACATTGCAATTTGCCCAAAACCAACGGGACGTGGACTAGTAGCTACACTGATTAGTTTGATACCAGCCGAGAGTACTTAGGCAAATTGCATTTATAATAACGTCCTCAAGATTTGATTGTCGTTTATGACTTTTTTTGTGGAATTAAAATGCTTTGAGGTCTTTTTCACCAGCATTGTTCCAGACCTGTTACATCATGAGTTGGACAACTATCTAGTTTATGTTGTAATGGGTTTGGACTCGTTCACTTGAGATGTGCGGCACCCCTCACATTTAATAAAAAAAAAAATTTTGTTTGCAACCCTAAAAATCGTAAGCAACCAAAACAAAAAAATTCACTTGAGAGGTGCTGCACATGCAATATGCGGCACCCCTCACATTTAATTTAAAAAAAAAGTTTGTTTGCAACCCTAAAATCCTAAGCAACCAAAAAAAAAAAAAATCATAAAAAAAGGCAGCAGGACATGTTCGGGGTTGCAAACAAAATTTTTTTTTTTATTAAATGTGAGGGGTGCCACACATGCACCTCTCTAGTGAATTTTTTTTTTTTGGTTGCTTAGGATTTTAGGGTTGCAAACAATTTTTTTTTTAAATTAAATGTGAGGGGTGCCGCACATGCTCTCAAGTGAATTTTTTTTTTGGTTGCTTATGATTTTAGGGTTGCAAACAAAAAATTTTTTTTTATTAAATGTGAGGGGTGCCGCACATGCACATGCTCTCAAGTGAATTTTTTTTTGGTTGCTTACGATTTTAGGGTTGCAAACATTTTTTTTTTGGTTTTGGTTGCTTAGTGGTGCCTCAAATTCAATGTGCAGCACCGGTAAGAAAATCTTTGAAAAATTACACACATGCCCCCAGAATTTCATCTGCAAATGCGAAAAAAAAATTTCAAAATTAGTTCTGGTGCCGCACATCAAATGTGCGGCACCACTTGATGGAGAAGAAAAAAAAAATCAGTACTAGATGGCGGATAAATTTTGCTTTTAACATTATTCTGATAAATTTGCCGCTAAAACACCATAAGAAGAGAGTAGGGATATGTACATTGCTTCTGACCATCCGACAAAGGGCAGGAAGTGGATAAAAAAAAAAAATACAGTAGTGATTTGATGTATGTGAGATAAAAAGATGATTGAAAAATACAATTACAAAAAAGTAAAAAATTTTTAGAAGAAAGAAAATACCAATCCAACCAAACCCTGGCTTTAAGTCTTTAACTAGGGATGCTCATAATAATATACTATGAGCATATTTGGTTTCGTGGGGCAGGTAGCCTCGAGCTATAACCTGAAATGAAAAAATCTCTATGGTTTGTGGCTTGTTGGGAATCGGTTAAAATCGTGAAAAACTAACTCCCATGTCCATGGGTAACCCCAGACCAAAGAGACACGTAACAAGTAACAACCGCGACCTGTGAAGTGAAATAATAAACGAACATGTTTTAACGCAAAACTGCTATCAATATGGTCCGAGGTGGCGGCTTCAGTTGAATCTCCCACCCAATAATCTCACCGTCGAGTACACGTCTATTACGAATCCTTCTCTCCAATTGGCCACGGCTTCCACGTGGCTACCCCAATCCATAACCCACACGTCCCCTTTCAAAACCAAAGGAGAGGAAAGAAAATCCGTCCCGAATTGAAACCCTGCCTCCCTCCCTCCCTTTAATAACCTTCCTCCCCGCCATCAGTCTCACCATCACCACCGCTGAACACCAAAACATTCGCCGCCGTCGGCAATTTTTTTTTTTTTCTTTAACCACCAACCGATCATTCATTACACAGAAAAAAGAATGGAAGTCCTTCGATTTGTCCCGGTCGAAACCATTCCTTACCGGTCCGAATTCACCCCCACGGCCGCTAAGGAAACAGTTAGACCAGCCTCTCATTTTCTAAAGATTAGGCGGACAAGATTTTATGCCATGGCCGTCGGAAATCGGCTCCAGGTGCCGACATTATCTCCAGAATTGGCTGTTCCAGCTCAACCCGAGACATTGTTGAGAGTGTCTCCCGGCTCTTTGCGGTGCGAGTCTGGTTGTTTGGTGCCGAATCATGGGATGCTGGAGAATGATGGCGCATTGGGTGGTGCTGGAATGGAGTATTTGACGAAAATCTTGATGTCCAGCGTGTATGACGTGGCCGTAGAGTCCGACTTGCAGCTGGCTACCAAGCTATCACAAAGGTTGGGCAATAATGTCTGGCTGAAGCGTGAAGATCTTCAACCAGTGAGTCCCTTGCTCATACTAGATAGCAGTACTACTTATAAGAAATGAGATAATTAAGCATTGAGGTTTCACTGATTGTGGGAACTTTTGGAGATTTTAGTCGGATAATTTGTTGTCAACTTTTTGTTGTTTCTTGATGGAATTTCAAGGGTCGTTGTGTTCTTCACACATTAACTTGTCCCTTTGTTTTAAAGTCTACTCAGAATTTTGGATAGGGAATGTTATGTAGCACTTTACTGGCTTTATCTGGTCGATTGTCAGCTTATTTCCTGCTTTATGGCTGACTTCTATATGGAAATTTACGAGGTTGTTTGAAATTTACAAGGTTGCTACCTTTTCAGACTCTGGCATGTGCTATCGTTCATAAGTGCATATTTTTGGTTGTTCACTCTTTATTTACTAGTAGTACAGCTTCATTATTCTTATGTGATCTTGTGCTTGTTTGGCAGGTCTTCTCATTCAAGCTTCGAGGAGCTTATAATATGATGGCTAAACTTCCTAAAGACCAGCGCAATAGAGGTGTTATCTGCTCTTCTGCAGGGAATCATGCGCAAGGGGTGGCTTTATCTGCCCAAAAGCTGGATTGTGATGCTGTGATTGTGATGCCCGTCACTACACCTGAAATCAAGGTTCTGGTTTATGGATTTCCTTTTTCCCTTAAACACAATAACTTTTGTCTTCGTCCTGTATGAACTTCTTGTTCCGAGGCATTGACTAAATGTTCTTGTATCTCTAGTGGAGGTCAGTAGAGCGGTTGGGTGCCGAAGTTGTCCTTGTGGGAGACTCGTATGATGAAGCGCAATCTTATGCTAAAAGCCGAGCCAAAGAAGAAGGTCGAACATTCATCCCTCCATTCGACAATCCAGATGTCATCAGTGGGCAAGGAACAATTGGGATGGAGATTGTGCGCCAAATGCAAGCAATGCAAGGCCCAGTACATGCTATCTTTGTCCCTGTTGGGGGTGGTGGGCTAATAGCTGGTATTGCTGCTTACTTGAAAACAGTCTCTCCCGAAGTAAAGATTATTGGAGTGGAGCCATTTGATGCAAATGCTATGGCATTATCTTTACATCATGGACGAAGAGTGGTGCTGGACCAAGTTGGAGGTTTTGCAGATGGTGTGGCTGTTAAAGTTGTTGGTGAAGAGACATTTCGATTGTGTCGCAAGCTGATAGATGGTGTAGTTCTTGTCAGCCGTGATGCTATTTGTGCATCTATAAAGGTCAGCCTCTTATTGCCAAAATATAATTGATGTTTCATAGGGGCATTTTATGCATCTTTTTGACAGTTTTATTCCTGGAGTGATGACATCTAACTTGAAAGATATTCTGAAGAAACTCAATTAAGTTCTGGTTTTCAAAGGAGAAGGTTTAATGAAAGTTTGGAATATCTGGAGTCTGTAACTCATCTACTTGTTACAGGACATGTTTGAGGAGAAAAGGAGCATTCTAGAGCCTGCAGGTGCTCTTGCACTTGCTGGAGCAGAAGCATACTGTAGATACTATGGCCTTGAGGATAAAAATGTAGTAGCAATAACTAGCGGAGCCAACATGAATTTTGATAGATTGAGATTAGTTACTGAACTTGCAAATGTCGGTAGACAGAAGGAAGCTGTGCTTGCAACATTCATGCCGGAGGAGCCTGGGAGCTTCAAGAGATTTTGTGAACATGTGGGTCATAAAACAACTTACAGGCTTATTTAGTGTTGAATTTGTGAGTTCATTTGTAACATTACGATGATGTTGTTTTGCAGGTGGGACAAATGAATATTACAGAATTTAAGTACAGATATAATTCAGATAAAGAAAAAGCTCTAGTACTATACAGGCAAGCTCTTCCATCTCCTTCCTTTTTGAATATTATGCAAATTGTGATTGTAATATACTTGCAAGATGCTTATCTGGTACTCTTTCTAGGGTTAGTAATTACTGAAAATCATGCCTCTACTAGTAATATTGTAAAAAAGGAGAACGACCCATCAAAGTGTTTACCTTTTTCTTTTGCTTGCAGTGTTGGACTCCACACGAAAGCTGAACTAGAAGCAATGGTAGCTAGAATGCAAGCATCTCAACTTGAGACATTAGATCTCACAGACAACGACCTTGTCAAAGATCATCTGCGATATTTGGTAAATTTTCTTTTTGTGGTTGCATGGTCTCGACTGATCTATATAAAGTTCACATCCTTTGGTGCTTGTGAAATTGCTTGGATATGAATAAGCAATCCTATATCTTCAACTTTGTACATCATTAATTTTATTTTTCAAATTTTCAGTCCGGTGGTCGGTCACACCTTCAAAATGAGGTTCTTTGTCGTTTTGTTTTCCCTGAGAGACCAGGTGCTTTGGTGAAGTTTTTGGATGCTTTTAGTCCTCGCTGGAACATAAGCTTGTTTCATTACCGAGAACAGGTTAGAATCTGCCGAAATTTGTTATTTTAAAAATGATTTTAGTTCAGTTCAGGTGCATGAATTCCTTTCTATATTGCCAAGCTTCAAGTTATATCCTTTTCTCTTTTGGTCTGTTAAAGGGGGAAACTGGAGCAAATGTATTAGTTGGCATTCAAGTTGCAGAAGGTGAGATTGATGAATTCCAAGATCGTGCAAACAATCTTGGTTATGAGTATGCGGTGGAGGAAAATAACAGGGCTTTGAAGCTTTTGATGTACTAAGTAGTTGTTGCTCTTTGTATTAGGTGCAATTGTTTGTTGTTGTATTGGAAATGGATTGTTGGAATGATACTTGGGCACATGTGGGAGAATAAGTACAAGCCTGACTTGATTCGAGATTGTATATGTTTTAAGGCTCCTCTCATGCTCATGATGAGGCGTGGATTTGCTCTGAACTACGTAGTATAATTGCTTCAAATGCAATTGCTGCATTCTGTATGAAAGTGGATATATGTGCGTGTGAGAGTATCAAACGGAGGACAATGAAGCTGCTGAATTGACAGAGGAAATCAACGGCGCTAGCAACTGTTTTTCAAGGGTATGATATGATGGTTAAGATGGAGTATATTCCTTCTCTTGACACTTTAAGTAATTCAGCTTGCTCAAGCGACTAAGAATGAAAATGAAGATATGTTTAAGCGATAGATATAATATGAAAAATTTTAAAATCATTTTCTGTGCAACTGTTGTACAAGTCGTATGTCATTTAGAATGAGATTTTTTAGAGTAATTTTAGTTGTTATTTATGTTTTTAAAAAAGCATAAATAGATGTAAAATGAATAGAATTCATTTGTCCTGAATTCAAATCCTTTTCTCAAATCATGCCACTCTCCTACTAGAAAAAAATTAAAAAAAGGAAAAACGATTGCGGTTTCTAGGTCTAATGGGCTCGGTAGCTATATTAAAATGAGATGATCGGTCATGTGTTGAATCCTTAAACGGTAATCCATGTGATCCACTTTTGAGCGCACGCAAAAAAGTGTTGAAGTCTGGAATGCAAAGCCCAAGGGTACTTGGTTCAACCAAAAGTCAGCAGTTGTAGCCGAGGAAGAAGGTAGGATACTACAGAGTCAAAAAGTCAGCTGAATGGGTTCTCCCTGTGCCTCGTGCGTAATTGGTTTTTGGGCCGGAGCCTGTATGAGGCCCACCTTTCAGGGATCCATGGTAGAGTGACGAAATTTTGTACCACCAAGCTCGATATATATATATATATATACATATTTTTATTGCAAATAATATTTTGTTCATGAATCTCTTTTGTTTTTTGGATTTAAGCTTTCCAAACTTGAAAACAGAAAATCACGAGGTTAGTTTAGAAAATCAGGAAGGCTCTTAGAAACTTTCCAAACTTAAAACAAAGAACCATGAGATTGGTCTAGAAAGTCAGGAAGGGCTCTTAGAATCCTTCCAGTTGCTAAATTTAGAATTGCATTTCTAAACTTGACAATTGGAGTTGGAAAAAGTGAGAGGCGGGTTGGAAGTAAAAAAAAAAAAAAGAGCTTTGAAAAAGGAAAAGAAAATGCTAATCGTATTGGATCAGTTGGTTAAAGATCTTAGGTATGCTTTGATGTTTCAATATATATTTTTTATATAAAAAGAAAAGCTCGTTGATTGATTGGTTTGGCCTTTTGGGGGGGGGGGGGTTTTCTTCATCGGAGGGTTGAAAGCCCACTAACTATTTAGTCTTGGAGTAGCCACCCCAATTAGATCTTCATACAAAACTCTTCTAACTTCCTCAGGAGGATCCTGCAAAATTATTAACCCTAGTTCTGCTGACAAACCCAGCTTTGCAAGTGTGTCGGCAACTTTATTGCCCTCTCTCCAAGTATGCACTAGCTTGCATTACCGGTTTTGGATCTTCATACAAAACTCTTCGGAGGATCCGCAAAATTATTAACCGGTTACAAACCCACTTTGCCCTAATTACAACTCTCCTTATCACATTGGAGTGAAAATTGCTCGAGTCTTCCTCTGCAACTAGCAAGGTACTGATCAGAGAATCTGTTTCAATTACCACTCTTCTATGTCCTGTTTCCCAAGCCAGTTCCAATCCATAAACTAATCCCCACAACTCAGCTACATTGTTGCTCGCACTTCCCAGATTAGCACTGAATCCTTTCATCCACCTACCATCCTCATTTCTTATAACACCTCCAGCTGCTACTCTCCCTGAATTATCCGTGGCTGCACCATCCACATTGACTTTAACCCATCCCGCCTGTGGTTTTTACTAGTTGATGTATCTCCATTCCATTGGTTTGTCCTGTACCGCCCTTCTAAGTGTCTTCTGTGCTTGCCGGCTTGTTCCAAACACACCTCGGCGTTCAGATTCAGTTTGCTATGATCCCCTTCTGTGTTTGCTAAATTTCTGGCTGTCCAAGCATAATAAATCAATTGCTGAAAAACAAGTTTGCACGATCTTGTACAGTAGTTAAAAAATTTATAAAAGCTCCATAAAATATTAATGAGGCAAAAAACTCAATTTATTCGATTGGCATATCTTACGTGTTTCAGAGAGGTGTTTTAATTGATCGTAGTCTTCCCAAGGTTGAGAAAGGAAGCAAAGGAGAACAAGTAATGGTCCAAGTCTTCAAGACAACAATAAACAAACCAGAGAACACAACAGGTAAAGTAGACCTTAACAAACGAAAATAAGGTACCTTATGCTCTCCGTCTGAACCCTTGGCAGTAGAGCTGTTAATCGAACCGAGCAGCTCGAAAGTTCGAATGAGTTCGACTCGACAAGGCTCGAGCTCGAAAAATATTCGATAAATAAACGAGCCGAGCTAAGCTCGACTCGTTTTTTAGTCGAGCAGTTCGATTAGGCTCGTTAGTGAGGATATATTTGTCATTTCACATTAGATTTATTAATTTTTATCATTTCACAAAATATAAATTTTCAAACTCGAAGCTCGAGCTAGTGTGAGTTCGGGTCGTTTATGATTAACGAGTCGAGTTTGAGCTCGAGCCATTTATCCCTTTTATCGAGTCGAACTCGACCAAATTTCAAGATTCGTTAACTTAAACAAGCGAGTTCGAGCTGGGCTCGATAAAGGTTCGAGTCGAGTTCGAAAATCCAATATTCGACTCGATTAACAGCACTACTTGACAGTGCGTAATTACGAGCACCCGAGGTAGTCTGGTGGGTCGCCACAGAATTGAACACATTAAACAAGATTGACTGATGATCTGATGGCTTTATTATATTTGCTTCGTTGACTGTCCGCTGTCCCTCATTTTGTGGGGTAGTGAATTACCACCATGGGCCCCAAGGGCTGAGCCCTTGCCACCTCCACCAGGCATCACCAGTGCCTCCATTTTCACAAGAATGAACAGTTCAAGACTCGAAAGCTTCCGATGATATGCCTCAGGCCCTGGCTCTTGGGACATGCTCTACACGCGTTATTTCAAACAAACTTCCTGTGGAGACGAATGTTTGAGTTCAAGTTCTAGGATGAAATCCAATTTATCCACGTCCCATGTTTAAAAGATAGATACAGTAAGAGCTAAAGAACTGGCTTTTGACTAAGGTACCCATCAATTCAATGACTGCTCGATCTTTCAGTGTCAATATTGCCTTGAAGTGTGGTCATGTGCTTTTACTACAAAGCTGCAGAGGGCAGCAGAATGCATTTACTGAAGCCTGAGGAGGAGATGCAAGTGTTTTGGTCGCTGGATTAGTTTATCACTTTGTCACTGCCTTCAAAGGCATTGCTTGAGCCGGAAGTCCATGTTTTTGGATTCATTATTAATCTCACCCCCAAGACATTGCAGCCGATACAAGACTGGTTTAGAATCTATATAGTAAATGTCCACGATTTTATTCCAAGGAATGTAGTATGAAAGAACCCCCTCAGCTCGTAGGCAACGTCCGTTTCCTTGCGTTACTTCTCTATCTTTTCCCGTTTCCAAATTCGTATACATGAATTTGACAAGCAAAACAAGTCGTGTCGCGTATGATTTCATCTTTTCAGAGAACTCACGAGTATAATCCTCATTTTTGTTAAAGTATCCTCGCCTTTAACCAAATGCCTTGTCACGCCCTCGAAACAAACTCCTAAAATGGACAAAATTACCATCATTTCTGGCCTAATAAGGACGACATGCATCATGATCTACATGAGGTACTGTAAACATGCTTCCGCAGCTGGAAACGTGCTCCTTTAGAAAAGACCCGCCCTTCCCAGCAGTTATTTAGCTGAACTTTGCCTGCAAGACTTGTCCATAAATACTCCCACCTGCTCTCTGTCTCCTCACCTTTGTTTCCTCAACAACACTTGCTCAATTTGAAAGTACAACCAATATTTTGAGCAAAGCTAGAAATAGAAATGGGGACTTTAAAATATCTTCTTGTTGTCCATCTCCTTGTTTCTTTGACTTTTTCTGTGGCCTATGGAGATCCCCTTGTTCCAGCATTATGCATCTTTGGGGATTCCGTTGTCGATGTGGGAAACAATAACAATCTACAAACCCTGATAAAGGCCAACTTCCCTCCTTATGGAAGAGACTACGCAGGCCACAGGCCTACAGGGAGGTTTTGCAATGGAAAGCTGGCCACAGACTATACAGGTAAATGAATCAGTACAATCTGGATCCTGCTGAAGCCCTTGCACCACTAGAATAATTTTTGTTGTACCACATGTTCTAACATCTAATACATCTTTTCCTCTTGCATAGCTGAATACCTTGGATTCACGTCGTACCCACCTGCTTACCTTAGCCAAGAAGCAGAAGGAAACAAGATCCTCACCGGTGTGAATTTTGCATCTGCGGCTTCTGGTTATTATGACAGGACAGCACAGCTATATGTAAATCTCATAGAAGTTTCGTTCTTCCTCGGGTCCTAGAATCGGTAAAAAACGTCATCCAGTTTTCACTAAGAGAGTAAATTTCTTTTGCATGTTATCTGGTTTTGCAGCGCGCAATTACCCTGACACAGCAGCTACAGTACTACAAGGAATGGCAGACCAAAGTTGTGAATATGGTTGGAAAGGCCAAAGCAAAAACCATAATTTCAGGAGGAGTCCATCTCTTGAGTGCGGGGAGCAGTGATTTCATCCAGAACTACTACATTAATCCATTACTCAACAGAGCCTACACGCCTGATCAATTCTCAGACATTCTCATGGGATCTTACTCTACCTTCGTTCAGGTCAGCAACTTCACCTTTCTTATGCCACCTGTGTCATAAACATAGCTGCAGTACATCATCAGATGCATAAAACTAGTCTGCCAGTTAACATGGAGGTGCACTTCATTTTAAGATTTCTTGTAGTCGTATTTGGACAAGGTCAGACAATAGAATGAAGGAGCATAAAAGATCAAGGAAACACAACATGTAACTTAACCAAGCAGTACTTTTACTGTAATAACATAAATACTCAAATTGCAACTTCACCACTTAAGCAAGATGGAACTGCAGCTAAGAACCTCAACCAAGTGCAGTGTTTAAATAAGTAAAATTACTATGTGACAGAATCTGCATGCTCTGGGAGTAAGAAGGGTTGGAGTCACAACGCTACCACCAATCGGATGCCTGCCAGCAGCTATTACACTATTTGGTTCAGGAAGCAACCTGTGCGTTGCAAGACTGAACCAGAATGCAGTCTCCTTCAATAACAAACTGAACAGCACCTCACAGAATTTGAAGAGCAGGCTTCCTGGCCTAAAACTTGTAGTCTTTGACATATACAATCCTCTGCTAGACCTAATCACAAAGCCTGCAGATAACGGTAATTTGCAACTTCTTGACTCTGGCACAATAAAAATGCATTCTGCATCCAGAATTAAGCATATAGCATAAGAATTATGTTAAACAATCTCTGGCACATCTCAGCACCTCTGCTTCAGTATACAATCCTTAAAAGAAAACTAGTTAATACGACAGACCAGGTAGGCAGGTCACACATGCAGATGCACAATGAAGGTAATGAACAAACATTTTCTTGTAATTTTCCATTCTAAACAGAGAAAGGGAAGGTCTGTCTTTAGAGAGGAAGCCTGTGATTGAACTAATTGGTGAAACATTGCCCTTCGCCAGGATTTTTCGAATCAAGAAAGGCTTGCTGTGGGACTGGTACAATTGAGACATCCTTCCTATGCAATGCCAGATCAGTAGGGACATGCTCAAATGCTACAGAATATGTGTTCTGGGATGGTTTCCATCCCTCAGAAGCTGCTAATGAAAAGTTGGCACAGAGTCTACTAGAGCAGGGATTTGATCTCATCTCTTGATGCCTACTGCACTTGCAACATCACTCACCATCCCACTCAAGTCGACTAGCTAAAACTACTTCTATGGATGTTAAGAGTCACAGAGGTGTTTCCAATGACTTTGATAGTATAGGTAGAAACCTCTATGTCTTTGAAAAGAGGACCAAATTAAGCTATATCCAATAAAGAACATGTTTACTCTGATTGATCTCAGATGCTCCTCATAATGGAAAAGAATCGATTCATGACTGAATCCTAGTAATGATAGCATTTGAAAACAAAAATTTCCATCAACCTTTATACCCTCACCACCTTCTTTGCCTATTCTGCTGAGAAGGAAAGATACACATAAAGAAGAAAAAGAAAATGCAGACCATCTTATATAGAAAGTATCACTTTGATACAACAATGACATGCAGACACCTAAGATTTGAAAATCTTGCAGAATGGAAATTTTCCTATTGACTAGCACCAGGGAATGCTGGTTGAGACACATAATTTGAAGATCACATGGATCTGGCAGGGGAAAAGCAAAATCTCAAATGAGGAAGGCAAGAGTTACCTTGATAATGATAATCAGAAGTCTCTACGAAAGCTCAAATCCAGCATTTGAATTGATGGCATACAGAAGTTTCTCTCTCAAAGTCCCTAGACGTTTGTAGGTGGGAAGCTGTATCCGTTTAACAGGAACCCAAGACAAAAAAATGGAAAAGAACATTATAAGTTGGCTGTGATATAAATGAGTATTAGGACTAACATGCTTCCACCAGTGGAAAATAGAAGGCTGTGAAGTAAAGCCATTATCACTGGAAAAGTGGTGCCACAAGAGACAGTACCTTAAGAGTATTATAGCATGTAGAAGCAGATGGAAGCCGATCAACATCCTGTCCTCCAAATGTTGCCCAGAGAGGCACATCACATACAACCTGCTTATTAAAAGTTAATCAGTCAATGCAAATTATGATATCAACCAGATTCAGTTACTTTTATGCACTTTCAATACAAGCTAATACTTGATTCACAGCCAAAGTTCCTTCTATAGGTACGGCACCTAAGGTAGTGTTTTATCTCCATTAACCCTGGACCTAGATTGAGCGCATCCAACCCTTAAAAGTGTTATTTATCTTGGCATCCAAGCGCATGTGAAACCTTATTATGCACAAATGAACCAGGAAAAGTTGAGGAAACTTACAAAATCATGAAATTTGGCACTTTATAAGGGAAGAGAAGGAAAAGAACAGTACCTTGTGAATAGTAAAAGCTGGTTGCAAGTGTTTGAACCCTAGTAGAGGACCTCGAGAACAACTTGTCACAAATTTAAGAAGCATGCAACGCTCTCTCGCTTCAAACCCAGCAACTACCTGGAAGACAATAAGCAATAAGAACTTATTGACAGACAACTAACCAAATGACTTAGAAACCATGTTGTCCTAGATGACAATCAGGGCTCAACTAAAAAGCAAGAAAGTGCAATCCTCAAACAGACTACAGGAAAAAGAATGAAAATTAAAAAGAAAAAAGAAAAAGGAAAGGGCCAAGCTTGCATGGTATCAGGTAGCACAATAATTTTTGTATAATAAAAGAGAAGTAAGATAATAATCTTGAGAGTTGCTTTGTCCTTTTCTCCATTTACAACACGCAATATTCTACGTAAGGAAACAATTGACAGCAAATTTAATAAAAAGTAAGGTGCCTTGACCAAGCTACTACACAGTTGATATTAGGGCTTTGCAAGCCACGCACATCCAAAAGAAAAAGGTGAAAGGAGAAAGAAACAACAAAAGAAAAGTTAGCAAACCAATATGAAATGGCTACTCTTCATACATAGTCCGTATGGTTAGAATACCAGAGAAAGGCAGCCAGCTGATTGTAAAGAACAGGTTTGCAAAGAAAAGCCCCTTAAAAAGTAAATGGAAAACCGAACTAATACAAACTGGCATATGATTCTGTCCAAGATAATTTTAGAAAAACTCTGCATCCATGAATGCATTCTCAAAGTAGAACTGTAGCTATGCTCTGTCACTGGCTGGCATACATAAACCACACAGAACTAAACGGGTGACACAATATGTTTTTAGAAAAATACCTCCCAGAAGAGTTTCACTGTCCGGCTCCCTTCAGTATAACCACCAGTATATCTCGTATTTTTCTTCAAATCACCAATATCAATGTCATGGTTCCCACCAGAAAGCAACTGCATATGCTATCTAATTTTCAGCCTTAAACATACAAACTCCAAAGGAAACATCTTAGTCAAAATAAAAGTGTAACATGTGCGATTAAAGAAAAACATTAGGAAGAATACTGAACAGAAAGAGAAATTATTACTTTTAGTTAGAGCTACTCATGAAAGGCGAGAAATTTTAATCACAACAAGACAATGAATAACAAAGATCTCCATCACAACAAGAAAACTAGGCGAAATATAGATTACAAGAAGATTCAGGTTCTTCAACAGTCCGATAAAACTACAAAGAAATAGAAATATGCAAATTAGCTGTCACTATCAGCAAGACCACCTCTAACCTTTCCTGGCCGTGATCAAGCCTAAACCAATTCAGCATCTACTCTAGCACAACTATATCAACTCAAAAATGTTTTGTGCGCAAGCTTCAACTTCATGACCAAAATGATAAATCCAACATGGATAAGAGCGAGATTACCTGATTGAACTCACTTGCATTGAACAACCTCAACCAAGATGGGGAAACAAGGTCACTCAACCCTCTACAGAATGCATTCGAGAAAGGAAGTATCTGCAGTTATCATAAAAAATGTAAATTTTGAGAAAATTAGGTTCCCAAGATTTTACTGCAAATTCACATCAGACCTGCCGATTAAGTTTGTGGTCTGCAACTGCATGAATATATTGCAGCTTATTCTCATTTGTCACACAGATATCCTTGCCACCAGGTTTTAGCTCAACAACATGCCTTTTACCGAGTGATTCTTCCGTAGCTGTGAAATCCAGTGAGAGTTCCTTGATGTCACCATCATAATGCTGCATGCATAATCATTCCAATAGCAGAACAACTTAATCACAATAATGTCCAATTATCCATGAACAAACAATTAAATAGTTCATAAGACCAGAGCTCCATTGATATCACAGCAATATAGCATTAGTATGAAACCCAAGTCCTTGACATTTGTTACTAGATGTACATGCAATGCAAAATTGGAAAAAAGATGAAAACTTTCTGGTCAGAAACAAAAATCGCTCAGATGACATTGCAAATAATTCTGCGACAAATTGGAGTCTTCTCTCAACTAACAATTTTATGTATGAGTTTGGCATACCATTTCAATCCTCTCGACAGCTATTTTTGTTTCACAGTCAATTATTCAATTTGCCCTTAAGCTATGATATATTTTCATTCAAGTAGCAGAAAAGTTAAGTTAAAGGAAAGAACATTAGACCTTGATGTCATGTGCCTAATAGAACAAACATTCACCAAAAATCTAACAGCCGCTTTATTAGTTCTCACACAACCTTCCTTTCCTATTAAGATCTGCATCTGTGGAATTAAATTTTGAATGCCAAGCAAGATTCAGGTTTTGTTTTGACGTAAGGTGTCCAGCGCAAGGGTCTGTAAACAAGAAAACTTGAAAATATGTTTCAACAATACCACATAACATTAGCTGGAAAAGGTTAATAGCATAGTCTTCCAGTGTACACTTGCTTGTCAAAGATATACTTTGAGCAGGATGAGACATAGTTCAAATGGGCAAATGACCAGCAAGTACATGTACATGATCAATTTCCTACAAGGCTTGATAGTATTCAGTGCAGTATTGAAAAGCAGGAAGAAATTATAACTCGAGTATAATAACGAGCCTTGATAATTTTCTACTATTCATAAAAAATTTACCTTCACATACATAAGATTTCTGTAAAGCTCAGGATCAAGTGTTGACAGTTCGTCAAGAAAGCTATAGCGACCTAATAACTTTTGTACAAATACATGTGAGAAGGAGTAATCAAGTAATATTCCTTCATAAAGTGCTTTGCCAACTACTCTTCCCAGGAACTCAATCATTTGTATGCCATTTTCTAAAAATCTTGCTGCTGTATTAGGAATGAGGAGTCTATCTGAGCTTGAGCTCTGAGAGAACAGCCCGTACCTTAACAATATGAAGAATCATGTTACGAGCAGCAACTAAGAAGAGAAGGAAAACAGATAATACTTGCAAACAACACAAGCATAATTGCACACTCACTCAGGTGAGAAAACTGCTTTTGCTATATCAGTCAAGAACTCCTTGGATAATCCGCCATAGTCTAGGCCAGCCTCTGGGAGGCCAGATTCACTAATAAATGAAACATGGATACTAGATTTCAACCTTGACCCAAGGGCATTTAACTGTTGAAAACCATCCTCCACGATATGTCCACGTCTGATGACTATCTCAACTGATCCTGGACCAGGTCCCACAACCTCACCAGCCACTCTACGAGATTCCTTATCCATGTTAATCAATTCTCTGAACATTTCAACTCTAGAAGGGGGCAGAGATCAAGTTTCAGGTTATATTGTGGCAAAAAAGACACTCAACACAGACATTCAAGCTTAGGAAGGGATTCTAGTGCTGTGTTCACCTTTCTTCAAATGGAAAGACATGTGGAGTGATAGTAATGACAGAAGCCATACTCGAAGAGGCTGAAACATCATCTGGTATAACAGTTGCAGATAGAACTTCATGAGTCCTAGCAGCTACAGCAACTGGTGGGCGATTTCTCTCACCAGGTGAAAGCCATAAAGCTGGAGGACAAAACTGGTGCCTGCAATCCCTTTCATATAGCAAATGCAGGCACTGAATTGCAGAATCCATTAGAGTTCTATTATGTGGGCCAACACCGCCAGATACAGCATTATAGACAAGTGTATTAACCATTGATGAAATTTTCCGCTGCTGCTCCAATGTGAATGGAACCTAGTTCATTTTCAATTGTTAACAACAGCTTAACAAAATTCCACAAATAGAGTTGCAGTTTTAGTGAAGATGAATGAAAAGATGCAGTCAAACCTGTTTCTCATAAAACTCTATGTCATCAAGAACTAAAAGCAGGTGTGAATATACAGCACAAAAAAGATGAAGGAGACAATGCATGTCTTTCGATAAGCCTACAGGACCATGTCTGAGAGCCTCTACATCCCACACAGAAGAAGACTGATCTCGAATTCTGTCAAAGCTGGATTTTCCAGTAGAATTCATTTTACTTGAATCTGTTGGTGAGTTTCCAGAGAATTTGTGCAACACATTGACCCATTTATTGCCTCCGTCTTTAGCATACCATTTTTGCTTTCTCTGAGAAACATCATCCTTGCTTTTGGAAATATCATTACCAAAAGAATTGTCCTTGGAATCATGACTCCTTCCAGGAAAAAGAAATCTTTCCAATACTTCCCACAAGTTTGAAAGAAACCCAGGAGTAAAAGATAACATGTTGAGAACTGGCAATGACCCGAGCACAGGATTTAGTGCAGAAAATATTCTAATCATGCATGAATAGTAGTAAGCAATATCAAGCAATTCAAAACTCATAGGAGCTTCTGAACTTTGATGTGTATCAGCCATATGACCAGAAATATCTTTCTCCAAGTTTAGGAGTCCCAAAAGATGGCTCTGCTGACAAACAGATTTAAGGAGGTCTGTGTATGAAATCTTTAAGGACTCACAAGTTGTTTCAGATTCAAGCAATCCCATTCCAATAGGATCAGCCTGGTTATCTACATCAACTTGAATTTCTTGGCTCCTGAATCTTACATGTCCATCTATCTCAAAACAAGCCAATAAGTTTTCTGCAAGGATGATAACAAAATGGACATAGGCCACTAAATCCAGTCCTGGGGCAAATTTTCCAGAGTGAACAGTACCATCATCACCGGATGTTGCAAGAAATATAATATTTGCAAGGGCCCAAGCAACTTGAGGCATCTTCTTAGACTGCAAATGAATTTCCGATTGATCCATCTCCGATATCTCCTTTGAAATTCTATCTTTTGAGATCTGCCATCACCTGTCACAGTTTAGCCTTATCGTAATCTAATGTATTATATTGCAAAAAATGAAGAGTTCCACCTGGAGCTTAAACATTTGACAAAAAGATTAATCTCTAACCACAAGGTTCATTTCTAAAACCAAATATCAAATGCAATAAATTAACCTTCGATGTTAAGTTTTACTTCCCAACCAGATACCAAGCTTGTAACAAGTACCTTTCAGTGTTTGTTTCATATTTCAACAGACAACTTCCAACATATGAATGCCAACCTCTACAACCAATCTAACAATTTTCAGAATTAAGATGAGTTTGTTAGAGCAAGATTATGTAACATAACTTACGATGTTTGAACCTTTCAGTCTAACAAATCAACTATCTTTCCAGAAAAGTCAAAACCACCACCTATTTGTGCTTATTGACACAAAATTTCAACAGACCTAATATCCTTGAAACAGATGAAATCTCTAAGGTACCAAGATTATCCATCTAGAATCTGATTAAAAAAAGGTAGGTGTTTGCAAGCACTCACAATGAGAATTATTTAACAGAAAAAGTAAAATTCTGCTTTGGCCAGACTTACCAGCAGTGATCTTAGACAGGATGATAGAACAGACTTGTGTTTCAGAGCAGGTAGAAGCACCATTGGCAGACGTTGAGAGAACCAAGGTATAGTAAGCAAAAAAAAGAAGTAATTTTCAGCAGCATGTTGCATTTCCCATACGCCACTACCAGTTACAGCTGTGTCTGTAATATGAAATGGCCGTAAAGCCAAAGTTAAAGCACTAGCAGTAATCAAAAATCTATCATCTGCTCTACTGGATGATGTCCCTTGATTACGTACAGGATCCAACTTCCAAATGTATCTCCTAATACTGTTATATGTCCCACTCTCTTTATTCACAATAAACCAGATTAAGTTCTTTACTGCAGCATCAGCATACTGAGTATCCCGCTCAGTTATGCTTTTCCAACCTTTAAGATCAGTCAAGAGAACTGCTAGACGCATTGCTAAAGAGACAATGCCAACATCTTGAAGCCCTCGATCAGTGTAATCAAACTCCACCAAAATCAGTAGACACAGTGAAATTAGCTTCTTTGACTGATAAATCCATATTTTTCTCTCTTCAATGGTACCCGTTACCAAAGAGCAAAAGTTTTCAGTTGGGTCTACAAGTAAAGAACTACAAAAACATTAAAATTCAACAGAAAAAATCCTGCAGAAATCCAAAAGTCTCGATCAAAACTCAATGGCAATTATGTACAAGATAGAGCATAGTGATGATGAAACCATGCATAGACCAGAACAATATACCAACAGATGTTTGTGCCTTCAAGAGCAGAAGAAGATGAGATTAGATAAGGGGGTTAGCGGTTTGCAGTGTAGCAGTTCAAAATATATATCACATTTTGATTATTTGCATTTTGTTGGAGGGATTTTCTTTCAATTCTCTAGCCTCTGACTTTTGAAAGAATTATTACCTGCACACCAAACTATTGAACCTCAAATCAGTAATGGACTTCAAAATTTATATCAACTTAATTGAATTTGTATGGTCCCTTGGATTTCAGTTATACATCATATTTTCTGGTTAAGACTGAAAGCAGACACTTATAAGTTTCTACACGTTATACAACTTGATCTTAGCACAACTAAATGTAAGTGCAAGTGATATCTTCAACTAGCTTGGTTCCAAGGTCCCAAAGGAGTCCTATAAGTCTACCAAATACATGGTATTGTTTCTCCCAAGGTAATGCTTAGCATTTAGGTCAAATACAAAAGGATGATATAACACACAGAAGCACCTTTTTAGTTACCTAAAAATGACATTTAGAAGAATTCCTTATAATTGTTAAAAATCCCTAGAGAGTCCATCAGAACTCAGCAGAAAAGAAACTAACTGACCATCTAATATCTTTTAGAACCTCAATGTTCTCTACTAAGGCCCACCAAAGAAGAGAATAAAATTTTTCTGCAATCAGTATCAGAACCTGTCTTCACTAACAAGATCATGCAAACAATGCTTATCCTCCTTAAGCTGAGTGTGGGAGAAACCTGAAAGTTTCCTGCCAAAATTATCTTTCCTGAAAGTATGCAGTCTATAGATGGATGAATTGAATTGTGTTTTATATTTATTAACCTTTTTGGCTCAGTGAAAGAAATTATTAGACGAACAAAGCAACATCTGACGGAAGAAGATGAGGCACATCAGATTTTATTGCACAACAAGAATTGATTTAACAGAATATACTTCAGTTATAGACCCACAAATAACGAAAAGGAGATGTGTTGCGTACCAGTTGAGTTGATGCTTTCCAATAAAATCCTGAAGCAAAAATTCATGCAATCTCTTTCTCGGGTTTCAAGTCTTTGATACTGAGTAGATAAAAAGGTCATAAAGAAGATAAAAGGCCTCAGAACAATCCTTGAAATCTGCATTTTGTTCCAACGGGTAGCATTTTGATTCATCTCTGCTAGCCACTGTTGCTGAAGCTGCATAGATGCCACTTTTACTGCCCTGTGACCACGCCAAACTCTCTGCACCAATGTAAATAGTGTCACTTAGTGTTTCCCAAAAAAAAAAAGAAAAAGAAAAAAAGAAAAAGATAAAAGAAAAGAAAAGAAAACTAAGGCACAATCCTTAACACAAGCACACCTTCAATATCTTGTTGACATCTTTTAGAGGTTTACATTTCAACAGAAGTACAGAAGGATGTCGAGTCATTGAAAGCATGAAGTCCTACGAGATGCCAAATTTGGAAGACAGATGAAAAGAGCGAGAGGACTATATAATTCAACCCTATTCTTGAACTTAAACTTTAGCATGCACACTCAAACATTCCGCGCTCCAACCTATGTCTGGAATCACAAAATTAGGAACCCGAGGGCAAATTTCGGTTGAGAATATGATTACGATCTTACAAAACTTGAAGTTCAAGCGCTTATAACGCAGAGCCAAAGTCAGCTTAGTTATAGGGGGTTACCTCACCAATTTCATAACATTTAATTCAAATGGCATCAAAGATAAAAAATTAACGTCTCAAATGCACATTGATTTCCATGATAAGAAAATCCTAACTTGAAAGGACATGATCAGCCACTTCTTTACTCATTTTCTATCTAAACTCTTCTAAGGAAAATGTTAGATGATAGTTATGCCTCAATCCTCATATATAGCTTATTAATGCTTTGAAAGTTCAGAATCAGGAAATTGAGAGAGGGGGAGAATGATGAACCTGAAGAAAAAGCGCGGCAGCAGTTGCTCTTCGCGTAAAATTACGAAGTTCTCTCTCTTGAGAAACCTTAGCAAGAAGCTCATCCCTTGAAATCTCCTTCACGCTAGCTCCGCGTAATGACACCTGATTAAAGATTTTTACAACAATTTTTTTCTTGTTTCAGGATTGTTGAATACTTACACATACATGTATGCAGGAGCTGTAGATATAGACAGGAACCTGGTGTTTTCGTGGCTCGTCCATCGCTGCCGGTAATTAGACAAAACAAGAAAATCCGATGGTTTCTGGTGGGTTGGGAAAAAAAAAGTGAAATCTTCGCGGATTCCGGGGAGGGAGGACTGAGGTGAAGGGTAATTGTCAGGCCGGAAGCGGGTGCGTGGCTGGAGTCTTGGAGATATAATCACAGAGCAGTAATTTACACGTCAACTGGCCAAGGGCCCCATTTGGAGAACAACGAAGACCCAAAAAAAAAAAAAAAAAAAAAAAAGAAAGGAGGAAGAAGAAGAAGAAGGGCGTCTATGGTGCTAAGGTTGTGAGCCGATGCATCCTGGATTATTCCAATTTATGATACGATCTCTCAGTCATTAGCTCAATCAGTGAAGAGTTGCGGGATGCTTTGTTGGTCCTCGTTTATTTGATTGACGTAAAGTAGCTCATGAATTAATGCACCTTGTTTTATTAAAATATGAGACTTTCTTGAATTCTTGTGGAATTTTTACTAAATTCGCAATAAAACGTTTTTGTTATAATAAAAAATATGATACCCTCAACTATCATAGAAAAAGTAAATGATATTTGCTAAAAGAAATAACTAAATAAATTGATCAAAAACAAAATAAGTAGCATAATAGAAAATACTCATATTTTTATTTACGAAAATAACTATACTTATATAATATACACATAGTCCCATTGTTCCTTTTTTGTGCTTGTACACATAGTTCCTTTATCTTGACGAGTTGTCTTTCTATTTCTTTTATTTCTTTTCTGTTACAAAATTTGTCTTCCTATGCATCACCCAAAAAAAAAAAAAAAAAGTCTTCCTAATCGTTCGTGCATTTTAAAAATATAGACACCACAAAAGAGAAGCTAAAGGAAATGAATGTGCAAAGAAAAAAAAAAAATATATATATATATATATATACATAATACCAAATATCCATAAAACCCAAGACCAGAAAAAGTAATTCAAAAGCGACAGCATCATCTGAAGTGTTGGGAGCTTAAGTAGCTAAAGCTAGTTCCCTTTAACTGGCGAGTGCCGACTATGCTTGGCGCCTCAGCCTTCAATGGAAGCTGTAATCCGTTATCCGGCCGCCGGTGCGGGCGCCTTCTCTCCTTGCTCTCTACCGGAACCCCTTTTCTCACCTCGTCTTTCAAACCTTCCCCGTCATTCAAAACCTGAAATCTCTTCATTTCTTTCTCCTTCTATACCCAATACAAAGCCCCAAAACCTTCGTCTCAGTCCACAATTCCTGCCAAGTCCATCAATCTCTCCCCCTAAACCGCCATCTCTTGACCCCCTTTTGACTTCAGAGCCGTCCAGCAAAACTGAGCTACCTAACAATGACTACTCCCATTTGCTTCTGCTCGCTGCTCGTTACGGTGGCGTCGAACTCGCTAAAGCAGTTCACGCTTCTCTTTTCAAACTCGAAGAAGATACTTATCTCTCCAATGCTCTTATTGTCGCCTACCTCAAACTTGGCCGAAGTGATTTTGCCCACAGAGTTTTCAAGAACATGCCAAGTCCAGACGTTGTGTCCTATACTGCTTTAATATCTGATTTTGCGAAGTCCAATCGAGAAAATGAAGCTATTGGGCTCTTCTTGGAAATGACAGGTTCAGGTATTGAACCAAATGAGTATAGCTTTGTGGCTTTATTGACTGCTTGTATTCGCTTACTGGATTTAGAATTGGGTTTGCAAGTTCATGCCTTTGTGCTCAAATTGGATTTTTTGGATTCCACTTATGTTGTGAATGCCCTAATGGGACTGTATAGTAATTGTGGTTGTCTAAATTTTGTGATTGAATTGTTTTATGATATGCCAGTAAGGGATATTGTTTCTTGGAATACTGTAATATCGAGTTTGGTTAAGAAAGGAATGTATGATGAAGCATTTGAATCTTTCCGTGATATGTTGAGGATAGATGGTTTTAAAGTTGACTTTTTTACTATATCGAGTCTGTTGGCTGCTGCTGCTGGGCGTTCTGGAATGACACAAGGCCGTGAAATTCATGCTTATGCAATTAAGCTTCGATTTGAGAGCAATTTAAGCGTCAACAATGCGCTTATTGGGTTTTACACAAAATGTGGGAGCATAGATGATGTAACGCTTCTGTTTGAGAGGATGCCTGAAAAGGATGTTTTCACTTGGACTGAAATGATAACTGCATATATGGAATTTGGACTTGTTGATTTGGCTGTGGAGACTTTTGATTTGATGCCTGATAGGACATGTGAATCCTATAATGCTCTTTTAGCGGGATATTGCCGTAACAACGAGGGCTTGAGGGCTTTAAACCTTTTTTGCAATATGGTGGAAGAAGGCATAGAACTAAACGATTTTACTTTGACTAGTGCTATAAATGCTTGTGGATCTGTGATGCAGAAGAGCACTAGTGAACAAATTCATGCATTCAGTCTGAAGTTTGGTTGCTGGAGAAATAGTCGTGTCGAAGCAGCATTACTTGACATGTGCACATGGTGTGAAAGAATGGCAGATGCTGAAGACATATTCCTTAGATGGCCAAAGGATCAGGAAAGAACAATTGTGTTGACAGCAATGATATGTGGATATGCTAGAAACAGACAGCTTGATCAAGCAATTTCACTATTCTGCCAAGGGCAATCAGAAGAATCATTTGTTTTGGATGAAGTTGCAGCAACTACTATACTCAGCATATGTGGCCTGTTAGGATTTCGTAAATTTGGAGAACAATTACACTGCTTCTCAATTAAATATGGTTTGTTATCTGATACGAAGATGGCGAATGCCACAATCAGCATGTATACTAAATGTGGACAGATGGAAGCTGCAATTAAGGTCTTTGATGCAATGCTAGTTCATGATACAGTGTCATGGAACAGCTTGTTAGCTGGGCATGTACTCCATAGGCAAGGGGATGAGGCTTTGGCTGTTTGGATGAAGATGGAAAGTTTAGGAGTACAGCCTGATTCAGTTACCTGTCTCTTCATTATTTCAGCTTATAGATACACTAGCTCTGATCTAATTGATTGTTGCCGTAGATTTTTTTCGTCAATGGAATTGCGTTATCGGATCAAACCCACCTCAGAGCACTACGCTAATTTGGTTGGTGTTTTAGGGCACTGGGGTCTGCTTGAGGAAGCAGAGGCAATAATTCTGAAGATGCCTTTTGTGCCAAAGGCCGCTGCTTGGCGAGCTTTGCTTGATAGTTGTAGGATACATCAAAATGCGGCCATTGGGAAAAGGGTCGTCAAAGAAATACTTCATATGGAGCCACAAGATCCTTCTATGTTCATATTAAAATCAAATCTATATTCGGCATCTGGAAGATGGCATTGCTCTGATAATGTCAGGGAGAAGATGAGGGAGAAGGGATTTCGGAAATTCCCAGGCCAAAGCTGGATTATACATCAAAACAGGATTCACTCGTTTTTTGCACGGGACACATCTCATCCTCAATCTAAAGACATAGGCAGTGGGCTACAAATATTACTATTGGAGTGTCTAAAAGCTGGTTATGCCCCTGATACAAGTTTTGTGCTTCATGAAGCGGAGGAACATCAGAAGAAGGATTTTCTTTTCTACCACAGTGCAAAGTTAGCTATTACTTTTGGACTTCTGATGACTAAGCCTGGAAAACCTGTTCGAATTTTCAAGAACATACTTCTTTGTGGTGACTGCCATACGTTCTTCAAGAATGTTTCGGTTGTTACGAAAAGGGAGATATATGTAAGAGATTCTTCAGGTTTTCATTGTTTTTCAAATGGCAAATGCTCATGCAAAGACCAATGGTGAGATAGATTCTTCTTAAAGGATCCGGGTGTCTCGAATACTTGCCACACAGAAATATACTCTCACTTTGATAGTTTCTGATTAACGCCCAGGTGGTTTGGAGTTTTATCATAGGTGCATCAATTTAGATTACCCCAAATAGGTAACGAGTTTGTTCATTTGACGTTTCTCAAGTACTTCTTTAAATAATATTAGTTAGAAGCGTATACTTGTATGGGTCAATATGAATGTAGCCAGTTGGGGGAACAACTCGAAATATTTGTGTATAATGGTCTGAGAATTCTTCGGATAGATATTTAAGATGTCATCATTCTGTAGATGAAGCTCTAGAAACTAACTACTGGTGATTGTGGCTTTAGATACTGGTTGGTTTATTTATTTATTTTTTCTCCCTTTTCCAACTAAATTGCGGTATCAGATAAATACTGGGATGACGGTGAAGTTCAAAAGTTTTTTGGGTTATTAAATCAATTTTTTGGGTTAATGAAAAAATGTAACAAAAGGAAATGCACGTTAATCCCAATTACCATTACTACAAGTCTCTGATAATGCTTGTCCAGACTTGCAAATAGTCATACGCCTATGAAACTATCAAAGTAAATGCTTGTCTACAATTGCAAATTAACATGCATAACGGCAATAAAATATACTAAAGAATCATATTCTTCTTCTTCATTTGGAAAAAAGATAGACAGAAACACATAACATTTATTGAGGATTAAAAAAAAAATTTTACAACCATATCTTATTCGTAAACCACATCTGTGTTACAGATACTTGAGTATCTCTTATTCCTTGCAATACGTACACAAAATTCATATAATATCACCCACCAGTATATCCATCCAAACTTCTAAAAAGAAAACTCAAAGTCAATAATGCGAAAGGCTATTCTTCTCAAACATCTCCGGCCAACAAAATATCAAGCACACGAGATCTCAACAGCAAGGCGCCGTGGCTCTTTTGACGATGCGCAATCAGCAATACACTGGAATGGGCCTTTCTTGGTTAAATCAATCGAACAAGTGCTTTTTCCAATGCATGCCTGCCAAAGTATATAGAATATTAGAAAAGTGAACGGATCAATACATATGCTTAAATAAACCAACAAAACAATGAATAAAGGGTGGGGCTCGTAGAAAAGTGAATTCAGGTTTGCGTACATCTTGAACGACAGAAAGACTATCAGAAGATTCGCAGTTTCCTTTAGTAAATGCTCCACAAACTCCTTTTGGATTGCCAAAGCTTGCAAAATTGATACGAGTCATGACTCTTCCTTGACATGACAAATCCAAAATATTCCCCTCTTCTACATTTGCACAGATCTTCACAAGATTGATGGTCTGAAGCTTGACATTTCGAGGGTCACCCCCAAGCTCTTCAAACAAAGCCAGACTGTTGCTCCCCTCATCGCGCAAGAATGAGCGTGGAACATGGTACAATTGTTGAGTCGAATTACCACACCCAGTTCTGCATTGTCTTGAGGGTTGATATTGTCCACGATAGTCACATGTTTGACAACTCTGTTGACCAGCAGCAGCAAAACTGCCTGGCCAATATCGACCAATGTTACGGCCATTAACCCATGCAGTTCCTTTACCTAGGTCGTGCAAGTTCAGTACAACTGGTTCTAGTCCTGAGGGGGTGTCAAAAGTTGTCTGTAGAAAAGAAAAAAAAAAAATACAAGAAATATATGACTTTAGAATCATTTGACTAGAAATATATGGTGTTTTTAATGCTTACAGTGATGATAAGCATACCTTGTACCAAACAAACATTCTATTAATCGGCAAGGCTTTCTGAGAACTATGCCAGTGTTGATGAGGAAGATTCAAATAAAGTCGCTTCTTGTCAATTCCATCCATTCCAACCTTGTAAGTCCACATATTATTAGACAAATCCTTCTCTTCATGATTTGGTGCAACTAATTTAACTGGACCCAGAATTCCATTGCTTATTTTATCGAAGAACGCACCATAATTCTGATCATAAACAAGTTGAGAGATGTTAAGGAACGTATAGTGCAGAAGAAATAATAATCTGATCAAAAAAATATACAAAATTGAGCATCCTTAATTACCTGTAGACCAACCGTTCCACTAAGCAATGATATTGTGTTTATCCCATGTTTAAGCATCACGGGAGCGGTAAAGTCAAATTGATAGTGTCCGTTTTGCGCAGCCTTCGATCCTAATGATTAAACACGTATATAATAAATGTTGATACTCCAAGCAAAAGGTAGCATCAAAAGTAATTTTCAAACACACATGGGGGTTGACTTTACCTATGTGATTCCCGTTGACAAATGCATGGATGACGTGCCCACTTGTATGAACATAAAGAGCAAGGTCTCTACCCCAAACTGGATCCTTTTTATTAATGTGCACACTAATCAAATGGAAACAAAGAAAGGCAAGAGTATTATCATACTGTCATGGAATATAGTACGTTAATAACAAGTGTGTAATCTCTAAAACTGGTTTAAAATTCTTGTATTTTACACTTACGTGGTCATGTACCAAAGGTAATCAGTCGTGTCATTGGTTACTGCCTTTTGATCGAGTAACTCTCTTGCAAGAGTGAGACCTTTTTGGTGATGTCTATGAGCCTTAGGCGCAATATGTTCAAAAGGCTCAATTGCCCAATGCCACTTCAAGCCAGCTACATCCTCGACGGCGTCTAGTACATTTGTTTGAGTAGTTACCTATTGAAATTCAAATACATCATATGAATTAATCTCTAGAAATTTGTTAATTAATATAAATTGCAAAGTTAATTGTTAACTTACTTGAGCAGTGTTGTAAGCTAAAGTTCGACAATCCCTGTAAATGCTAACAGACCATGGCGGGATGGTATAGTTCTTGTCTTCAAAGGTAAGTGTCATGGCGTCATTTGAATTTGCATTTCCAAAAAAGCAAACTCTCTCCGGACCGTAAGTATAGACTGATGACTGGAATTAGAAAATGCTTAAAAGATGTTAGATTAACAACCTAGGAAGCTCAAAAGCAATCACCAATCAATTTTGGGGAAAAAAAAAGAAGAAGAAGATTAGGTGCTGATACTCACAGATAGCATATAGGTTCCATGCTCTTGATATTTATGCTCTCCGTAGGTCAAAATCTTTTCCAATGAGTAGAGTAGGAGGTGCAATTCTCTAAGATGTCCCCATTTTGGTTGATTCAACAATCCTAGCAATTTGTTTAACAAAGGCAACAAAAGAAAATTGAAAATTAAACAAGCGAAATCGAATAATACATTGTATTATAAAATTTTACCATATTCATCAAATTGTGAACAAGTTTAAATTTTAAATAAGCTCAATCAATTGTATTCTAACATAGATAATTACCATATTCGTTAAGTGGTGCATCGTAGTCATAACTTGTGGTGATGTAAGGTCCACCAGAAGTACGGCCAAAATTGGTGCCACCATGATACTGTTAATATGGAAAAGGAAACAAAATGAAACGTTCAAGAATACACCACACGATTATCAATTTTTTTTTTTTTTTTTTGGGTCAACTGTGAGAATCAACCATTAAAATACGAACCATGTAATAGTTCATGGCCGTGCCATTCAATTGATAGAACCGAGCAACGGAAAATGCTAGATCTTCTGCAGTTCTATGAGGAGTTGCATCCCCCCAGTCCTGGAACCTTTATGGAGATAAAACCATTAAATGAAGGACGAGAACACAAGGATTTACCTAAGAAAAATCAGATCAAAACTTACCAGCCGGTCCAATTTTCTGTCCAAATCTTAGGTATATTGTTATTTTTGGGCCTGAACTGATCGCAGTAGAAACCATTACATGTGTTAATCTGAAAAGAAAAAAGCGCAATCGATAACAATGTTTATAAATTAAAAAAAAAAAGAAATAGGAATAAAAATTAGTAGTCCTGTAGTTTACTAGTTCCGGATCACACATGTAATAGTATAGTAGTAATACCATGGGATCTGGAGCATCTGACTGTTGACACATAATCCATGGAACTCCAATGTTCAGAGATTCAGCGAATCTAGCACACCACTCGATATAAGGCTTCGCAACACTTCCAAAATCTCTAGCAATATTTCCATATTCGTTCTCAATCTGATCACAAGGGAAAAAGAAAAAGAAAAAGAAAAACTCGTCATCTGATGTAGGGGGTGTGTATGGACACTAGCACTATTTAGGAGTAATGTATAAACCACAACTGAGATTCTTAGTCGCAGCCAAACCTGTGCAAGGATGATTGGACCTCCTTGAGAAGCAAAAAGTTGAGCATTTTTCATCATTTCAACTATCAGAGTCGTGAAAGTCTTCATTTCATCCTAGAATGATAAAGAACATATGTACAGTTTTTCAGCTTGAAATACTTAAAATGGAAAGTTCCAAATTGACATTGTAGTAGAATGGTTTTCAATTACCAAGAATACTGGACTCGTTGTTCTCAAGGTCACGTTTGGCATATTGTGCAGCCACACGGGAAACCCCCTAGCGCAACAAAGTTCAATATACAAGTTTATTACTGCTGCATAGGATTTCTACATACTAATTTTACACCTCATGAGAAACATCTTCTAAACAACTAGGAAAAAAGGTAGATAGGAAGACAGTCACGTACCCAAAATTCCACTCGGCACATACATATGGTCCAATCCTCAAAATAGCATGAAGTCCCTCTTCTTGGATGGTTTTGATGAACCTCACGAGGTCAAGATTGCCACTAAAATCGTACTGAGAATAATTCCAGAACAGCGGTTAATAAGTTGCAATAAAAATAAGCCCAGAACAGCAGTCAACAAGTCGAAGCAGCCCACATAATTTTTGGTGTGAGGAATATTTGTGCATATTATACGTCAGAAATAGATAGTTAAACTGTAGCAAGCATTAGTAGTTGTTACCTGACGACGGACTGGCTCATGCACGTTCCAGAATACATATGTTTCAATTGTATTCAGACCCCCTTCTTTTGCTTGTCTAATAAGGGATGGCCACATCTGCACATTGTAAAAATGCATTAAATAAAATATACTAACAAAGAATGGATCCCAAATCATATATGGGAACCAAGAAAAGGTGGAAAATGGAAAGAAGTAATTGATCGTACTTCAGTAGTACTACGAGGATAATGGATGGATCCAGAGACTATGATTTTCCTCTGTCCATCGATTTTGAGTGCTCTTCCATCATACGAAATCTGAGTAGATTGACAGCCGAGATAGGCAGCAAACAAAACAATAACAAATAAAAAGAATGCCTTGTGACACCCCATTGCGGATAACAGTGTCCACACTCTCTCCTGAGCTTGATCCGATACGAATTGGTGGTGAGGCTGCTTTCCACTATTTATAGGGTCAGGATGCTGAGAGAATGATAGATGGGATAATGTTGTAAAGCTGTGATTGTGTTTATCGTGATGCACTTAAACAAACAAGTGTTTATCTCTATCCTGAGTTTCAAATGGAGTTATCCCAGAAAACTATTTGAGTTCGCGTCATCCCATACCATTCCATTTAAGTTCCCGCCATTCCATAAGAAATTATCCAAATAAAATTTGAGGAAAAAGCAAAAAGTGTTGCAGATTAACAACCATTGACAAATTAACGATAGGTGAACGTGCGGAAGCGAAGGAAAAACTATATATCTTGAACGTACGTAATAAAATCCGAAAGGAACTACGATGTGAGTGAAGTGATTAAAATTAATTTGGGGATTTGGATTCTGGTAAGAGAAAGCAAAATTGTGAAAAGTCATTCTCCACCTAATATGTACTTTTAACTGTTTTTTAACAAATATTGAGCATATTATGACTAGTAGTAAATAATAATAGTAATTAATCATCATTTCTAAATAATTTTTTTTTGGGCTAAAAATTGGGGAAGGCTTTTATAGTTTTATTGCCAGCAAGTTCTGCCAATTGAAAAACAGCTCGTACGATGTAGGAGTGGTGAAAGGGCAGTCACTTACTTAAAAGAGTACAAGCCGAAAGAGGGAGATACCAACAAGCGCAATAGCACATTTAGCTAATTAGGATTTTAAACTAAAATTGAAGTCCAGTGGATGGCGAATTTAGCTATTACGATTTTAAAGTAGAATTGAGGGGGGCCGAAGGTCTAGTGATAAAAGTAAAACCACTGAGCAGACGGCACTGCATTTATGACATCATCGGTGGAGGCAAGGCCTAAATATAGGGAAAAGGAAAAACTTTAAAAAAAAAAAAAAAGAAAGAAAGACAGAAAGAGAGAAGTGGGTGGAAATTTGCATGAAGAACTCGGAAATGAAGGCCAACTTGAAGCAGACGCCTGGCTAGAGGGCAGGCAGGAGCAGCTGTCTACAACCGTTACTCTTCTTTCATCACCGCATCCGTCATAACCCAGCAATATTCCAAACCCCAACCGAAACCGTCTCTTTCTTTCTTTCTTACTTTTTCGAATAAATAATAAATGGTTTTTTTTTTCTTTTGAAATAAATAAGAAATGCTAGTAGACACCCACTCACGGCTATTTATTTGCTTCATTACATTGAATTACGATTCGTATTAGTATGAAATTGACGCATATATCATCATCATCTTCTTCTTCAATTACTTTGAGAAACTATCAAAATGCAAAGTTGCAACCAATATAAATGTATACACCCTTATAATAAATTATTATGTGTAACTTAAGCATAGTAATAAATATCCAATTGTCACCTATTTCGCAAACAAGAGAAAAGTCCTTTTATATTATCTACCAAACGGGAGGGAAGTTCCTTTTTTTTTTTTTTTTCCAAAATCTATAGGGGAGGTCCTTGAAAACTTGTCAAAGCGGGCAGAGAGGCGTTTATGACCAGCAAATTTGGCGATTGAAAACTTTGGTCATGCTAAGACCTTACTTAGGTTCGCTATATATACGGATTGTGAATGATGATGTATCTGTACGTATAGATGGATGGAGAATGTAGAAGTCTTTGTAGCGTCGTCTCCTGTGAGGTCCATCGCCAAAAGATAGATGGACATAAATAGATCATGCAATAGACAAAGCCTTTTTTTTTTTTTTTTTTTTTGGGTACAGAGAATATATATATATATATATATATATATATATATAAAGCAGCAGGACGGCATTACATATGACATCAAGGGTGGGGTGGGCAATGGGCATAAATATAGGGAAGCAAAGGAAAATAGCTGGGAGTTTTGCATGAAGAACTCGAAACTCGAGCCTTCAACGCCAGCTGAAGAAGACGCTTGGCGAGGGGGCGCAACCATCTTCCAACAACTGTTACGTTACTTTCGTCACTACTAGCAACACTTCTCCTACTCCTCATCCCATCACCTCTAAACCGTCTCTCTTTCATTTTGCTTTCCCCATAAATAACGACACAAAAGCTGTTTTTTGCGTCTCTACATAGATTGAAGTCTAGGAATTATCCACTTTGTAAATTAATTAACTTATTAGAGAGAGAGAGAGAGGGAGAGACACTGAGTTGAAAGTAACAGATTTTGTGTTGTTAATTACTACTGCTGGTAATTTGTATCAGAGATTATCATGCGGTGCTGCAGCTAGAAATAATTAAGGCATGCATATATGTCTGAGATGGACGGGTGGAGGAAAAACGTATGGTCATGGTGGAAAATGAGAACCGCACGCATACTATCATCTTCTTCAAAGCCTTTGCGGGTTATGGGGCCACTCGTTATGATTTTGGGGATAGTTATACTAGTGCTATTGGGTTCCAGAGGTACTGGTAATTGGGATTTTGCATCAAATTATCGTCATCCTCCTGATTGGGCGGCCTGGAAGCACTGGCCGCCTTCTAATTCAGTGACTGCCGCTCCCACTTTTTCTGCTGATGGTGATGGTACTTCACCAGCCTTGAGCTCAAACGTTGTTCAAGATCCCACGCCCTTTTCAGTTTCACCCCCAAAAGATGGCGGAGCAGCAGCAGCAGGAACGCCTGCTACTGATGATCACCCACGAACTCCTTCAGGAAGCGGTGGCGGAATAAATAGTGAGCCGGAGGCAGCTACACTTGTGTCTCATGACCACATTTTCAACCACTCTGCTTCATTGCCACCACCGCCTGGTGTTCAAGTTGAAGAAACAAATAACCAACCGAAAGCAGTAAGTCCGACCTCTTCTTTGAAATGTCCGCCCTCTTTTTAAATTATTTTTTTGTTTCTTTAATTTTTTTCCTCCACAGTTATAAAGCGTCTAATTTTAGGAAACTAAAATAAAAAAAATTAAATTGTTCCTTTTCTTATTCATATTCTTTCTTTTCGTATTCCATTTCTTCTTCTTCCTTTTTTCTTTTCTTTTTTTAGGCATGTTTAAAGTTTCAACACAGAGATTACAACCTCTCTTATTACATGGCTCCACAAATCGAAGGGAGAGAGAGAGTAGAGAGCTACATCCTAGCAAACGCTTTTTTTTTTTTTTTTTTGTAAAAAAAAGTTTTGGATTTGGTTTCAGTCATCACCACCAGTCCACAGCCAAGATAGATTTTAAGCATCATAACTCGCTTTTAGAGATACTTACGTACAACCCATCAATATATGGGATTCAAACACATAATTTTTTATGAGCAAATATCTCGTCTTTACAAATTAAATCAACTTGTATTGGCAGCAACGCTAAAGTAGCAACCTTCTAGTTTAAAATTACTACTGTCGGGCTAAAGTAGAAGTTTTCAGCTAATAAAGTAGTTCCGGTGATTTATTGCTCATTAATATTTTTTTCTTTAGGTTTTCTTTGAGCATTTTTTTTTTCCTTTTTGCCCTTTAGGTTGGAAATGGATTTCTCGGCTACGGGGAGTATTGGCCGGCCCATTATTAACTTTTTTTTTTTTGGATTGCGAACCCAATAATTTATTTTAATAAATAGAAATATACAAGAATCGGACCAGCATCCATCCCCAAATTTCTCGTTCTGTACATGTTTATCTGATCTATATACGTGTAATTGGTTTGTAATTATGTAGTCACTATCACTAAACAGGAAGCAGCAAAGGAACGGATACTGGATATTACCAAGAACAGGACCACGATTTCTTCTGTCAATGGAACTCACGCCCCTCCCCTGCTAAATGCGAGCATAAACAATAAGCCTAGCGAGTTAGGGAGGCTTGAAGCAAGAATGTGGCAGGCTCTATTGGAGATTAGAGGAGCTGCCAATGCAAATCAGTCGTCATATGATCCTGACTACGTACCGACAGGCCCCATGTACTGGAACGCCAATGCCTTTCATAGGTACGCCGCCCGTTTTGCCCTGGATTAATTGTTCACTTGTTGGTAAGATTCTGTAGCGGAATACAAACTTTGGTCATATCTAGTTGTAGTTGATATTTTGGAAAGCCTATCTAACTAGGGCTGCAATCTAATTGAGTTGAGCAGCTTGGTCAATAGCTCGACTCGAACTCGGTTTCGAGTCGAGTCAATAGATATAATAAGTCAAGTTTGAGTATCATCTAGCCAGACTCGAAAACTCGTCCAACTCTATCGAGTCTTATCTAGCAGTATATAAATAATTAAAAAAATAAATATGTAGTTATTATATTTTTACTCTTTTAGGTTTATGAGTTGTGTAAATTATGTGAGTAGTATATATGACATTAAAATCCTTATAGGTCATATAGTAATTTCACGTGAAAAAAAAATAATTTGATAGGTAGAAAATATGATTAGATGAGTACTCGAGCTCGATCATGCTCGCATAATAATCAAATTTAATCGAATCGAGCTCGAGTATTTAAACAGTTCCACGAGCTCAAACTCGAGCTTCATTTCTACTGCTTGATCAAGCTCGAACTCAAGCTCAAATAGTAGTTTTCAAGTGTTGAATCGAGCTCGAGTATAGCGACTCGATTGCAGCCCTAACCATATAGAGCTCAAGACTACATGGTACTCAAACTCGTAGTAGTATTTCTTGGTGGTTTCTTCCAATTCCCACCTTCCCCGCATGCTTTGGATGTATACTGTGAATTATGATGACTCCAAATCCTGCCAAATATGGAATTTTTTTTTTTTTTTGTTCTCCGGCCATTTTCAGGAGCTATTTGGAAATGGAAAGGCAATTCAAGGTGTATGTGTACAACGAAGGGGAGCCTCCAATTTTTCACAGTGGTCCTTGTAAAAGCATATATGCTATGGAGGGGAATTTTATTCATCAGATGGAGATGACCAAGTTTAGGACCGGGGACCCAAATAAAGCACATGTTTACTTCCTTCCAATCAGTGTGACAGCAATCGTCCACTTCGTATACCAAAGCAAATTGAGGGATCACTGGAAACCAATGAAACAAACAGTCAGCGATTATGTGGACCTTGTTTCTAGAAAATACCCTTACTGGAATCGAAGCCTTGGTGCAGATCATTTCATGCTTGCTTGCCATGACTGGGTAAATTGAGATGAACCATTTACGAATTTTTCTTTACCATTTGCTTGTCTCTCGAGCTGCTGTATGGTCTCAAATCTATCTAGAAACTTAAATGGTCAAAAGCTTGATTGCAGGGGCCTGAACTTTCCTCATCAGTTCCTCAGCTGTATAGTAACTCCATTCGTGCCCTCTGTAATGCCAATACCTCTGAAGGATTCGATCCTCGAAAAGACGTTGCTTTTCCAGAGATACACCTTCCTCGCGGTACATTAGAAGGCTTAGTCGGTGGCCCGTCACCCTCACAGCGGCGATTCCTGGCATTCTTTTCTGGAGGGCTTCATGGCCCCATTAGGCCTGTACTTTTTGAGCACTGGGAAAACAAAGATGAGGACATCCAGGTTCACAGGTACTTACCAAAAGGTGTTTCATACTATGGGATGATGAAGAGCAGCAAGTTCTGCATCTGTCCTAGTGGTTATGAGGTTGCAAGCCCAAGATTGGCGGAGGCACTTTACACTGGCTGTGTCCCTGTAATCATCAAGGACCATTATGTGCTGCCATTTAGTGATGTTCTGAATTGGAAGACGTTCTCAGTTGGGATTCCTGTGAAGGATATTCCGAACTTGAAAAAAATTCTTATGACTATTTCTACAAGACAGTACATCAGGATGCAGAGAAGGGGTAAACAAATCAGGCGGCATTTTGAGCTTAATTTGCCTCCAAAGCGGTATGATGTGTTTCACATGATTCTTCATTCCGTTTGGCTCAGAAGGCTCAATGTTCAACATCATGGGATAAGGGATCCCTAAACCGATTGGTTAACTTGGACTGTTGGAGTTAGATGGTTGTGTATGGGTTAATAAATGTTTATGGCTTGGCACTCATTTTTCCTGGATCACCAACTTGTAGGATTGCTAATATTTCAGATCATTAGATTGTTATTCCCGCAGATAAAGCCAAAGCGTTCTGGTAAACAGTGATTAATAGTAGTGTTTTCCTTCTTGTAGATGAGAAAAAAGCCTAGACTGTATAGCCAACAGCATTACCTCCCATGAGTCGAATTTGCCAATCATGTACGATGGAGTTTATTTCGTCGGCGTCTTTTGCTTGTCGCCCCCGGGGGGTTTGGATAGTTGCCTCCTATATATATCAAATCGGTACACATTACATTTTCTACAAAAACTTTTAAAAATAGCGATTTAAACGGACTACTAGTTACGGGTTTGTGAAAATGATGGGATGTGCATTACCGTTGAGCTCACAGCAGTAGTTTTTTTTTTTTTTAATTTGGGTGTTTTACACAAAAGAGGTGTACACGGACTATCTGTACTCAATTCATGTGAAATGATCCATGCAAGGGAACATGGTTCATGATAAAATGTCCTGGATGGCATCCATTTGAATGAGGTTTTAAAAATTAACAAAAAAAATACTTTATTGCTTATTTTCTCTGTAAAACAAAATCAGTACTTTTACACATGACAAATAGAAGATTCAAAATTGCAGCCTGATATAGAACTTTAAATATGTAAAATAGTGACTATAAGAAAAATTAAGCTTTAAGTACGAAAATTTGTAAATCGGAAAAAAAAAAAAGCACCGAAACATATTTTAAAGGAAAGACAAAATTGGCTTGCCTAAGATAAATAAAAACAAGAAAGATTCTGTTGAACTAAAAGTTTGATACACAAAATTGTCCAAATGTCTCCTACACAAAATCAATCTACGGTAAATTAATATACTAATCTTTTAGCTATCATTTCTAATCAATACGAGTCATTTAAGTTGTTTTTTCTCCTGTTAAGTGTGACTTTGTGTCACACATCGGATATTTTACAAAGAAATCTCTCCTTGTTGGTTATAAATAAAATGGGTTTAAATGAATTTAACGCGTGTCAAGGGTACCGACTTACATGCCTTAGGCACCAATCAAGAGAGTTTTAGTGGGGCCCATGGCCCTATATTAAGAGAGGTTTTGGTTAGATATTAAATCAAAAGAGCAAGTTTATGGACCTTTGAGCCGTTAGACCTTTGTGCTATTTTGGCTCTTTTATGTTTTCAGTTTGGGTTCTTTTAGATTTAGAAATTATTTCTTAACATTTTGTATCCTCTCTTTTGTATTCTCTTTTGTTATAATAGATCTGCTCCTCCTTCGCTCATAGACGTAAGTCAATTTGATTGAACCACGTAAATTCTAGTATCTCTTTGTTTGATTTATTTGTTATGTTGTTACATTTGTTGGGTTACCAAGAGACCGATTGTTCTTTATTTTAATCAATTTCTTAAGACCAAACCTAACAAACTGGTATCAGAGCATCAAGTTCTGCGTTCGATGGCAACAATGGCACTACAGAGAGTAAAGAAAAATTCCCATTGGAGCTCAATTGGGCTCTTGTTGAAAGGGACCTACTTGGCCCGTTGGAGCTCGTGAAGGGTTTCATGGAGAAGATGGAGCAAAATTACTATATTTGTAATTTTCATCCATTGGGATCTGTTGAGCCTTTCGTGAGTTTTGACTTGGTGGGACCCGTTGAGTTTTTTGTATCTCAATTCATTGGTGGCTCGTTAGGGTCCGTTGGGAATTTAGTTGTCCGTTGAGATCTGTTGGGATATTCATGGAAAAGGTGGAGCATATTTACTATTTCTCGATGTTGGATACATGTTAAGGTGGAAATTTGTTAAGTATGACTTTATATCCCATATCGGATATTTTAAAAAGAAGTCCCTCCTCTTGTTGGTTATAAATAAAGTGGGTTTAAGTGAATTTAAAGTGTGCCAAGGGTACCGACCCACGTGCCTTAGGCACCAATCAAAAGAGTTTTAATGGGATCCATGACCCGATATTAAGAGAGGTTTTGGTTAGACATCAAACCAAAAGAATAAGTTTATGGGCCTTTGGACCGTTAGACATTTTGTGCTAGTTTGGCTCTTTTGTGTTTTCCGTTTAGGTGCTTTTAGGTTTAGAAATTATTTTTTAACATTTTGTATCCTCTCTTTTGTACTCTCTTTTATTATATTAGATCTACTCCTCCTTCGCCCATGGACGTAGGTCAATTTAACCGAACCACGTAAATTCTAGTATCTCTATGTGTTTGATTTATTTATTACGTTGTTACGTTTTTTGGGTTGCCAAGAGGCCGATTGTTATTGTTTTAGTCAATTTCCTGGGATCAGAACTAACATCTCCCCTGCAAGGAATTAGATTGAGTACGTGAATTATCATCAAAGGTTTCATCCTAAGATTAGTAACTGCATCCATATCTAATCGTTTGTCATGTAACTATTCAAAAATGTACACATACACTCGTTCGTACATACATATGTTTGTGTGTCTGTATTATTAGCAACCTCTAACAGCATCAGGATAGTTAAAGTATCTACCAGTATCGTTGATACTGTGCTTTAAATTTAGCAACCTCTTCTAGGGCTCTGTAATTTTAGTTTAAGAATAGGATATTGGTTTTTCCATGTGTGTGTGTGTGTGTTATTAGCAACCTCTAGCAACATCAGGATAGTTAAAGTATCTAGCAATGTAGTTGATAATGTGCTTTAAATTTAGCAACTTTCTCTAGGGCTCTGTAATTTTAATTTAATTAATATGATATTGATTTTTCCGTGTGTGTGTGTGTGTCTCTCTCTCTCTCTATATATATATATTATTATTATCAACCTCTAGCAGCATCAGGATAGTAAAAGTATCTAGCAGCAGTGTAGTTTAAATTTAGCAACCTCTTCTAGGACTCTGTAATTTTAGTTGAAGTAATATGATATTGGTTCTTCCTTCTCAAAGAAACAAAAATCAGTCGTTCTGGACTAACAAACTCTTTTCAACTCCACAAGATTAATATATCATCAACTAAGAAAATAATAAATGTGTGCATGTTTTTCATGGCATTTAGCTTCTTATTTCAAATTGAAAAAAATGTATCTACTTATATTTGACGGAAAACATGAAAGCTTTGTTGTATATTTTCATGAGATGGTTATGCAAGTTGATTGATGTGGGGTTCTTCATTAACTTGAAATTAATAAATCCTTATTCAATTCAATTCGGAAAATTGGCAGAAGATGTGAACCTACGACGAGTTACGCCCATTGATGATTCTAAAAAAAAAAAAATGAACTGCTTTCTGATTTTTACCGCAGAATCTGCATGAATAATAAACAAGCTGGGAGTACAATAAAACAGCTCCATACGATATGAGCAGAGTGGCCAACATAATTAATGTTTATGTTTACTTCCTATCAATTAGTGTGGCAAAAATTACCCAGTTTGTTTATGATGGCAAATTCAATAATCATGGGCAATGCCACAAAGCATTAAGGGATTATAGCATCCTTGTTGCTGGAAAAAAAATCCTTATTGCAACAAAATTCTTTCCACTGCTTTTCCAGTTTCCACCGCGAGATGCGATGCACATGATACACAAGAAATTACGCTTTCGTTACGTTCAATTTGATTTGGAATCCTTACTTTACTAATAGCTGGCTTCTTGGAAGAGGTTGCTTTTGGTTTGCTCCACATTTTAGCCTTGATGTTAAATCTCTGATGGACAAACGAGTTGACTAAACTTGAGACCAAATATGTGTAGAAAAATTTTTTTTTGGAACTTCCCCTAAATTAGGCTTAAAGATCCTCGAAGAGTAGAAACTTTCATTTGGAATACATTTGGGAAGGTGCAGAGACATGTTGCTTCGAATTTTTTTAGGGTGTAAAGCAAAAAAAAATGATACAAGTTTGGAGGCAAAGCGGGTGTAGTTCTTTAGATGCATGGTGTGGAGACTTGTTTGGTTATTTTTTTTTCATAGAATTATTATTGAGTATGAAGCAAATTATCAATAGTTTTGAATTTTTTTTCACCAAACAGCTTTGGAATTGTAATTTAGTAATATCTAATGGAGTATTTCGATTTCTTTTTTTTTTTTTAGTAGAGAGGATTCCATTTAAGGGATGTGCAAAAAATAAATAAAAGAAAGATTCTAATCCTAGACGCTGGAGATTTAGGATAGGGATAACCTCCCCTAAGGTTTCGCTTAATATCATCTGATGCCTCTAAAATTTTAAAAATATCACTTATATCCCTTTTATTATTTATATAACAAATTTTAAAAAAAATCCTAAACTACCTTTCTTTTAATTTGCTAAATAAAAATACTCCTAATCCACTTTATTTAATTTAACAAAACCATCACCTAAAGACAATCTATAATGGTACTGCTACATCATAACACTATAGTCCACAAAAATATAAATTTAAAAAATAAAAAAGGTATTTGCAAAGAAATATACTTGCACCAATTTAACTCTATATACTCAAAACCGATTTCTTACAAACTTTATATATATATATATTTTCAACTTCTTCTCAACTCATGCTTGAGCTATTAAATTGAATGGATTACAATAAAAATCAACTCAAAATAAATAAAGAAATCATACTCCACTTTGTCACAATCACAAAAGATACAAAATAAATAAAATTAAACTTTTATAATTTACAAATAAAAAATTGTATAGTCATCCAAAAATTGAGTAAAATGAAATATTGGAGAAAAAAGAAAGAGAATAAAGTAATTTTTTTTTTGAATTTTTGAGCTCTATTTATTTGATTTGTGAAGAAAGTAATTTTTGTTTCTTTTTTTTTTTTTTGAAATTTTGAACTCTATTTATTTGATATGTGAATTATGTATCCGGTAAGGGTTATTATAATTTTTTTTACAATTATTATAGGAGACAAGTGATATTTTTAAAACTTTAAAGGCACCAAATGAGATTAGGAGAAACCTCAAGGGAGGTTTCTGATATTATCCCTTTAGGATGTAATGAAAAGAAGGTTCACCATACAATTAGAAAGGAAGGTATGGTTAATTTTGGCTGACGACTCTGAAGTTTAGAAAAAATAAAAATAAAAAGAGGCGCAAATCTCCACTGGAAACTCGAGGCTTAAAGGCCAGCTGAAGACGACGCTTGGCAAGGGAGCGCAACCATCCTCCGGCAACTGTTAAACTACTTTATCACTGTTGGTAACGCTACTCCTCCTCCTCCCATCACCACTTATTACCCAACTCCAGCCCAACCCCAAAAACCGTCTCCCTTTCATTTTGCTTTCCCCATAAATAACGACACATAAGTTATTTTTTGCGTCTCCTCATTGAAGTCTAGTAATTATGTAATTTGCAAATTAATTAATTAATTAGAGAGAGAGAGAGAGAGAGGGGTTGAGACACTGAGTTGAAAGTAACAGGTTTTGTGTTGCTAGTGAGTACTGCTAGTTATTTGTATCAGAAATTATTACGTTGTTCTGGAGCTAGAAATTATTAAGGCATGCATATATGATATATGTCTGAGATGGAAGGGTGGAGGAAAAACGTATGGTCATGGTGGAAAAAGAAAACCGCACGTATTCTATCATCTTCTTCAAATCCTTGGCGGGTTATGGGGCCACTCGTTATGATTTGGGGGATAGTGATAGTAGTGTTGTTGGGTTCCAAATCTAGTAACTGGAATTTTGCATTAAATTTCCGGCATCCTCCTTACTGGGCGGCATGGAAGCACTGGCCGCCTACTAATTCTGGGATTACCGCTCCCAACTTTTCTGCTGATGGCGATGGTACTTCACCAGCCTTGAGCTCGAACGCTGTTCGAGATCCTACGTCGTTCTCAGTTTCACCACCAAAAGATGGCGGAGCAGTAGCGGCAGCAGCAACGCGTGCTACTGATGATCACCCACGAGCTCGTTCAGCAAGCGGTGGCGGAAACAACAGTAAGCCAGAGGCAGGTACACTTCTGTCTCATGACCGCATGCTCAACCCCTCTCCTTCATTACCACCACCGCCTGGTGTTCAAGCTAGAGAAACACACAATCAACCGAAAGCAGTAAGTCTATTATTTTTTGGTTATTTTATTTCTTTTCTCCACCGTTATAAAGCGTCTAATTTTAGGAAACTAAAATAAAAAAAATTAAATTGTTCCTGTTTCTTATTCATATTCTTTCTTTTCATATTTCATTTCTTCTTCTTCCTTTTTTTCTTTTCTTTTTTTAGGCATGTTCAAAGTTTCAACACAGAGGTTACAACCTCTCTCATTACATGGCTCCACAAATCGAAGGGGGAGAGAGAGTAGAGAGCTACATCCTAGCAAACGCTTTTTTTTTTTTGGTAAAAAAAAGTTTGGATGGATTTGGTTTCAGTCACCACCACAAGTCAAGAATAGATTTTAAGCACCATAAGTCACCACGAGTCAAGATAGATTTTAAGCACTATAAGTTGTTTCTAGATATACTTACATATCACCCATTAAAATATGTGATTCAAACACACAATTTTTTATGAGCAAGTATCTCGTCTTTACAAACTAAACCAACTTGTATTTGCACCAACGCTAAAGTAGCAGCCTTCTAGTTTAAAATTACTACTGTCGGGCTAAAGTAGAAGTTTTCAGCTAATAAAGTAGTTCCGGTGATTTATTGCGCATTAATATTTTTTTTCTTTAGGTTTTCTTTGAGCATTTTTTTTTCTTTTTTCACTTTAGGTTGGAAATGGATTTCTCGGCTACGGGGAGTATTGGCCGGCCCATTATTAACCTTTTTTTTTTTTTTTGGATTGCGAACCCAATAATTTATTTTAATAAATAGAAATATACAAGAATGGGACCAGCATCCATCCCCAAATTTCTCGTTCTGTACATGTTTATCTGATCTATATATGTGTAATTGGTTTGTAATTATGTAGTCACTATCACTAAACAGGAAGCAACAAAGGAACGGACACTGGATATTACCAAGAACAGGACCACGATTTCTTCTGTCAATGGAACTCACGCCCCTCCCCTGCTAAATGCGAGCATAAACAATAAGCCTAGCGAGTTAGGGAGGCTTGAAGCAAGAATGTGGCAGGCTCTATTGGAGATTAGAGGAGCTGCCAATGCAAATCAGTCGTCATATGATCCTGACTACGTACCCACAGGCCCCATGTACCGGAACGCCAATGCCTTTCATAGGTACGCCGCCCGTTTTGCCCTGGATGGCATATCTAGTTGTAGTTGATATTTTGGAAAGCCTATCTAACCGTATTGAGCTCAAGGTTACATGATGGTACTCAAACTCGTAGTAGTATTTCATGGTGATTTCTTCCAATCCCCACGCTCCCCGCATGTTTTGGACGTACACTGTGAATTATGACTACTCCGATTCCTGCCAAATATGGATTATTTTATTTCTTCTCTGGCCATTTTCAGGAGCTATTTGGAAATGGAAAGGCAGTTCAAGGTGTATGTGTACAAAGAAGGCGAGCCTCCTATTTTTCACGATGGTCCTTGTGGAAGCATATATGCTATGGAGGGGAATTTTATCCATCAGATGGAGATGACCAAGTTTAGGACCAGGGACCCAAATAAAGCACATGTTTACTTCCTTCCGATCAGTGTGACATCAATCGTCCAGTTTGTATACGAAAGCAAATCGAGGGATCACTGGAAACCAATGAAACAAACAGTCAGGGATTATGTGGACCTTGTTTCTAGAAAATACCCTTACTGGAATCGAAGCCTTGGAGCAGATCATTTCATGCTTGCTTGCCATGATTGGGTAAATCGAGATGAACCATTTACGAATTTTTCTTTACCATTTGCCTGTCTCTCGAGCTGCCCATCATCCCTTTGTATGGTCTCAAATCTATCTAGAAACTTAAAAAGTCGAAAGCTTGATTGCAAATTGCACATTGCAGGGGCCTGAACTTTCCACATCAGTTCCTGAGCTGTATAGTAACTCCATTCGTGCCTTGTGTAATGCCAATACCTCTGAAGGATTCCATCCTCGAAAAGACGTTTCTTTTCCAGAGATAAACCTTCCTCGCGGTACAATACAAGGCTTAGTCGGTGGCCCATCACCCTCAAAGCGGCGAATCCTGGCATTCTTTTCTGGAGGGCTTCATGGCCCTATTAGGCCTGTACTTTTTGAGCACTGGGAAAACAAAGATGAGGACATCCAGGTTCACAGGTACTTACCAAAAGGTGTTTCATACTATGGGATGATGAAGAGCAGCAAGTTCTGCATCTGTCCTAGTGGTTATGAGGTTGCGAGCCCAAGATTGGTGGAGGCACTTTACACTGGCTGTGTCCCTGTAATCATCAAGGACCATTATGTGCTGCCATTTAGTGATGTTCTGAATTGGAAGACGTTCTCAGTTGGGATTCCTGTGGAGGATATTCCGAACTTGAAAAAAATTCTTATGACTGTTTCTACAAGACAGTACATCAGGATGCAGAAAAGGGGTAAACAAATCAGGCGGCATTTTGAGCTTAATTTGCCTCCAAAGCGGTATGATGTGTTTCACATGATTCTTCATTCCGTTTGGCTCAGAAGGCTCAATGTTCAACTTCATGCAATGAGGGACCCCTAAACCGATTGGTTAACTTGGACCGTTGGAGTTGGATGGTTGTGCATGGCGGCTGTATGTTGATAAATGTTATGGCTTGGCCCTCATTTTCCTGGATGTATTGCTAACATTTCAGATCATTAGACTGTTATCCCTACAGATAAAGCCAAAGCTTTAATGTAAACAGTAATTAAGGGTGTTTTCCTTCCTATAGGCTATAGATAAGAAAAATTCCTAAACTGTATAGCGAACAGCGTTACCATCCATGATTCGAATTTGCCAATCATGTATAATGGAGTTTATTTTCTCTTCGCTTTTGCTCCCGGGGGTGGAGAGGAAGGAGGTGATGAATATTTGCCTCTACGTATCAAGTTGCTATAATACATTTTCTACAAAAACTCTTAAACATAGCAATCTAAATGGGTTCTTAGTTACGGGTTCGTGAAAACTATGGGATGTGCATTACGGCTGAGCTCACAGCCGTAGGTTTTTTTCTTTTTTTTTTTTTGGGACTTCCCTTTTTATCTTTTATACAAAATAGGTGTGCATGGACTATCTGTCCACAATTCATGTGAAATGATCCATGTAAGGGAACATGGTTCATGATAAAATGTCCTGGATGGCTTCCATTTGCACGAGGTTTTAAAAATCAATACAAGATAATACTTTATTGCTTATTTTCTGTGTAGAACAAAATCCAGTTTGTTTACGATGGCAAATTCAATAATCATGGGCAATGCCACAAAACATTAAGGGATTATAGCATCCTTACTGCTGGAAAAAATCCTTAGTGCAACAAAATTCTTTCCACTGCTTTTCCAGTTCCCCCCGCGAGATGCGGTGCACATGATACACAAGAAATTACGTTTTCGTGACGTTTAATTCCATTTGGAATCCTTAATTTGCTAATAGCTCGCTTCTTCCGACCAAAAAAATTGTGATGAATGCTGGCCTTTTGGTTTGCTCGATATTTTTTGCATTGATGTTAATCTCTGATGGACAGGGATTGCAGCTATATTCCAGCTTTTGCATGTTAGACGAATAGGCTAAACTTGAGACCAAATTTGTGTAGAAAAAAAAAATTTAAACTTCCCCTAAATTAGGCTTGAAGATCCTCGAAGAGTAGAAGCTTTCATACGGAATACATTTGGGAAGGTGCAGACTCTGCAGAGACATGTTGGCTCGATTTTTTTTAGGGTGTAAAGTTGAAAAAAAAAAAAAAACAACAACAACAACAACAATTGATACAAGTTTAGAGGCAAAGTGGAGTTAGTTCTTTAGATGCATGGTGTGGAAACTTATTTGGTTATTTTTTTCATACAACTATTATTGACTATGAAGCAAATTATCAATAGTTAAAGATCCTCGAAGAGTAGATGCTTTCATTTGGAATACATTTGGGAAGGTGCAGAGACATGTTGGTACGAATTTTTTTAGGGTGTAAAGCAAAAAAATGATACAAGTTTGGAGGCAAAGTGGGTTTAGTTCTTTGGATGCATGGTGTGGAGACTTGTTTGGTTTTTTTTTTTTTTCATAAATTATTATTGAGAATGAAGCAAATTATCAATAGTTTTGAATTTTTTTTTCCCCGAAACAGCTTTGGAATTGTATTTTTAGTAATATGTAATGGAGTATTTCCATTTCTTTTTTTTTTAGAGGATTTCATTTATGGGAAGTGCAAAAAAAAAAAAAGAAAAGACATAAATGAAAAAAAGATTTTAATCCTAGACGCTGGAGATTTAGGATAGGGATAAACTCCTCTATGGTTGCGCTGCCTCTAAAATTTTAAAATATCTTTTACATCCCTTATTTTTGTTATTTGTATAACAAAATTTTTATAAAAAATCCTAAATTATCTTTTTTTATTTGCTAAACAAAAATACTCCTAATGCACTTTATTTAATTTCAAAAAATCATCACCTGAATACAATCTATAATAGTACTGCCACATCATAATACTATAGTCCAAATATAAATTAACAAATAAAAAATGTATTTACAAAAAAATATATTTGTACCAATTTAACTCTATATACTCAATACCAATTTCTTACAAACTTTATATATTTTTATCAACTTCTTCTCAAATCATGCTCGAGCTATTAAATTGAATGGATTACAATAAAAATCAACTCAAAATAAATAAAGAAATCATACTCCACTTTGTCACAATCAAAAAAGATAAAAAATAAATAAAATTCAACTTATTATGATTTACAAATAAAAAATCGCATAGGCATCCAAAAAATAAGTAAAGGAAATATTGGAGAAAAAAGAAAGCGAAGAAAGGAATTTTTGTTTCTTTTTTTTAATTTTTGAGATCTATTTAATTTTTTTCCACAGTACGGTAGAAACACACACGCACAATTAGATTAGCAACACTCACACGCACAATTAGATTAGCAACACTCAGGAAGTCATCGTCAAATTGAGTCAAAAACTAATTTAAGGGGAACCCACAAGGAAATCATATTCAGCCAATTAGTAACTGTACAGGTCCCCTATTGACCTTAAACCCAGGTTGAAGAACCCACAATCTTTCGATGTGGGACGGAAGCCCCATCCCCTCTCCACAGCACACCCTCACCAAAAATGGTTGAAATCTATTTATTTGATATGTAAATTATATATCAAATAAGGGTTATTATAGTCTTTTTACAATTATTAGGGGAGGTAAGTGATAATTTTAAAATTTTAGAAGCGCCAATGATCAGGAGAAACCAATGATTAGGAGAAACCTCCTGTTTCTGATATTATCCCTTAAGGATGTACTTGTGCAGTGAAAGGAAGGCTAGTCATACAACTAGAAAGGAAGGTACGGTTAATTTAGGCTGCCCAGTCTGAAGTGAAAAAAAAATAAAAATAAAAAGAGGTGCAAATCTCCACTGGAAACTCGAGGCTTAAAGGCCAGCAGAAGACGACGCTTGGCGAGGGGGCGCAACCATCCTCCGGCAACCGTTAAACCACTTCCATCACTACTAGTAAGTAGTAACGCTACTACTCCTCTTCCTCCTCCTCCTGCCATCACCCGTTATTACCCAACTCCAGCCCAACCCCAAAAACCGCCTCCCTTTCATTTTGCTTTCCCCATAAATAACGACACAAAAGTTATTTATTGCGTCTCCTTATTGAAGTTTTGTAATTATGCTATTTGTAAATTAATTAATTAATTGGAGAGAGAGGGGGGGGGTAGAGACACTGAGTTGAAAGTAACAGGTTTTGTGTTGCTAGTGAGTACTACTTGTTATCTGTTTCAGAAATTATTATGTGGTTCTGCAGCTAGAATTTATTAAGGCATGCTTATATATATATGATATATGTCTGAGATGGAAGGGTGGAAGAAAAACGTATGGCCGTGGTGGGGAAAGAAAACCGCACGTGTACTATCATCTTCCTCAAAGGCTTGGGGGGTTATGGGGCCACTCATTATGATTTTGGGGATAGTGATAGTAGTGTTACTGGGTTCCAAAGGTAGTAACTGGAATTTTGCATTAAATTACCGTCATCCTCCTAACTGGGCGATGTTGGAGCACTGGCCGCCTTCTAATTCTGTGATTGCCGCTCCCACCTTTTCTGCTGATGGTGATGGTACTTCACCAGCCTTGAGCACGAACGTCGCTCAAGATCCTCCGTCGCTCTCACTTTCAACACCAAAAGATGGCGGAGCAGCGGCGGCAGCAGTAACGCGTGCTACTGATGATCACCCACGAGCTCGTTCGGCAAGCGGTGGCGGAATCAACAGTGAGCCAGAGGCAGGCACACTTCTATCTCATGACAGCATGCTCAACCGCTCTCCTTCGTCACCACCATCCCTGGTGTTCAAGCTGGAGAAACACACAATCAACCGAAAGCAGTAAGTCTCTGACCTCTTCTTTGAACTGTCCGCCTTTTTTTAAATTATTTTTTGGTTATTTGATTTCTTTTCTTCACCGTTATAAAGCGTCGAATTTTAGGAAACTAAAAAAATAATAATAATAAAATTTAAGCTGTTCCTGTTTCTTATTGATATTCTTTCTTTTCATATTCCATTTCTTCTTCTTCCTTTTTTTTTTCTTTTTTTAGGCATGTTCAAAGTTTCAACACAGAGATTACAGCCTTTCTTATTACGTTGCTTGGCTCCACAAATAGAAGGAAGAGAGAAAGTAGATAGCTACATCGTAGCAAGCGCTCTTTTTTTTTCCCTAATTGATCAAAAAAATTTGGGTGGACTCAGTTTTAGTCACTACTACGGGTCAATGTAGATTTTAAGGATTATAGGTCATTTTTAGAAGTACTTACACATCACTCATTAATATAACTTTCACAACAACAAATGAATTGAATACACAATTTTTTATGTGAAAATATCCTATTCTTACCAATTGAGTCAACTTATATTCGCAGCAAACGCTGAAGTAGCAACTTTCTAGTTTAAAATTACTACTGTCGGGCTAAAGTAGAAGTTTTCAGCTAATAAAGTAGTTCCGCTGATTTATTCCGCATTAATATTTTTTTATTTGGGTTATATTCGAGCTCCCCCCCCCGGGGGGCATTTTAGGTTGGAAATGAATTTCTCAGCTACGGGGAGTATTGGCCTATTAACTTTTTTTAAAAATTTTTTTGGAGTGCGAATCCAAGATTTTATCTTAATAAAGAGAAATATACAAGATTTGGATCAGCATCCACACTCAATTTCTCGTTCTGTGCATGTTATTACTCTAATTTCTTTTAATATGTTCAATTTTGGATTTAATTCGTGTTTAATTTCTTGTGCTGCGCTACACGAATTCGGAAAAGTAATGCACTTTTGTTGGGGGGGAAAGGGAAAAGAGCATACTAAAACCGATAAAGCATTTCATATTTATCTGATCTTACATGTATAATTGGTTTGTACTTATATAGTCATTATCATTAAACAGGAAACAGTAAAGGAACGGACACTGGATATTACCAAGAACAGGACCACGATTGCTTCTGTCAATGGAACTCACGCCCCTCCCCTGCTAAATGCGAGCATAAACAATAAGCCTAGCGAGTTAGGGAGGCTTGAAGCAAGAATGTGGCAGGCTCTACTGGAGATTAGAGGAGCTACCAATGCAAATCAGTCGTCATATGATCCTGACTACGTACCCACAGGCCCCATGTACTGGAACGCCAATGCCTTCCATAGGTACGCCGCCCTTTCTGCCCTGGATTGTTCAGTTTTTTGTAAGGTCCTGCTGCGGAATACAAAATATCGGCATATCTAGTTGTAGTTGATATTTTGGAAAGCCTATCTAACCGTATAGAGCTTAAGGTTACATGATGGTACTCAAACTCGTAGTAGTATTTCTTGGTGGTTTCTTCCAATCCCCACCTTCCCCGGATCTTTTGGATGTATGCTGTGAATTATGATTACTCCGATTCCTGCCAAATATGGTTTTTTTTTTTAATTTTTAATTCTCCGGCCATTTTCAGGAGCTATTTGGAAATGGAAAGGCAGTTCAAGGTGTATGTGTACAAAGAAGGCGAGCCTCCTATTTTTCACGATGGTCCTTGTAAAAGCATATATGCTATGGAGGGGAATTTTATCCATCAGATGGAGATGACCAAGTTTAGGACCAGGGACCCAAATAAAGCACATGTTTACTTCCTTCCGATCAGTGTGGCAGAAATCGTCCACTTTGTAAACGAAGGCAAATCGAAGGATCACTGGAAACCAATGAAACAAACAGTCAGGGGTTACGTGGACCTTGTTTCTAGAAAATACCTTACTGGAATCGAAGCCTTGGAGCAGATCATTTCATGCTTGCTTGCCATGATTGGGTAAATTGAGATGAACCATTTACGAATTTTTCTTTACCATTTGCCTGTCTCTCGAGCTGCCCATCATCCCCTTGCATGGTCTCAAATCTATCCAGAAACTTAAAAGGTCGAAAGTTTGATTGCAGATTGCACATTGCAGGGGCCTGAACTTTCCACATCAGTTCCTGAGCTGTATAGTAACTCCATTCGTGCCCTGTGTAATGCTAATACCTCTGAAGGATTCCATCCTCGAAAAGACGTTTCTTTTCCAGAGATACACCTTCCTCGCGGTACAATACAAGGCTTAGTCGGTGGCCCATCACCCTCAAAGCGGCGAATCCTGGCATTCTTTTCTGGAGGGCTTCATGGCCCTATTAGGCCTGTACTTTTCGAGCACTGGGAAAATAAAGATGAGGACATCCAGGTTCACAGGTACTTACCAAAAGGTGTTTCATACTATGGGATGATGAAGAGCAGCAAGTTCTGCATCTGTCCTAGTGGTTATGAGGTTGCGAGCCCAAGATTGGTGGAGGCACTTTACACTGGCTGTGTCCCTGTAATCATCAAGGACCATTATGTGCTGCCATTTAGTGATGTTCTGAATTGGAAGACGTTCTCGGTTGGAATTCCTGTGGAGGATATTCCGAACTTGAAAAAAATTCTTATGACTGTTTCTACAAGACAGTACATCAGGATGCAGAAAAGGGGTAAACAAATCAGGCGGCATTTTGAGCTTAATTTGCCTCCAAAGCGGTATGATGTGTTCCACATGATTCTTCATTCCGTTTGGCTCAGAAGGCTCAATGTTCAACTTCATGGGATGAGGGATCCCTAAACCGATTGGTTAACTTGGACCGTTGGAGTTGCATGGTTGTGCATGGCGGCTGTATGTTAATAAATGTTATGGCTTGGCACTCATCTTCCTGGATGTATTGCTAATATTTCAGATCATTAGACTGTTATCCCTACAGATAAAGCCAAAGCTTTAATGTAAACAGTAACTAAGGGTGTTTTCCTTCCTATAAGCTATAGACAAGAAGGCTCCTGGGATTAGTCTGGTGGCATGGTACTGTTGAAGATGGGGCATTGCCCCTAGTTCGAATCTCGCTACCAACAAGTTGCAGGGGGTGGGGTATTAGTTTACGGGGTCCACTCCCTGCGGGAAACCTCTAAAAATTGTATAGCCAACAGCGTTACTATCCATGATTCGAATTTGCCAATGTATAATGGAGTTTATTTTCTCTTCGTCTTGTGCTCCCGGGGGGTGTTTGCTCCTCAGGGGTGGGGAGAAGGGGATGATGAATATTTGCCTCTTATATATCAAATCGCTATAATATATTTTCTACAAAACTCTTAAACATAGCAATTTAAATGGGCTCTTTGTTACGGGTTTGTGAAAATGATTGGTTGTGCATTACGGTTGGGCTCACAGCCGTAGTATATATATATTATATTTTTTTGGGACTTCCTTTTTGTGTTTTATACAAAACAGGTGTACATGGACTATCTGTCCACAGTTCATGTGAAATGATCCATGTAAGGGAACATGGTTCATGATAAAGTGTCCTGGATGGCATCAATTTGCACGAGGTTTTAAAAATCAATAAAAAATAATACTTTATTGCTTATTTTTTGTGTTGAACAAAATCAGTACCTTATTCCTTATTTTCTAGAATGATGCACACGACAAATAGATGATTCAAAATGGTAGCCTGATATTGAACTTTAATTATGTAAAACAGTGAATATATGAAAAATTAAGCTTTAAGTACGAAAATTTGTAAACAAGGAAAAAAAAAGCACCTATACATATTTTAAAGGAAAGATAAAATTGGCTTGCCTAAGATAAATAAAAATAAGAAAGATTCTATTGAACTAAAAGCTTTGTACACAAAATTGTCCAAATCTCTCCTACACAAATTCAATATACGGTAAATTAATATACTATTCTATTAGCTACCATTTCTAATCAACTGGGGGAAGCAAATTGGGTACGTGAACTATCATTAAATGTTTCGTCCTGAGATTAGGTTTACATTGCAATAAATTAATTTGTATCTAATTGCACCAATATCTAATCCTTTGTCATCTAACTAAATATATATGTGATTATTAGCAACCTCTACTAGGGCTTTGTAATTTTATTTTAAGTAATATGATATTGCTTTTTCCTTATCAAAGAAACAAAAATTAGTCTTCTGGACTAACTAACTCTTTTCCAAATCCACAAGGAAGATAATAAATGAGCTAGTGCGTGCATAGGTTGTCAAGGCATTTGGCTTCTTTTTTCAAATATAGTAAAAAAAAAAAAAAAAGTACCCACTTATATTTGACGGGAAACATGAAAGCTTTGTTGTATATTTTCATAAGATGGTTATGTAAGTTGATTGATGTGGGGTTCTTCATTAACTTGAAATTAATAAATCGTTATTCAATTCAATTCCTAAAATTGGCAGAAGATGTGAACCTACGAGGAGTTACGCCCATTGATGATTCCAAAAAAATGCACTGCTTTCTGATTTTTACCGCAGAATCTGCATGAATAATAAACAAGCTGGGAGTATAATAAAACAGCTCCATACGATATGAGCAGAGTGGCCAACATAATTAAAGTTTATGTTTACTTCCTACCGATTAGTGTGGCAAAAATTACCCAATTTAATTTGTTTACGATGGCAAATTCAATAATCATGGGCAATGTCACAAAACATTAAGGGATTATAGCATCCTTGTTGCTGGAAAAATCCTTATTGCAACAAAAATCTTTCCACAACTTTACCTGTTCCCCCCTCCAGATGCGGTGCACATAATTCACAAGAAATTACGTTTTCGTGACGTTTAATTTGATTTGGAATCCTTAATTTGCTAATAGCTGGCTTCTTGGAAGAGGTTGCTTTTGGTTTGCTCCACGTTTTAGCCTTGATGTTAAATCTCTGATGGACAAACGATAGACAAAACTTGAGACCAAATATGTGTAGAAAAAAAAATTTTTTAGAACTTTCGCTAAATTAGGCTTAAAGATCCTCGAAGAGTCGGAGCTTTCATATGGAATACATTTGGGAAGTGCAGAGACATCATAACACTATAGTCTATAAAAATATAAATTGAAAAATAAAAAAGACATTTACAAAGAAATATACTTGCACCAATTTAACTCTACATACTCAAAACGATTTCTTATAAATTCTATATTTTTCTGAAGTTCTTCTCAACTTGGTACTAAAACCGTTAACTTGTACTGATAATTATAAAAATCATATCAAAATAAATAAAGAAATCATACCCCACTCTATCATAATCACAAAGAGTAAAAAATAACCAATTTTAACTTATTATAATTTACAAATAAAAAATGGCATTGTCATCCAAACAATGAGTAAGAGTGAATATTGGAGGAAAATGAAAGAGAAGAAAGTGACTTTTGTTTCTTTTATTTTTTTAATTTTTGAACTCCATTTATTTGATATGTGAATTATGTATCAAGTAAAGATTATTATATTCTTTTTACAATTATTAAGAGAGGCATGTGATGTTTTCAAGATTTTATGGGTGCCAAGTAATATTATAAGAAACCTCAAGGGAGGTTTCTGATATTATCCCTTTAGGATGTAATGAAAAGAAGGTTCACCATACAATTAGAAAGGAAGGTATCCCTTGAAAGACGGTTAATTTAGACTGCCGACTCTGAAGTTTAGAAAAAAAAAGTAAAAAACGTCCAAATCTCTTTTGGAAATATATATAAATATCTATGCATGTATGTATATGTAAACATGTATTCGCTTAATTCAATGGAATGGAAAGTGAAATCTCCATTAGACAGTGGGAGACGTGCAAATCTGGACTTTACCATAACTATTAAATTTACAAAAAAAAAAATCTCACTTTTCGATATTTAACATTCTTCCTTCCCATCCCGCAGGAAAAGAATCCAGAGGGAAAACTTACAGAACCACAGGGAAAACTCTGCGCTTCGCGTGATATGCCATCCATCTTCAATTCAATATCACCCTTCCCATCATCCCCTACACGAAGGCTTACAGTCTGATCGGTCGAGCAGGTCCCAAAGACACAAGAAGTATGCGGGATTATACAGAACTTTTCGCAGGCCCATTCTTTTCGATGCTTCGCCTGGTTGTGGTGGCACTAATTGCTACCACTGCAATATTGGCTATAACCAGCGGTAGAATGCCGCTTACTGAGTACCGGAAGGCATATCCTCAGTCGAGAGAGCCGGACGGTGGCCGTGTAAAAGAAGTGGCGTCAAATATTTCTGTTCACACCCAGCCAAGAGAAGATGGTGATTATCACGTAAGGCCTCTCTTACTTGTACAGTTTCATAATCCACTTCGACCCATCAAAGATGCAAATCAAAAACGTCATGAATGCGTGCATTGCTTTACCTGTCCATCCACCGACTGCAGACGGAATGCGAATTAGCAAAGAAGTCTTCAGGCTTGCAGTTCTAAACTTGTGGTTGAATCACGTCTTGTAAACTGGCACAATCGGGACTCTTGTTCCTGCGGATTTTGCAATTTTTTCAAACGTCTATGAAACTAATTTTAAGTATTACAAGAATATTTTCTCCCTCGCTCCCTTGCATCGCACGTTTTCATGTTTTTTGGCACACTTTTTCAGTCGATATTCTTTTGGTTATGTTATGTGTAGCTTCAGTTGTGGGCAAGGTTGTATGTGTCTTGTATGTCAAGCACGATGGATAAATTAAAAGAGCCCTCTAATGCAAATTTTGGGGTGTGTGTATATATATATGTGTGTGTGTGTGTGTGTGATTCTTGAGTAATTCCATGTAGAATGCGTAGGAAATCTGAAAAAGTTTGTCAAGTTGATCATTGACCGAATAATATGCATTAATTGTTGCCTCTTACACTTCCGCGCTTGTGAGTTGCTGATCGGTAATAACTGGAATTTCAACAGCTAAAAGAGGATGACGGGCTTCATAATATCACCGGTGACGGGCTTCATAATATCACCACTGTCCCACGATCCAAGCAAAAGTACAGCAACCTAGAGATCTTAGAAGCCGGCCTCGCAGAAGCTCGAGCTGCAATAAGATACGCCAAAATTGGACAAGAAGCACCTCACGAGGACTTTGTCCCTGACGGTCCAATGTACTTGAATGCTACAGCCTTCCGCAGGTATTCATTCTCTCTCTTTTTTTTTTGGGCCCCGGGGGGTTTGTTTGGGGGGGGGACCTTAGTTTGTTTCAATTTCCATCTAAATTTGAAGGAATATCGTTAATTTAGAAAGGAAAAAGATAAATAAGCAGTGGGCATATTTTTTAACCTTTTTTTTTTTTATCTCACGTACATAATATGAAAGAAAATAGTGCTATAAATAATTTTTTTTTCCAAAAAATTATTCCAAGTAACCTATTGAGTGTGTGTTTGATCTCACTTCTTTTAACTCCCCTTTTGAACTGCAGGAGCTATTTGGAAATGGAGAAAAGATTTAAAGTGTACATCTACGAAGAATGGGATCCCCCAGTTGTCCATTATGGGCCCTGCAAGCATACATATGCTATCGAGGGGTTATTCATACAAGCACTGGAAGTTAGCCCCTTCAGGACGACGGATGCAAGCAAAGCTCATCTTTACTTCCTCCCATTCAGCGTGACAATGATAACGCAATTCGTTTATATCCCTGAATCCCATGAATGGAACCTCATGAAAAGTTTTGTTGCAGACTATGTCAATACCATTTCAAGCAAGTACCCTTACTGGAATCGAAGCCTCGGAGCTGATCATTTTATGCTTGCTTGCCATGACTGGGTAAGTAATCCACTACTCATTTAAGCGACTGAGGTTTTGATTATAGAGTCGTAAAAGTTCTTAATTCCCTAGAAATGGTTGCGTTGCAGGGGCCTGAACTATCTTTTGAAGTCCCGTATCTGTACACCAAGTCCATCCGAGCTTTATGCAATGCAAATACCTCCGAGAGGTTTGAGCCCTCCAGAGATGTCTCCATCCCTGAAATCCTCCTCCCGCAGGGCACAACCAAAGGCATGATAGGAGGTCCATCGCCATCCAAACGTTCAATATTGGTGTTCTATGCAGGAGGAAATCACGGTCCTGTTAGGCCAATTCTTCACGAGTACTGGGAAAACAAGGATCCCGATGTTCAAGTCCATCAGTACCTTCCCAAGGGTGTTTCGTACTATGGGATGATGAGGAAGAGCAAGTACTGCCTCTGTCCCAGCGGGTATGAAGTAGCAAGCCCGAGGACGGTGGAGGCATTGTACATGGGATGTGTCCCTGTCCTCATCAAGGAAGGGTTCGTGATTCCCTTCAGTGATGTCCTGGATTGGAAGACATTCGCAGTGGTCATCCCAGTTCAGGATATTCCCAACTTGAAGAAAATCCTAATGGCTATTCCTTCAAGGCAGTACATAAAGATGCAGCGCAGGGGAATCCAAGTGAGGAGACATTTTGAGATTAATACACCTCCAAAGCCTTATGATGTCTTCCACATGATTCTTCACTCTATCTGGCTCAGAAGACTCAATTTCAGAGTGGAAGATGCCGGTGAATCCTGACTCCATTATCTAGGGTACTGATCAATATTAAACGTGATTTTGATGATTTGGAAGGGCAGAAGTGAGGTGGATGTAGAAAGGACAAAGATACTGAGAAAGTTAATTTTGTTGATGAATAGTAGGGGCTGAGTTATTATTGTTTTAATGAGTAATTTCATATTGAAAGCGATTCATTGATTATGGTACCCGAATTGTCAAGAAACTCTGTTTCTGTTTTCTGTTTTCTTCTGGTTCGCAATAAAAATTATCATGAACATTTATCTGTAAGCTTCTTCTTTTTTTTTTTTTTTTTTTGGGTGGTGGAAGAAGGTCATGCCATTACGTTCACAAGAGACACGAGTGCTGATTTTCTATGTGTGTCAAAAGAAGTAATATTCAGTCCCGTTAAATAGTAGCCCTATAGAATTTGGTCCTTAAAATTAAAATGGTCTCAAAAGATAAGATTCCTGTGTGGGCCGGTGGTTACTACGCGTCAGAACTATGTACGCTGTCAGCAAACATGTTTTTCATGTTTTTTCTCCATGCAAGACAGCTTTTTCATCCCATGAAGACGAGTTTAACATTAACAGAAAGATTTAAGGGATAATTTCAGAAAGCTCCCTTGAGGTTTGTAGGAATATCATTCGGTGCTCTTAAATTTTGAAAAATCTCATCTACCACCCTTATTTTCAACTTTTTATAACTTTATCAACCCATTTCAAAATGTATCATTTAAAAACTCATTTGGGTGAGATAAAATATTTTTATTCCAAAATTACCTTTTCTTGTGAACCTTTAGTTTTAAATCCTTAACAGTTACAACATAGTAATTAGGTTGAAAGGTCTTTTACAGTTTTTGAAGTTATCGGTCTAGACAAGAAATTTAAAAAAAATGTTAGAATTAGAAGAAAATAGCATTTTGTACTTTGAAAATGCCTCAAATAAATTTGTAAATGCATTGTTAATCATTTATGTTTCTCTTTTTCTTTTAAGTCATCAATTTGGACAAAAAATTAGGACATTAAAACAATTTCAAATAATGTACAAACTTCTAAATTCATCCAAAACAATTTTGTAATAAAAAAAACTAATTTTATACTTTTGAAAATGCCTCAAATAAATTTGTAAATGCATTGTTAATCATTTATGTTTCTCTTTTTCTTTTAAGTCATCAATTTGGACAAAAAATTAGGACATTAAAACAATTTCAAATAATGTACAAACTTCTAAATTCATCCAAAACAATTTTGTAATAAAAAAAACTAATTTTATACTTTTGAAAACACCTCAAATTAGTTTATAAATATAATTTTAGACATTGTGTCTATTTCTAATATTCAAGCCATCAGTCTATACAAAAAAATTAGAAAGTTTAAAATTCTTAATTTTTAAAACTCCTTAAATTAATGAAAGCACTTTACAGTGAATGAAATATTTTTTTTCAGCTTCAACAATCTTGAACATAATTTTAAATAATAATATTTTTTATCTTAAAAATACCTACTGACATAATTTATTCTATTACAATTATACTTTCACACCGTTTGTCTTTATTTTCAAGCTTTTAGTAATGTATCTTCACTCTTGAAAAAATAATAGAATAACATAAGGGAAATTTTGGCATGAAAACATTTGCTTCCTCCAATTATGAGTTTCTTAATAATATTTTTTGAAATGGGTTTACAAAAAAATTAAAAATAAGGGAGATAGATGAGATTTCTCAAAGTTAAGATAAACCTCAAGTGAGGTTTCTAAAATTATCCCAAAGATAAAATTTGTTTGAATCGTACCATATCATCAGGAAAAAAAAAGGAAAAAAGAAAAGTAGAATTCATCTCCATCAGCAACTATTTATTTTCTCAATTCAGGAGCAGCAGGGAGTTTCTCGAGATAAAAAGAGTGAAGCCGTTGGCCATCTGCTCCGCTCATTTTCATTTTAGGGTTTGTTTGGTACGGTGTAATTTGTTTTCCTCATGAAAATATTTTCCAAGAAAATAATCAATTTCCACGTGATTTTCAGTTGTTTGATTTGTTAACTATGTGAAAAATTTTCCTAATAACTGGAAAGCATGATTATTGCTGAAAAGTAGATTAACCAACGGATGACAACAACTTCTGCTGCCTCTATCCTCTACCACCGTCCCCACATGAGCAGCACAAGTCTCAGACTCTTATTCTCTACCGCAGTCATGCCATCGGTCTTAGAAATCAATCTGATTGTCCCAAAAAAAAAAAAGAAGGAAAAAAAAAAAGCTTGGACCTTCGATCCTTTTAACTCTCATGGTTTAGTCTCCCAAGATCCATCCCACTCAATTTGATGAACTTCCTATACTGCAATCAGTCAGGACAGCTCTTGCCACTCAAGGTGAACTGGTGATGTGCGTGGAAAGTTTTGGGCAGACACCGGGGACGCACGATGAACTTGGAAAATAACTTCAGTACTTCAAATTGTGAAGTTGTTTTACACCATCCAATGTAAAATTATTTCCATGAAAAGATTTTCTCCAGGCATAACCTAACCAAACACTGGAAAATGATGAAAATATTTTCTAGGAAAATACTTTCAGTCCAATCAAACACACCCTTAATGTGTACAGATTTCCTCTTGCTTGCCGCTTTCATGCCTTGATGGTGCTCCACCACCCTCTTGAAGGGCCGACGGCCCATTCTCTCATTCATTCTATGGCCCAACGGACTGAACAACCAAACTGAAAAAAAAAAAAAAAAAAGGCCAGAGAGCGAAGAAGTTGCCCCGTTGGATGGATGGATGGGGCCCGCCCATATATTTCCCCCACATCAACAGGAATTGATATTCTAAACGGGACCTAGGATTTTCAGCTTAGGGTTAATGTTCTTCCCAGTCTTTTATATCCTCCTGCAAATGCAATGGCAGCCGAAGAAGGATAAGGCCCCACCTTCGTCCACGAAGCCAGCCAAGTCCGCCGGAAGCAGAAGAAGTGGAGCAAGGGAAAGCAAAAGGAGAAGGTCAGCAATATCGTGCTCTTTGGAAATACATATATATATATATGCCGCCTATGACAGAAACTGCAAAGTACAACGCCAAGCTCCTTGCCTCCGCCGTCCTTTCCGACTGTCGACACGAGCAAAATGATATAGTCTCTTCTATTTCATATCAGGGAGATCAAAGACGAGAGGTAAAAGAAATAAAAATTTATTGGGCAGGAAATTTTGGGATAAAGAATTGAGAAAATGGTGGTGAACCTTGTAGTTTGAATTTTGAGGAACTATGCTGACACTTCATTTACCCCTGCCTGTTTGTCCAACCACGGTAAGAAAGCGCAGCGGAGCATTTCGGATTAAAAAAACTTCCATGTGGCAACTTTTTTCCTAGGTGCCTGGTTTTCCATGCACGGCGAGTTGGCAACAGTTCCCAGCTACGTGTCCCTCCCATGGCAGTTAAGCTCCACGTGGTAATCCCGATTACACTCACCAGCCATGTGTCCGCATAGAACAACTTAAGTAGCGCACGCCAAATATAAGAACCAAGAAATATTAATTAACGTTCTTGCGGGTCATTTAAGTATCAGAATTTATTTTCTTTGAACTCTTAAGGTTTGTCATTTTCACTGTCATATATTGAAGGAGGAGGTAGCTATGGCGTCGAGGCAAGCAGCGAAGGAAGAGAGAGCTGAGGCAGCTGCGAGGGTGGCTGCAGATGAGCTGAGTGATGTGAATAAAGAGAACAGGGAGCGTGAAGGAGCAAGGATCGAGGACGAGCCGAGGTTCCGTGATGATCAGGGGGAAGGAGAAGAGCGAGGTACTGGGTTTCTTGGTGGTATATTGAAAACGGTTCAGGGTACCCTCGAGCATGCCAAGGAGGTTGTGACAGGCAAGACTCATGAGGCTGCCGAGGGGGCGAGGGAAACCACAGAGGAAGCTTTTGAAAAGGCTCGGGAGACAAAGGACGCTACCTCTGAGAGGGCTAGGGAAGGTGCGGAAAAGGCAGGAGAGTACAAGGATTACACTTCCGAGAAGGTGAAGGAGACGAAGGATTCCACAGTGGGCAAGTTGGGGGAGTACAAGGATGCTGCTACCGAGAAGGCCAAGGAGGCCAAAGATACTACTGCAGAGAAGGCAAAAGAAGCCAAAGACGCGACAGCGCAGAAAGAGAGCGAGTATGCAGACTATGCAGCTGAGAATGCAAAGCAGGCGAATGACAAGGTGCTGGGAAAAGCGAGTGAATATAAAGATTATGCAGCTGAAAAGGCCAAGGAGACTAAGAACACTACGGCACAGAAGGCGAGCGAGTACAAGGACTCTGCGGAGGAAAAAGCAAAGGAAGCAAAGGATACGACAGTGGAGAAAGCTGAAGAGTGTAAGGACTACACAGCTGAGAAGGCCAAAGAAGGGAAGGACACTACAGTCAGTAAGCTGAGTGAATTGAAGGATTCCGCAGCCGATGCTGCTAGGAGAGCTATGGATTACTTGACTGGTAAGAAAGATGAGGCCGAAGAGAAGGTGGCAGAGACCAAAGAAACGAGCAAGGTGAGCCGCTTATAGTCCATGTCCATGCTCAGCTTGTTCGCTTATCAGCGTACTCTTTAGTGGTAGCATCTGTTTATTATATAGTGTTAGAATAAATAAATTATCCCGAGATATTATATCGACAAGACACAAATATTTGTACTTGATTTATAATAAAATAGATGACTTCGTCGTCCTTCTGTTGTTTTTATGCCTGCCTTGGTGTTATTAGTTACTAAGGTTTAGTTTAGCTCCTAATTATCAAGTACAACATAATTCAGATATTCCTTTCTGTGGAAATATCTTTTTTCCCCTTTTTAATTTGCCATACTGCTAATCTATTAAGTTCTATTATACATTTGTACATAGGAGAAGTATCAGTTGACTGAGGAGGAAGCAAGAAGAAGAATGGAAGAACTAAGGCTCAAGGAAGGGGGAGTTTGGGATGAAGATAGACAGAGGGCAGAGGCAGATGGTGAAACAGCAGCTGACAGGTCGCTATTTCTGTTTGTGCCGCCTCTAGAATGATGGGATTCCAGTTTTGTAAAATCGAAATCAGTCATGTTAATTAGTTAATCAAACTAGCAATTGCTGTTTAAGATACAGTAGTTAATTGTAATTGTTGTGTGATTTGACAGGGGAAGTGCTGCGGGGACTAACATCTTCAGCGCAATTGGCAGCGTAAAGGATGCTATCAAGGACAAGTTTGCGCATCCATCGGACACAAAGGCGGAGACGGGTGCAGCCCGAGAATACGGTGGGACAAAGAGAGCTGTGGATGTCCAAAAAACTCCAGCTGGAGAGGCAGCGTCGTACTTGAAAAATGCTGATCAGATGACTTCATCCGGGCAGACTTTCGACGACCCTGGAAAACTGGATGAGGAAGGCGTAGGGGTGATCAGGGTGGGGCGTGTGAGAGACGAGGGCAAGGGCAGGGCTTAATGCAGCTATGGAGATTTTTGGGCTAGATTTTGGTTGTGGTTGGGTGGATGTCAAACTGTCTTTCTTTCACTCATTGGAGATACTCCATGGCTTTTTATCCTTCGATTTCCTGACATGCTTTTGTTGGTCATGTCTGATCTGGTGGTGAATCAGTAGTTGAATTTTGGTGCATATGCCTCTGATGAATCGTCTCTATTTCAGTTTTCTTATACTGGCATGATCTCCATTTCCGGGTCTGGCGGCCAAGCATATAGTCCTGGTAGTTTCTGCATACAGCAAAATCGACCAGTGCGACTGACCTTTGTCTTCATTTTTCTTTTTCCTTTTGCCCTCTTGTTATCAGTCGTCTGCTTAATTATTAGTACATATCCCAAGTAGCTTTTAGTTGTTGTGCCTCACTGTCTTGTTCCTGGTCTCCGGCGTTCAACGTTTGATAATTCCATGAACGTGATCCTCCCGAAAGGCCCAGTTGTATCCTGCTAGGAAACACTGTCGAATGGTCTTGGGCTTCGAGTCCGGAGGTTGGTTCCAAGCCCTTCGCGCTACTATTTTCTTGATGTCTTCATTTTAATTTGTCCTAATTAGAAATCGAATTGGTTCAGTGATATGTACGCGTAAATTAAAACAGAATTCTATAGTGTAAAATGACTAAAGATCCGAATGATTCATGCACTCCGAAATTAATGCAGAGGATGACGTGTTTATTTTTATTTGGATCTGTGTCCGTCCAGTGGACACTGTATAACTCATTGTCATATAGTGTTTGTTTTTATTTGGATCTGTCTAACGGGTGTCCGTCCGTTCAATACACACCGTATAACTCAAATGTCATATTTTTTTGAAATATAAGACTAATTAGAAAAAGTAAATAAATAGAAGTTAGAGTAAGTAAGATTAAATGGGAAAGTATATGAATGCGTGGAAGTGTAACAACTGATAGTATGTGTGTACACACGATAGATTAGTTAAATTTTAGATTTATTAACGTGTGTTCAATAAGTATCCATTAAAACAACCCTCATATTTTGTAGTATCAATGGACTAAATAGGGTTTCAAATTCTCTGTTTCCAAAATTCTTTTTATTCTCGTGTCCCATAACATCAATAACTGTCACGTATTCATGACATTAACTTACATGAGATGATATTATGGGACAAGCGACAGAGAATTTTGGAAACAAAGGATTTGAGCAGCTCGACTTGGGAATGTAATGTTTCGTGATCTCATCTAGTGTATTATACCGCCTTCACGATCAGTCAAACTTGGCAATGAAAAGTTGTCCTCATCAGTAATTCGAGCTAATCTTGACCTTAAATACTCTGCTACTCAATTCAAGTTGCTTCCGGGCTAGTCAACTTTTGCGTTTTTTAAGTTAAAGGTGCAAATGCAAGGTACTTCGACACTTGTCCTGGATATAATCTTTGCTGAAAATGAAAACGATCTCACAAATACACCGTATATAAGATTATGATCCCCCCTTGCCTTTTTGGATGTTGATCTTATCCCTATACTCTTTAACAATATAGCATGACGACATTTCCAGGGCCTCCTTTGGATTTGATCTTTCAATGATTAATTATCACTCTTGTTCTATCCTTCGGATGAAAACAAAAGATGGAATTCTTCTTCTTACTTTCCTCGCTGGACATGAGTACTCTCGAAAAGATACTACTAGGCTTTTTTTTTTTTTTTTGGGCCCCTCGTTACTCCACCATCGAAATCCACAAGAGCGGGTGAGGATCAATCACCAATCTCTGTAGAAAATGTGGCATATCAGTTACCAAGTATAAAATGTAGATTTTGGTATTAATTCATTGGCCTCCTACGTTAACATTGTGTGAAATCGGACGAATCCTTGTCTTGTATTTATACACAAGACTCTCATATATGTGCCTCGTATTCTAAATTTATGGTAGGTTGAGTTTAAGATTTTGTTTTCTGACTAACACAAAAGCAAAAAAGAAAAAAGAAACATAAACATGGTTGTCTTTAATCAAAGGAATTGTAGTGCTTCTACAAAGGCGTTTAGTGCTTAACTAACTAATCAGTTAAATTTCAATTGAGATATAGGGGTGCTAGAATTAAGGTAAGAGTAAATGGTCAAAAAAGGTTACCAAACCTTTTAAAATTACATCAATTGATCACTAAACTTTTTTTTAGGGGGACCAAAAGAAGTTATTCACCTCTTTAAAACAACTCAAACAGATCATTCTGATGAGTTCAGTAGTTGATTGGGACAGAGACATTTATACTCTTTTCGATAAAAATTAGCTGCTAAACTTGCTTGAATGACGCTATTAACTCATTTTGAAGAGATGGATGACTTTTTTTTTTTTTACTAAGAAATAGTTCAATGACTAATCGGTGCAATTTTAAAAAGTTCGGTCATCTTTTTGGCCATTTTCCCTTAAGATGATAGAGAATAGGTTAATCATCAGTAGTAAAAAAGTAGTTAGAAAAGAAAAATCACGATACTATTTTCTAGTACATATACATGTTGGTTACCAAATTAGTCGTAATAAGAAAAGAAAATTTACTCACTCTGGTCTGGCAAAATTCTAGTAACATTTTATCCGCGGGGAAGGAGGGGGGGGAGACTAGGAGGATAGGACCGTGCAGGTTGCTCTATCTCCCGAGTATTATTGTCCCTCCCTGTTGATAAGCAAACTGTCCAAAGAAGAATTATTATGATCTTTTATTGAAGAAATTGTGACCGAAGAAGACAAAGGTCTAGTTGTCAAATTCAATCATAATTCGGCGAATCACATGAGAGCCGAAATGTGCAATTCAGGCTCCCGGGCCTACACCACTCTTTACAAAAATGTTTTTTTGGGGAATCTTCGAGGCAAATAATGCATGGAGATATAAGATTGCCAAAATCCGTATTTTGTTGACCAAGATTCAACTGATGTAAAAGAAGCCAACCATCCACTTGTTAAACGTTGGCCGGGTCTGCTGAAGAAGAAAATATACGGTACAAAAGCTGGAATTGTATGTGCCTCTTTTGTCGATTTGTCTTCCGCGATTACAAATTTTTGATGATATTTTAAAAATATGAACTTCACTGGAGTTATTACTGGAGTAAGAAATAAAAATTATTGATAATATTTTTGAAAAAAAAAACAAATGAACTTAATTGAATTTTAGGTGTATTCAATTGAGCATTTTAGGATGCGAGTATTGAGCATTTTATCTAACTTCTTCAATGGTCAAGGCTCTATGGGATTAGCCGTCTCTTTCTTCCTGAACGAGCAAAAAGAGGGACGAGTTTATTGGCAAAAGGAGCCTTAAAAATGGCATACTGCTAAAGGTACAGATTTATCTTTTGTTAACCAATTTAAAAGGCACAAACAGCATGATTTGGATAGTCGATTATTTGGGATAAATTTTTAACAATGATACTGTAAAACTTTTTTGATGTGATGTATGTGAGATAAAAAAAGTGATTGAAATTTGTGTCGATGATACAAGCTCAATTTTTTAGACCAAAAAGAGCAATCCAAACAAATATGCAGTGGAATTTGTCTTTTGGGCATTTTGTTCAGTTTATAATTTCATTACACCTTCTAAGCTTGGTATAAATTATGTGTGCTGATAGAAGCACCCTTTAAATAATAAAAAAAAAAATCCTTGCGAATGGGTGGTATTAACAAAGAGCAATTTTTTTATACACTGTCAGTGTATATACAAACGGATACAGATGTATGCCACATAATCAAATTTCAAATTTGAAATCCACCTTTTGTATAGGTGGCATTCATCTTCTATACCTGTTAGTGTAAAAAATCTACGACACTAACAGTGGATGAAAACTTAATCCATTAACAAATGCAGAGAAGAAACTTGCACACGTTGCCAACTTCTATATTTTGTACGTCTGCCCATCAGAAGATCACGGAGTAAAATATCCTTAATGCCAATTGCCAAAGAAATAGAAGTCTCTCCTAAATTGCTCTACTTATTCAACAAAAACGAAATGGGGTCAGTATATCTGTGATTGGCTAAATCAATCAGTTATTTCTTTGATCTAGTTTGGTCGAAATCTTGAACATCTTGATTAATACCGTCTAAATTTTTATTTTTGAAGAGAAAGCTATCGACATTTTTAATACCATCCGTTTTTGTTGTAAACTTTGACTAACAAATGATAAAATGGATGCATTTCATAATTTTTCAGTACAGGTTTTAAATATACTACTAGCCATACGCGGTTAAATCATAATAAGCACTAAGGGTGTTTTTGACAAAATAGAAGTATGAAATCTGGGATCTGAATCTATTAATTTACTAAATTGTTAAGTATTGAAATCTTAATATTTGAGCATATTCTGCATCAAGTAATAAGTGAACGGTTTAGCACCTAATTAATTAAGAGTCACTTGATTAATGAGTAAATCATACATGCATTGTTAGTATAGACACTAACTGTTAGTATATACACTATCACAATTTGATTAATGATACATAAGCTAAAATTGAGTTTTAAATTGAAGTTTAAATTAGTTGTCATGCACCTAATGTTGACAATATATACATTTTCGGTATATATAATTAAGATTAATTCTTAATTAATTAAGAAGTTTTATTTTTTATTATTAAACATGTTTTAATATGTCAAAATATGAATCCATTAAATTTAAGGGCTAACTTAAATTATCAAACAAGACTTAAGTAATGAAGATTTTAACCTAATCTTAGGTTAACCCCTGGAACTCTATTTTTTTGGCCATGCTTTGTGAAATGTGTGTTAAATTTTTTCAAATTAAAATTAAATTAGGAAATTACACAAATGGAAAAAAATTGACATAGTAGGTTATGAAATTATATAAATGAGAAAAAAAATTAACATAGTAGGTTTTGTGTGATTTATGCAATATTGACCCAGCTAGAAAAACCCTTTTGAAATAGCTCTGTTTGGGAATGAAATTTTTTGGGTGTTTGTATAAAATTCCATTATATCTTACTGTAGAAGTTGTAGAAAAAACTTTTGGAAATGAAGCTTTTTGCATATTTTGAAGATGGTATATTAAAAATTTTAAGAGTTTTTAGAGGGTTCCTATAGTTAAATAGTAAACAAACAAAATTTATACAAATTTGTTAAAAATTTGAGATAAGACTTTGAGAATTTTTAAAAGGTTCTCATAGTTAAAAGTATGAAATAAACAAATTACATACAAACTTGTTAAAAACTTAAGCTACCAAACAGGGGGATAACTTGCGTGGCCACTTGCCACACTTAAAAAAAAAAAAAAAATTGTTTGCTAGTGCACTGGTTTGGATGAAGGGGAATTCCTAAAGATTTCCATTTCAAAAGTCTTCATTTTTCTGTGAATCTTGTTAAATAAAAGTCAGAATATCCATGTCAGAATATGGCATCTCCTCCGTATCAATTTGCTGTGCGTGAATCTTCTGAACTAATTGAAGGCTCAAAATAGCAACTGCCAAATTATATATTGCGCAAGATAAGATACTGCTCCATGATGAGGTTGAATTTGGACAGTTATGAGGAGGACAAGTCCAGTTTTTCTTACAACTTATACATACCTAAGGTATCCGCTTCAAACTAAAACACCTCTGGACATCGAAATCTCACAGTATCACTGCCACAAACATTTTGTTTGGTAGAAATTATTTTCTACATCTCAATCACCGTCCGATGCCATGAAAGAGAAATCACAGCCACAAATACCCCTTATCAGATATTGCAGAAATCTGGGTCCCTCTTGATTTTTTTCCCCCCCACTTCATTACTACCAAGTCCATTTTTATAATTTTTGGAAAACTCAAAAACTGCTGTCTTTGTTTGAAAGACAAAAAGACATTCTCATACGATGCACCGAAGCTTTAACATAGCCAGCTTCCAATCCATCGAAGCCTCGCCGGAATCGTGTGTCCATTCCCACCACAGACCTTGAACCGTCACACGCGCACACACACCAGTTGCAATTTTACTAACCACTGCCGTCATGCCACGTGTGGCCGTGGTCACGTACGTGTAGCCGGAGAAAGCATAATTTGGTCGCATATTTGTGTTTGGTACAAATTATTTTCTAAAATCTCAATCACCGTCATTAAATGCTATGAAAGAGAAATCACGAACACACATACCCCGCACCATATATTGCCCAAATCTGCGCCCGTCTTGATTTTGTTCCTTCATTACTACTAAGCCCCTTTTTCCTTTTAATTTAATTTTTGGAAAACTGATGTCTTTGTTTGAAACTTCAAAGACAACAGGACACTCATTAAACGATCCACCGAAGCCTTAACATAGCCAGCTTGGCAGCTTCCATCGAAGCCTCGCCACAATCGTGTCCTAAGTCGTCTCTGATCCCACCACAGACCTCGTACGCGTCTGTGACGCACGCAACACTCACAGACAGAGTAGCAGTCCAGTTGCAATTTTAGTAACCACTGTCCTTATGCCACGTGTGTCCATGTGGTCACGTATGCGCAGCTAGAGGAAGCACAATTTGGATCCATTAAACAAATAAAAAGGTCAAAAATATATGAAACAAGAAAAAGTGCCACCTCTCTCTCTCCACAAGCCTGTTGTGTTACATTTACATATTTACATGGTCACCGTGCACCTACCCGCTCACATCTATACACCGTCTCCATTTTTTTCATGAGAATAGGAAATCAAATATTCCTTTTTAAATTAGGTGATTTGAGTACTTTGTATATAAGGAAATAGAGAATTTGGTGATTGTGCGGGTTCTGTGAACTTTGGTCTTTGTCATTTACTGACAAGTTAAAACAAGGGGGGAGGAGGACGAGGAAAAGAAGAGTAACGTAAGAAAAAGTGCACAGAAGCAGGGCAGGGCGGGGCGGAAGACAAAGGCGTCAAAGGGCGCCGGCGGCGGCGGCGGTTGTTGAAACTTGTTAAGAATTGTGATTGATGGTTATGGCGACGAGAGGATTGGTGGTGTACTTGTTAACGGGTTTTTCGGTGGCTGTTCTTTCTGTGTTGTTCCTTAATAACAACAGCCCTTCAAATGGTAATGTTGCGCTTTCGCCACCATCTTTTCTTTTAGCGTCTTCTTTGAACTCCGCCAATGTTTTGCAACAACATCCCCTCGGATCTGAATCAAAAGTTTGGCCCGTACGTCTCTCTCTCTCTCTCTCTTCCTTGTCTTCTCCACATGCACATGTTGTTTTTCATGGATATGTGGCGCTCAACATCATCGAACATTGTTGTTGTTTTCATTTGGCCCCTACGTTTTGTGTTTGTGTAGAGATTGCGAGTATTTTGCTCTCTTAGTTGCTTACTCCTCCTGGTTGCAGGAGTTGAAGTTTAGTTGGAGAATCGTACTGGCAACAATAATAGGATTCCTGGGATCAGCATGTGGAACTGTGGGAGGTGTTGGTGGGGGAGGCATTTTTGTCCCCATGCTTACTCTCGTTGTGGGGTTTGATACTAAGTCTGCTGCTGCCATTTCTAAGTGTAAGCACTCCAGCACTCCCCTTTTTTTTCTAAATTTCTCTCCTAAATTTGCAGTCTTTGTTCTCTTCAGAGAAAGCATGAATTTTGCAATTCAACAGTAAATTCCAGGATATCTAGGACTCTAGTCTCTGTCCTTTTCATTATTTTTTGGGGCTGTCTAATTCATCAAGTTGGTATGGATTGTGTAATTCATCAAGTTGGCATGTGTGACAGGTATGATAATGGGAGCATCGGCATCATCAGTTTGGTACAATCTCCGAGTTCCTCACCCATGCAGAGAAGTTCCGATTATTGACTATGAGCTGGCCCTACTATTTCAGCCCATGCTTATGCTTGGCATCACCATTGGTGTGGCTCTAAGTGTGGTCTTCCCGTATTGGCTCATCACTGTACTGATCATCATTCTTTTCATAGGTGTGCTTTCTTGTGCCCCGTCTGCAGTTTTTTTTCTCGGCAGTTTCTTCTTAATATGAAGTAAATGCAATAAGCCAGTAGGTCAGTTAGTATAATTTATAGTTTGATAATTGGTTCAGTTGACATCGCGCAACTAAGACTTGGAGGGTTATTAAACAATTTATCGTTCCTTTCCATTCAAGCATTCAATTTAAAAACTTGTAAGAATTTGTGGCCAATCATTGTTGGTTTCTTAAGTTCTGCTGCAATATTGGCAATAGGTACTTCCTCGAGGTCTTTCTTCAAGGGGATTGAGATGTGGAAGGAAGAGACCATCATGAAGGTTTGTTTTTCAGCCAAATTGTGACTCATGTTGTTTCGAAAAATTCTTGCAATTAAGTGTCAACTCAAGATGAACTAGCGCTGCAATAGGCGAAGTGACGTTAATAACATTAGACGATTACGTCTCTCTAAAACTCATGATTTGGGTGCTGGTGAATAAAAACAAACTTGTTTCCTATCACATCAACCATTTTAACTGTTATTTTTTTGGGGGTAATCGCAGAAAGCAATTGCAGAACAAGAAAAGACTGTAGTTAATTCTCGCGGGGAACGTAAGTTTTCCAACAAACCTCTGAATTTGGTAAAATTGAAAATTTTCATTGGATTTGGCAAAGTCCAGGGAAAATAACATTTTCTTCTGATGAGAGCTTACCACCTTCTTTTGGTTCTTCATATTTCACTCAGTCTTGATCGATACGGAGTATGAGCCACTAGTCCCTAAAGAGGAAAAAACAGCACTGGTAAGCACAGCGTTACTTGTGATTTGTGTTTTTCCTCTTCTTTTCATGGTAGCTTCGATTGGTAGAATGTAACAAGTTATCTTGTTACCCTTTCAGCAACTTATGAGGTCCAACATTAACTTGAAGAAATTTGGGGTGCTTCTATTAGTATGGATCTGCTTTTTACTTCTTCAGGTTTCCAAGGCAAGCGGTTCCCTTGCTTCCTCTATAGCCATATTTTGATTAGCCCGTCTTTGTTGGCTATTTGATGATGACTAATGACCCTAATCGCAACTACCACATGCAGAATGACTTAGTTCCCTGTAGTGCATCGTACTGGGTGCTTAACATCCTACAGGTACGTGAAGCCCATTATGAAATTTGTACACGAAAGGTTCACAGGAAATGCATCGATCCTTAGCACATATCCCTTTTTCGTTTCTTGGTTTCACTTTCCAGGTCCCGGTTGCTCTCGTGGTGTTTGGATACGAATGTGTTAAATTGTACAAAGAAAGCAAGAAGAGGAGACTGGAAGGGAACCACGATCTAATATGTGAAGCAGCCATTCAGTGGACGGGGACAAACCTTGCATTCTGTGCCCTCTGTGGCATTTTAGGAGGCACTGTTGGAGGGCTGTTGGGGTCTGGCGGTGGATTCATTCTGGGGCCCCTCCTCCTTGAGATTGGTGTCATTCCTCAGGTTTTTCTGGCTTATTCTTATTACACTTTGCTCTCCTCCATTTAAGTTGTGCTTAATTTGCTGAAAATCAAGTCAACAACCAGGGAAAGAAATAGACCGTAATAAAGATTGATACGGCATTCGTGGCAGCAGCCGATTACTGTTTACAAGATTTTTTTTTTTTTTTTTGGATATAAAATCGTTTACACGATTTTAATGTGGATTGAAAGAGTGGTCAACCACCACGAGCTGGCTGTTTTTTGTCTTCTTCTTTTTTTTTTCCTTAATCAGAAATGGGGCATCATTGAGTGATGGGTTATGTTTGTTTGTTTCACAGGTAGCTAGTGCGACAGCGACATTTGTGATGATGTTCTCAGCATCTTTATCCGTCGTGGAGTTTTATCTCCTCAAGAGGTTTCCTATTCCCTACGGTATGTGTGTGTCCTTGGATATAATAATGATACCTTATCACTGTGCAATCAACTTCAATTTTTTTTGAGCTTCTTTAAAATGGATACGGCGTTTACATTCTTGCAGCTTTATACCTGATGTCTGTGTCTATCGTGGCTGGCTTCTGGGGACAATTCTTGATAAGGAGACTCGTCGCCATTCTGAGGAGGGCTTCCCTAATTGTTTTCATTCTCTCTGCTGTAATTTTCGCCAGTGCCATCACAATGGGTAATTACATCTGCGATTTCCCATGTTTTACAATTTTGTTAGAAAGCCTGATGATATCGTTTGACTTGGTGATTACTTGATAATGACAGGCGTGATAGGAATAGAGAGGAGCGTCAAGATGATAAACAATCATGAATTCATGGGATTTCTAGATTTCTGCAGCAGCCAGTAGTGCCGCCACGCTGTTGCAGAAGAAGTTGGTGAACGTAGTAGATGTCTAAAATCAAGATACGCAAAAAATAAATAAAGCTTGAACAGCAACAGCTGCAGATATGGGCGTTGGCCAATGCCTAATTGACCATCCCCTGATATTGCCTTTTGTGACAGAAAAAAAAAGAAGAAAGATTGCAGGCTGGGGTTCCGAGCGTTAGCCAGCGCTAACGCCACTCCCCACCTCCATTTGTTTCCTTGGTGTTGCCAAAGTCAGACTATGACTCTGGTTGGTTGTGGACGTCTTTAGCAGTTAAATGGCTTGCTTAATGAGTGATGCTATGTAAGAGTACCATCCCTTGTTATGTTTGATGCCCAATCCCCACGCATTCCAGCCATGTTTTTACAGGGTCGGAGCTAAAACTACTGCGAGAAAGGTCACTAGCCAATGCTTCAGTTTTAATTGAATCCCCGAGGCTGTTGAAACATCAGATATCAAGGACCTAAAATTAGCACCAAATGCCTAAACTTCTAGATCTCCTAGCTGTCAAGACACAGTGCTTCACCATTACAGTTTAAAGAATTTGGTGTTTAATATGCATGCCAACACATAAGCATTCCGGAAGCTCGTGTGTGCAGGGGGCCTTGCCTCATGCCATGCGATGGACATGTGCTCTGTCGCGGCTGTTCAATCAGCAATGATCAAGAATGGAATAGTATGAGCAATGTCGTCTTCAAGATTGTCCTTTTTTCATTTAGGGGGTTGGTCCAAGTAGACCTGGAAAATCTTTTTTTGGGTTTCGTGCTGCAAGTATTTGTCAGAAAAACAATTGATTATTGTTGGTCGAATCACAATTAACAAGACACGTACTAATACATCGTCGTCCAGGCATTAGGTAACTAATCAACAATGAAAATGGTTTCGGAGTGAATATTTGAATGACTGCGATTGCACATCAACAATCCCGACAGTCATAAAGTGAGTGAAGCTGAAGATTGAAACGACACTCTAATGATCCCAAAACCAGAATTATTCAGACCCTCACAGTGCACATGGAGATCGATAAGTAGTGAGCACAAAGTGACAAATTATTCTTGGCAGTTGTCAATATTCTTGGCCAATTTTGTTGTTATTTATACCGGACAACATTACTGCACCTTAATTACAAGCGCGTTGAGAGCCCCATATGCAGGAAATTTTAAAACACACACACACACACATATATTAACCTTTGGTGCTTCAAGGAAAAAAAAGGGATTGAAGTTGAAACAGCATGACTGAAATATTGAGTACGAAGAGAAATGAATAACCTTTGTGAAATGGCACCTGAAAATCAAGAAGAAAATGAAATCCCCCGGCCCCGGGGGGAAAAAAACCAGACATGTAGCAACAGGCGAAACGTGAGATGGACGTGTAACATGCTTGCTCTGTCCTTTCTCTATTGCTCCAGGAACATGCGTTGATGATATAAAACAAATGCCAAAAGCAGTTCTTTCGTAGACTCCGGTGGGAACGACATGGCCTGAGAATTGTGCCTCTAAAAACCATGTTTATTCACAATGATGATCCTGTGCATTAAGTTTGATCTATCCTTTTCAACGATCCAACTGCCCAAAGATGACTCCTTTATAAAAACAACTAAGCCTATTTCTGTTCTCCCAAATGCAATTGCAGAAGCATGTGCCTTGGTTTGAAAATTGGAGACCCTCCGCTAATTTTTTCACAAAAAGATAATCATGCCCACGTATTACTCATCTGGTACTTGCATATAGTGGAGCGTTGATCATTAATTAATATGGACGGTTGGTCCAATGGTATTGGAAGGTTGGTGGCCTGGATGGATACTGACTTCTAGCATATCCAAATCCTCTGTTTTCAAAATTCTCTCGGTGTCTCATAACATTAATAGTTGTCATGTATTTTATTCTCACGTCATCCCATGTGATTAGTTAATATTATGAATTCGTGGTAACTAATGATATTATGGGACATGGGGATAGCGATAATTTTGGGAACAGAGAATGAATTTGAAGCGCAGGTCTTATAGCACTGAATTGATTTTCTTTCAGATGCATTGATGGCTAAAAAGATCATTGACTGCATCGGATTTATATTCAACACACCATTGTTTCCTAACCGTATCTACTGGGATCACAGAGACAATAGCTAGTGGATTTTTTGCTTCAACTGCAATATGTGGAAGATGATCATGATAATACTGAGTTAAGCATGGAAGATTAGCAGATAATGATTTCCACAGTCTGTGATCAGCTTGTCCAAAAATATCTGCAACAAAATGAGATGTTCCAGAAGCAGAAACAGCAAATTGCACGGGGTCCTGTCCTATTTCAACAGAAATCTTGTACCCAATAAAGAAGATACAACTTACAAGCGAGCAAGTTACTACTATTATCGAATGGAAAACACGTCACGTGTATTACGTCACATAATATTAATTATTATTATTATTTTCTCACAGCGTTCTTTTTGGGTAGGATGGAGGCTAAAGCCCAATTGGAGTTCTGTTCGTCTACTGTGCGTACCACCCGGTCCACAACGGCTCCCTCCGGGCCTCCCAGAGTCAGAGGCATCTTCATGATGTCAAGTGGAGTCATTCACTCAAATTAGGATCCACATTTAGTTCGGTCCGTTATCCAAATCTCCTTTTGGGCTAGAGTGGGGCTACTTTAGGTCCTGGGAATTCAGTCCACCATCGAGATTGAAATAAAAAGGATCGTCACTAGGGTTTCCGCAGCACAGGCGTCAAAACAAGCACCGAATCCCATCCCAACAGCCATGGTTCTCAAGTATGGTTTACCTCTTTTCTCTCTGTCTGGTTTTTTTTATCTGTATATATTTCCGCATGTCTCATGTTCTATGTCCTTTATCGTTCTAATCGTCAATTTTAGCTTCAAATATAGCTTGTTGGTGATCTGCAGATTTATACATGGGTCTGTCTGTGCCTATGCTTTTGATTGATCGATTTATTGGCTCTAGGAGACGATAATTGGAGACTTATTTTTGGAATTTTGGATTTTCTTTGAGAATGAATGAACGAAGAGGATTGTTATATTGGAAATGCGTATTTGTTTTACATTTTTTCCCCTTTTATATTTTCTTTTTCCTTGGCGTAGTTGGATTTGCTTGGGTATTATTGTTTGTGCTCAATATCTTGTCAAAACCAAGTGCACATTTAATATCTTAAATAGTCAAGCTTTGAGTGCATCAAATGCTTTTTTTTTTGGTGATACCCTTAGTTGTTTGGATATCAATTGCAGAGTGGTAATTACTCGAAGATAAAAGGGAATAGACTATTAGCTTTAAAAGAAACCAGGAAGTTACCAGAAGACTTTCTTTCAGCAATAAAAAGCAGTACAAAATTAGTTTTCATATGTGCGCGTGTAGGCTCTTAATTCATTTTCTGATATACTAAAGGTTGAGTGAACTTTCTGAAGAAACTAATTTAATTGGTGAAGTAGTAAAGTAGATGCTGTATGTTGAAATGGATAAACATTGGAATCAAGGAAGTCAATTTTATCAACTGAGGTTTGCTCCCCTTTGCTGCAGTACTTAAAACAGTATCACCACACATTGGCTTTTTTGTCTTTGGTGTTTGTTTCACGCTTTGAACTCCTACATTTGATTTTTCGCATTCCCCTTGTTGATTTCAGCATTGATATCTTTTGACATGAGCGATTGTTATTGTTTCCAGGACAGAACTCTGCCGTTTCAGTGGGGCAAAGATATACCCTGGGAAGGGAATTAGATTTGTTCGTTCAGATTCTCAGGTATATCACTTAGACTTCCCCATTTTTGGTTAAGAGATGAATTATTTGCTATCTTTAACTGTGTGCTTGAGTAATGTTCCGTTAGGTCTTTCTCTTTGCCAATTCAAAATGCAAGAGGTATTTCCACAACCGTCTGAAGCCTTCCAAACTCACCTGGACAGCTATGTACAGGAAACAACATAAGAAGGTAAGAAGAAACTGTGGCACCAGTTTTGCCTTTTATTGATGGACGTGATTGCCTAGATGTGGACCCACATAAATACCTGGTTAGAGGGTTAAATTGTGACATGGGCTCACAAATGTAACCAAGCTGGGCGCAAATTTGGCAACTTCACATGTTCTGATGTTAACTGGTAGCTTCAATGAATGTTCAGGATATTGCCCAAGAGGCTGCGAAAAAGAGGAGACGCGCCACAAAGAAACCTTACTCTAGGTCAATTGTTGGTGCTACTTTGGAGGTTATTCAAAAGAGAAGAACTGAAAAGGCAGAAGTACGAGATGCTGCCAGGGAGGCTGCTCTTCGGTAAGTTCTCTGATTCACATTGTTCTCTGTCTATATTCTTCTCTGAGTCCATGTGTGTTGGCTAGATGTGATGCTGTTTTATCAGTTACTGTCCCAAAAAGCAGGCCTCACATCTATGTCTAGCTGACTAACTTGATTAGAAACCTCGTTTTTGGTTAGTTATACTTGTATTGTGTTTGTTTTCTTTAGACTACCTGTATCTCTAGGAACAACAGTTTGTATTTTTCTTGCCAGAAAGATGTTTCATCTTTTTCCTATAAAGTCGCAGCACATCTCATGGCCTAGTCTTCCAAGCCTTACCTTCTTTCCCCTGAAACCAATTTTAAGATCTCTTTGCTTTTCTTCTGCCATGACTGTTGTGAAAGATAGTTGCATTTGATAGTGGACTTAACTGATGTTTGATTTGCTTGGCGGCAGTGAAATCAAGGAAAGGATCAAGAAGACAAAAGATGAAAAGAAAGCAAAGAAAGCAGAGGTGATGGCTAAGGCTCAGAAGGGTGGAGGCAAGGGGAATGTGCCCAGGGGTGCTGCACCTAAAGGTCCTAAGATTGGAGGTGGTGGTGGAAAGCGTTAAAGCTTAATCTGTTGTTGTCTTGTTGCAACATCATAATAGAAATTATGCATGTGATTTCCTTTATATATGACGACTGGGTTCTGCTGATTCCGTACTACTATTGTTCTAAACCATTTTTGAATATCTATTTTTGTTATCGAATATGAGTATTACTTAGATGACCAATAAACTTTTCCTTTTAAGTTTTGCTCTCGCCGATTTACTTGGGTAGTTGCTGTCACCAGTTGTATTGGTGCAGAATGAAATAGCTGAAATTGAAAGCCCATCTGTTCTTGGGTGATGCCCATCATGATGGAGGAAAGTCTTCAGCATTTCTGGGAGGAAATTGTGTTCTGTTTGCGAGCAATCCTAGAAATCTCTTGCGAGGCATTCTATGGTCCCTGTGTTTTTGTTTATCATTCAAAGATGTAGGTACAATGTGAAGCTTTATGATGTCTTAAATAATTAAGCTTTAATTGCGGATAATTGCAAAAATCATAAAAATAGAATGAGACGGTGCAAAAGTTAGCAAAATAAATGTCCACTCTAAATTTTTCGCGTTGGGCTTTGTTTCACTGTAACTAGTGGGTTTTGGGCCAATGGTCTGAGAAAGCGTCTAAGAGCTAACTTGTGAAGCAGTGGCCTCCAAATCTTTCTGTCAAAGCAGTAGTGTACTTCTTTAGTTCGGTGGTTGAGTCCCATCTCCTAGACAAGTCCAGTTGAGCTTCTCTTCCCTTCTGTCAGAAAATCCTTCTGTCAAGAAGTCCAAAGGGTGCAGTAATGGACTTGTCTAGTTTGGTGGTTCAATCACCAACTCCTATACAAGCTCAGTTGGGCTCCACCACCCTTGTAGTGTAGGTTGAGAGTGGACTGTTGCTGATTCTTAAAAAAAAAAAAAAAAAATCTCCACTGACACAATATATGTATGTTGGGCTTGCTGAAGAGTAAAGACTCCACCTCCTCTGTTTTCTGACGTTGACGTGATTACTGGACAGGTGGCCCCGTTTGGATTGAGCCTGAAGTCCCCAGACAGAATAGGCAATACATCATCCGTAATTTTGGGCTTTTGGTGGGCTTGAATTTTCATTGGGTCAAGTTTTTTTAAAAGAAATACTTGAAAGCTGTGATCCTCTTATTGCTTTTTAAAGAGGGTTTGCAATGAAATGGCTCTTGGGCTTGAAAACAGACGGCAACAATATTTAATTAAATGAACCAAAAGAATAATCTAATCAAATGAACGCGTTCAGAGATTCCAAGATTCCGGTTGGATATCCGAAGGGCAAATTTTAAGCCAGGATATGATATTTTGACAAATTTTTTTTCTTTTTTTTAATTTTATAGCAACGAATGCTATTCTGGAAGTCAGCGCAATTTCCTTTTTTTTTTTTTTGGACGAGAAAAACAAGTCGGTGCAATTTTCTTCTGCAGCTTTTGCGTTCTTTTTCCCCAATGACGAGTTATAAACCAAAATAAGATCTTATTGAGATATTATAGTTGTTTCTATAATTGGTGAAGAGGAGGTATGCCATTTTCGTTCAATGGAAAGATTGTAATTCAAGCACCGATAGAACCGGAGACTCCCCTTCAGCCCTTCTTTCAAAGGGAGGAGGATGGGTCATTCACATTTCATTCAATGGTTAAAGGCAAATTGAAAGTTAAGTAGTGAGAATTCCAGATATTTCTCGGGAGAACAAGAACATTACGCATAATATGTGGGTAATGTCTTCAACCTAATATGTGGAAAGATTACAGGTAATGTCTTCTACAGGACCCATAATATATGGAAGTATCAATAATTTCATAAAATCATTTGGTTTGAATGCTGTATAAAGAACATAAACCAGATGATGGAACGGGAAGACCTAGGACGTAGAAGATCATAACATGAATCATTTGACAGATTTTGATTCATATATCCAACATGACTTCATTATACAATATAAGATCCATCTGTATAGATATCATCATCTATATCCAGAAAGTCAATTAAATTAACATTACATAGATGTCTCTGAAATTTTTTTAATAATGACAGAGACATATCTAAATTTTAAAAAATTATACAAAGCTACCTGATATGATTTTAGTTCCGAAATAACCTTGCATTGTTAACGAAGCGAGGAGGTCACTTTAACACTAGCAAAACCAAGAGCACGTTTGTTGGTGTTTCCTATTGTGTACAACTATTCATATTTATTGAAAATGTCGCCGCAATTTCAAAAAAAAAAGAAAATAAGAGCTTATTTGAATTGCTGCATTCTGTAAAACTATTTTTAAAATATTTTTTGACACATTTTTTAACTTTTTTATTTTGCAGATATCATATTGTTACAATCCATATAAGCTGTAAGGGTACTCACTATCTCATTTGCTAAATCTACTGTTAAACCACCCGAACTTTTAGCTTTTGTCCATGATTTCTAGAAGGTTAATATTTTGCTGGCTAATGGCAATTGCAATTAATCCACCTAATGATCATTTTCCTATAATTAAAAAAGAAAAACATTATGATAACAATCACTGTGTTAAAAAAGAAAAAGAAAGAAACAGAAGAAGCAGAGGTCAAGCGTTACAATGATAAAGAACAATCACTTTTGACAAGTGACCTCTTGACTGCGAATTTTGTCAGACAGAATATCCGGATGGAGCTAGTCCCATCAAACTTTAAGTCTCCTAGTTGGATGATATGGAATAGTAAGTTCCCGAGCTAAAGGACTAGGGTTCCTCTTCTTCTAAAGCTTACATCGCTAGAAAGAACTAAGAAACCAAGTTAGAACAACGATCTAACTATAAACAAGTAATTTAAGTTCATGGATATGAAGGTAGACCAGCCCAATAAGGCGGCATCACAGCGTTATAGTCATCGACGTTGAAGACATAGCTGCACTCCGCCGTTTGCAGGTTGTTTCCTCTCACTCCTCCTCCTCCTCGAGGCTTGCTGGAGCTGGGAATGGAGGTGCTTTCTACAGTTTCTTCCCCAGACATTTCTGTATAGCCTATAGAAACTGGCTTCTTGCCGACTTGCTCCTTTAGGATAGCTCTCAAAGCCACAACCTGTCCCAACGTGTATATGAACAAAGTACGAAGAAATAGCAAGATGGGATAACAGAAGCAAATATACCAAAAAAAACCAGAAATTAAATAGAAAAAATAAACAAAGATTCCTGCACGTTTTAGGAAGAGTAAAGATTGCAAATTTGTAATTCCTTTAAGTTTTTTCTCGTAGAAGCCTAGATTATTGAGAAGATGTTTCCCGTCAGTTACTATTATCCAAACCACATTTTGGAGGACAGGGACAAGTCAATAGTCGTATGTAAAAGCAACCCATTTCTTATAACCGCAGGACAGTAGGTAGCATTTACATTGCACAAGCGTGTGGACAAACAATCCTGCCAACTTATAAAGAGTTTCGTGGCGAATCCCATTAAAACAATCCTGCCAACTTATAAAGAGTTTCGTGGCGAATCCCATTAGGCATCAGGTTTAAGAAAGGTAAGATGTTTTGCTAGAAAGAAGAAATTCCTTAGTAGAGCTGAAAAAATTGCCCAAGCAAGCCCTTTTGCAGGAAAGATGAATTCAGGAATATTCAGCGGGTTTAGAGGATCACAAAACACCTGTCCATATATACAATCAAGCCCTCCATTCAACTTCAAAGCTCTAAATCAAACCCCGCTTCAAAAAATCTGATCGAGCAATATGAAATGGGATTTTGTTTCTTCTTTTACTAAAGAAATTAATGGGCCAGAGAAACTGCCAGGAGACGAATACAATTTCAAGAATAGGGATTATTTTCATCCACGATGATGAAGTTTAGTTATATCCCAAACACCAGTGAGTTAAAAAGATGGGGTCTAGCAAGAATTTTGCATGGCCATCCATCACTTGCACATAAAGTATCGGACACGCACAGAGACATATAGTCCAGGTATGTATGCATAGAAGGAGCCCTGACCTCTTCTTGGAGCTTCTGCTTCTCCCTGGAAACGACATCGAGTTCCTGTTTAAGTGAGTCATACAAGCGCTCTAGCTGCTTGGCTTTCCACCTGGCCCGTCTATTCTGGAACCAGACTGCAATTTGCCTAGGCTGAAGTCCAAGCTCCTTGGCCAGCTTCATCTTCCTGTCAGGGTCCAGCTTTATCTCTTCTTGAAAACTACTCTCCAATGACTCCAACTGATCACTTGTCAGTCGTTTCTTCTTCTGATCTTGATTCCCGTAACTAATGGTTTTGTCCATGGTTGAGACCACTGCTGCATGTGGTGCCTGCAACGCATGCTTCATCTCTATGACTGCAAAGAGCGAACAACCAACAAAAGTTCAAAAAGGAAAGGGGGAAAAGAAAAAAGAAAAAGAAGAAGAAGAAGAAGAAGAAGATGCCTTCACTCTCCAAGACCAGACAACATGATGATTTTTTACGACATAGTAGTTAGCTTGTAAAAAGCCACACACGTACCTTAAACTGTTACATTGCAGGCAGCATGGCTAGTCATAAAACTTTAAACCACATCATATTTATCATGTTATCTAAATTTCTTCAGCAGGGTACAATTAATTCAGCAACAAATTATACAACTAAGAAACTGAAAGATAAGTTTTGCTTAATTTTCATGGCAAACCCAGCGTAGCAAAGTTATGCTTGCTTGAGAACTGGATGAATTGGACTCAAAAAAAAATAAAAGAGTCGAAGTTCAATTCGAAGTAGAAAGCGGAAAAAATGAGGTACTAAAAGAGCATAGACGAGATTAGTCACCTTGATAAGGGTCATAATTGTAGTTGTAGAAGAAGCTCAAGGAAGTATCATTTGGTCGAGAGATGAAGGGTGGTCTAAGATTGCCATTCCAATCCATATTTTTGAACCTCCTTTTTCTCTACTTTGCCAACTCCCACCCTCTTAAGGGAAAGATCAAAGTGAAGGTTCCAAATATATACTAGTACAAGAAGTCTTGATATTCTTCAAATTGGTCAAGTACTACTTGGCTGGACCACAGAGAGAAAGGAAGTCTAATTTTAGTTAATTCTGGGAAGCAACAAAGTGAAATCGAGGAGAGCGGTGTAGGGTTCTTTACTACCCTTTTGGTGGCAAGCTCAGTTAGCAGTGCGCAAACACTACACGCATATAATAGGAATTAGAATAGGATAAAAGGATAAAAGAAAAGAAAGACAGAGAAAATGAAAACTTTTGAGGACGACTTCTTCTTGTGAGGCTCTTCCTTCTCTCTCCCTCTCTCTCTCTCTCTCTCTGAGTCTGGCCTCGCTTTTGGGTTCAGCTCATAAATAGTTAAGCCTTAATTGGGGCTCCCTCCCCCTCCCCCTCCCTCTCTGCGTGTGTGTGTGCGCGCGCGGTCTTTTGAGGAGTAGTACTAGCAGTCGCAGTGGTCAGTGGGTACTGTGCATGAACATGAGAGAGAGAATAACAAGGAAGAGAGACAGCATTTGTTGTCGGTTGGACAAAGGAGGGGGGGAAAAGATGGAAATATGGTAAATCAAAGGTCGTTATCCATCTGGTCCCCTTCCCATACCTGCTGCTGCTTTCTTTCTTTCTTTCCTTTTTTTCTGTTTTTTTGTTTTTCCTTTTTGGAAAAATAGATAGAGTTGCAAAGGATTTCCAGCTATTAATTGTATTTCAGAAGGACTATTACTACTTGATCTCTGGGTTATTACTCTGGTTATTTTTCCCCCCCTTTGTCAGAACTTTAGTTATTCACTTGCATATATCCTATTATTCACTCAATCCACTTTTATTTTGTAGACGGTCCTATCTGTTTAATTTGAATCTGAATTTGTGCATACGTTTGTTAAGTCATGGTTTCTTTCTTTTTTTTTTTTTTGGCCTTTTCTTTTCCTTCATATTAACATAGTGACAACGTGCCTTGCCTTTTTGAATGAATTTGAGTCTTGATTTCTCCTTGGAACCTTGTGTTGTCGAGGGCCAGAGTCTGCATGCTTGTAAGTCCAGTAGATTTTTAGGTAAAGCCCATGTTTTCACTTTTCACCAGGGACTGTCCATTTTAGACGCATAGAAATTTTTGATGTGGTAATTTTCTCACTCACTCGTCGTCCAGAGTCCTCAGTCCTGACTGCTGCTACTTTCTTCCAATCTCTCCTTCCGTTCGGTACTAACTTTTGGATGAGAGATGAGGCCAGAAGAGAACAGATGATGGGAGGCAAAATTGGGCTTCTTAAGACGGCAACACACAATACAATGAATACTGGTCTCCCCACTGCCACAACTTTGATAGCACAGCCACTAGATGACAAGTTTAAAGTATGCACAAAAAGGTAGATTTGGTGGATCCATGGAAGAATTTAATTACTGAAACGCAACTGAACAAGGCGGGCAAGGCTGTTGATCAGTTCATCATAGATGATCATCATCCTATATTTCTTTTTTTCCAATACGTAATTGACTTGCAGCAGCAGCAGGAGTAGTAGTAGTAGTAGTAGTAGTAGTGAAGTATAAAAGCTGAACCTTCTCTTTCGACCTCTTCTCTTCTTTTTCACTCTGAAACTGCATTCAATGAATAGGGGTCAGGTCTACTCAGAGATGACGAAGAAAGGTTATCATCCCAAAAAATGAAAACGTTAGGCCATATAACACTTTGCATATTCAGATATTGATCTCCACTGGGAGTGTTATCTTCTTTAGAAATTTCAAGAGAAATAATGGTAGGAGCCTCAGAATACGTCATCCGGTTTTTTCACCTGCCTCTCTCTCTTCTTTTCTTTTCTTTTTTTTTTTTTTTTGTGGGTTAAATCATATCTCGGTGCCAAAGCTGATAATCCACTAAACCATAAACCTTACTGCTGATGACTTAAACTTGATGAGAAGGATAAGAAGACAATTAGTGATTCTTTAATCTCTTCCATCATCCATTAACAATGCACTACTGATTTGAAAATGTAGGTTTTGATTTGTTTTGTTCCACGCTAACATTTTGACGGTAAAAATATGAGTCCTGCATTAACCTTTCTACGATTGTCAGAGATACCAGAAGATTTCCACACTATACTGTGGCCCGTGGTCAATCGATTTCGTCAAACCTTGATAAGAGGTAACGTGCTTTGTTTTTAAGCACATCTTGCTGCAAGAAGAACGGGTTGTTTGGAGCAAAGATTATTTGAAGTATAATTTAGAATAATTATCGTAGCATTTTTTTTTTTTTGTAATCTGATGTACGTGAAATAAAAAAAAATTGTTATGAACATAAAAGGTTAATTAGAAATTATAATTCTGATATAAGCAAGAAAATAATTGGAAAAAATCTTTCTATCCAAACATAATCAATTTCTTCAAAATTCAGAGCTTCTCCAATGCAGAACTAGATTTCACTTATCCCAATTCATGTGTATACTAGTAGTCGGAAAGATGTATTTGGGGCCTCACATCCAGTTCAAACAGATCGTATAAATTTATTAACACCATGCTGTGTGTAATCGTGATTTTTGTACAAACTTAATTGTACAAGTCATAAACTCCAAATTTTATACCAAAGTTATGCTAGTCTATGCTTGTAAAGAACTATACAATTTGCTTGAATTACAAACTCAACTTGTGAGTCCCTGGATCCTCCAAAAGGTATCATAGCACAAGGATTTAAGAAGAAAAATAAAAGAAAGTGAGCAAAGGTTTACAATACGACAATTGCATGCCGGTGATGGTTGCTACGTACACTCTAAATTCACGCCACTGGAAATAGATACTACAACTGACTCTGATTATGATTTGAATGGTTTTGTCGTTTACAAGACAAGAGGGGCTACTTGGGATTGGCATTAGAAATGGCTCACCGCTGCAAATATTTACTCAGCTATGGGAATCATGCTGCCGATTGAATATGGTACGTAGTATAGCCATTGGCTAGCCACCACTCATTATCAATAATTGAACCATCTTAAATTGGCATTGCATAAATTGGAATATGGGATGAAGCGTATCCATGTGTTGTTGTTTCTGGTCTTGAGACAACCACCCTTTGTACAGGTTTAAAAACCCTTATTTAACGACGTCAGAAAACTCTACTTTCAGATGCATTGCTGCCCGGGCGTCGGAGATCACTCTGTGCAGATGAAGCGACGCTAACAAGAATTATACGGTTGCCTGTCCTAGATTCCTAAGTTGTCAATAAGCCAAGCCGTTGCTCGACCTGAAAAATTTCCCACCCAAAAAAAAGAATTTGTTCTAGCAACATCAAGGCCCAAACTCAGCCCATATGGTAGTGTGGATTTCTAGCTGAATTCGATCGCATTGAAGATTTATGTTGTTTCATCCCTTGTTACACACTTGTAAATCAAAATGGTGTCTGTCGCGCTGTTAATCGAGTTCTGTAAGCGAGTTTTGATAAATCCAAACTCGGGTTGCCGAACAAGTAGAATTTCGGGCTTTTGGATTTCAAGTTCATAGTTGAATCACAAAAATATTTATCCCTTGGGCTTTACTTTAAGAAAGACAAAGTAGGCTACACTACTCGAACTCTATTTGAATTTAAAAAAAAAAAAAAAACTTAAATTCGATTTTGATTTCGAAAGCTTACTTGAATTCGAGTTTAATTGAGCTCAATTGAAATCTTAAGTTTATTTTTCTGGTTAATTCTATAACTCTCTAGTCTATAAATGTAATTTTGTAACAAATAATTAAAAATTATATTATAAATGTACTACCCGATAATAGTTTGATGAATACTTGAATTTTGGATTTTCCTGCTCGTCCTCAATTCAAATGCCTCATTGAGTAGCTCAAGCTAGAATTCAGTGAATGCTGGGTTCGGGTCGAACCTTTGATCAAATTGCACGTGAGTCAGAATCCAATATTTTGGTTAAATTACAACCCAACAGACTAAAGTTTATAATCAATACATAATGGTATTATTTATATAATATAAACAACAAACTAACTACATTATAATAATACATACAATGATCAAATTTTGGACATTGTTATATATAATATTCCGGGTTCAGTTTTGATCAAGTAAAGGCTAACGAACTCTAAACACGGTTCACAGTTAAATAGGCCATTATGTATAGCCTCAAGCCCTACTCATTAGTTGATTAGACCTAAAAGCTGGGTTTCAAAATTTTCGAGTCGAATTTGGGGTAATCCTGCCCGATCGACAGCCCTAGCTGTCAACCAACTTCACAAACTCTTTTGTACCACTGTGTTACAGTATGAGGAGAGTTAATTTTACAAGTGTACAGATTTGCAAAGTAGACTCAAAAGTCATGTAGAATAGAATCACGTTGGCATAGGATTGGTCCTATCGTAGCTGGGCTGAGTGTCAAATCATGTGTAAATTATGCAAGTACAAGTTAGTAAATAGAGAGTTGTGAGTCATAATAAGAGTCACTTGGTTGTCAATCATGCGGAATAATACGAGTCAAATATATAAGTTGCAGGCAGGGTGCGGATGCCCAGTGACTTGGTTGTCAATTGCGGGGCATGTTTCCGTCAACCAATAATCTGCTGTTGTCAATTGCAGGCAGCACCATTGTTTCTGTCTTCTTCGGAGTCTCTAAATCAAACAGGAAAAATATGATAAAAAGTATGGTACGCTAAAAGATTAATCCGAATCCTAAATTCTACAAGCTAGCGTCTAAAATGGGTCTACCCAAACTGGTGTGCAAAAATTTGTGGAGGCAGGTGAAGCGTGTGGTAAGAAGCAAGCAATGGGCAAATGGACCCGATGATTTGGTGCAGATGGATCCACTCCACTCCAGTACCGGAGTCAGTTGGGAGCTGGGGAGTGGGGACCCCCCCGTCATACTAGAATAGAGAATAGAAGCAGAAGAGGGGGGCGGGGGAGGGAGAGGGGTGGACTGGAAGAAGTTGATACTGGAAACAGGTGTCAAAAGCATCTGGCACTCCTAGACGAATTAGAGCCCCGGCCCCATCTACCGCTGCGACTGCCGAGTCTGCAACCCTATCTAGGTACTGGCAGTTTCGGCGTACGCTCAAGGAGACCGGTGATTCAACAACTTGGACCATCCATCTAACGTTAAAAGTTACTAAGTATAACTGGGCCAGCCACTAGTACACACAACATCACACCAAGAAATTACTCCTTATATACAACCCTCTCTCAAGCACGTCCCCGGGGGGGGTTTTTGGGTTTTTTATTGTGGTTTCTTTTTTGGTGTTTTTTGTGAGCCGGGTTTTGACAAATCAAGAACAGTTCACAAATTAAAAAAATAATGGACCTGTAATGTGCATGGCTCACCATAGTATCAGAGTTTCCACTTAATTCGAGCTCAGCTCAAGATCACAATTTATTATATATTTTTCTTACTCTACTTCAAAGGAAGTGCTACTATGAGCTGTTTTCATTTACATTTGACTTTGCTTTAAAAAGGGAATAAATTTTTCTACATTAACAGGGTGCAAACCAGTGCTTTAGGATGCACATTACAAGTCTAAAATTTAGAATCCATATTTAAACTAAGATATTAGATACTAACATGACAGTATATACGCTGCTATCAGTATAGGAAATGTTATATTGCAAACAAAAAATTGAAGCTAAAAGCTCGTAAGTTGTTTTCAATTTTTTGAAACATTACATTTTCAAGGGTCACTTGATCCATGATGAACTTCTGACGAGCAGAAGCAAAAAGAACAGGGCCTGTGGTCCTCTTGGGCATATTCTAAGCTACCCAAACTTGTGAGGGTAGGAAGGAGACCCCAAGCCTTCCTCCTGCTCACACTGAAGTCGTCCAGAGGAGTAATAAGATAAGATACCGTAAACTGGTACTCTCACCACTGAGGCGGCGCGCCAGCAGGACCATCCACGATCCACCCAGAGTTGTGCTAGTAGTAGTATTAACTCAAGGGGAGCAGACTTGGTATTCAATGGAAGAAAGCATTAAGAACAACAGAGGCTACCTCCCCAAAAAAAAATCAACCCACATCCATTTACGTTTTACTCGTAAGAAGCCGCAGACGCAATGTTAAATGCACTTCTCTGTCACCGCCTTCCTTCCTTGTATACTATACTACTACAAGAGCAGCAGTGCCGTTAGAACATTTCAAAGGAAAATGAAAAAGAAAAGAAAAAAAAATGCACTATGTAATTAACTTGTAGAGCAAAGCTATTTTGTCCTCAAATCAGAAACGAAAATAGTGCTTGTAAATATTTTTGCAGCACTGCAGCCCGACCAACTGGTAAATTTATTGCTTCCTGCACTTTAGGTATACACATTCATTAGTGCTAGTTGTTGGCTGTTACAGACAAACCAAAATAGAAGGCATCCAAAGGAATCCTACAGTGTCACGATTATGATGCATGCCCTCCATTCGTGTAAACGCTTCTTCTGTTTCTTTTTTTAATCAATTTTCTGATGCCATCAAACAATGATTTTTCCGACCACACGTGAAAAGCAAAGACAAAAGGACATGATGATCTACTAGGAAAGAACATCAAGGCAAAGATATCATCAGTTTGACTCAAATCGTAAGGACAATCGGATCTAGGAATAAGGTCAACAATAAGTGAAGAAGCAGACAGAAGCTTGCTTTTTGCTTAAAAATTACTTAGCTAACGAAACTAGAGACCCAAGATGTGCAAAGATGATGAAAGTACACACTTGTTGGCAACCCATGAGGAAAAATCAAGCTTTCAAAAGGGAAGACAAAGGGAAAACTGTCTACAACAAAAGAGATCAGAAGTTTCCTGCAACAACTTTTGCTTTTTGGTCTGTTTTCTTTTCCTTTTTCTACAGGACATGCAATCCGTATATGATCATTTAATATCGCGTCAAACAAACAGTTAAAACATCAAAACATACTTACTAAAATAGCGACGTACCATCTAAATTTATTATATACTCCAAAAAAAAAAAATGAAAACTTGATGTGTAAAAGTTACAGAGTACTGCTTGTAAGATGACAGGCACAGTTTAAACATAGCCATTTGTCCCAACAAGACCGCAAAAATTTTCTGAAATGCCTCAGGTGGGCATCTGAAGTAACAACATTCACTTTGCTTACGGGTTAGAAAGCTTGTTTCTGGTTAAGAGAAGGGGTACACAGGGCAACTCTGGGTCTTTATACAGAGAGCTATCTTTGGAGCAAAACTGAAAGAAAACTGGTACACAGCCAGAAGACATATGCCTTTAGGAAAACAATAAAAGATCACAGCCGCGAAATGCTTCCAGGTGTACAAGCTGTATGACAAAACCCAACTAAAACCTTCTGGGTCAATATTAAAACTAGAAAATACAGTGATACACCAGTAACCGGTTACTTCAAAACCCCTCTTCTTTGACATTCTCTCAAATCACAGGGCATGATGGAAACTGAATCTACACAAAGCCCACCTTTCGAATGTGTACAATCTATCTGTTTCATTGAAAAACTGACCTCAGTAACAGGGTCAGACTCACTGATAATGAACTCGCCAACCTTATAATCAACCCAGCATCCCCGTTTCTGGCTCCCGGTTGCCTCTTCCTGCTCAGTGTCATCCAAACAGCACTCACTTGATGCTTGCTGACCATCTGAGGTCAACAATTCAAATCGCACTGGTTTTATATCCCATCCATGAGTATGATCATAGAAAACACGTCGTAAAAGCCTTTTAGAAGATCTTCCAAGATGAAGTCTAAATGATAGAGAGTAGATATCAGGTGGAAATGGAAATTTTACAATGCCATCCACTTCAAACCACCATATTTGCTGCAGATACGCAACAACCTGAAATCTGCAAAGTAACAACATATAACTGAACAGTTTTCGAGAATCAGCTCAGCATTATTGTCTGCCAATAGAACAATAAAACAGATTTCAAACCAAGTAAACACAACTGTGAACAATAGTGTGGAAGCAGCATACAAAAAAATTCTTATCTAGACACTATCAGGCACTCACTTGCAAGCCCAACTTTTCAGATTTTAAACCAAGGTTCCTCATCACAGTCAAACGAAAGCAAGATGATACATCAAGGTGAAAACATCTGGTGAAGCTTTTTAATGTGTACAGATATATTTCAAGCCTCAAACACAGTACGGAATGTAAAACATGGCAAAGGACAACTGGATCAGGTCCTCAAACACCCATCCAAAGAAAGATATAACATTCAATGTAGTTACACTGAGTATCGCATACACATGCGACTAAGATAAACATCGCGTCCAAGAGACCATGACGTTTCTCTAATCTCCACAGCCTTGATGTCAATTTACAATGGCCAAGCTCTTAATGCATGTTACAGGCTCCAGTAATCCCTTTTCGCAACTGGAGCTAAAAATATAAAGCATCAGTCACAGGAAGGTCTCAAGTACACTAAAGGACATGTTCAGGGTGCACGTTTAAGTACTAGAAATACAAACTCCAAGAGAATTGATTTATCAAATGTGAAGAACTAGAATTGATTAACCACCCTTCTAAAAGCAACTTCAAAAAGAAAAAGGATTTCTAAGATCAACAACATTGTATCAGCTGATGAGAAAATTAAATCTATGTCCTTTTGATGGATCTGAAGAAGCAGTGATTAGAAATTGAGTAACAACAGTTCATCGGGAATCTTAAACTGAAATAAAGATAAGCCCACTGAAGCTGTTGTTCGTATTCCTCAAAATGCAACCTTTGATTGAAAACACCACCTTCCCCCGCCCCCGCCCCCCTATTTTTTTTCTTTTTCTGAAAGAACAAGATTTATATGTAAAAGCATTAAATTTTCTCCAGTCTCCAATTAATCAGCAAAATATTAATTCCAAGATGGTAAAACTAGCCTTGACCTTCAATAATACAGTAGAAAAACGTAAATTCATCCAAAAGGCTCAATAACAGATGCTCAAAAGATTTTCCATCAATGTTAATTGAGAAGAAGACAACAATGTAGTGAACACACACCATGAGAAGAACCAAACCTTCTTTTTAGGCCAAGAAAAACACAGAAAATACATATCTTCCAATGAGAAAGTCAATAATTGACAGAATGAAAACCACGGATTTACTCTGTACCACTAGTGAGCAAGATAAGCAGAGGGGATGGTGTATGACAATGAGCGTCTAATTAACTATTGCCCATCCTATGAAGCATCATTGAGAACAAACTAAACACAATCATTGTCTGATTAAAGAGACAAACTCATGACATTAAGAAGAAAAATAAGATATGCACAACCAGTTTAATACACATGAAGGAATTTTAAATAAGTTTTTTTCCCCCAAATTTTCAGTAAACAACAAACAAGAAGGAGAACTGGGCAATCTTAATTGTCCAGAATGGAATAGAACTTCACCATCAGAACCACTCTGGTCGACAATTTGAAACTTACCTAGATTCATCCGTAGGAATCCAGTTCCAGTATCTGCGGTCTTCAATCCCCGTAATGGTCATCGCTTTTGCAGAGATAGACATGCAAGCTCTTCCAGTCACCCTGTCCAGCCATATTTCCTGTAGTTCTCCCAGGTCAAAAGGGCCACGTAAATTAGAGATAGAATCATCCTAACTGCAAAATTAAAGACTTATATACGTGATGCTAGTGTCTTTTCCCTCAAACTTAAGCAAAATCCAATCCAGACTCCAGCTTCTATCCAGAAAGAGCACATCATAACAGAACATTCCCTTAGCTTCATACTAAGTTGGAGTGACACCTCACTACAATTTATTTCCCCCAAAACATGACGCCAGGCCCACATCTAGTTTTATTAATTCAGCAAATGGGCACCTGCCTATTCCTTCAAATTTCAGTTTTTAAAATCAATTTCACCCCTCAACCCCCGCCACGTCACACAAACGTATAGTAAACAAATAAAGATCAGTACATTACATCGAACAACAATATAAACTAGTACTAATGAGAAAAACCCACAGCAGAACCGATTTCCTATCGAATCAAATTAGCCTTTTCAGGATTTCACCCGTAACCCTGCACGCACTAGCACATAGGCATCGACAGGAAAGTTTTCAGAACCCAATCGATCTCAAAAGCTCGAGGGGGAAAATGGAAGCACAAAAGTGCAATTCATTTGCATCCTAATCGGAACGGAACCAAACATTTCTTAAACAGACTAAAAAAACCATAAAAATTACAAAGACTGCGGCGAGAACCTAGAAAACAAACGAATAATTAAAGGATAAAGGTAAAAAGAAAGGAAATGAAAGAAGAACATGCCTTATTTCCATCATCAAAGGGGACAGGGCGGGAGAGGAGAGCAAAGATGTCCTTTTTGGATAAGTTTTGGTAGCGTTCTGGAGGAAACAGTTCAAGGAGTTGTTGGTAGTTAGGTGGCAGCTTAGCTTCCCAGACAGCATCGGAGGAAGCGGCGCCGCGGAAAGCGCGGTTGAGCCGAGCCAAGTTGCATATCTCAGGGGGGGTTAAGTATAAAAAAACACACGCCACGCAACTTTCCGGTATATCCCCCAACCCTGGTCCACCGTTCGCCGCTCCGTTCTCCGTTAAGTTGGATAGCGATGCGCCCATAGATTCTTTTTCCTTTTCCCCCCTCCCGACTTCCCGTTTGTTTTGGGACGGTGGTCGTGGGGTGGTCAAAGCATGATTCTTGTCTTTTTTCTTCTGATGGGGTTAAGGAAGGTGGTGGTGGCGACGCCGTGAATAGCGGTGGTGGAATTGGCGGATTCGGGGAGGGTGAACTATGAGGGACGTGGTGAAGAACGAGACTCGGGGTGTTGAATTAAATTGAAATTTCTACTACTTTTTTTGGGCATGTCTATTACTACCTCTTTTTTTTTTTTCCTTTTCCTTCCATTTCTTTTTGTTGAATATTACTTCGGTCGTGGACAAACCAAATCTCCCCTTTTTCTTCCTTTTTTTTTTTTTTGTGTTTTTTGGGTTTTTTCCTTAATATCTTGGGTTATAAAGAAGTTAATAACTCCACCACCAAGACAGGATACATGTTATTGTTATACTCTACATACATTCTGATTTTGATCCAAAAAACAAAAATTTACATACATTCTAATTTGTGTGTTTGATATGGGTCCGTCTATTAGCAATGTCTTTCAATATGTATCCACTTCAAACAATGAGGAATTGAATGAAAGAACATTTTTTTTTAAATTATTAGGAATACACAGCCTGATATAAAATTTGCAGTTTGTGGCAAAAAGAAAAGGTAATAGCACGCGTTTGGTATGAAATGCGACTTAAAAGTGAACATAAAATTCTTTGAAAACTGCTAAGATGAAAACGACTGTCATATACAATGGGAACGGGCAGTAGGTTTGTTTATCTTTGAAAACTGCTAAGATGAAATATTGGAGATGGCAAAACATAAAAACATTGAAAAAGAAAAGAGATAGAATGCTAATGGAGCAATCTTCTTGAACCCTGTTTGGCACTCGAAGCTTTTGTGCATGTTTGATTCAGACAATAACCCATGTGAGCATGGCACCCGGCCATCATGGGGCGAATTAGACCTAAGAAGTGTCAAATATCTTTCTTTTCCAGGCGAAACCAAACGGAGTAAAGACGCTTTTCTTCTTTAATTCACATGGTGGCGGGGTGTGCTTTTTTTTTTGTGGGTGATGGTTGGAATACAGCAAGACGGGTTCAATGTCCAAAGTGGCAGGTGAGGTCTTACTCAGATACAATAATTTGGATTTTTTTTTAAATTTTGGGTTTAAATTCTTAAATTCAAATCTTATTTAAATCTAGATCCTACAAAAGAATCATAAATTTGAGTAATGTCAAAATTGAGTATAGTCTGATTTTGTATGATTCATGTCCAACCTCAATTCCCAACCTAGCTAAACTCATTTCTAATATATAAGAAAACGCGGAGGAGTTCTAAATACATGCAAGTTTCAATGTTGAATATGGGTAAACATTTTCAAGCAAATGGAATTAGTTGATAGCTTTTCATTGTTTGATTTTTTGCATGCAACATTCTTGAATATCGATTCCCTTTTTTTTTTTTTTTTTTACAAAAAATGGTATTAGTTGATAGCTTTTCATGCTTTGATTTTTTGCCCGCAGCATTCTTTAATATGGATTCCTTTTTTTTATTTTGAAATGGTAATTGAATTGTGTTTTTGTTATTTTTGAATTTCATGTTGTTTTGATTGTTTCTGAATTTAATTTTTGAGTTACAACTTACAGATTGTGAAATACTCAGAATCGTCAACGCATATTAACCTGGTCATGCGGATTAGAGGTCTGATGAAAAGAAACTGGAAGGTGGAGCTAAAGCACGCATGGAGAGAAGCGAATAACTGTGCGGATTGGCTAGCTAAGGAGAGTGTTCGTCTTCAGGCCAAGTGCGAGGCGATACAAGTCCCTCCAGATACAATGAGATCGATTTTGGCTGCTGATGTTTTGGGGGTAACTACTCCCCGGTTTGTGTCGTCCTAGAGCATGTCTACTCTTCCTTGTAACCAAAAAAAAAAAATACTAATAGATATCCAAATCCATAAAGATTCGGGTTGGATTTTATGTTCATCCATAAGGATTTGGAACTGGGTTAATACACCAATAATAAGGACCAAGTGAATTCAGCCCAAGCACTATTCATTGGTAAGCCCGGTTGCGCATATATGTACGTTGATAATCAACCCAGTGCATCTGTGGCTGAGATTTGGATAATCCAAATCCAATCAGTTTGAGCTATCCAAGGAATGAATCACGACACTGTAGAGGCCCTTGATCCAGCACTAGCTTATGCGATAAAATTCCTCAAATGCAACCAGATTACTCGAACAAGTTTTATGCCTTTTTATCAAACTTTTAAAAACAAATACAGATTGCGACACTTACATTGTACAGAAGAAGGAAAACCCAAAATGTGTTATGTCGCACAGGAGTGCATTATTATTTTTTTTTCATTTTTAGTGTAAGTAGTAGGTTTTGAACTAATGATCTATTACTTACATTCCCTTACCACCCATCCCATCACTCCCCTCCCCCCAGGAGTGCATTAAACACCGAGGGTGTGTTCGATAAATACTAAATCTAAAATTTGAAATCTGAATAAGTTAAGTTATTAAATTGTTAATGATTAAAATCTTAACATTTGAGGGTATTCTACATAAAATAATAAATGAACATCCTATCACTTATTTTTTTGGGTAATTTTTGAATAGACAATTGAGGGTCACTAAATTAATAAAGGATGCTATTTTTAATTATTAAACACATATAAATATATTAAAATTTGAATTTATTAACTTTAAGTACTCAATTAAGTTATCAAATAGGGCCTCAAAACGACGTTGAATCTAAACTCCGATGGTTTAGATATCCCATGATGCCCACCGTAAATTTGACAAATTGGTTTAATTTTTCTACAGTCAAAGTACAGCTTTTTCTCAAAGAAGTCCAAAAGTTAACTTTTCAATGCCCTCTACTCCATGGAGAGCGGCCGGGGCCTTGGGGGCATTTAAACTTTAATATTTTCTTTTAAATGATAAATTCAAACGAAAAACTTGATTATGAACTGAATATTAGAGACCACAAGCAAACCAAAAACTATAAACGGTTATAAAATTTATAAAAACAAATGGAATTATCTCTTGGTGAGAAATGAAAATTAATGTGTTGACTTGTCAAATAGAGACGAGAGCAAATGGACTATGCACAGCGTTGTCGAATCAATTCCTTCGTTGAATGCATGCAGAAAATAAAATGCTCTGTATCTGAGGATCGATAATCTGATATGTTGCTAAGTATACCTCTGAGAGTTGTGAAATAATTACACAATAATAAAATAAGTTAGTGAAATGAAAAAGTGTTTGAAGAAAATAATACCATGAAGACATAAGAGAAATAAAGGAAGTTGAAATACAAATATATTTATACTGTGTATAAAGGGAGACACTAAAAGCCATTTATCTTTGAATTTTTTAAAATTATCCTTTGCATATAATTACCTATCCATTGTCATATTTCCTTCTATCTCTCTTCTCGTAACTGTCCACTGCCAAATAAGAGAGTATTTCTACATTTTATTTGTGTGAATGCAAACTTTCTATTTGTATATTAAAAAAGTGTACTGCTTATATTTAGTTAAAAAATTTTGTTTACATCATCGACACAAATTCCAATCACCTTTTATTCTCAGATACATCACATCAAAAAAGTGTTATAGTAGTGTTACAGTATTCTTTTCAACAAATTATTCCAAAAAATTTACTATCCAAACGTACTTTATATAGATCGAGCGTGCATTGAACATTAGGATGAACAGTGCATCAGACAAATAAAAGAAGAGGCAGCCCGGTCAAAGTACAAGACCACGAAATTTCCGCGCATACTCAAAGGTGTAAAGAGACCGGCCGTTTTCTTGGTGTGTAAGTTTGGTTCAGTCTGGATAACTTGTCCAGGGCCTTTGTCATCTTTAAATTCCATTGGGTCACATTTTAGGCAAACGTGAGATTTAAGAGGGAAAATAAAACAGAAACAGAAACTTACAAAGACGTCCAAGCCCACAGCCCACACCAAATATCTTCTTTTGTGGTCCCATGATCTTTTCTTTTAAATCTCTTCCGGTGGGATCTAAGCAGGCCGAAATAAGAAAACTGACCGCACACGCACAAAGGCGACATTATGATGTCATGTCACGTACCGTTTTGTCAGATCACAGTAAACCCACAACACCCCCATCCCTTTCCTTTTTATTTTCGCTTTTATCTCTAGCTTTCAATTTTCACAAACAAACGAGAAAAAAAAAAAAAATCTGCCTATCTTTAGTCTATTTACTTTATAGAAATCAGGTAGAATCAATCACAACTAGTCAATTTATCCTCCTATGTAACCTGATTTTTGTCTAGTTTAGAGAAGTCTTTGATAGATTTAATACTAAAGCATCCAAAACATGTAACGTTTCAACTCATCACGCTATAGATGTTTTGCCGCTTGATGGTCGGGTGAAGACCAAATCTTTACTCCATAAGAAAGCAAATACTACTAGAGAATTTTTTTGAAATTTTAATGCTCCTAAAGAAAACGTAAAGAGTAAGACCACCGCTTTCCACCTTTAAGATTTGACGATCAATTGGCCCTTGGTTGTTGGTCACCACAAGATTCTTTTAAGTGTCTTTGTGGGATGGAAGGTTATAGATTTGATCTCTACCTCCAATTATTTGTTACTAATGCGTGCTTCTTTGAATCCAAACAATGCCTAGTGCATCTATGACGGTGATTCAATTTCCATCAGTACTATTTAATCCGGTTGAGCCCTCCCTCTTGACCCAATTAAACTTTTATTAGATTGGTTAAAGGTATAATTTTAGAAACCTTCTCAAGTTTCTCATAATATCGCTTAGCTTTATTCAGATTTTCAAAATCTCACCTACCTCAATTAGATTGGCATTTCTTGTAACAATTTACCCCGTTTGAAAGAAATACAAGAAAGATAAATCTTTTGTTCCGATACTATCCTACTTATGAAGTTTACAACAACAATAAAAAATAAATTAAGGCTAAATTTTTATAAAGTGTAAATTTCTTGAATTAAACTATTTATTTTGTTGTATTGAAATAAAAGCAAAATTTACACCTTGAAAAAATTACACCATGAAAAATTTGTATGGATGTATAGATATATTAGTTATCAATACAATTTAAACTATATTATGTATTAAAACATATTTTCCAAAAAAATTGCTTTTAGTTCGTTAATTATAACTGTCCGCAAATATTTGTAACATGTTAATTAGTCACCAAAACCTCTTAAATGGTTGACTTTAACTAAATTTTAATTTATCACGTCCTTTGCTCACGATCTCAATGTAGAGAAATATAGATCATTATTAAATAGTAATTTATTTTTTAATATAATTTTGTTGGTTTAAAATTTTTATTTTGGTTTGGGTTTTAGTTAAATAGTTATTGAGGTCGACGGTAATGTTGTCAACTTTTGACTTTTGATAGAAATATCTAGTCTTGTTAAGTTGGTAGGAGAGATGAGTGAGATTTTAAAAAAAAATTTTAGAGGAGTTGAGTGATATTGTGAGAAGGTTAAAATAGGAGTAGCGTAGAAGTTGGAAATTGACCCAAAAAAATAAAAAAAAAGGGTTGAGTTCTGCCTGACCCACTCTCAAGCATCAAATCCTACGCCGGTCCCACCGCCACGTCCCCCTGAATGAGTGGCTAGGATTCATTACTTAAATAATCATATAAAAGAACGGTCAAATAGTTAAACGGGACTACTGTTTTGCCCAATCCTGTGGACTCAGCTCTCCAATCCCAGCACCTTAACGAAGCAGCCGATGAGAGCCAAAAACAATGGGCAGGCGGTCTTGTTAACACTCTAGTGCCAACCCCCCTAATGTCTACGTCTACTATCTAAAACCAGCTGCTGCTCTTCCCCTGTATAGAACTATAGACCATACCCTCCTTCCTTCCGTCTGTCCCGATCCATCTGCATAACTCCTGGTATTGCACCCCCGGTAAAGCTCCTCTCCCTGTCTCTTTATCAATTCTTTTATCAATCTCCTTTGCTTTCTCTCTATAATGATGCTTTATAACACTACCTAAAAACTAGTTTCTGTCATTAAAGCACTTTCCTTCTATCATTCTTGAGTATTCCTTCAAGTTCCACTTTACAAAGTTGGTACCCTTTTTTTTCCCTAAAAACGTCTCTCTTCTTCTTGCATCTCCTTATCAATCTTTTTATCGTTAGTTTAACATTTAGATATGGGAGGAATGTCTTTGTATTAGATCATGCGATTTTGCTAAATTTGGATATTCAAGATTTCATTTTTGGAAGTAGTTTTGAGGAGTATTTTTTTTTTTAGTTAGATAAAAGTAAGCTGTATGGAATCTAATGGTATGGCCGGTGGAGGAATGTATTCTAATATGGGTTCAGGAATGCTAGGATTGGAAATATCACTGCAACACCAATTACCCCAAGGGCAAACCACACAAAACCCACCCCACATGCAGCCACAACCACCACCACCACCACACCACCCAATTGTTGCCTTTGGTCATCATGAGGCCGACCAGCACCACCACCCCCAACCCGCTCAGCTTTCTGTAAAACAAGCCTACCCTTTTTCTGCTAAGGCCAAGAACCAAGCTTTAGGACCCAGTGATGATGATGAGCCTGGTGCTGGTACTGAAAACAGTGCTGATATTGATGGGATGAGAAAAATATCTCCTTGGCAGAGAATGAAGTGGACTGATAATATGGTGAGGTTATTGATAATGGTGGTATTTTACATCGGTGATGAGGTTGGCTCTGAAGGAAATGATCCTGCTGGGAAAAAGAAGGGTGCTGGCGGTGTTCTGCAAAAGAAGGGAAAGTGGAAATCGGTGTCAAGGGCGATGATGGAGAGAGGGTTCTTTGTGTCTCCACAGCAATGTGAGGACAAGTTCAATGATTTGAATAAGAGGTACAAGAGGGTAAATGATATTCTTGGAAAGGGGACTGCTTGCAGAGTTGTGGAGAATCAGAGCTTGCTTGATACAATGGACCATTTGTCGGCTAAAATGAAGGAAGAAGTGAAGAAACTGTTGAACTCAAAGCACTTGTTCTTCAGAGAGATGTGTGCTTATCATAATAGTTGTGGTCACGGTGGTACTGGCGGTGCTAGCAGCAGTGGAGCTGCTGGTGGTGGTGCTCAGCAGTCGACTGAGGGCGGAGGAGGAGAGCCATTACCACAGATGCAGCAGCAGCAAAGGTGTTTGCATACATCAGAAAATGCCTCGACTGCACCTACTCTAGCCAGGGGTGAGGTGGAGGGATCGAGAATGAGTAAAGGGCCGAGCTTTGAAGAAGAGAATGATGAGGATGACGACGATGACGACGATGACGAGGAGTACGAGGATGATGTAGTTGAAGGTGGAGGAAGCGGTTATGAGCATGGCCATCCCGAGGAAGATGATGACACCCCTGATGAACGACGTTCGAGGAAGAGGCGGCGAAAAGGCGTTTTTCTTTCCCCGTTGGTTCAGCAAATGAGCACTGAATTAATGAATGTGCTGCAAGATGAAAGCAGGGATTCGGCAGAGAAAAGGCAGTGGATTAAAAATCGGCTGCTGCAATTGGAGGAGCAGCATGTAGGATACCAAAGCGAAGCCTTTGAGCTTGAGAAGCAAAGATTAAAATGGGTGAAATTCAGTAGCAAGAAGGAAAGGGAGATGGAAAGGGACAAGCTTGGCAACGAGAGATTGAGGTTAGAGAATGAAAGAATGATGCTTCTAATCCGACAAAAGGAGCTTGAGCTGCTCGATGTTTACCAGCAGCAGCAGCAGCAGCATCAATCGTCAAGGAAGAGTGACCCTTCATCCATTACAGGATGAATTGTATAGTGGGCTAGGGTCAGAGTAGGTGAAAACCGATGGTTGTTGTAGACATATTCCAAAATTTCCTTTAAAGATTTAGAAAGTCAAAGTTAATTAATTTTAGTAATTTTGAAGTAGTTAACATTTGTTTTTAATTATCTATACATGTCTTGATTCTCGTTGTAGTAGTAAGAGGAACTGATGAAGTAGTTAACATTGAATTCTCCAAAAACAGTACACTAAGTTGCAAGCCCAGTGGGACACGAGCCCACAATCGCCTGAATCTTGAATTGTCAAGAGGGTATAAGTCTAGTTGGAGCGAGAGTAGCTGAGGTAGTTAAGTAGTTAACAATTTGCAAGAATTGTCCAAAAACAAAGTCAACTACTAGCACGCCCAGTGGGACTCGAACCCACAATCGCCTGATTAGAAGTCAGGCGCCTTATCCATTAGGCCATGGGCGCTACAATGGCTAGTGTAACTATACGCGTTAGTCAATTTATGTTTATGGCACATAAGAACACCTCCACCCATGAGTTAATTCCTACAATTTGAAAGAAAACAGACGTAGTTTCAAACATTTTAATCTCCAAATACATTTAGTCTTATTTTTACCTCAAATCAATTCATTTGAGATCCATTCAATTGAAATCCTTCCTAAATTCAAATCTATCCATCAACATAGCCTCAATTATCGAATTCAAAAGTGAAAAAAAAAATCGTACTTGACTAATTAGCAAACTAAGTTTGAACAAACTCTCACTACTTGATTCAATTATCAAATTCAAAAATTAAAAAAAAAATCATTGTTTAAGTTTAATCTGACTAGTTAGCAAATCAAGTTTGAACAAACTCTCACTGCTCAATTCAAATTATTATTCAAATATTGAATACTGTGTTCATCTGTTAATTCCATCTTCAATGGCAACTTTAAGGGATTTTATGGAATGGTCTGTGTAAGGAGAAAAACAAGCGGGATTCAAAAGATACGGAATCTAGGGGGCCACCAAGGGGAGAAGCGGAATTTCCGTACCGACAGTACAAGTTTCCCCAACACAATTATTTGAACAGTAGATTATTTGAAATTATTTGGTAAAAAAACATATTGTAGAACTTTTTTAATATAATGTATGTGAGATAAAAATGTGATTGAAAAATGTGTTGATGATGTAATTTGACAAGCATTTCTCTATCTCGGACATGCCTTTTCTTGCTTTTCTTTCTTTCTTTTTTTCTTTTACATTTTAATCAATCAGGCGAAGAGATTTTCCCGTTATCCAACTGTACCCAAATATACAACACAAACAAACTTTAACGCACATAGAACACCAATGTGTACAGTATAAAAATGAGATTCACATTAAAATTACAGAGCATATAAATCCCAAATTATTTGGACCATCAGCATTAGTGCCTTTTGAGTCTCTTGCTTTCCGGAGATGCTGTTGTGTGACCTAAAATTGGACGTGCAAATTTTAAAACAGACGCTGCTTATATTGTCCACTGCTGAGGAATTCTGAATATTACACTCATGCTGTCATGCCAACTACCATTTTGTGGAAAAAATTCCATGACGTTGAGGATTATATTGGCATGTCCACATTCCACAAGCACAACCAAAGTCTCAACTCAGATATTTAATCAAAAAAGACACAACCCTCGTTAAAACAAGTTGAAAACAACTACATTGGTATTTGAATTCGAGAATCCATGAACTTTCACCAAGAATTGACATGTATGCATGTTTTCGTAATGCAGTCTGCCTACTAAACCCCGAGGCATAAAATTTGAAGACAAGTTATGGCCAGTCTTCACCACGCATCAAAATTTGAGGGCAAAATAGCTCAAAAATGAGACTAACCTAGCATCTAGTCTTCAAGTTCAATAATCTTCACGACAGATGCATCTCCAACTTTTTGACAAACCACAACTCGGTCATGAGACTTAATGACTCCCGAAGCCTTTCCATGGTCAAGTGCAACCTTCAAAACTGACTCATTGGTAGCATTTGTTGACTCCGCCTGCAGAATAAGTACAGAGATGGAATTTACTAAAACCCATGCTTGAAGGACCACAAAAAGCTATTGCTTCGAACAATAATAGCCTAATATTAATAGCCATGGGCCCAATAGGTGGCAATTTCTGATCTGGTTTGGTAAGGCATGGGAGACTTCTCACCAATGCCCAGCTGCAAGCAAAGAAGCTGCACCCGAATGGTCAATGTGGAGTATGCCAAGCAAAGAAGGAAACGGCATTGCATGCACTGAGAGACTGCAAATGGATTAAAACGCTATGGAAGAAACTTGTACATCCAGCCCACTGGAGAAGGTTTAGAACTCAATCCCTAAGACAATGGGTGGATTGGAACATTATGCAATCTGAGGTGGGCAAAAGAAGGGAGTTATACTGGCCAATGCTTTTCCAACAAGTAGTTTACTGGGCATGGTCAGCAAGAAATGAACTAATTCATAAAGGCTCAGATAGAATGATGAAGGTGAAACCGGAAGTTTTGATTCAGCAAGCCTTGCTCGCACAAGAGCTGAATACCCAAAAGGGAGGAATGGGTGTGAAGCAGGTTAAGTATTTAAATTGGGAGAAACCACCACAAGGCTGGATAAAGCTCAATGTGGATGGGGCATCACAACACAATCCAGGTGAAGCTAGTGCAGGAGGAATCCTTAGGGATGAGCAGGGTAGCTGGCTTGCAGGATTTAGTGCCAACATTGGCAAGGCTAGCAATGTTGCAGCTGAATTGTGGGTGATATTGTTAGGGTTGAAGCTTGGCTAGAAGTTAGGCCATAAAAAGGTCATGGTGGAAACAGATTCAAAGGTGTCAATCGATTTGATCAAAAGAGGCCATGGAAGAAAGTCCTCACTGGAATCTAGTTGCAGAAATCAAGGAGATGATGAGAAGGGACTGGGAATGCAGTATGGAGCATATTTGGCGCAAGAATGGCTGTGCTGATCACCTGGCTAAGAAGGGTTGGAGATTGAAGATGGATGTGACTATATTTAGAAGCCCTCCACAAGATATGGGAAAGTTGCTGAACTTTGACCTTTGTGGAGTGACTACCCCTAGAATGGTAGCTGTGTAATGGGCCTTAGGCCTCCATTGTACCCAGAAAAAATATATATATATTAATAGCCATAACAGCACAAATTGCACGTTCATGAGAGAAATCGTACATTTAAGGCCATTAAAGTCTAGACATGCCCAACCCAGGCAAATTCCTAAAATTGGGATTGTTATGACTGTCAGCAGTATTTCTTGATGCAAAGGACAACAGAAGCCTAGGATAGATGACCGAAGAACAAGAATAAAGACGAATATAGGATAAATACAGAGTAATATTTCAATAATGAGAAAGCATGGAGTTCACAATGCATCTGAGTAGTCACAAAGCCAAGTGCTGGTCATAAAATCACTAAACAGCAAATGGCAACCAGGTATGGTAAAGAAAAAAGTCCATCAGAAGATCAAAATCAGAAAGGGCAAGAAAAGAGTTGATTTCAGGTACTAGAAACAATTCTGCACAGAGGTAATGGTAAAAGATTAGTTTCAGGAATTAAAAATATGTTCCAATTTAGTCCACATCAGATCAGACAGGGAAGGAAAAGGTGAAGAAAGCAAAACTCACAGGATGTCGTGGATCAGCAAGCATAGGAAAGAGACCTCGGACAATAAGTGACTGCCTTGCCTAAAATGCAGAAAGTGAAAATAACAAAAAGTAATCCATCAGCCAGGAGTCAAGCCATGCAACAACATGGCAAGGAATATGACAACTAACTTAAAACTAAAAAAATATTGTAATGAAGAAGAAGAAAGAGACAAATGAACCCCAAAATGATGAAATCTCTGCCACACTGCCAACCACCAGTTATTAGTGAGTCAGCCTTCTTTTAATTTGCTCGACTATCATTTTGATACATAACCACAGTCCCGTATACAAATGCATATAAAAGGATCTTGGGTACATAAAGCAAAAGTGGTTTGGCTGAACCTTTTTCCCTGTGTTACATTTGTAGACTTCAAATTTTGCCCCAGACTAACATTAACCCTGAGTACATAGTAAGAGACGTCACACTAAACCAGTACCAAAATCTACACCATAAAACCTCTCAATCATTTTTCTCGTCAACATTTTCAAAGTTGCACATGCATGTGTGTTTTTCCCACTAGTCAATTTGAAATTAAAACCACTTTTACCTTGTACAAAGGTTAACAAGGATAAGTCAGAACCATTGCACCATGCATGAGCGTACAGTAGAAACTAAAACCATTCCACGTATAGATACTTACTATTCATCAGATGAATTGAGCTCAAGCATTTTTACTGCAAGTAAAAAGAGAAAGGCAGCTCGCCAATTCTCCAAAAAAAAAAGAGAGAGAGACAGAAAGGCCTCTCAATAGCATACCTCAAATGCACCACTGAAACTCCACTTCAATTGATTTGTCTTAAGTCGAGGAATGACAACAGATAGTACTGGCATTGTTGGCCTGTACTTCGCTATTAATCTGCAATAGCCAGAACAAAGGTTTAGTGACAATACACAAAAAATTGAAATATTCCCAAGATAAAAAAGCACAAATAGAATGAAAATTGCAACATACCTTGCAGCCCTTCCAGATGAAGTGAAACAAATAATAACAGATGCCTTGACTTTAATAGCTGCCCGTACCTGGGCAGAGAAATAGTTGTCAAAATCCAAGTTTGAATGCATTGAAGTTGCTAAGGAATACTGAACAGCTAAGGTACAAAACTAGCAACAATGAAAAAGAACATACTGCAGAGGAAGCAATTGATTCCAAGTGAGTCATGGGTTCTCCAACATACTTGACAGTCTTCTTAAAGTACAGATCTTGATTGAAAACCTTCTCAGCCTGCATCCAACATTATAAGATGGTGTAGTTACTGAAAAAAAGTGACAACTTAAAAGCAAATTTGAAAGAGCTGAAAACAAAAACATAAAGGAAAACTAGTTGCCAACTAAATCAGAACATATGCAGATTTATCAAACGAGAATTTTGTAACAGCTTTAGCATAACTAGCTATACAGCAGGTGATTCCGACAACGGGCTCACAAAGAAGTTTCTTTAAGATGCAAATTGCATCAAAATATAACCACAGAAGAAACCTTTTAGTTTGACAGCTTCAACAACGTCTCTATATATTTCTGCAAGTGCATTGCGCAAATTACAAGCTTCACATCCTGAAGCTAGTATGACGCAGCCACAACACTCATTTTCAAAGCAAGACATGGAAAATATAAACGGAATTGAAAAACTAAAACCATATCTCACATTTCCCTTAACAAAGATACCAAGCAAGATGATTTTTTAGCCAAAAACAAAGTGAGAAATAAGCCACAAAGGTATGCCAATGAGTACTGTAATCACATCATAATAGCAGTTCCAAGCCAACTTCTTTTGTCATAACATGAATTTCACATATATTTATATATACGTCCATATGCCAGTAACTTTTACCTCTGCACATATTTTGCCAACAATAGAAATAGTCTCAATGGGATATAATCCTCGAAGAGTCTCAGCACCAAGAAGAATTGCATCAGTTCCTGCAAATTAAAACATTAAAAAGAATGATGGAAACGTCATCAGTTCAACTCTTAGAATGTTAAAGAAGGAATCATATAAAAGCCAGATCCGTCCCTTTTATCATCCAAAACAAAACAAAAAGGAGATAAACATTGAGAAATACCATCTAATACAGCGTTTGCAACATCAGTTGCTTCCGCACGCGTGGGCCTCAGATTGTCAGTCATACTATCAACAACACGAGTTACTACAGCTGGCTTTCCAGCCATGTTACATTTATGGACAGCAGCTTTTTGAAACAGAAATACCTGCAGAATACATCACATAACTAACTCAACCACTAGTCTGTTAGTAATTGGATGGTTAGAGCATATTTAAACTCCTGCAGCAAGAGCATCAACTCCAGAGCCAACTCTCTCTAATTTCTCTAGGCTTGTTAAATCAATTACTTTGTACTTGGATGCAAATCATTCTCCATTCAGTAATGTACAGTAAATTATATTTGACTTTGCAGTGTATGTTTAGACGAATTTGTGACTTAATGCCAGTTAAATAGGACGTAGATTCAGATGTGCTTCTCGTTAACTTGCAAAACAACCATGCTGCATAAAACATCTCATTCTACAGAAAATATAGACTTACCTTCTCTGGAGGAAGATCTATGCCCAGGTTCCCGCGAGAGAGTATGATGCCATCTGCCTCTTGTAGAATCTCATCAAAATGAGTCAAACCCTATAGAGATAAGAACATAGAGTTCAAACCATTAAATTCTTATCAAATTGCCAGTACTGCACGCAACATCAAGTCCTTGGGAAGCACAAGGGTCCTACCTCCACGTTTTCAATTTTTGCAAAGATTTGCGTCTGGCTCAAATCACCAAGCTTAGATAGGATTTCACGGGCCTAAATTTTAAGGGCAAAAAGAAAAAAACCTTTCAGCATCTGAACATCCAGATGACTCAATCATGAGGAGAAATACAGGTAATATCATGAAAAACGCTAAAGTCTTCTGAGATAAAATCCTTACTTCACGAACATCTTCCGCATGCCGTGTATATGACAGTGAGAGAAAATCAATTTTGTTCTGGACACCCCATGTGCTTATAACCTGAATAAAATCGAAGAATGAGTGAAAAGACAGGTTCTGTATTCAAATTACTCAAGATTCTTTCAAAAATGCTTCCAGAGAAATAAATATTCAGCCAAAATCAGGAAGAGAATTCTTCAGAGATAGACAGATGCACAACCCAAAACTTAGAGACCCACCATTGGAGGGCATAAGAACAGAAAGTCAAAGCATAGAGCATGATGGGGTTAAATGACAAAATACATTACTGCAATAAAGTAATAATAGCATGATGGACTTCTCAGGCTCACCTCTTTGTCCTTATCAGTGAGAGTTGGCAGATCAATTCGGATTTGAGAAGCATGAAGTGTGAATAGTGCCCCAGTAAGTGTTGCAGTGTTCTTTATTACACAAATTACATCATCACCATTCACTTCATCTACCTGCTCAATTGCAATAATATCTAGTCAGACATAAAAGGCACAAAAGCTTGGCAGCTTGTTGCTAGCCAACAGGAAAATAGGTTAGCTACAAAAGTGGATAAGAATCCAGAAAATGAGAAGAGAACAAAACGTTAACAATATATACATAATTAGAGTGCTAAAACTACTAGCCAAATGAAGCGGCCTAATATTGAACAAGTCAAATCAGAAAGATGGCTTGAATTTAAAACGCCTCATACATACTTCCAGCCAAACAGAGGTTGTTTCACTTCCTGTGAACAAATACTGGCCAATAAAAATGGTTTCTCCCTTCTTCACAGCCTGCAAAACAAAATTACAGGTGTAACTCTTCATAGAGACTGGAAGCAAAAAGCTCATAAATCATCAATTGATAGAAATTTAAACAAATAGTTCTGCTTTCCTAGTATGTTAACTTACTCAAAACAAAGTTTAAGCAAGCTTATAATTTACTATAATAGGATTGATGACAATGTATAACCATAATTTTCAAAGGAGATTGTGTGGCAACATTGAAAAAACTTGTCAATTTCCTTTTGAGTATTCCAACATTCCCTACATATCTTTAGTCTAGCAGCACCATTCACATATACTATATCGCTTCAATTTGCTCACATTTAATCCAAAATAGTAAGCTAACTTTTTCACCTATTACCTATTTTTCATGAATTTGCAAACTCATTGAGCCAAGTAACAAGGTCACATGCAAACAAATTCCATAACCAACATGCAAATAATTTTAGAAGATCCTTAAAAGGTAAAAAATGCACAAAATATCCAAGGAGCCATTACCAAATACAAATTGCGAACTAGCTTAGTTCAGAACCTTCTTTTAAAGCACAATAAACACCTTCCCAAACTGTGGACATTGTTTTTATCCATTTAATATGAGAAAGCAATCTGAGCTCCTAAAATATCAGCCTTAGGGTACAAAGGACACCCACAACCTACAAGAAACAAACATGATTTCCTATGCACTTTGTTGAACAGAGTTGATAGCCAAATATCAACAAACAGGAAGAAATACAAGCTCGTATACATATGAACAGAAACAATTACAACATTATATAACTGAAAACAGCAGTCAAACCTTACCATCTTGTCAAAGTCAAAGCGCTCTATTCACGTTCTATACTACGTATCGGAAATTTTTCCATATAAAAGGTTTTCATAACGGTAAATCATTTCAAACGTAGATTTGGATTTTAACCAATGTAAATGATCCAAAGAAACTTGACAAAAAGGAAATGTCCGACAAATGGAGTATAATCCTGAGTGATAGTGACCTAACCTTAGAAAGTCCAGCAAAATTGATAGGCAACACTTCAGAAGTCGCTTCCTGACCTTGATCAGGTGTGAGAATAACGGTTGCATCTGCCTTAAGTGAAATAGGACTCTCGCTTTTATTGACAACCTGTAGCTCTGGACCCACAGTATCTAACATGACCTGTAAAAAAGATGTCAACTACCATAACTGCCTTGAACATATTTTGCCTATATATGCACACTAATTCCTGCATTTAAATGCTAGAGAAAAGACAAAACGGACATCTTCTTCTTCTTCTCTTCTTTTTTTTTTTTTTTGAGGGGTGTTAAATAAAACATACATGTGCTCATGCATGTCTAGAGGTGCATGCATGCTTACGTTTTCAAATTTTATGTAGAGACAAATCATACTGCCTTCTATCTCCCCTATAAATCTATAGACCAAAACAAATTAAAAGGTTAATCAAGGGTAACATCCCCATAATTTTCAAGCAAAAACCAAAAGAAAAAATCTTTAAATCCTTCACACGGGCACGGAAGAGCAGTATGAAGTTCAAGGCTTCAAGCCATACTTTAATCTCCCCAATATCTTCATTCTATTTAGAAGCAAAAGATGTAAGATTAAGGATAGGAAGGGAAAAAGGGCAGAACCTAATGTCAAGCTCAGAGACTCCATAATCTTTTGGCAACATATTCATTATTTTCCTGCTTTTTGACTCAATACTCCAACTACATGCATTTGACGATCATAAATCAACAAAAATCAGATCAACCCCCAATTGAAATTAAACAATCCCAAAATTAACAAATAACAATGTCATAAAAACAGAGAAAACTTACAGCACAGAGTTTTTTGGTGGTCTTGACGGCAGCCCTCAGGTTCTCCAAAGTTTCTTGGTGATACTCTTTGTCTCCCCATGAAAAATCAAATCTTGCCACTACAAATCACATCATATTCCATATAAAATTTGCATGAAATTTAATAAAAAAAAATCCTCCATCAAAATCACCCTGTTTTTAAATCATGCATTATTTCATAGAGCCTGCAAGCTGAGTTGTCGCTTTAAGAAAAATAATAACAGTAACATCATAAGGACGGAGAAAAAATAGCACGCAAAAACAGAAAAAAATTACCAGACATCCCAGCTTGAAGACAACCAGAGATAGCCTCAACGGATCGCGAACGTGGACCCAATGTTCCCACAATCTTCGTCATTGCTGGGAAGAAACTCTGCCCGCCAACAGAATACATAAATCATTAAAATCGAAAAAACAGCTTTCATCAAAAAAATCTATTCACGCTGTTCTCTTGAAAAGACATATATAGGTAAAAAAAGGAAGAAGCATCCTAGATCTACGATGAAAACTGAAAAGAGAAAAGAGACCGACCGATTTGGATGGCTCAAGGATGGAGGCCATCCTTATGGGTTCCTCCAGTAACAAATGATTCGACACCATTTTTTTGAAATTCTTTGCTGCTCAGAAGAATCCGCGACCCAGCCTCTTTTTTATTTTTCAGTAGCTTCCGATGAAGAGAGGGCTCTGTCCAGAAAGGGAGAATGTAGTAGTTCAAAGTATATGCGTGATGCCAATTTTTGTTCTTCTTCTGACTTTGAACGCTAGTGAAACAGAAAAGCAGCGAGTGGGGGCGGAAGCCAGCACGGGTTTCTTTTTCCCAAAGGAAATTTTCCGACCTTGGCGGTTTTTACTTTTCTCGCTGTAAATACTAGAAGGTTTAGAACTGTGGGTGAATTTCTAGGGGCCGGTAGGGGTGACAATCGAATTCGAATTCGGTATTCGGTAAGGTGAAATAGATATTTTTTGATAAATAACCAGTAAAAATACGATTAGATATTTTTTGATAAATAACCAGTAAAAATACGATCGAATTCGAATTCGAATTATCGATTTCTCGATTTCGAATTCAATTTGAAAATCGGTATTTTACCGATTTAACCGAACTCATAAAACAATTATTCAAAAACAAAATGGAAAGAAAATTAGAAAGTTTTAAATCAAACAAAATCCCCAAATTATTGAGCATCGAAGCAAATAAAAATGCATTTGCCTTTATCAAAGTTGATATGAATTTTCCTAGTCTAAATTAGGCATTTCATATTTAATTTTATCTTTCAAATACATTATGTATTCAAAAAATTGAATATGAAATCGGTAAATATTTACCGAATTACCAAATTACCGAATTGAATTCGAATTCAGTAAAACCGAATTAAAAATTCTTGAAACCGATTTCGTATTGAATTCGATATATTTAAATTTGAATTTTCCGAATTACCGATCAAATTACCGAATTATTGATTCGGTCGGTAATTCGGTATTCAGATTTTTTGCACACCCCTAGGGACCGGAGTTACCCTTGCATCCGCTATCTCTCTCTCTTTTTAATTTTATTTTTTTGGATGATAACATAGCACCCTTGCCTTCTTTCTTTTTATGTTATTTTTTTGGATTCATGGGACCTCTTTTTTTTTTTTTTTTTTTTGGATACATGGATTTAAGGAACTATGGAATGAAGGACCACGGAAACAGTACAATGAACTTTTAATCTTGAAAAATATTTATTGAATAAATATTTTCTACACTGACAGTATATACACTATCATCGTTTAATCCATGACACATGTGTAAAAGTTGGATTTTAAATTCAAATTTTGGATGGTTGTTATTCATTCAATGGTAAAAGTGTATACACTCCGAGTATAGGAAATATTAATTCATATTTATTCATGGCTTACAAAACTTGTTAGCAAATAAGATATACTCTTCTCACAACCTATAACTTTTAAGAGTAACTTCAGGGTCTAATATCTTGATCATGTTATCTTCTTGCTCTTTCCAGTAATAGTCCTTTTGGGCAAATCCCTTTTCTCTCCTGTTATTACAAAATCGAAACGTAAAATTGAATCGCAATGCTTGTGCAAAGAGAACATAGAACAATTATTTAACTGCATCATTGATAGTTTTCTCTGTATTGATGAGGAAATAATTAGTTTCCTTCAAGACCACAAAGGAAAGAAATAAGAAATAAGAAAACTTTATCTGATAACTAGGGGGACTCTCCCGCGCGAGGCGTGGGTTGGGTGCCTGGTCAGCATTGGAATGTGAGTTGGAAAACAGGCTTATTATAGACGCTCTAATCAGCATTGGAATGTGATTTGGGCATAATTTGATGTTTGCACAGATTTTGAAAGAAGCAGTCGTAGGAATTATCTTTCACGAAACGAACAAACTTTGGGACTATATTTGTTGGGACTATATATAAAAATGTTCTCAAAATCATGCTACAATACACTCCAGATCTTCCATGCTAATGAGCTTAATTCTAATAGTACTTTTTGCTTTTTTTTTTTTTTGTCGACCCAGGGGGTGTCCCGATATACGTCAGACTAATTCCCCTGCCGCTGTGCACAGCTTACCCAATATGCACAGCATGTTACCAACGGGAGTCGATCATGTGTACTCGGGTAACTACCCGAATGTGGTCACCATCTGCTCTGCCCGCTGGGGGCAGTACTTTTTGCATTTCACATGCAAAAATTTTGATGAATATATAGATCTAGATTTTAGAGCATGTTTCGTCATCTATTGATACAATTAATGAGCTCAATGCCAATGGTACTTATCAATAGTACTTGTTGAGGTACTCATCACTAATAGATTCGGACACCTTAGATTCTTCAAAACCATACTTAGAATCCACATAGCTGTCTTGCAACATTGCATGGTAAGAAGAATCAGCAGCTCCCTTTAAAAAAATAACAGAAAAGAGAAGAATTAGCAATTGTTCAAATCTTAAGAACCGGAAAAGTCCAGAAGTCTATACACAAATTGAGCTAAAATTTTATAGCTTTAAGTCGGTATCTCTTATCGAAACATTTCTGATGCAATTGACTAACGTCTAATTAAATAAGACAAACATCACGTATTCTTAGAATATCATTCATATCTCTAAAATTCACTTAGAACTATATATCAGCTAATAATACCTTGTTGCTCATCTTCTGTAAATCCGTCTTACAACTAAATATATATTCTGCAAAAGGCAATACAATAAGAAAATCGTTCAGACAAAAATTCAAAGGAGAAAATAGTGTAAGAATCATAATTATAACAAAATCAAAATTACAAAACTATCCTAGAGGTTTCAGTGATACTATAAGCATAAGAAATAAAATCAATTGAAAAGAGAAGAAAAAACAAATAATTAAATATAAATGCATCCAAAAGGCTTTGCATGTGATTTCTTAAACCAAGCAAATAACAAAAAATATTGTGCAAGTTGAATAGTCTAAGTTATTGACTATGTTGAAGGGAACAAAACTCTGCAATTAATCAGAGGAAGAAAAAGGTTAAACATTCTGAGTTATTGACTATGTTAAAGGGAACAAAACTCTGTAATTAACTAGGAGAAAGGAAAAAGCAATTAACTTAGATTTGAATGTTGGAATTAATATGAATTGAAATTAATGAAGAAACATGATGACAAACGTTGCAAGTCAACTTTTATGCAATACATGTAATCATAGATGTACTCGCAGGTCTACGTTGGACATTCTAGATCTTCTTAATTTGTGTTTTACTCAGCAACTATAGTACGTATTCAAATCCTGAAAATATAGTGGCACTCGTAGTTTTATCTTTTGTAGTTCAGCAGACAACCAGTCTTACATTTGCACTTGTACAAACTTGGTTCAATATGATAAGAGAACTCTTGGAGATCAAATTTCTGTGAGCTAAAGCATAGCTAGCCTAGCAGCAATTATAAGAATTTTTCATATGAGTGTAGGAGTCATACAATAAGAGGCAATTGATGCTTTTTCAGATCTAAAAAGAAAGGGAAAAAATGGATTATTTCATTGAAGTCAAGTGGACATAGAAGTAAGTAGTTGCATGATACTAAAACCTTACAACCACTTGAGATATCTGGGCAAGTAGGACTAAGTCATAATTTGACTTGTGTTGAGTGTCTCTTCCAAATTACAACGATGAAAATTAATTGGCTGATTAGACAGCAAAGAAGAAATGCGACCATGAAAATTGCCACGTAAATTATCTCAAGGAGTTTTAAATTAGACATTTACAGTAGTATCTAAACCAGGCGCCCAACCATGATTTAAACCAAGCGCCTAGGTACACTATAATATGGACAACGAGACTAGTCAACCTAGGGTGAGTTAGATGAAATTTCAATTAAACCAAAACAAACAAGCTCTGCCTAGGGTGGTGTACCTACTAATCATTAGTGGTTTAGCGTGAAGAATCTTTTTAAATTTGTCAAACAATCTGAGACAAGTTGACATCAAAATATAAATAACTGAAACAGGCTCACCACTTTAAATGTGAAAACTGTAAATATCATACCCTAGTTATATGCTTTGCTCACATATATCAGAGGTACATGACCCAGATGAGTATAACATCTAAAACAAGAATATAACCTTATGCGAAAGACCTAACACTTACAATCCAAGGATTTTATTCAGAGAAACCTACCACTTAAGCAAATAAGAGATATAGACAATATATTGAAAAACTCACCAATAGGAAGCTTAAGACCAAGACACTGCTTCATTAATTCCCTAACTTGTTTTCTATGAAGATCATACTCTTGAGCAAGTGTGAGAAGTAATTCCCATAGGTTTGCCTTGGAAAGGCTGAAGTAACCCTGTGATATAAAGACAGAGTTGCGAAATCATTACAATTTTTCACAAATGTTATCTGTATATCAACATATTAACTTATGCACAACTAATAGTTTATATTCACCTTAGAGAAATTACCGAGAGTAGCATCTAAAATCTCAGTCTTATTCATTGATATAGCACAGTATATTGACTCTTTTACTTGCATGAATTTTCTGAAAATCGTGATTAAAAAAAATTCAAAATCATTGCTTGAATCCAAACTCAGACATGATTTCCGCTCGTTTGTTTCATAATTGCATAAGTCCACAAGCATAATATGAATTCCTGAACCACTTATATGCATAAGAAAAATCAGCAGCTCTATCTCATTCTTTTTTTATTTATTGGGATAATCTAACCAAAATTAGAACGGCTAAAAAATATCGACACACAAATAATGAAGATAATGAAAATCGTGGCATATTTATGTTAGTAGAGATGTGGTAGGCTGAAAAACGTTTTTACCTTTAAATTTGCTAATAAAGTTGTTTGACATCTGCAGTAGAAAATTAGAACTTGTATGCATTAGGCACAAAGAAAATCTGATAGTAGCAAAAATTAAGAGAATAAATATTTACCATGTATATATAACTTTTCATCAAATGACAATAAAGCAAAATTTTCATTTAGGAACAAGAATCGCATATGACCTTGCAAATTTTCTTGTAGGGCCGTACCTTCCCAGAAGTAGATGTAGAGGCCTGAAGCAGACTACTTCCTTTTCCTATACTCATTGGCTTTTGTTTATCTCGTTTTCCATCTCCCATTCGTCGGCTTTCTGCCCATCCAAAATACTCGTGAGCAAAAATATAATTTTTTCCCCAAAATCAAGAATATTTAGCAAAATCAAGAACATAATCACAAAATTAGAAATACAATAAAAATTAAAATTCTTTTTTGCAATAGCAGAAGCCACTCAAAAGATGGAACTTTTTTCTCCAAAAAGAAATGAATAACAAAATAGAAAATTTTCAAAATCAAAGACTCCGTACATTAGGCATCAGAATCCAAAACAAAAAAAAATTGAAACAAAAAATCACACGTTAAAATGGTCAGGGTTGAGAAAATCTATTGCAAAGCCTTGAATCAACAACTCAATACAAAATACAAATCTCTGTATTAAGACAGACACGGAAAAGTAAAATAACCAGATTTGATTTACAAGGCTAAAAATTAATTTCATCATACTTACCCAAAAGGGAAGAAAACAGAGAGAGGAGAGCCACCATCGGAGCACATAGCAATCTTCGGGCATACAGAAGCCGAAGACAACAGGTGGGAACAAAGTAATCAACAAAACGAATCAAACATTTAAATTAGAGGAACGAAAAAGAAGATCATTATCAGTTACCAAGTAGCAAATGGCAGGAGGAATCAAAGCTGAGGTAAAACATGAGCAGCAAAATACCTAGAGCGAAGAAGGAAAACCAAGAAAGCTGTTTTTGTAGAAAGCACAACACATCTGAACGTAATACTGGTCAACTGAATGTGGCATTGGAAAATGCAATGAGCAAGTAGGAATAAAAAGCTGAGTTTGTTGTTCCTTTATGCCCAATTTACCCTTCATAAAAATGTTATGGTCCTAGTAAAAGACATCTTCAAGGATAAATAAGTAATTTGGATGTTAAATCACTATTTACTGGTCTAATCTAACAATTAAATCAAATCAAATGACCAACAAACCAAAAGGTTCACATGCAATGAGCCGTAGAAATAGAATCTTTGAAGGGTACAAGGTGGAAAGGTCACAATTGCATGCAAGTATTATGGGTATAATTGTAATTTTAGGTCTCAAAATATATTAACTCCTCTGACAAAGGCATAAAAGGACTATTGTAGCGTGACATGATTGTGTAAATAAACACCAGACAAAAGGCATCTTTCAGGATATTATTTTCAATACAATTTTTGTAGGGCTCCAATTACCAAAAAGTCCTTCTTGGAGGTAGGTGAAAAGACTGTAACTGAAGTAAATGGGTAAAATCGTAATCCAAACCAATACACATGCAAAAGGCTGTAGTACAGCAGGCAGGACTGGTGACACAATGCAGAGTAAATTGATGAAAAAGCCCCCAGAGAGCAGATGAAATCTACTGCAACAGTAAAAAAGCAAGTGCATCTTATATAATATAAGGATGTCATATGTATTTGTATACCACGTTGTGGCGATATTGGTGAGTTTGACTTAACAGGTATAATATTGGCATTTTATAAAAAATTACAGTGTCATTAATATTTGTATTGACACTCTATTATTCTTGATATGTTATTAAATGTATGTTAATACAAGGTAATTGTACGCTAAATAGCTAAATAACAAAGGGTAATTGAATATTGACAACTAAGGCCCCGTTTGATAACACAATTCAGCACTTGAATTTAATGGATTCAGATCTTAATACGTTTAGACCGTTTGATAATCGAAAATAGAACATCTGAATGAATTAAGTGGCACCGAATTTTTTAGGCAAAACTTGCTCTAAAAAATAAGTGATAAACCATTCACTTATCACTGAATGTAGTATACATTCAAATGTATTAGATTTAGCACTTAACAATTCAATCACTTAGGGTGCGTTTGATAAAATTGAAGTCCGAAAACTAAAGTTTGAAATCTGAAATTTGAATTCATTAAGTGATTGAATTGTTAAGTATTAAATCTAATACATTTAAATGTGTATCACATTCAGTGACAAGTGAAAAGCTTATTACTTATTTGTGGGAGCAAGTTTTGTCTGAAAGATTTAGTGCCACTTAATCAATTCAGATGTTCTATTTTTGGTTATCAAACACATCTAAATGGTTAAGATCTAAACCCGTTAAATTTAAGTGCTGAATTGAGTTATCAAACGGGGCCTAATGTATTCAGATTTCAGATTTCGGTTTTACCAAACGCATCCTAAGTCGAGCCGAACTGACTGGTTATCTGCCTTGTATCTTCTATTTATCTCCATGCAGAACATGTTTACGGACTACAAACAAGTACGCTGATTTTCAATGTGGAGTCAGGAATGAGAGGTGGGAGCACTTGGGCACAAGCAGTTGACAATTCAATCGCTTGCGTCGATTTTATTCAATTTCTCAGGATGTATATTTATTTTTTTAAATGTATAATTCACATTGAGTGCAAAGTAAATATAGAATAAATTTTTATGGATTACACACGTAACGTTAAAAATAATACAATTGTTTGGATAGGAAATTATTTGTCAAAATTTACCTGCTTACATCATTAACACATTTTTCAATCACCTATTTATCTCACATACATCACATTAAAAAGGTGTTATAGTTTTTTCTCAAAAAATTATCTCAAATAATCTACTATCCAAATACACTAATTAATATTACATGTAGTGATTATACGAGTGTGTTGGTCAATCTTCACTGCGATTGTTTCAAAAACCGTCACCAAAGCCGAGTTGGGATTGGTGGGGGTGCTAACATCGATAGAAATGTAGTAGTTGGAAGGCCAATCCACACTTGTCAAACTTATTTAAAAAAAAAAAAATCATGCTTGTCATAAGAATTTTTAAGAGAACAATTATTTTCTTTTTTTATTCCTCCAGTATAGAATTCTACACATATTTATTGTCAAGGTCCAAAGTTGTAAATTTTTTTTAACGAAAAGAATAGAAAAAAAAATACAAAATTTAATCAAGTAGGGCGGCTCACGTCCAAGTCATAGGGCAGGTTTATGTATTTAATCAACTATAAATTATAAAATGAATTAACAAAGGCATGAAAAGTACTTAGACGACAAACAGTATCGGACTTTCCTTCTAAAAAGAAAAAGAGAGTGAGAAAGGAAGGGGAAAAAGGATCAAATTTATATATTTTCAGCTAGAATTCTAGAAAGCCACAAGCAAACATTCAGGATATAAGTTGATTTTTTTCTGCATCTCTCACTTCAATGCTGCAAAGTAGATGTTTTAAGACTGAAGACGAAAAGCACACAATTTCACATGGTACTCCATTTTCGTGGGCGGGCTCGATCTACATTGGGTGGTCCAAGCCCAAACGCCCCGCCGTTTGGGCCTTGACAGAGGAAATTGGACAGGGATGATTTTTTTTTTTTTTTTTCTATTAAAGTAGATAGAAACACACATAAACAGTTACATTAGAAACAAGACAGCGATGATTTGACGCGGATTTCTTTGATCATCTAGCATTGTCAGGAAGCTTTTTCTTTTATTATTTTTAAACTATTTTGGGATACGTACCGTATCACCCTTATGTTACAAACTTAAAACTGACGAATGGTACAGATTCATTTAAATTGCCTCTGACTTCAAGAATCAATTTGTATAATATAACAGCAATACTTTAAATAGTTTCTTCAATTAGCTGATTAAGAATATGAAAAAACGATACAAAAGAGATAAATACAAGTTTGTCTGTGTAGAGTATTACTTGAAATTTTAAACGATAATGTAGCCATTGTGACAATAGATTATTTGAAATCTAAAAGATTATGAACAACATCTAACCTCGAGCCAGCATTATTGCTAGATGATTAATGGGCCATTGGGACATCATTCGAAGGGGAAAAAAAATTAATCGAACTCTTCATTTTTATAATGATATTTCCATTATATTTTTATCATGTATTCTAATAAATAAAAATTATATTTTAAAAAATAATATAATAGGTTCGTCATTACAAATTTGAGGTGTCATTTATATTTGCCCCAAAAAAAGAGTAAAATTTAAGATTAAAAGATTACAACCCTATACTTGCAGTTAGTTCGACTTAGTAGTAATTCAGTAGATTTTCATTCTTGAACTTGAATTGACTAGCATTAAGTTAGAATTTATATGTAAAAATGACAAGCTATTTGAGGTCGAGTTAACAAAAGATTGTTTGATTTTGATTTAGTATATAAATAAGCTAAATTTAATACAATTTCGAAACAAATTTCAATATTGTTCGTTTTGTTTAAGACATTTCCGGGGGAGTAAAAAGGCCTGTTTCGGGTAAGAAAAAGGAAACCAAAAAACATGGTCACCAACCCGAGAAGGGAAAAAATGGAAGAGACGAAAAAAGAAAAAAAAAAAAAGTGTATAAAAAGAAACGGCTGCCTAATTTGTAACGCAAGGGTCCCACTCGCGTGACCATACATTTCAAGCCATCTAACGGACTCGTCAGGCATTTAACGACACCGATTCACGGCATATTCAGCAGAGTTAACGGCGGATATCTGCAGACCAGACGGCCCTGACGTCGTTTACTCTCACGTCCGTCCGCAGACACAATCCTAACCTTTAACGGTCTTCTTTGACTCCGCCTTCCATGGCTTCTTGTGATGATGATTTCTCTCTCCTCGGTGACGATAACGCCACCACCTCAAACCCTAGCCCTAACTTAATCCACCACCGTCAGTCCTTCACCCATCGTAACCTCTCCGCCCCAAATGACGACGACGACGACGTCGTTTCAGCTGACGCCGACGGCTACAGTGATGGAGCCTTCTGTTCATCCCAACCAAATCCTAAACTCACCAACGCTAGCAACACCCCGTCTTTTCACGTCGTCAATGTTAACCCGTACGATCCAGACCCGAATCCGTTCGACAACGAGCACGACCCGACCAAATCTCGCGCGAATAACCACAATCATACCCCAAATGACAAGCGCGGTGATCGCGAAGAGGTGAGCGACAGCGGAACGCCTTATTCGTACAAACGAGCGAGAGTGAGCAGTTCGGCCACCGGCGGCGAGTATAGGAAGGATAGGGAGGAATGGAGCGATACGGCGATAGCGTGCTTATTAGAGGCGTACACGGAGAAGTTTATGATGTTGAACAGGGGGAACTTGAGGGGAAGAGACTGGGAGGAGGTAGCGGCGATGGTGAGCGAGAGGTGCGACAAGCAGACCAAGAGTGTGGAGCAGTGCAAGAATAAAGTGGATAACTTGAAGAAGAGGTATAAATTGGAGAGACATCGGTTGAGCAACGGCGGTGTCTCAGCAAGCCACTGGCCTTGGTTTAAGCAGATGGAGCAGATAGTAGGGAATTCGTTGTCCGGAAAGGCTGCAACTGACGATGATAAGTCCGTTGGAGGACCGGCGAATACTGGTAGACAGTCCAAGAGGTATTGGCAATATTTATATTTTCTAGTGGTATCCCGTGGAAAAAGTAATATTGAAATACAAAGTTTACTATCTATCTTTGTCTTGTTCTTCTGAAATAAGCCTAATCTTTAGCTAGAATTTGTATGATGAGATTGTAATTATTGTTTGGTTCATAATTAGGCTGGTAATTTCTGTAGCTGCAGAGCTAATTGTGGGTTTGCTTTGACTTCAAATGTCATTGCATTGGTTTTCGTAGTGTCATCAATCTATGGCCTTCTCGTTTATCTTTTGATGTTCCCTGTCGCTATTTTCTTTATTTTGCATGGTACTCAATTGTGAGTGGCAGATATGGAACAACAGCCGCAAGTCCTTGTGCTCAGATCAATAGCATAAAGTCGAAAGCAGCTACCAGTGCTAGGTGGCGAAGAGTAGTCTTCAAAATTAGTGGTGGCACTCTAGCTGGGACTGCGCCACAGAATATTGATCCAAAGGTTCAACTCTAGTCTGGAATACTTTGAACTGAGTTGAGTGATGTCTTTACTAAGTTCCTCAGTGATCACCAGTCCCTCAGCCTAGACTTCAACTTTGTTTAATGAGACAAGAATTTAAGTGGAGGAATGATATTGAAATTTGTAAATGCAAACTGCATAACTTTGTACTCGAAAATGTTTCTTGGGACAGGTAGTTTTGCTTTCATAAAATGACATTACTTTGGTTTGTTTGGATTTGATGCGGGCTTACGTAAGATATGACCCTTTAAAAGTTGGGACACTTTCCTGTTATTAAATGACCATCTCATCCGACATATTCATTTAACCTATGTTAGGTATTGCTCTAGAAATAATTTTTGTGAATCATGTTCTCGTGCTGAGATCTACAAAAGGCCAAGATGTACAAAGAGTTAGGCCCTAGCTGGATTGTTTGTCCATTTTGAACTCTTGTTCCATAGGAATTTTTTATGCAATGGCTACTTTGTGTCTGTTGAGAAGGTAAAATTTATTCATCCACTTCCAGGTGGCCATGCTGGTAGCTAGAGAAGTTTCAATAGCTTGTCGTATGGGTGTTGAGGTACCACTTGAAAGCTTAGTATTTTTTGCTTGGAACATTTTCTGTTTTCTTATTCCATATAACAAAATTCATAGTTGTTCTCTTAGGTGGCAATTGTTGTTGGTGGTCGTAACTTCTTTTGTGGACACACGTGGGTAACAACGACAGGGTTAGATAGATTTGCTGCATACCAAGTTGGGTAAGTTCTGAACTGAATACAGTAGCAATGAGATGTTAAAAGAATTCTTAACTTCTGTATTTCTTGTTATAGTAAATTGAAGGATGTTCTTGTGCACCTGATATGGCCTATGTGGATGTACAACTGTGTTTTTTTAAGATGTTCTTCTTTTATGGTCCAAGTAATTGGCTACTGTCATTTCCTGTTGTGTGTTGTATCCGTCGTGTATGTACGACTGTGTTTTTTTAAAGATGTTCTTCTTATATGGTCTAAATAATTAGTTGGCTACTGTCATTTCCTGTTATATGCGTTCCATCTGTTGTGTGGTGTTAAATTTATATTTGGATGCTAATATTGTTCGTCCAAATTGCATTTCTGAAGCTTGAGGTCTGGTTTTTGTAGTATGCCCAGACAGACTCACATTGTCTATGTCTCACCAGAATGATGGCAACTGTGATGAATTCTATACTGCTACAGTCAGCCTTTGAGAAATTAGGCGTGCAGACACGTGTCCAAAGTGCATATTCAATGCCTGAAGTTGCTGAGCCATATTGTAGGCTTCGGGCTATCCGGCATCTTGAAAAAGGAAGAGTTGTGATTTTTGGTGGTATTGGAGCTGGCACTGGGAATCCACTCTTCTCAACTGATTTGGCTGCAGCCCTCAGAGCTTCAGAGAGTATGAACTTCTTGCACATTTCTAAAATCTTTACTGCTAGTCTTATAGTTAGTCCTGAATTCCAACTCCTTTCTTTTGCTCCTTGTGGAACATAACTCTTTACACTGTTCTTTTTCCAGTTAATGCGGATGCTGTCTTAAAAGGTACAACTGTGGATGGCGTCTTTATCTGTGATTCTAGAAACAATAACGTTGCAACTGATCATATTTCCTTCACGGAGTTGGCTTCTGGAGGCGCTTGCCCAATGGACATGATGGCTATGAGATCCTGTGAGGACAATGGAATTCCTGGTTGGTACTTGATTCTAGACCTCATACACTGTGTAATATACTATATCTATCATCTGCTGACCTGATTATTAAGGTCCTGAAATTGGTGGAGTTTGACTATGATAGAAAAACTTCTTTTCTGCTCGGACATCTTTGAATTGGTATGATAGAGACATGTCTAATTCGTAAAAATATTTTGTGCAGTTGTCATTTTCAATATTCATGAGCCTGGGAATATATCAAGAGCACTATGCGGAGAACAAGTTGGTACGCTGATTGATCAAACGGGAAGTATTAGCTAGTCTTTTAGGGGGGGTATGTATATCAGTGGTATAATGTGGACGGGGCTTTTGAGCCTTTGTTATTGCCAGATGTCTTGCCTAGTAAACTTTTGTGAAACACTGAGCATGCCTTTTCTTAGCTGCTTCTAATCCATTTGGACTGGTGATCTAGGCATCACACCTGACCGACAATGCCTTGCTTAAAGATATAGCAGTCTTAAGTAACTAATTTAAGCAGATAGTTTAGATGAATTGTTTGAGTAGTGATCTTGCTTCCATTATTCACAGATGTCTGTATCAAACATAAGAAGCTTTGGAGAACGGATTTCAAGGAGCCAGTTGCTTGAAGCTTGAAAGTATGAAAAACCCTTAAATTTTCTTGCATTTGGCTAAAATGTTAATGGAATTTCCTTTATCTTTGACTGATTTAGCACATCCTAATTATGGCGCTGAATAGTTTAGTACCTTAACCGTACCTCCTGTTCCTGGGATTTGGTAGATTTCCTCGGGTTTCAATGAAGAATCATTTTAAAGAAGCCCTCACTCCTCTCGTATCGTACTTTTTATGTGGCACCCATCGGGGTGGTCTTCCTTCATCCATGAGACTTTTCCTCTTTAGCTTTTTTCCTGGGGCCATGTAGCATCGTGCACCAAAGATTCTTGAATTGCTGATCGTATTGCATTACCGCCATAATTACAGTCAGTTGCACCATGCGTTTCACACCTGGTAGTAAGAACTGTCTTAATGATATCTTTTGTTAAATGGCTCTCAACCTTCCCCGGAGGTGGTCTGAATGACTCTTTGGTCAAGGATGACCGGGATTACCAAAAACCACAAATCAAATAGAAGGTTCAGTTGTGTCCCTCACATCCCTCAACCTAAAGCATCGGTTCAAATCCAGCTTGTGAGGAAGGGCTGCCCTTTATCTTACTCGAGAAAATCTTGAAATCTTGTTTAATTTATGGACAGTTATAAGACGTGATATTATATTCTTCAGTTAAATTTCTCCTAAATGGTGAAATAAGTACATTTGATCATTAAACTATAACAATTTCAAAAATTAGAATATGAATCACTTTCTTGAGGGGGATGATACTCTACAAGTGAAACACTTGAACAATTCAAAATGCCAAAAGTAATCCAAAATTTTGGAGTTATTCCAAGATTTCGCTCTTTCAAAAAGCGACTTCTGTCTGTTTCTGGTGGCCCGCGTCCAGCATAATGATAAAAGGAAAAGCGTGACAACTGACACTTAGAATCGCCGTTCCAGCAAGCCTACCGGACTGCTCCTAAAGAACGACTTGATCACTTTTTTTGGCTCACTGCTTCTCTGTTTCGCCCACCCAGATGACGGCATCATGTGCATCCATCAACTTAACACCACCGTGTCACCTGGCTAATTAGTTGCATCTCTCAATTGGTATATATTAGAGAAATTTTGACATTTGACAACCAATGGCATTTTATTTTTTTATTTTTTTCTGTGTTTAAGAGAATTTGGCGCACAGCTCAGTAAGTTTTTGCATGATAAGAGTGCAAGTTCTAATGTCTAGATGGTAGTAGTTGTTAGATTATGCCATTATATTCCTCGTCTACGTACGCACGACTAGTCTTGTCAGTGCTATATACTCTCCTTGCTGATTAATTGTCTTGTTAATCAACTAACCTCTGGGATATGTTGATTGATTCATATTTCGGTGTGGAAATAATTTAGAGATAATGTTGAGGGGAAAAAAACGCAAAAAAGTCACCATGCCAACAAGTGACATTACATTTTATAATTTTTTAAAGCTTTTTCTATGTGAAGTGGGTCATGAGAGAAACATAAGGAAGGGACGAATTCTTTAAAAAGGTTTCCTCATATTCAAACAATTTGGACTTCAAAAAATTTCTCCACAGGGTACTGTGCTCTGTTTTTGCACAGCATGGGACATGCCAGCATATGTGATACGGCCAAGTTAAAAGGAACTAATTAATTATTGACAGAAGGAAAGCAATTGATCAAATTTTTTTGCGTTTTTTTTTGGGTAGAGAAGTCAACACACATTGCCTGCCCTCTGGATAATTGATAACAGCTTGGAAAGAAATCCAATTGAAACAGAATGAAAAAATGGCTATGACCCAATATGAGGAGAAATAAATAAATAAATAAAGGAGGGAACATTAGTCTGGAATTTCGAGTTTGGGTTGCATCCCACACATTTTGGAATCAATCACAGGGACGTCTGCAAGTGCGGACTTGAGGAAGGGCCACTGAACTATCCGATATTGAGAGGCTTGTAAAAGCAAATGAATAAACAAAAGCAATACAAATTTTACAAAACTAAACTGGAGACAATAATTAATTTTTCTTGGCCTGTAGATTCAGGCAAATCGAACCTGCAATAGGAGAGCTTGCACCAAGGCGGTGCAAAAAATGCAAATCAAAGAAGCATTTCACAGATACTGACAAACAGGTAGATCAATAGCCGGCCACACCGCCATCTTCAGTATTTGCAAGCGAAGGCGAGAGGGAATTCCGTGATTCGTCATAGTCTTCTCCTAATGGAGATTGCTCCACCCGGATCTCCTCTATCATTCTAGTCACTTCAGCCATCGTGGGCCTCTTCTCCGGCTGTGGAACGACGCAAGCCATTGCTACGTGTAGCATCGAAACTAATTCTTCCTCAATGTTCTTGTACCTCAACAGCTCTTGATCAAAGACTTCTGCTGTCCACTCGTCCCTCACCACTGACCGAACCCACTTGGGCAAGTCCACCGACTGCTCTTCGTCTTCCTCGAGGCGAGGACGGCTTGGCGAAGGGTATTGCGACGGAGCTTTACCTGTAAGAACCTCTAGAAGCAAAACTCCAAAACTGTAAACATCCGCCTTTTGGGATAACCTCTTAATCTCTGCCTGTTCTGGTGCTTTGTACCCTCCCAGTCTAGCTATGGCATGGACAGGGTTCAACAGGAGTGACAACCCGAAATCAGAAATGCAAGCAACGCCATTCTTATCAAGCAACACATTTGATGATTTCACATTCCCATGAGGGATTCGGGAGGTTGCATACTCTTGGTGAATCCTGGCAAGCCCTCGAGCTGCTCCCAACACCAAGCTGATCCTTGTCGTCCAATCCAGTGGAATCCTCCCTGGTCCGCGATTCCCTGTTCAATGAATAATGTCGGAGTAGTCAGCACGTAAAGATTGATCGTTTCTCAAGACAATTTATAGTTGTCATTTGAAAAAGCAGTAGAATTAATTCTGCATACCATGAAGGAGAGAGTGCAAGCTGCCATTAGGCATATAATCACAAACAAGCAATTTTTCCTCCTTGGCATAATAGTAAGCCCTGAGCTTGACAATGTTTGGATGCTTAAGCTTCCCAATCACATCCATGTACTGCTCAAACTCCTTTCTCGCACAAGGATTAGCATCCTTTAACCTCTTCACCGCTACGGTGCAGCCATCGTCAAGAACTGCCTTATAAACAGTTCCCAAACTCCCTTTCCCCAGCATCTCAGCCGATGCACGGAGCAGCTCCTCCAGCTCAAACTGGTTCCTTCTGTCGAAGAAAACCAGCGCACTCTTATCAGTGGCCGCGGTTCCATCACTATCTGCACCGCCATTGTTGGCATAAACCCTCTTCTCACCACCAGAATAACTACTCCTCCTCTTCCCACTCTCGCTCCCAGCCAGTGAGCTGCCATCCCTGGAGTACCTTCCGCAACAATAGGCTATCAGGAAGGAAGCAATCACTAATACAGCCACAGCAGTTGACACGATTATCGCAACTAGTGCACCGCTACCAAGTTTTTTCCTCGAATGACTTTTTGATCTTTCAGTCGGAAAAGTTGCGGTTGTTGTCGCTGGCAACGAACTAGGATTTGATGGCACGGTTTCGGAAGAAGATGGTGGCTGCTTCCCAGTGAATGAACACTGGGGAAAAGGACTCGTTCCGCAAAGACCTTCATTCCCATCAAAACTATTTTCACCAAATCTCTTGAGCAAATCCCGAGGAACAGCTCCATAAAATTCGTTATTCGACAAGTTCAAGCTCTTGAGTTCCTTTAAGGAGACAAGGGATTTAGGAATGGTCCCAGACAGCGCATTGTTCTGGAGGCTTATGGTGAGGATGCGGGAGAAATTCGAGAATTGGGAAGGAATGGGGCCCCTGAGGTTGTTGTTGGAGAGGTCGAGGCGGAGGAGACGACGTAGGGAGGAGATTTCTGGTGGGATTTCGCCGGAGATGTCGTTGCTGGAGAGGTAGAGGAGTTTGAGGTTGAGGCAGTGGGTGAGAGGGTTGAGGGTGCCGTTAAGGCGGTTGTTGTGGAGGTCGAGGAGGCGGAGCTGGTCAAGGGAGGATAGGGAGTCGATGGGGCCTCGGAGGTTGAGGGAAGGGAGGAAGAGTGCGGTTACGCGGCCATTGGTGCATTTGACGCCAGCCCAAGAGGCAGTGCAGGCGGTGGAAGTGGTGTTGGAGAAGGGCGGGAGGGTCCAGTTGGAGCGGAGAGTGCCGTGGAGGTCTGTCTGGGAACGGAAGAGAGTGAGGGCCGCCGTGTCATTTGAGGCGGAGGAGGAGGAGGTGGCGGTGGTAAAGAAAGAAAGATGGATGAAAAGGAGGACAAGTGAGAAGGACGTAGTACAATGATCCATTGGTGGGAGAGAGAGAAAGCATAGGGCGGGAAGTCTCAAGATAACGGCGGCGTTCAATTTTAGAAACTACTACTACAACATGACTCTAGAATAAAAGATGCAGTAGTTTAAAAAAAAAAAAAAACCTACAACTATTAATCAAATAAATTCCATGCTATGCTAGTTGGAAATCTTTATCCACAAAAAAGGTACTCCACCACAAAGAAAAAGAGAGTAAGGTTGCTGGTGTAGCATGCAAACAAAGAAGTTTGAGGTAGAGAGTGGTAGTAGAATTTTGGCTTTGGGATAACCTAACGTGTGTCTCTCTAATCGTACCAAATATCAAGGACTAAGGAAGGAGGGCTACTTGGGATTTGAGCATTATAGTAATGAAATATGAACAGAGAAAGGAAGAAGAAGAGGTCCCCCGGGGGCCGGGGAAGGGAGGAGAAATCTGGTATTCTGCCTTCCCCGGGCTGTTCCGTTGCTAGTATACCTTTAACCACCATAGCGGCTGAGAAAGGAGGCATGATTAAAGGCGATGGCAATAATTATTATTATCGTTGAGCATGAAGAGAGAAGGGTGGGACTGTGTTGGGGGTGGGGTGAATGATTGCTGTTCTCCACTCCCCCTCCCTGCCATTGAGTAGAAAACTTGTACGTACACACAAATCAGAGAGGAGAGGCCCTTAGATTCTTCTTTTACCTTTTCTAGGCTTTATTCCTTTTCTTTTCTCTGAGAAGAATGGAATAGAGCACACGATGGCAATGCACTCTCCCTTCAACGCCTGACCTAGCAGCCAACTGGTGATGGGTGAGAGCACACGGCTGCGGAAATACAAAAATATATGATCATTCTTTCTTTCTTTTTTCTTTTTTAACTAAAAAACAAACATTTTTCTGGGTAAATATATATATATATATATATATATATATATATGCAGCGTAGTGTCAGTCCTTTCCTTAGTTCTGGATGATTTTTTGGCCGGGTATAATTATTGGAACTCTTTGATTATTTGCGCATGATATTCTTCTTGAGTTGTTAATCACTTGTGTCTTATCAAGTTGTGATTACCAAGTTGAAAATTGAAATAGCACAACTAAATTCTAACCAACTTTGCTGTTTGGAGATTTGACTCTTTAATTACCCCTCCGGTTTGCAGCTACCTTTCTTTTATCTTTGGGCACCCTCGCCATCTTTTTTCCACTTTATGGTTTTTAGGCTAAACAAGTCCCCTGTAATTGTCTTTTTCAAAAGCAAAGTCCACTCTAGAATTGGAATTGGTGAAATCTGCCAAAAAGCATGCTTAGCAGTAGAGATATCAAAATGACTTTGCTTGCTTTGGTGGTTGTAACAGTGAGGCTGTCGGGAAAAGTGGAGGGATGGTATGCAGCTTTGCGTTTGAGTTGAACCTTTTCTAGTTTCTGCTATCACTTAAACGATGAGACAACGAAGGCGCGATTGGCGTTCAAAAAGCCTTAACATGTCACCAGCTGGGCGTTGTCGGAATGTAATCCTTCCATTTTGCTCGGGACAAATAGGATAGGGCTTCTTCTCCTTGTAACAATTCAGGACCTTTCTGTATCCGTGGTTAAGCTTACAGTAGTATTGCTCAGGTAAAGATGAAAAATACGTAACGAGAAAGGTTTCTGCAATTCTGGACTCGTTATAAGCTCTGATTACCCCACTGATTATGTAGTTGCACTGAACAGGGTGAAAAAGGTCCCATCCAAAACCTCAATACAGAGACAGGCACACCTAGAAAGGCCTTGGCAAAAACGAATGCTACTCCAACTGAAAGCATCCACATGAAGAATTCAACTAGTGTCAGAAGTGGCAAGAATTGTGACAATTAAGAGCACAAATCTACTAAAACTTTAGTTTACATGCTTTCCGGTACTAGCTTGAGTTTACAATTGATATTGAAAGCAGATGGACATCCTGACAGTATCGATAATTTAACGCTTCCAGTCGGGGTCAACAAATGTCCCAAGAGTTTTCTGGGGTTCTTTTAATAATACGCTAAAATGGGGCGCACCAGTCCGAGACCGTTGCTAGGGTACCAAAAATCGTTACCAGTTAAAAAGAGTCCGATACATCAAAGAAAACCACACATCAAAGCTTCAAACTTCTGCAGAATACAGATTTAAATTTATTCTTGCTTTGCTGGAAGGAAAAATTCCATGAAAAATTTGGAATATCAACACCCCTTTGAAATGAAAAAGTGACAGCACGGTTTGTCCAGGAAAGCAAGTACAGCCAGTCAGCAGTTCAATATGGTAAGGGGCAACAAACAGTTATTCATATAAGCACTCCCAAATAGTTTTGTAAACAAGTTGTAACACATTGTTAACTAGTAACTACTTATACAAGCTCGTAAATAGACACAATTATTATGTATGAACTCTATATAAACAATAACTGAACATTGCTGTTGTGAAGTTGTATAAGTAGTTAATCACAAGTTACCACTTCTTAAAATGTTGTCAGACCGTTCCTGCCCCTTTCCCGTTATAATACACACCAATTCTTCTGTACTGGTATGATTGTCTAGCCACAACAAGAATATCCGTGGGCTTCACCATTATGATGAATCCACCCGTGGCACGAGCATAATAGGAAGATTTTCTTTCCATCTGCATATCTCAATTATCGTCAAGAAGAAGTCAAAACAGAATCCAGTAAAATTAACAGGTCCATTCCCCTCCACTAAAAAATGGGACAAATCTTAACAGGAAAATTTCTTATCGTGAAAAAGTAAACATAAGGTCACTTTTTTCACCATTAAGTCCATTCAGGCTAAATAGAACCAGAAACAAATTAAAAAACGGCTATGATCAATTTCTGGTGTCAAAGGGCAATTAATATCAGACAAGTCCAGAAGAAGTACAAAATCAATTTAAAATTTGACAAATACATCACATACGATTAAACAACTTAGTTAAAAAATGCAAATACTAAGAGTCAGAAACATGCAAATGATCGTTCTCAATCAACAGTTAGGCTCCAAGCTCAGGCATCATAGAATCTTGACCCAGTTAAAAAAAAAAAAAGAAAGAAGAAGAAAACAACAACAACAACAACAACTGGACTACAGGAAGCAACACTTAAAAAAGGAAGAGAAAATTACCTCGGTAAAAGTACTTTTACTTTCATTCTATGCCCACAGTCATGTCTTCGGCAATGCAACCTCCTCGTCTTACAAGAAAGGTTGATTAGCTTTCAAAGATTATTAGAGGCTTCTTCATGGAGGTAGTCTAAATAGCCTGATGGGTTCAAATTATCCTCAATACTCCTTTTAATTATTCACTACAGGCGCTAGGAGCTTCCAAGGTTGGAAGAGAGCAATGGCAGAGAATCCCACCTGTTGTCCCCAGAATCGAAGATCAAGACAAATTTCGTTCAGGAGAAAGAGGCTGGTTAATTTTAGTGTTGACATCTAACTTCCCAGAATCGCATAAATTCTGTTGGCATACTTTTATCTAAAATGTGGAATTGTATTAAGCTCCATATATTTTCAACCACACCACTTGACAGAGCATGATATGCTTGTTTTGCAGCTGCGCATCGTGCTTCCAGAAGTTTGGCATCACTCAACAGCTCAACAAGAGCTTCTACAAGCATGTCTCCTGAAACCTGCAGGACCAAAATATTATAACACGGGAACATAAGATAAAAACTAGAACCCGATCATATGTATCCTTCATGTATTTCAACAAAAGTCAACATGATAGTCTCCACATGCTAAAACTTCTACAGCTTCTATAACTGTTTTCACTAAATAAATGCCATTCTTAAGGTGCTCAGTGACTACAATGCTCTATGCAACCAGAACTACAATCACTAGAAACTGACAGCATCCCCAAATAGGTTTAGTAGAAACAAGTGCACATGGTAATAAGCAGTGTTCATTCTGTTGAAATACTATAGTGCCTCCAAATGATATTCAAACACCATAGGATAGTAATATTGACAAAAGACAGTGTTTAAAGGGCATTCTCAAGTTTGGTGGCTACAATCTCGACCCAAAAATGAGCTATCTTGCCCTCTTACCTTTTCCCCTAGCCAAGTTCAGATCTCAGCTTAGGATCCCAACAGCAAAGGACCAAGACTATCTAACATGGAGTTCAATCATCCTATGTTTTATTCTACTCGTAAATCACCAATGAACACCAGACTCAATTATCAATCAATATCATAACAAAGAAAAGTAAGGACACCCAACTAGCTAAGAAGGCCAATCACTGTTTCTTAAACATTCAACCAACAACTGCTAGATATATTTAAGGAAGTTTTCTTGACCTGCAGAACTGATGAAGGATTTAGACGTTGCATTTCTTGTACCATATGGTTGAAATGGCCAAGATAATGACCTGAAAGTTACAAGAAACACAATATTAAGTTCAGAACTAGGTAACAGTGGTATATGAGGAATTTCAGGGAAGAAGTCTAACCAGTCAAAACAGCACAGCCAGCAATAGCAGCTTCTGAAATATTATGACCAGCCAAACCAGGTAAGAAAGAACCCCCAATTACAGCTATTGGAGTAAACCTATAGATTTCTCTTAGTTCACCTTCAAGCACAATTGATCATAGGCAACCATGAAGTTAAAATCACAAAAAAAAAAATAAAAAAAATCATATTTTGTAAAACAAATTACTCAGAAAATTAATTACATACTTTAGTATCATATTGACTTAGGAAAAAGACATCCTCAGTTTTCAAGTCCTTAGGTTTAATAGAGTTATGTAGTCAGTAGGAGACAAACCTAATGTATCCACCACATATATCTTTGTTCCTAATGAAAGCTTATCACTATGAGACCTCAATGCGACGCTGATTCCTTTTCTCTTCAACTCCTACAGTCAGGCAAGCAGAAATTAGAACTCCAATCATCAAAGAAAAGGAGGTTTTTCTCACCCATGAATGCAACAATAACGATTTTGCTCAAAATTATAGAAAGATGAAGGGTAATGCATTACAATCATACCAAAGCAATTTCTTGACCGAGCTCTGGGTGTCGAGGGACAATGATAGTGAGCATATCAGGATAAATTTCCTTCAGCACCTTGTGAACTCTTAGCATGACTGCAGAAAAATATTTTGAAATTTCATTAACAAAATATCCAAATTCTCTGGCAGTCCAACTTTTTATGAACAGGAACCCAATAAATTTTATGACAACTTCTAGGCTAGCTTTTAGTCTCTACAGTTAATGGCTTTTAGCTTTGGCCAGCTCTTTTTTGTTTTGCTTTCTTTAAAGTTCAATTCCTGGATGTTCAAGAAGCATATAGAAGAACAAATTTATTTTTTCCACTCTTTTACCCTTCCAACTCCTACTGAAGAGGAAGAAAGAGGAAATGGAAGCAACAGATTGAAAATTCTCACCACATTTAAGTATGTTATCCTAAAGAATTAGGTTACCCCCATGACTAGTTCTGTCTTCAATGCTAAAGATGAAACTGTATAAAAAGAGGAACCAACATTAGACTAAAGAATACTTGTAGGATAGATCTCAAAACTTACTCTTGTCTTCACCCCTATGCAATGAAGAAGCCACCCACACCTTTCTATGTTTAAGCTGTTCCTGCAATTCTTCCAGACCATTGTCCCCTGCAGGGGTGTCTTCTACAGCTGAAGGATGTGGTAAATGCAAACCAAATCTCAGTACATGAAATTTAATAACCATTGATATATACAAGAAATATGTATATAATAGCGCACTCACATGCTAACACAAGCTGAAGAAATTTTAAAGTTGCTAGCTACTGAATGAGTAAAATTTTGGACTTAGCTGAGATGAGTCATCATGTTCTACTTCAAAAAATGGAAAGAGGGATATAAACTTAATCTACAAAGCATAAGTGCATTTTCACTGTCTTGATTTACTGGACTATGTTTGCCACAGAACCCATGAGTCTTTGAATTTGTTTTGCGGTTCATGCACCAGGAATAACATATATACACCTTTTACAAGCTGTATAATACATATATACAGCAAAAAAAATATGCACGGGAAAAAAGCAGCAGCACACCCCAACTAATTAACATGCCCATGGGGTCTCAAAAAACCAATCAAAGCTTCCAAAAAAAGGAACTCGTAAGGTCTTCAAAATTAAAGATTAAGATTTCAATTTGCTTAGCATTTTTGTTATAAGCTCCAAAAGGCAGAATACCATATTTAAGGTCTCCAGAAAAGTTGATGACAAGTGGTGGAGCTTGGAGCAGCTGAAATTTAATAGCCTGTTCATTGCTCTGTTGCAGATATTTTAGAAATAGACTATTGTGGCAATGTCAGTAGGCCAAACCATTTGATATATGGAGTGAATACATTACCAACGGAACTATCAATGAAAATTTGGAAAGCATGAATGTAGCCAGAGGAAGAACCATCGGCAAGGACCAGTAGCAAAAAGACTTAGCAGAAATCCGTGCATTTAGCAATGCCAATGCAATCTGGATAGGAAATAGCCGGCGTAAGTATGGGCATAAAATGGCATACTAATATGTCACAGACTCATATGAAATTGGAAGCCATCAGCCCCAGAATTTAATGTCCCCATCATGATGGTGAAGCAACAACAACTGAAAAGAATCCCATTCAGGCCCAAACCAAAATACATGTAAAATGCTAGTCTTATACACGACTTATATGTGTGTGTGTGTGTGTAGAGAGAGAGAGAGAGAGTCATGAAATCTTCATGACTCTCTCTCTCTCTCTCTCTCACATACATGTTATCTTCCTCAGGAGGAAACTAATATCATGCAGATATCGACAAGTCAAGCAAAGACACATTCTAAAGCACAAAATAATGGGGTATTAACTATCAGTTGTTTGTTAGGCTATCCATCTTTTGAGTTTCATCTTCAGTTGACAAACTTTTCCAAAATCAATATGATCGAGGTTCAGCCAAATACAACTTTCTAATGTTTATGGGAAAAAGAATTATGTATGTCCAAAACCACATTAAATATCCTTGCTCAGTCCATGCAAGACAGGTGAAAACTGAATTGCAAACTACAACTTGCTTCAATCTTCAAAGTCCACTTGTATTGCACTCTATACAGTATTGGATTAATAAAAAATCTCATCAAAGCCAAAATGCACTATGTACAGTATGCAGTCAATTCAAATCTAGTCAAATAAGTATCTAATATGAGAAGAGTTGCTTACACCATTTTTTGCTGCAGCAATAATCAGGTTAGGCCAAAGTTCACTTTCAATTAGCATGATTGCGTTCGGCTTCCAATAACCAAGAAAAGCTTCCACAGCAGCAGGGGCATCAACTGGAGCAAACTGGTTCCCGCATAAGACTACTTAATTAGATTAAAGGAACTGGAACACAACATAATGTGATCGAGATAACAAGATCATCAAGCACAAAGAGTACAAAAAATATATGAAAAATAAAAATGCCATCAATTTTTCAGGACATGCTGAAAGACAGAACAACTAACGACAGTACCACCAACCAGAGACATCAGCCACATCTACAGTTTTAGCTGGGTCATTGGGTAAACTGTGACTAAACAAGCATATTGATTTGCTTAATATCTTAGAGCATTTTAATTTCATAAAAAGTACAGGCCACTGCATCTACATCTTTTAGATAATAGCTGAAAGATGTATAACAAACAGATGCAATCACCTGATATATGACATTAGCTGGAAGCTGCTTCTTTATGACCTCACTACAGGAGAAAAAATGGAAATGAAAACAAAAGCAAAAAAGATAAGATGAATGGGAAACGAAAGCAATTCCTATTAATTATACATTTTAACCAGAGATAAAGAAAGAGAGAGATAGGGAGATAGAGAGAGAGAGCTGGGGAATTATAAGTGTTTTTGCACTAATTTCTTTACAATAGGTAGACCTCCCATGGTATGCCTGTCAGTGAAATAACTGTCTACCCTTTTCTTTTGGAAATTTATATTAATATAAAGAATAACCAACAGTTGACCTATTTTTAAGGTTTCTCAATCCAAAAGCAAGAGTTGAGCTAAAACTGTTTTCAAGTTCCTGGCCACGAAGCAAATTTACTACAGTCTGGTCTTTGACCTCTAACTGAAATTACTGATTGAACATAAGTAAAATACAGTTAAATATTCTCAGTTACAATGTTGCACTAGGCAAACCAGGTTTCAAGGGGACTACATTGTGCAGTCCTCTTTAGGAAATCTCTCTAGTCTCCAGAAGTGCTGGGCCCACCAGGTTTTATGTTGACTTTCAATGAAAATCTATTATGACTTTCATCCAACTTAAGTATTACTTTGCATTATAATATCTTTCATACCATTTATTGAAACAGCAGCCATTTACAGCAAATATTCACAATAAACCAAATCTGATAAGGCTGTCTGTTTACTAACTCCTCCTACAAAGCCTTGCTTCTATCTTTCACTCTAGTAGCAGTTGAATTACTTTGTTTGTGGTGCTACTCAGGCATAATAATCAACTTACAATTCTTTGTGTTCAAATGCTATGAACATGCCAACAAGAATACGCGGAAGTGGGCATAAGATAAGAGCTATCCAGAAATCTCTCTAGTAGCTAGTGGAAAAATCAAAAGCAATCTAGTCTCGTGCATCCGATTGCATTTTGAGAGGTCGAAAAAATCTTCCACCACAAGTAAATCCATGAGCCTAGAAATCGATGCCCAAATCTTCCACCGAAATTAACGATGCAATCATGTCGCTATTCATCTCAAATCCTGGTCTGTGTTCATTTAGCACAAGCTAGATACAAAGTTGCAGAGAAACACATGACACGATTTTGTGTTTCATAGGTCACATAATCTCCAAAAGCAACTCCATCTCTCCACCAAACTTCAATGATTGATTGCTATTCATTCAATATTAGCTTTGCAATCAACATTTTGTGTAACACCAAAAAACGAAGCTACGATATTCCAGCACTAAATTTCAAAGTTAAAAGTAATTAATTCGAAAATGAACTTACAACGCTGACAGCGTCGTGGACGTCATCAAGACAGTAACGTCAGGCCTCCTCGTTAAACAGCATTTTATCACCGGAATCGCAGCCATTCCTTCACCTATTAGAAACAATCAACTAATTAAAACAATTACTATAGCGTGAGAAATTACTAGTAGTAGTAGATTTTACGCACAAAGGAAAAATTAAGCGATTAATAACCTAAAGAGACGGCGTGGAACCAAACTAAAGGGCCGGCGGGCCGAGGAAGCGAGGGGCGGCCTAGACGCTCAGTCCACCGTTTCGGATGTTCGAGACCTCGGAATTTGCGCCACCGTAGATGGAGGTTTATCATCGGTGATAAACCGTAGGAAAAAGCTCGGTAGATTTTGTAAATCAGTTCACCTGTTTCCCTAGCCATTTTACACCACGGAATCCACAGTAATAACTGTGGAATGAAAACTCTTCCCTTTTATGACGTCTCCAGTGCAGAAGAAATAAAGCGGGAACCGGTAGATACGTGAGTCGGGTCGGGCTACCAGGTGAGGGGTTTGGGCTTGACGGAGTTTGACAATAGGATTCGTATGTGGTTTAGCCTGTCAGGGGTCCTCCACAAAATCTGATTTTGGACCCTAATGACATCAACTATAGTGCCATATATCAGAATTAAAGTAGATACAGAAGCACGGTACGGAGGGAAAATGGGTTTGGGGTGGTTCGTATCCAGAGGGATGCATAGTAGAGTTAGGTGAATGGATCAAAGTTTAATTATGAACGCTAAACGCATCTTTCTAACAAGTTCATTTCTGGTTTCTAACAAATCGTACTTAACTCGGAACGGAGTTAAAAGTATAGTAATGTAATTTATTTTAAATGAACTTGAAAATGACGTTGTATTCTAATGAAAATAACGGGAGAAAGCAAAACTCAAAGTTAAAACTCTCACCATCCTTGACTTCAAAGTCAAACCAAGAAATCAAATCACATTTAAATTGCACTGCTTGTGAAGTCTTTTTGAAAGTTGTTATGGATATTACAATCCCCTCAACCAGAACATCAGTCAATATGAGAGACCCCCCATTGGGGCAACAATGAAAATTAAGGTCTTGCCTGGAAAATATATAGTGTAGCGATGTCACATATGTGAGGTAAAAATGTGATTATGAAAAATGTAAAAAATTTTCGATGGAAAACTCCGATCGAAACAATACCTATATTTCTTCCTCTCTTTCCATGATATGAATGACATTAGATTTGTGGGATAATTTCACAAACTTCCTCTGAACTTTCTAATAATTTCATTTGGCACTTTTAAATTTTAAAAATTCTCGCTTAGTTCCCATATTTAAAACTTTTTTGTAACATTCAAAACCCAATTTTAATATATAATGATAAAAAACTCATATTGGGAGAGAGAATATAATTTCATTCCAAATTTGCCCTTTTTTATTTCTTAATTACCATAATATACCAAATTTTTCTCTCAATTTTTGTAAATAAATGGATGTAGTTCATTGATGAAAAATTTAAAGTTGATAATAAGATTAAAAAACTCTTTAGTAGTTTTATGTCATTGGTTAGGATAAGTTATATGATTTATAATACTCTTAAAATTAACTTACAAAAATTCATAATCATGATATTACCTTTTTTGTACTAGATTAAAAAAATTCAAATAAAATTTACATATAATTGCGTGTTGTATCTTTTTACTTTTCAAGCCTTCCGTTTAGACAAAAAAAAAAAAGAAAATTCAAAAATATGTAAATGATTTATAAATATTCTTAAATTAATTCAAAACACTTTACACAAAGAAAAGTATTATCCTTGTAACTTGGAAATTTTAAATATTGAATCTTAGTATACAAAACACACTATATGTTGTCAATCAGGATAAATTTTCATACCATTTTTTTTATTTTCTTTTGTTACTAATAGACTCACTTTTGGTAATAAAAGTAAGGCAATAAAAGGACAATTTTGGAATGAGATTAAATTTACTCTCTCAATATGAATTTTTTAATGTTATATTTTTTAAATGAGTTGTAAATGATATAAAAATCTTAAAGTTAGGGAGGCAAGTGAAATTTTTTAGAGTTTGTGAGTGCCAAATGAAACTGTCGAAAGTGTCAATGGCTTATCCCTAGATTTATTACTCTCTTTCCATGATAGTAACGAATAGATTTATTTCTACAAGAATCAATAATAAATCAAAGTTTCATCTAAAATAAACAGCAAATGAAAAATAGCAAACACATACAGATCTTCCTGATCTCTCCTAGTACCTGAAAAGTGCCTAATACTGCAAAATCATGAAAAAAACTGAAGGCCGTACTTTTTAATTCATGTGAAACAACAAAACAAATTGTAAATGAATATTAAAGAACTAAATGCAATTGTCTACTATTTTGCTATTTTACTTCGTATAGTCCAAAAAATACTAAAAAATCACCTCCACCTCAATCAATGGCAAATGGTTCAGCAACAACACATTATTAACTGTCTTTGTTACCTGACCATGATGGCATACCAAATCCAAATCTAAAGGCCAAGTAAACTTTCTTCATTTTTTATTTCAATAAAGGCTAGAGATCATAGCACACAAACAATTTACTAGTTCAATGCAGTTGATGAACGCTCCTGTAAATTAAATTATCTCCTCATACAAAAAATAGAATGAAAAGCGAAAACAAAGTAAACTTGTTAGTTAAATATCAAGAAGCTGGATGTAATGCTTAAATTTACAACAACCTGTTTGAAAAGGTTTCAGTGCATAAAATGGAAATTAAAGCATAAAAATCTTACTTGAAATGAATAAGATTTTTATTTATCGACCTATTCTGAAGTTCTCTTCCCCTCCCCATCTGGTACCGTTACAGCGATACTGTTGCTGCACTTCTCATACTTTATTCAATTTATATAAAACAGTCATTAGAAAAATTGTTTGATCATTCAAGCATAAAGCCAAGAAGAAGAAGGCAGATCTGTAAAGGAGGGAGGTTGGATGCTGGACGAGATTCCGACGTTTTATTTGGGGTTACGAACAAACTGACGAGTGAGTAAACGCTAAACCCTTTTCTGGATAGATTCTCTCGCGACTCGAATGAATATTTACCACCCACCAAACTTCAACTTCAGTACTAAAAACAGCATCCAAAATAAATTAATAATAACAAAACCCGTATCTCTTCGATGCAGATTCGATTACTACTACAAGGTAGTGGGAGCTAGTTAATATAAGAAATTGCGCTGCATCTTCTTCCGATGATTCCTGCAGGCGGGAGTTGGTTAGGAAGGCAACAATAGAACAATGGCTCTTGGGCTGTGAGGCATCTAGTCTCTCGATCGTCTTCGGGTAATGTACTGCTAGGCGTGCTACAGTTTTTCTGGTTTATCAAGACAGAAATGGATTACCCAAAACCAAATCTTTCAAGGATTTTGAGCCCAGAAATTGAAAATTTTAAGGAAAAAGGGGACTACTTCTAGTCTAGGAATAACGACTGTGATCTATTGTAGTAATATTTCATTTTAGTAATTCTTGCATTCTTGTTTCTGAATATTTTCATTCTTAAATTTCTTAACAACAGATTGTACTAGGATTCATTTAGGTATGTGTTTGGCTTCCAGTTGGATGATCCCAAATTTTGGTATCTACAGAGGACTGGGCTTTTGGTTGTTTCAATGTAAGCGGAGTCCGCCAGTCGGGTTTAATTTGTTGAATAAAGTGGACGTCCTCAGAGGTTGAAGTTGGAAGTATTTAAAAAAAAAAAAACAACAGCATCTTCTGATCCATTGGTGCTTCTCTGAATGTCTAAGTTACCCATTACAAAACTCTCATCCAACAGAAATTAATCACAGAGCATAAAGTTTTTTTTTTTTTTTTTTAGGTACAAAGTAGGAAAGAAGTTTAACTATGCAAGAAAATTTTTCCCCAATCACTGTGACGATGATGAGATAGGAAAAGTTTTAGAGCAAAACCTTACTGTATAATGTTATAATTCCTTTCAATGAATTTACATATGTGATGAAAAGTTTGCATTTGCTACATTTATGTGTTGATGAAGTCCAGATATTGTGAGGAGAGAGGCTTTGGTTTAGTGGATAAAATTGAGATTGACCCAAAAAATTAACGATTCTAGTTTCAAATCCTTCCTCCCGTTCTCACTTCTTAAATCAAGCCCCTTCTTTATTAGAGAAATAAATTAAGAAAAAAGGGTCTCGATAACGAGTACAAATTATTATAATAATACTACAAGAATACCTATGAAAGAAAATATCAACAAATCAGGGATAGCCACCGCTCGTCACCCGTTTCCGATAAAACTATCTATGAAAGCCGGCCATCTATAAACAGATACATGATCGCGTTCCAGTGAAGGCAAACCTTTCCACCAACAGTTGACACTTCTTTTCCGATTTGTGAAAGAGCAAAAATACTATAGCGGCAAAACTACTGGATGTGGCAATGTCGAAGTATCACCTGCAAGTTTTCCACAATAAACGCGTGTGGCAATAAACCATCAGCAGAGACAAAGAAAGTAGGACACAAATATCAAATATGGCACTTCTTATTATTAATTGGTTTATCATGGACACGAAATAAAACATAAGATCTTAAATGCAGAAAAGAAATAGGGGAAAAAGAAGAGGATATCTATAAGTAATTACCATAACGTATTTATTACACAATTTCATCATGTTCTTCAAGCCTTGTTTGGAAAGTCTTTTTTTTTTGTAGAAAATTTTTACATTTTTCGTGAACACATTTTGAACTGCCTTTTCTATCTCATATGTATCAAATCACTATAGTATTTTTTTAAAATAAAAACTCCAGAAAATAGTAATCCATACGGGTTCTTAAATTTCCAAGCTATTTTTTAAAATAAAAAAAATTGGTGTTATAGCCCTTGCTCTGTAATGGATGGGAGGTGTGCAATTAAAATTTAAAACTAACAAGTCAAAGATACTTTTCGACAATCAGCTAAGATTCCGAAGTAAAACTCAACAAACTGACAAAAATGAAAAAATATATATATAAAAAAAGTTTTTCATTATTAAAGTGAGAATTGCTATATTAAAATCGAAATTGTGACATAGGCACAGCGCACGAAGTCCAGTCTTAGGTTTATTCTGACATACATACTAGAAAGAAAGAAAGAGTGGATGAATCACTTGAATGATAACTATTGTTATAGTATTCATTTTTCTTTTCTCGCATCTCGAATCTCTATAAACTGCACAAAGAAGGAGACTCTTTTTCTTCTTATTTCCTCCTCCGGATCACACCGAAATTTTATTCCTAATACTCACATCCTTGAGTCAGAACTTCGAAGGCAGCTTCTGGTTCCAGTCCACTCACAAATATGAATGAATGACACGCCACCCACCCATATGATCTAACCATCGGGTCAACGACTCAACACTGAAGCTCGACAAGAAGTGACCCTTTAATTCTTTAAAGGAAAGAGTATTTAATAATAAAAAGATGCCTATCAGCCCACATATCAATCTTAACGACTGCTTCTGCAAAGTTTAAATTAATAACCCATACCATAGTCACCAACCATGCGTGGCCAGGGCACCTATTAATAGTCATCTAAAAGAAGCTCAGTGAAGAATAGAATCAATTCAGGCCCAGTCTCCCATCGATATTTGCTTGCCCATAATCATGGAGTTGTCTGGTAACCAATTTATTTGGGGCATTACAGTTCTGATACCCTCCTTGCTCCTCCTCCTACTCCGTCGTAAAATGTCCAGCTTCAACCGGCTCCCACCTGGACCACCGGGATGGCCAATTTTTGGCAACATGTTCGACCTCGGTTCCATGCCGCACAAGACATTAGCAGGGCTCAAACAAAAGTACGGTCCGGTTGTTTGGCTAAGGATCGGTGCCATAAATACGATGGCCGTGCAAAGTTCCAAGGCTGCAGCCGAGTTGTTCAAGAACCATGACATCTCCTTCGTGGAAAGAACAGTTACTGAAGCCATGAAAGCCCATAACTTCGACAAGGGTTCGTTGGCATTAGCTCCTTATGGAAGCTATTGGCGCGTGCTGAAGCGAATTATGACCGTGGAGATGCTAGTTAACAAAAGAATCAACGAAACTGTGGCCATCAGGAGAAAATGCATAGATGATATGGTGTCATGGATAGAAAAAGAAACCCGTGCCGGGAAAGAATCGTGGCGAGGGATTCATTTGGCCCGTTTTGTGTTTCTTGCATCGTTCAACATGCTTGGGAACCTCATGCTGTCGAGAGATTTGGTTGATCCGGAATCGGAGGAAGGAGTAGAATTTTTCTCGGCCATGGTGAGTTTGATGGAGTGGGCGGGGCATCCAAACATCGTTGACTTGTTCCCGTGGCTAAGGCGGCTCGACCCACAAGGGCTGAGGAGGAAGTCCGATAGGGACATGGGGAAAACGATGCAAATTGTTTCCAAGCTTGTCAAGGAGCGACTTCAAGAACGTCAAACGGAAGGCTATAAAAAGAAAGACTTCTTGGAAGTGCTGCTGGAATTTGAGGGCAACGGCAAGGATGAGCCAGCTAAGATCTCTGAGCACGATCTCAATATTATAATCATGGTAATCTCTTTCTTTGTTTTTCTTGAGATTTGCCTTTTGGTTTACTCCGAGGTCCTTAAACTTCCTTCAGAACATGATCTTTGGCCCTTGAATTTCAGTTTCTTCACCTAAGTCCTTCATCCTCAAGTACCTAGTCATTTTAGTGGTAAAAAGAAAAGGTTGTTTTATAAATCATTGATTCATATATTGAATCAGTTTGACGTAACCCTTTTAGCAGAAGATACCAATACACGGCATAGAACAATCAACTCTAACTAAAAAATTTGGAAGTTACTCATGTAGTTTCTAGAAGCAACTATTAACTTTTTGAAATTAATATGTGACAATAGAGAAAAAATAATACCCAATTCATATAGAAGATGCATTGATCTTCCTGAAAGTTTTGCAAAACTAATATCGAACAATGTGCTACTTCGTTTGTAAAGTGGAACTATGAGTGATTAATCCTTCTTAGTTAGAATTAGCTACAAATTAAGAACTTATTTTTATTTCAAAATGAAAACTATAGTCCAAAAGCATCTATTTTTGTGATTGTTAGCAGAGGGCCAGTTTAAGTGAGTATATAAAGTTTATGAGCTTAATAAGAAGTTCTAAGATTGAATAGATATTCTTTAAGTAGTTCAAGGGCTTCCATAGTAATTTAGCCTTAGCACTTTAAGGCTAATAATGACTGAAATGGGAACTATCACCAAATACATACCCAGGTTGTTGTCTTATTTTCAATTTGGGTAATTTTATTACATATTTTTTCATTGCACAATTTCTTAAATTGACAGGTGCCCTTCCCATCCTTAACCCCACTATGAAGCCTCCTGACTCCTACGTCCTAAGTCCTGACCAAGCCACATTCTTAAAATCTTGACACGTGTAATAATAAACTTGAAGTCGCTAATCAGAGGAGTTACTCCTACTCAAAGTCTAAAACGCGACTTCTTTTGGCGATTCACGAAATCAAACGACATCCAATCTGACTTAATACTTGAATGACCAACGAACGACAAATCAATTAAAACAAAAAATTACAGAGTTATACTTACCCTAAGTCAATAATTATCCTCAACCTCCATCTTTGATTTCACAGCCTAACAGGCGGTTTTTCCCTCGCATATACACACTTTTCGCTTTTTATTTCACTACCTGTGATTGATTTGGAATTCCAAATGATCACTTCTAAATAACTGTTACTGCTGCTGTATTTTCTCTTGATCAAGTCCAGAGTAAATTTTCTTGCCTTTTCTGATTAACTGTGCTACTACCTTGTGGTTTTCTGAAGCGATCATTTACACCATCGCCCCAAAAATTAGCCCTGCACAAATGGATGTGTCTTTTCCACTGTCATTGATAATCTTCTTCTCTTACAAGTTCTTTTCCCTTTCTGATGGAGTTCAGAATGCTCATCGTAACTTTCTTCTTCGTTGCAAACACCATGTGTTCATCCGTCGATTTTGCTAACTACTGAACAAAAACAACGGATGTCGGGTGCATGGCATGCAGGAAGCATTCATAGCTGGTTCAGAAACAACAAGCGGCACAACGGAATGGGCCATGGTCGAGCTCTTGAGCAATCCCTCGGTCATGTCCAAGCTCAAAGATGAGCTTAACGAGGCTGTCGGAAGGGGTAAAAAATTCCAGGAGGCGGACATTGATAAACTCAAGTATTTGCAGGCGGTGGTGAAGGAAACGCTTCGGTTGCATCCCCCAATTCCGCTCTTGGTCCCTCGAAGAGCAACTCAGGACACCGATTTCATGGGTTACAACGTACCCAGAGACACCCAAGTCTTTGTCAATGTTTGGGCAATCGGAAGAGATCCCGAGTGCTGGGAAAATCCAAACACTTTCAGGCCTGAAAGGTTTCTGAACTCAAATATTGACTTTAAGGGGAACCATTTCGAGTTGATACCGTTTGGTGCGGGCCGAAGGATTTGTGCTGGCATTCCACTAGCTTATCGCATGCTCCACCTCGTTTTGGGCTCTTTGGTGCACGAATTTGACTGGGATGTTCACAATAGCGTCGCTGATAACGTTAGGGACACAAAAGAGAGGATGGGGGTTGTGGTTAGAAAGATTGAGCCATTGATCGCAATACCTAAATCCAAAAACAGTCCTACCAAGAGTAGTTGAATATCATCAAATCAAGCTTACTTCGTTCTTACCTACGTTTGAAATGGTCATTTCCGGACCGGATTGAGTTGTTGGTCCATTTCGCTAATTGGATATGAAATGTTTTCTTTTATGCAAAATATTCCTGATGGAAAGAGATTCAACCCGATTTCCAGATTCAATAATATATTGATGTTTAGACTGTGATATGGAAATCAATTATCTTTCCAATCTCTCTCTCTCTCACATTATTCCAAAAAAAAAAAGAAAAAAGGACCTGCCTCATTAGTCACGAGGGATCAAACTGGGGCACAGCTGTCTTAAGAGGGATCAAGGCCAAGAAGATACATCGCGCTAAAATGGCCGGTTGCTAAATATGCTACTATATTTCTTTTATAGATGAATGATCAGTAGGGAATGACCTGCTAACAACCTCCATAAGTGCAACCATGAGGTTCTTCCATTTTTGCTGTCCAATTTAGATACTTAGCTTAAACTCTTTGCCTATGTATCAGGTTAAGCACACTGAAACAATGTGCTTGCTCGCTCGCATTAGATTTAATGAATGCCAAAAAAAGAGTTATTCGGCTGTATATTGTACTTTATTTGGTATTTGATTAGAATTCTTGATTGCTTTGTTGGTTCTTTCAAGTTTGAAGGCTTAGGCAAATAAGTTGATTGTGGTTCTACGAGGTACCTCTAAAATGAGTTGAATATGTAGCCCGAATTGATGATCTTCGTTCTCCATTTTTATAATGGATTAAAGTTCAACTGCAAAGTTGGGGATTAGTTCATCATGTATTTAATTAACTAGTTAACTCCTTGTATCAAGGCCAAATGTTTCAACTTATCTATCATCGTTGTCCCGTTATGGTTCTTTGCACCACCACAACCTCTTGCGCAAAATTAGCCCGCCAACCAAACTTCGGAAGTAAAGGACCAAAATGATCGAGAATGGATCGCTATCATGCCACAGCTCCAACTAGAAGCCAAGACAAGAAGCCCTGAATTGCAGCAGTGTGGTTTTGGTTGGATCTCTAATCTTCCTAGATACAGTCTCAGGCTGTTACCAGCTCTCGCTTTCCTCTCCTCAGGGGAATAAAAAATCCAGTTCCAGAAAGTTATCTCCAAGGACCCCACGTGGGCCCTGAATTGAGTCACCTCTTCAGTCATGAGCTTTGCCCGACGACCATACCAGGGCTCAGGGAGAAGTATGGATGATGGCCGCTCCGTTGTATGATTTTGAATCGGTTCCATCAGCCGCAGCATGGTTCATACTTTTTGCCTGCAAAAGCAGATATGCATCACAGAAATTTCAGTGAATAGGACAATCAACGACGTGGTGGCTCTTAGGCAAAGCCTTGTCGTTGACCATCCTGGCTTTATACTCACTCCATCGATATTCAAACAGATAGGTCGATTGCCTCGAATTATTCTAGCTCCTTGCATTCACTTGCGTTATTCACACACACACACACACACACACACACACAGAGAATGCAACTCTAAGTTGGTCAAGGTTCGAAGCTAGGATGCAATCTCCAAATTCGACAGGATACAAACCACTGCATAAACTTCTAAATTAATCTTCATAATATCTTTAGTATGAACGTCCACAAGTCTCTTATTACACGCTCCTACTCCAATGCTTAAGACGCTATATAATGACTTCTCACACTTTGTGACACGAGCTACTGAGATAGGAACGCAGGTTTCCTTAATTCCAGTGCCTATAGCTAGCAGTAAGGGCTTCTTAACCAAGATCACAAACCCCAGAGAGGGGCTTTCTTTTGTAAGATTGATAAATGATAATGCGGTCCCTCACATCTCATCCTTTGTGCTGGAACCTCGTGGTATTGTTTATGTGATAAAAATCCTATTCGTTCAACAACCGGAGGAGGTTCACTGGAACTAAAAGTCCACATTCGCCCTCTAAAAGTCTAAACAATCTTCGAATCGAGCAGTTTTGGCCGCAACTAAATTTGGACTCCAAGTTTATGAATAAAAAACAAACGACATCTCAACTACGATCATATGCAGAGCAATTATTCCACTTCCAACAAGAAAAAACCAAAAAAACAGCTTTGCATACCAGAAGGATTTGGTTCTGTGGTCTCACAAGACGGACCCCCTACCCCTTCTTCTTGAGCCGCTCCTAGCTTCTGGAGCCCACCTTAGTTGATTCCTCAAAAAAGTCAAGACCTTAAGTCATTGGCGCTATAATCTCTGAACAATTATTGCCTGAATGTTTCACCCCACAACACCTGCACTTTTGCTTGGAATCAGGGGTGAAGACCAACTTGTGCTTCCTTTCACGTTTATCTTTAAATATTGCTGAAAATTGTTGACGTGGTAAGCCAAGCACCACGACATCTGGATCTCTCGTGCGGTAATCAATGGTGTATTATTGAAACCATTGATTGAATGACTCTTGATTTTCTTCTTCAGAATTGCATTGGAAATTGAGAATGGACGTAGGTGAGGCTTCATTCTGTCATCAAGGAAGAATGCGCGAACAAGCTTCTTATCTGTCTCAATTCTCAACCTTTATGAATGTCCCGAGAGATGCCTGGCTGATGTCAAGATAATTATGCTGAACGCCATGCTTCTCTCCTCCTTCAAGATTAGGCTAAGGATTTACTAACCCTAGTAGAACATGAATACTATGAAACCACAAGGCAAGCCGATACAGCTACAAAATACTCATATCTCTTTCTTTCTTTTTTTTTTTTCTTTTTCTTTTTGATGAAGTAGTACAACAATATACTTGATACATACGATTGATACTTGCTTCTGTCTGCCTTAAATCGTTTCTTCCCGTAACGACCCCAGTAAAGAGAGAAATTCATGAAGGGAAGACTTCATGTGATATTCACTCTGCCGTCCATTAAATGATAGGGATAATTTCAAAAACCTCCCTTGAGATTTCTAGCAATTTCACTCACATCTCTTGAACTTTACAAAATTACACAAACCTCCCCTGAGATTAAGATTTTGTAATAAAGTTAGTCCAAATCAAAAAAGTAATATTAAAAATATATTTGAGGAGAGTGATGAAACTTTTATTTCATAAATACCCTTTATACTTGTATAAAAGTTATATCATAACGGAATAAAAAAATATTAACAAAAGTGAGAAAAAATAAGTGCAAATAGTAAAGAACCAAAAAATAAGTAGCAACTAATTTTTTTTTTATAAAACTAGATCAATAACTAGTACTGAATTATAATGGCTATTTTTTTTAAAATATTTTTACCATTTTGCATATAAAGGCAACAAGAAACATTAATTTGTCATTTTCACTTGAAGCAATAACATTTAAGATAGGAAACAGTGGTTAGGGTATTTAAGGGAAGGTTTCTAAAATTATCCCTATTGAAAACTAATATAGGTAATTAAGCAGTTAGGACACTAATTAATTGTTAGCAATTAATTAATGAAAACAATTGTTGAGGATTTCTTTAACGATGAACAATTATTTGCAATTGCAAAATGGTACTAGTTGATATACCAAATATTTATTCGCTCCTAGAAATTGATACAGCAAATAGCAATTTGTTTCAATTTTTCTCTAAAAATATTACCAAATATTTTCCTTACGATTACACTTGCAATATTTGTTACTGATGTTAAACGATATTCGTGAATTTCATGATTTTGCCCAATATCTTGACAAGGCCATAGTTTTTGCACCTATATTTTACATTCAACTTGTAAAATCAATACAAAATCACTATTTTGCTACCTTAAAATTTGTTGCTTCAAGTGAAAATAAGATCCATCTTAATACTTTTTGTTGTTTTTATATTCAAAATGACAAAGATCTGAAAAGATATCCATTGCTAATTTAGTGCACTAGTCATTGATCTAAATTTATAGAAAAAGGCAGTTGCTACTTATTTTTGGTTCTTTATTATTTGCATTCACCTTTCTTATTTTATTAATTCATTCATTTACAATACATATTTTACACAAGCATAAAGGGTGTTTTTGGAATAAAGTTTCATCTCTCTCCTCAAAGTATTTTTTTTAATGTTACTTTTTTTATTTGAACTAACTTTATTACAAAATCTTAACCTTATGGGAGGTTTGTATAATTTTATAAAGTTTAGGAGATGTGAGTGAAATTGTTAGAAATCTCAATGGAGGTTTCTGAAATTATCCCTAAATAATAAATACTCAAGTTGAAAGTATATTAAATAGATATTGTCATTATTAAATTCTCAAGGTAAAAGTATAATAAAAGGATATTGTCGGTTTTGTTTGGATTTCTTATTTTTGCACCTATTTTTGAAAAACTGTTTTCACACCTTAAATGTTACAGTAATACACCAACCAAAAACAATCTCAAAAATAACATTTACTTTTCACAATATTTGTTGTTTTTTTTTCTATTTCTTTTTTATTTTCCTTTTCCTTTTTCTTTTCTTTTTTCTTTTTCTCCCCCAACCCACTGCCCCCCCGGCGCCAGCGCCGGCAACTGGCAATTTTTTTTTTTTTTGGCCTTCCTCTCCTCTCTCCCCTCCCCTCCCCTCCTCACCCAGCCACCTCCCCTCTCCCTCTCCTCTCCTCCTTCCTTGTCGCCTCCTCCCCCTCCCCCCGCCACCTCTTCAATTTTTTTAATATATATTTTTTAGTTTGAAAATTTTATTTTTGGTTTGACTTTTTAGTTAAATAGTTATCAAGATCAAGGGTAATGTTGTCAATTTGTGACCTTTGATAGGAATATTATCAAGTTGATAAAAAAGGTAAATGAGATTTTGAAAATCTCAGGAGAACTAAGCGATATTATAAGAAACCTCAGGAGAGGTTTTTGAAATTATCCCATATATATATATATATATATATATCCCAAACACTACTCTCCCCATCGTTATCTATACAAGGAAAGGAAAATATCCTTCCATTCTATACTCAAATCTCTCACGGGGAGTGAGAAGATGGCAATTTTTGGATGGCTAATTTTGGAATGAATCCTGAAGTTATTCTTAACATAATAATAAGTCTAGTCTAGAACTGCATTACTTAAACCAAAAAAATATAATAATTTTATATAATAAAAGTTCTTTGATACAAAAATTTAGATGTTCAATGATTTAAGGGATGTTAAATTAATTCTCTTACACTTTGTACATGTTGAATGAGAATATAGATATCCTTTAACTTGTTACGAGAATAATATGAAACCCTTTTTCTTTTTTCTTTTTACATAATTGATTTCCAGACAGTGCCGATATCTTTTTCTTCTCTTCCCTCACGTTTCACCCTAGCCAGCCATCGTGTCATCGACTATTAGGCTATCACGATCAAGCGCACAGAGATATGTTGGTGTCATTCTTTTTCAAGACAATTAGGTTAAGATTGTCAATAGATGTACAAATCAAGAATGATAGGAATTGTTGGTTTGTTGAGCTCGAGGTTCTCATGCACGATTATTTAAATATAAAGTTAGAGTATCTGAAAATTTCTCCGTCGTTTTATTTCTTTCCAGTTGCCTAGTGCGGCCCTGCAGACATTTAAAGAAGTAATGACGAAACTTGAAAGCTCCTCTAAGCCATAAATTTCTAATCGCATTCCTTCTCCATAGCTGCATGACGATTACAGTCGCTGCCCGTGCAATTGTAGAAGAGGGTTTTCATTATCGTTTTTTGGGAGCAAAATAAAGAATTAATCCTAGGATGCATTCACTGAATAATGACGAATTTCTCTTGTTTAATACAACATGACCAACGAAATTTAGACACACTAGGATTCTTGAATTCTACTACAAGACGAGTTCTACAAAATCTAAGCAGGGGAAGGCTAGAGGAGAAAACAGTAGGGGCTGCTAACGTTCAAGTTTAAATAACAAAATCAAATCTACCAATTTTTTTTTTTTTTTTTCGTTTTGAAGGGGAGAGCCAAAAATTTTACTTGAGTAGTAGTAGTTTTACTTGAGCATGTCGCAGCAGTCCTTGAATACTAGAAATAGTATGAATTATGAAAGTGTCTCGATTGAATTCGTTGATACGTTAATTCAAACTTGTCTTGAGCACTTTTTCTGTTGCCTTGTGCTATTCGAGTTTCTTAAATAATACTATCAACGTATATGGTTCCTTCCTTTTGGGGTAAACAAGCTGTATGAGAAAAAGTAAATGTACATAAATTGGTATAAAAACATAAAAATTAATTAATGCAATCATACGCGTTTCATTTGTTTGCTAATGATCTCCGCCCACGTCAGAGTTAAGACCCATTCAACTTGGCCCATTGCTTACATAGATGTAAATTAATTAATGCAATTATACTCATTATTCAATTAGTCCAATGTTGGAGCGGACGGATATTTTGACTACCATCATGATAACACACTGAGTGTTTCTTTAGTAGCAGTGTGGCAAAAAATGCGCACACAAATACGTGGATTTAATGGACATAGGAACTCAACAATTATTAGTGTCAATTATATGAGAAAATGTGGACAATAAAATAGTAAGTGTAAATATTGAATTAGAATATGTTAGTAGTAAAACAATAAATAACTATAACCAGTAAGTGATTCATCACGAATTTAAATTGCTTTTTTCAACTTTCAATATTATTAACTAAAATCAAAAGGCAGAATCTTCAACCAGAATAGTTTTCTGCATTTGGCAGTAAATCTCTTCCCATACTTGCTAGACCTTACTATCACTAACATTGAATTGAAGTCACGGGCACTATATTTAAACCAAAAAAAAAAAAAAAACTCTGCCTCTATTAAAAATGATGCAATAATGCACCACGAGGCCCATACGCATTATCCTTGCATAATTTTTAAATCGAAACACTATTCTGGCCACACAAAATCTGCAGTACCTTTTTGTGCTCATGCGTGAATGATTGAAGTTGAAGGTCATGCAGATTGCTGCAGTTTTACTAGTTTATTTCTATGTATTATTTAGTTCTCCAATAGTTACGTTATATATACCCCCCCACCCCCCTCTGGGAGGAGCAATAAATCAGCAATTCAGCAGCATCTGAGAGAGCCCAGTCAAATAGAAGAGTGAGAGTTGCTGGCAAATGGAGTCTTGGACTCTGAAGTCACTGGCAAATCCAGTGGGCGTCGCCGTCTCCAGTGGTCTTCTTCTTGTGGTGCTTTTCTTCTTTAGCTTGATCAAACGGAGGTTCGGCAGTCCTGATAAGAGAAGGCCACCAGGCCCGCCGGGATGGCCAATTTTCGGGAACATGTTCGAGCTTGGGGAGCTGCCGCACCAAACAATGTACAGGTGGAAAGACAAGTACGGACCCTTGATGTGGCTGCAGCTGGGATCCATCAACACCATGGTCGTCCAAAGTGCTGCAGCCGCAGCGGAGCTATTCAAGAAGCACGACGTCCCATTTGCTGACCGCAAGGTACCCGATACCCTCACGGCCTTCGACTTCAACCAAGGCACCTTGGGAATGAACACCTTTGGCGGGCATTGGCGGGTGCTCAGACGCCTCTGCTCCATGGAGTTTCTGGTGAACAAGAGGATGAACGAGACCACTGACCTGAGGAATAGACTCGAGGAAAACATGATAGGCTGGATTGAGGACGAGCACAGGACGTCCAAAGCTCAGGGAGGAGACGGAAAGGTGCAGCTCAGCCGCTTGCTTTTTCTCATGGCGTTCAACCTGGTTGGCAACCTCATGCTGTCCAGGGATTTGTTGGACAACAGGAATCCCGAAAGTCGGGAGTTTTTTGAATCCATGAACGAGATTCTGTCCTTGGCCGGGACTCCTAACATTTCAGATTTTCTACCGTACTTAAAAAAGCTTGATCCACTGGGGATGAAGCGGAGAATGATAACCCACATGATTAGAACCTACAGGATTTCTTCCAGATTTGTCCAGGAAAGGCTTGACAACAGGAAAGCCGGCAAGTTCAACGAGAAGAAAGACTTCTTGGATGTCCTGTTGGAGTACCAGGGGGATGGTAAAGATGGTCCTGCTAGATTCTCGGAGAAAAAAATCAACGATGTTATCATGGTAATTGACTCTAATGAATTAACTAATTAATCCCTGATTTTTCTGATGGCATTAAATTACTCCTAAATATCCTCTTACCTGTACGTAATTTTCATGTTTTCTTGGTCTTCTTTAGGATATTATGGCATGAGGAATTTCCTTGTCAGCAATGCTAATTTAGAGTGCAAGTACAATAATCGGCGGTGCTTTCTGCTCAGCTAATATTATCTTCTTCTTTTTTCTTTTTTTTTTTTGGGGGCAGGAAATGTTTTTTGCAGGCTCCGAAACTACAAGCATCAGCATAGAATGGGGTTTCGCAGAGTTACTTCGCCATCCTCAAACGTTCCAAAAGCTCAGGGAGGAGATTGATAGAGTTGTGGGAGTAGACAGATTGGTGCAAGAGAGTGACATGGAAAGCCTGCCGTATTTGCAAGCCGTCGTGAAAGAAACCTTCAGATTGCACCCTGCACTGCCCCTGCTCCTACCAAGAAACACCATGGAAGACACCAAGTACCTGGGATATCTGATTCCCAAAGGCACGCAAGTCTTCGTGAACGCCTGGGCAATTGGGAGGGATCCAGCATACTGGGATGACCCCTTGACCTTCAAGCCTGAGAGGTTCCTGAATTCCAGTATCGAATACAAAGGGCAGCATTTTGAGCTGATACCATTTGGATCTGGAAGGAGAATCTGCATCGGTTTTCCTTTGGCCCACCGCGTGGTCCACCTCACCCTGGCCACTTTGGTGCAAGCCTTCGACTGGGATCTGGGAGCTGGTGTCAAACCTGAAGACATTGACATTGACGAGAAGCTGGGATTGACACTGAGGAAGAAGAATCCTCTCAAACTAATTCCAAAGAAGCGTCTCCGCACTTGAAAAAAATTAATTGATCATGTTAGAGTCTGCCAATTTCCTTTGCGCTTATGATATAAATAAATAAGCTTAACAGGTGAGCTTACATTCAAAAAAACCTGCTCCTCATGTAATCTGCTCTTTTTAGCTAGTACTATTCTTCTTTTTCCCTATTAGGATAGTGCCGTCTTCTGCAAGTGATTACTCCAGTGCACCCGGCATTGTGTTGTAATACTAAGTGAGCCTGGCACGGAGCCACTGCCCACCGCAATTTTAATGACACTTGTATTATGTGTAATATATTAAGGATGTTTACGTTAATTAAATTTATGTAACGTATAAATTTCTAAATTTTGCAATAAGTATCACATCGACATCTACGTGCTAGGTCGATGTGATACACAAGACATGAAAAGGCGAAGGCACATTAATCTAAACATCTAACGGTTGAGAGAAGCTCCAAGTTCAAATTAATTGACAGGGAGAGCAGTAGAGCATGGCCTTTGTTGTCCTTAATGTTCGGTGGAACGGAGGAGAGAGCAGCAAGCAAAAGAATCCGAAGGCAAGAGGGAGTCGAATTAATCATCATTCATCATCAAAGTAATAAAAAATTACGCTTGAGCAGGAATACTTTGGGATTTCATTTCATTCACGGTGATTTTGGGCTATAACGTACTTACTATCCCAGCAACCTCTAAAAACTCTTTTAAGCAGAAACAGTTACAGGCTCAACCTTAGGTTAACTGTTGAGATGTTTTACTAAGACAGAAAAGTAGGCTGCAAGAAAGAGAAGCCAAATAAGAGCAAACTTAATAGCATGCAGTTTTTCAACAACGCCCCACCCTCCCCTCGAGGGGCGCCCGCCCGCCCCCCCCGCCCCCCCAAAAAAAAGAAAAAGGAAAAAGGACAGAGGCTGAAGAAGAAGAAGAAGAAGAATTCAGAGCAAAACTCGTCCTTTCGGCCAAACTTCTGATCCAAGTCGCTACGTGGCACCGGTAAAAAAGAGAGAGAAACAGAGAGAAGTATTTATTAAAAAAATAATAATGGAGAGATCACCACATGGCAAGATGTAACGGATTGCGACAATAGTGCAGTGATGTCTAGGAGGTCTGCAAACAAACCAAACTCTCGCAAGCTACTTCGTCAAATGATTGACTCAATTTGGAGTTGACCGAATTTAAGTCGATTTTGAGTTATTCGATTAGTTACACAATCGAATATCGAGCATTGATATGTTATGCTTGAGAGTTTGATTATTCTTATTGAACCGTTCATAGAACACACGCAAACAAATATATATACACATACGCGCGAGCACACACACATATATATATGTATATATATGTATATGTATATGTATATGAAGATGTACATGTGTTAGCATGTGGTGTAAATTATATACAGACTTGAGTGTGATCGATCTCAAACGAGTCAAGTTCAATCTAAAATATTGTTATATTAAGTCGACCTCGAGATTGAATATGGCATATTTAGAATTGAGTCATCTCAATTACATTCTTGAAGTCTACTTCCTCAATATTATGCAATTTGGACTTCTTTTGACATTTCAGCAAATTGAGTAGTTTTTATTATTTGTACCTTAATTTCCGCATTCCTCCCTATATTCTAAAATAGGATACAAGTCTCTAAATTGTAAAAACCGTGCCACTCAAGTATAGTTATCAACGAAATCCCCAAAATTACAGTCTAACACTAGTTTTTTTTTTTTAATAAAAATGCTACAATATATTTTTCAACAAAAACATCCAAAAATTACAATCCAAAATAGCTCTAAGTTTTTCGATTTTGTATAGAATAAGTACACCAAAGAACAAGGGATAGGCTCACTGTAAAATTACTATTAAATTATCACTCCTAAAGTTAGATTGTGGCACAATATGTAGATCTTATCTTCCTCCAAAAAAAAAAAAAAAATCTATATCTTATCATGTGTCCTAAAACACATTTATAGAAGTACCCTCTTTGGTAACATAATCACGTATACGCATCACCATACAGGATCTTGTTTTGCATCATCATTTATGACCATGATGTCTTTTTCTTTTTTTTTTTAAGAATTTTTCTAACAGATACTTGTTAAAATATCTAAAATTCACCTAACCTACCATGTATATACATATACTAACAATTATTACTCTCCATTATATTTATATACTTTTCCTATTTTATCTTACTTACATTCCTTTGTATTTATTTATTTTTTAATTAATTTTATATTTTTAAAAATATAACATATGAAATATATCTTAATGCGTGTCACATGGCACCTATCACCTGGACCCTTTTTTAAATAATCTGACACATAGGGCGGCTCGTGCAATGAGTAAAAATTTTCCTTTGGCGGTATCGTTGATAATCCTGGAGCGAGTGACCCACGGTGTATAGCTACTGCGCCACATGATTTGTTAGGCTTGGAGTCTTCCTTGGCCCAACAGTTTTGGCCCCTTCTTCTTTTCATTTTCAGAAGAAGAGCTATCAACGCCAATTGCTTCTTCTTGCCTTATTCTTACTGTCGGGTTAGGAATTAGGATCCAATGCAGCAAATATTTCAATCCTCCGTATCGCTGTCAGCCTGTCACTGCCTTGAACATTAGCCCCCCCTTTTTTTTTTCTTTTATCTTTGAACATCAATTTGTTAATTGAATGACTAATTTGTCTGAGATGAGATCAGTTAACCACATTAGCGTCCTACTTATAATTTATAAATTATTTATTAAAGTAGCAAAGGATGTGGATCGAAATGTGAAGCCTCAAGCCGATCAGCGGTGACAGTGGCAATACACTCGATTGGATTATAATCATCCCTTCTCCCCTGGTTTATTTTCTACAAAAGGCTCTGAATGGAGAATTAAATAAGGGATAATTTCAAAAACCTCCCCTGAGGTTTTATGAAATATCACTTAACTCTCCCAACGTTTTTAAAATCTCTCTTACCACCCCTAAAAAGATTGTGGATCCACATATCACTATCAGAAGGGACCAATTGCCAATAATGCCCTCATTTCTTCTAGCAATTATTTAGATTCTAAAGACAAAAAAAAAAAAAAACCTCATAAACATGTAATAGCAAAATACCTAGAAAACAATTGGCACCAATTCTTTTTATGTATCAACAAAGGGGTGATATTATCTAACAAGATTTCGAAAGGCAGGCAATTATTTGTCAGAAGAAATACTCATAATAATATGAGTTTTATTTGTATATTGTAACCATCCTTTTTTCTCTCCTTTATTTCTTTTTCGTGTGAACAAAAGGAGAGTTTGGAGTAGAGGAAGAGAAAAATGTAACTTCACTAAGATGATTTCCTAAACTCTGGAGCGAATGTGTGATTTTCAAAACAAAACTGCATAACAGATGAAAATTATGAGTTCGTTCTTTAAATGATCAATAAGTAATAGGAGATGATGTAGGTTTCATAATCAAAATAGTTACATAAAAGTAAGAGAGTGATATAATTTTTATTACTTGATTGTGAGATATTTTTCCTGATCAGGTTATACAAATGGATAGTTGATGCCAAATACTTATATACATTCCTCCTATACGTAAACTACTTTTAGGTGATGTTTTTTGTTTACTTGAGAATTACAAATTAGGTAAGGTCACTTTGTCTATTACTGTTATTGACATTATTAGAAACTCCATGACTTATTAATATTATGTCTCTACTTTATTATTATTTTTGAATAGTCTAAGGATATTAACGGGACTAAAATTTCCTCTCTCCTCCAACATGTGTTTTTTAATATTACTTTTGCTGAGAGCGGGTGACATTCTTAACAAAATATCAATTTCAATGGTGGTAAGAGAGATTTTGAAAACGTCAGGGGAGCTAAGTGATATTTCACAAAACCTCGGGGAGGTTTCTGAATTTATCCCATTAAATAAAATTCCCCAGCTCACAGGTTGAATCCCTCAAATCACTTCCTTTTCACCTTTCCTGTTTCAAACCTGACTATTGAAATGACCAAAACTTCTTGTGTTTTCACGCTTCCACAACCTTTGTACAAAGCTTTCGTAATGCAAGTTGAAGGTTCCAAATGTCTATCAGAGTTTTATTTATTTATTTATTTTATACTGAAGGAAATCGGTTGATTGTTACAATCAAATGAAGGTCTATCATTCAGCCTAATTCAAGCAAAAACCCGGACAAATCCTTCAATTCCCCACAAAGCCACTTAACAACGAATACCAACGAGTCACAGAATATGAAAGGAATAGAGCATTCAACTTCCACATTCTTAATTATTATTATTATTGTTGTTGTTGTTATTTTTGGAATCACTTCTTCTGAGAGTATGCTGACGCTTCTCAGGCAAATATATCCATAATGCCACCCTAACTGACTAAGCATACCTACAAAAGCAACCATACTTGTATCGAGCCATATGGTAACAGGAGAGCTGGTTTTCCACAAGAAGCTAACCCCCATTCACTCGGGAAGGCTTTTTTTTCTACATGATATCTGGCAGCCAGCGCAGATGGTTAACTGAATTACAATCAGTGATCCAAGACAACATGAAAGCAAACAAATCATAATAAAGAACGAAGTAATTCTAAACATGCTCAGGCTTCAGAAAGAAAGTTCAAGGCATGCTCAACAGAGAAGCAGAATTCTATTGACTGGCCGTCACAGAAACCTCCAAAATCAGACTCACATATAATTACTGCCCGTAATTCCACTTAATTTTCATCAAAAACGGTGTAGTAATAAATTAGGGTAAACGCAAGCTAAAGAGCTATCATAGAAAAATTCCAAATAATATTAGTCCTGACCTGGATTACGTGATACTGCAAGTTTACTTTTTACAAGGTGGCGGCCGAAATATCAGAATGATGCCACCATAATTGAACAATTTACAAGGATTACCTCATTGAGTAGCTAGGCTAAAACAAAGTAGTGCTCCAAACTCTTTGATGCTGTCCAATGGATGCAGTGAAACTCTGAGTACCCGAAAATAGTACCTTAGCTGGGTGAAGAAATGTCTTAAAAATACATCAAGATCCATCAAGGTAGGCAAAACCTATTTCAGTTCAACCAGCAACCATAGAACCATCCTTGAACTCTCTGCTATAAATTGTCAAGAGCTTTGAGCAACATCTGTGATGTGTGATAGATCATGCTTTGGGAAATATTTTGTGTCAAAAGACATAAGCATCACAAGCTCTTTTGCATGAAGAATCCAGGAAAGCTTGTTCATGTAGTTGCTTATAGAACCTTGAAAGGTAATTTAAGCCCATGAGAAGTTCTGCAATTGTCGCTTCTGTCTTGGCTTGATCTGCAAAGTAGAGGGTCTGAACCAAAAGCACATTTGTCCCAGAAGTCACGTTCTGCTTCTCAAAGTTCCGCTCAGAATACCATTTTATTGTGTTGTGAGCAAGTTGAGACAACCAATCCAATACTCTTGACAACGTTGATCTCCACTCTGCTGCAAGGGCAGCATCATAAATAGATGAAGCAGAACCTTTGCTGAACACTTTTAACTTTGCTCTCAAAGAGGTTCTAATGCTTGTAGGCAACATGTTGTATAGGTCATCTCTGGCATCCATGCTGATCAGGTGAGGTGATGATACTAGCCTCTCTATCAATATGATGACATTTGCATAATGGAGAGTCAAAGCAGCATAACCAAGAGTAGATGAGGGTGCGTTCAACTGTTTATGCTTGAAGTTTATGCTACAGTGTGATACAGGCCAAATCTTGGTATTTTTCACCGTTTCAATGCCTTCATGGGAAGCACCATCTGACCTTAAAATGTCGCTGCTGGAAGCCATAAAATTTTTTAGAGCAGGTGAATCACTCCCAGTCATGCATCCGTTAAAAGGACCAATGTTAGTCAATCGTATGGTCTTCTTCTGCTGCTTCTTTCCACCAAAAATAGATCCATGGTGCCAGGCATTCAACTTTCTGTTGTTTGATCTGTTCTTCTCACCAGCCATGCCCAGATTTGAACAAGATCTCCCTAACTGCCGTGAATTGATCCCAAACAGATTATTCTCAGATAAATGAACAGAACATTGCGTTGAGTCAGATATGGAATTGCTCCGAACGAGACATATCCTACTAGTTTGTATAGAACCATAAATTTTCTCAACAGCTCCCCTCTGGTTAATCCCGCATACAAATTTGATCCTGGCAACAATTGTAAAAATGGATCTAAGTAAAAGCCTGACAGTGTAGTCATACGTACGAACCCAGGGCGACATCTCGCGGAGATTCTTCACTTCCTGCCCTTGCCACATAACCTTCTGCTGAAATTCAAGCAATTTCACTTGGCTTGAATCCGGATTAGCTCGCATCCGCCTCAAGGTTTGCTCGTGCTCTGCCAGCACATCGAGTTCTTGCTGCAGCTGTGAAGTGACCGCAACAAATCTCTCCATCTTCTTCACCTTCCTCTCCATCTTCTTGAGCCTATACTCCCATCCACACCAATTAAGATCAATCTCAACGGGGTCATCAAAAACTTGCTTAAGATGGTGATAGGTAGGGTCTGTACATCTCTTCCCAAGCAGAACCACAGCCCTTGCCACACATCCCACATTTTCCATGACCTCCAAGAAAGCAAGATCCATCAGATAATCATCGTCTTCTGAGATGAACATTCGAATACCCAGTGACGTTGAAATTTCTTGTCTCAATCTCAGTATCTGCCTATCCTCTAGACACTGCCATATATTGACCAATTTAGACATCAAGCTTGCAACTTCAAATGATAAGATCCCAATCACACCCTTCTCTGGACCAGCTACCGGGCTCTTCTGCGAATTTTTCCACAAACTTCGAAACAACAACTCCGCCCTGCTCTCGACCCCCATCTTACCACTACAGAAGAGAAGAACAAAATAATGACACCGAAAAATTCCGAACCCTCAATCCATCTCAAAGCTCCTGTTCCAAATATATGAAAATGAAATCAAAATTTTGGGGCTTTTTGTTAAATTTCTAAGTCCGCCACCCTGAGCACAGCATATAATGAAAATCAAGTAGTAATATCTACAGCCAACAAGTTAATCTTAGAGGAAATTGAAAACCTTGTCCACATACAAAGTAAGTAGTCCCAATGAACACTATCATCATGCGAAAACTACGAATTTCCTCAATTCTTCCTCCTTTACCCTCAAATCTCCTCGTTACTCCTAAATTTCAACCCAGAGAACTAGTACCAAAAATGTTGCGAGAAAGCTTATATTTCTTTTTTTTTTTTTCACCTTGAATCTAGAATCTTTGGGTAAAAATTGCAAAGATCCTTCTTTTCACCCTTTAAACATTCTACATCTTTCACACCCACCAAGCAGACCATAAAAACACAAGATTGGGGTTAGAACAAAGAAAAGCGGTTAAAAAAATAAAAAAGATCAAGTGTAAGTTAAATGCAAGCTTACTTTCAAAGTTAAAAGAAGGAAGTAGTTTCTGCGTAGAGTATTGAAGTCGGAAGAGAAACGAAGCAGTAAAAATGGCCGTTGAGATCCCAGATTCTTATGGTGGTTGTAGTACGAGAAAAGAGAAGGTAAGGGTAAAGATTTTATAACACGCGCACCATCAGCGTCAATTATGAGCCAACCAGTAAGACTGTAGTCTTGGTAGCCCAGGTGGGATCGGAGATGGAGACAAACGTAAAATACGACCAAAACTCGGTGGAATCGAAGTAGAGTACTTGTGAAAACTAAAAACTAGCTCTGCTTTCCTTCAGGGATAATTCCGGGCTGGAGATATTATGCTACCGGATCTTTTGCAGCTACTTTGAAACTGGGTAAACAGGAAAAACCGAGATGCCACATCGTTTTGTGGTTTCTGTGGGTGCATTCTGCAGGAGTCGATGGTGCCATAATATAATGAGGGGGCATTTGGAAGTATATTGGGCTGCATAGTTTTGGGAATTTGTTGTGGCCTGTGGGTATATGCTTGGTTCGAGGCAGTTGTTCCTTAGTCGATCACACACACACAACGATGCAATGCAGCAGTGTCCCTATCACCCTGATTTAGGACGTATCTGATTGGATTTTAGTTGGCTTGAATTTGGGCTTTGATGATTGGGGAGTGAAGTTAGATTGAGAGATGCCAGTCTTACCAAAGGTGCTCAAATAACAATTATGGTGAGTATGCTACAAAAACAAAAAAACTGTGGTGAGGACGTACTCCTCTTGTTTTCTTGGAGAATGCATAAAAACTAATTTATTAATTATCTTTTTACCTTACATATATTAAATTATTCTTTTTTTTCTTTACAAAAATTCTTACAAATAGTAATCCAAACGGACTCTTAGTTACTTGTTGATCGTGTGTAATTGGCATCAATATATCACACAGTACAGTATTGGCATAAACTTATAATTTGAGCATTATTTTCTGCGGATTGAACTACTACGTACTACTGCTAAAACAAAACAAAGCTAATTACAGAAGGGAAAAAGGGATTTGAACAAAAATATAGTAATGTTAACACACCCGACCACATGTCCGTGCGTTGTCACATCGATTGCATGTCTTGTTTGATGTTCTCGTTTCTATTCTCCCGGTCGGCTCAGTGATTTCCATTAAGCAAACAGCCCAATTTCTTTCCATCTGATTGAAGCATAGGACAGAGTTTTAATGGTGTGTTATCCCAGCAAGACGTATGGTCCTTGCTTTTTTCTTTCTTTCTTTCTTTTTTTTGGGGGCTTAAATGTCAGGTAAATGAATAAATAAATGGGGCCTGCCTCGTGGCATCTTTCCGTTTTTCTCTCTTACGTAGCTTGGGAGACGGCGGAGATAGGGATATGGGTTGTTGTTTGGTGGAATTTTGGAGGAGGAGCAAGTGGTTTTTGGCTTTGTTGCTGTGTGTTCTTGGGCTATCCATGTACTACGTCGCTTTCATCGCTTTATTTAGATGGAACTTGGAGGCGTTTGAAAGCGGACTTGGCAGCCAAAATTGAAGTGAAATCTGACTAGCTTTTTGTCTGGTTACGCTGTTGCGCCGAGCAGAAAGGAATCTCAACAATGAAGGAAGCAGCAAGAGAAAGAACCGAGAAGAAGAAACGTAATCTAAATTAAGCACCGGGGGATCACCTGAAATTTCCTCTTACGCACACATGTATCGTTATAATTTATGTACGGAGACGGGATGAGAACATAGCCAAAACTATTGCCTTATTTCGGATTACAGGTACACTCTTTATTCTTAACTTGGAAGTTACTTGGAAATGTCACTTGCTTCTACCCTCTCATCATGCTGGCTTATCTTAAGCTGTCATTAACTGCGCTTGGGCTCGTTGATCATCTTTCAATAACGACTACTGTAAGCAAATGTGAAAGTATTCAAGCAAATTATGACAAGTCCACAGTTTTTTTTTTTTTCTTTTGTTTTTTTCTTCTTTATCTCCTCTTCTTCTGAGCGATAACTGTCCACAGTTTCGCATTCTCTTTTCTACACTACCCAAGCAAATGCATGTAACTATTGCTGCTACTACGCATTTGTTTACCAGTATTATTTATGGGAAGAATCCGGAACGTGTGATGAGGTCTCGTTCCCACTGAGACCATTTTGCACCAAAGTAAAGAGGCCGAGAAAAGGACATCTCCCTGGTCCATTGCCAGAAAGCAAACTATTACCAGAAAGCAAAAAAGGAAAATAGCGAGAAATGTATAATTCTTGGGGTTCTCATTAATCATGTGTATCAGTTGCCTCTCCTTCAAAGCGTCCTTGTCCTCAAGGGCGGAAATGGGGAAATTGTTGCTGGAGGTCTTGCAGGAATTCCCATGTGGCGTCTTCAGCAAAGCAATTACTCCATTGAACCAAGACTTGTGTTGCTGCAGTACGACCTCTTTTAACGACTCTACGGTCCAAGACAGCCAATGGTTCCATCATAAGTTGCCCTTGGTCTGTGATGCCTGCTGGAATATGAGATTGAACCGGAACACTGCCCACCTTTCCCTTAAGGACTGATACATGGAAAGTGTCATGAATACGAGCATGGGCAGGTAATTTTAACCTGTAGGCTACCAATCCGATACGAGCTGCCACTTGAAATGGGCCAAAGTAGCGAGGAGAGAGCTTCTGACAATGTTGAGTTTTTAAGGAATGTTGCCTATAAGGTTGTAATTTAACATAGACCCAATCTCCCACCTCAAACTGTCTTTCCGTTCGGTGTTTATCTGCCAATTGCTTCATACGATGCTGCGCCTTCTGGAGGTTGTGCTTAAGCTGGTGAATGAATTTTTCCCGAGTTGCAAGGCTTCGGTCTACAGATTCGACCACTGCAGCCTCCGGTAAATAAGGAATGTGAAGAGGAGGAGGTTGCCCGTACACCACCTCATATGGTGTGGATTTAGTAGCAGAATGGTAATTGGTATTATACCAATATTCTGCCAAGGGAAGCCATGCACACCAATCCCGTGGCTGGTCACTAACCATGCATCTCAGATAGTTCTCAATGCATCGGTTTACTACCTCCGTTTGGCCATCACTTTGAAGATGGTACGAAGTAGACATATTCAATTGGACTTGTTGCATCCGAAATAGTTCCTTCCAGAAATTACTAAGGAAAATGGCATCGCGGTCACTAACTATCGAGTGAGGCATTCCATGGAGCCTGTAAATTTGATCTAGGAAGACCTGAGCTACTGAGATAGCCGTGTATGGATGGCTTAATGCTAAGAAATGAGCATACTTGCTCAATCGATCGACCACCACCATTATGACTTTCTTTCCCTTTGATAACGGTAAGCCTTCTATAAAATCCATCGAAATGTCAGTCCACACCTTCTGAGGTATAGGGAGGGGTTGTAGTAAGCCCGGATAGGCTGAGTTGTCTGCCTTATGTCGTTGACAAATATCGCACGCAGAGACGAATGCAGCCACATCCTTGAACATGCCTTTCCAATATAAGACTTGTTTGAGCCTTCTATACGTAACCTCAATTCCCGAATGTCCTCCTTGAGAGCTTGCGTGCCATAAGGAGATGAGTTTTTGTCTGAGGTCAGCATCGTTGCCCACCACTAGTTTCCCTTTCCGTCTCAACAACCCTTGGGACCAAGTGTAGTGACCAATTGCAGAATTGTCTACTAGCAATTTCTGAATGGTTTCCTGGAGCTGGCTATCTGTTTGCCAACTTTGTTGGATGTCAGTTATCAAAGGAGAGGTGATGGTGACCATAGTTTTTAGTTGACCTTCCGTATGGGGCCTCCTGGATAGGGCATCTGCTACAACGTTTTCCACCCCCTTCTTGTATTGTATTTCATAATCATACCCCATAAGCTTAGCTATCCACTTCTGTTGTAGGGGTGTATGTATTGGTTGTTCCATTAAATATTTGATGCTCTGGTGATCAGTTTTAATAGTGAAATGTCGACCCACTAGGAAAGCTCTCCATTTTTGGATTGTGGCAACTACAGCTAGCATCTCCTTCTCGTATACCGAATAGGCTTGGTGGACCGTGGACAGAGCCTTACTGAAGAAGGCCACTGGTTTCTTCTCTTGCAGTAGCACCGCACCAATGCCATTCCCAGAAGCATCTGTCTCTACAATAAATTCTTTTGAAAAATCCGGTAGAGCCAGCACTGGTGGTTGCACCATAGCGGACCGTAATGTCTGAAAAGCTCGCGTAGCCCCATCATGCCACTGGAACTTATTCTTTTTCAGTAACTCGGTCAGGGGTTGAGCTATTTTCCCATAATCCTTAACGAATCTTCTATAATAGCCCGTGAGTCGCAAAAATCCTCGCAGCTCTTTGACATTGCTGGGTATAGGCCAGGATTGGATAGCCGCAATCTTTTGGGGGTCTGCCATTATACCTTCAACAGTGATGACATGGCCCAGGTAGTCAATTTGCTGTTGGCCAAAGACACACTTGCTCTTCTTCACCTTTAGAGAATGGTCTCTTAAGGTGTCAAATACGGTTTTTAAATGCATCATATGAGCAACCCAGTCATGGCTGTAAACAAGAATGTCGTCAAAAATACCAGAAATCTCCGAGAAAGTCGACATCGTTCATTAAATTCAAATGTAGAAGGCGTTAGTCAAGCCGAATGGCATGACTAAAAATTCATAGTGACCCTCATGAGTTCTGAATGCTGTCTTCTGAATGTCCTCAGGCCACATGCGAATCTGATGGTAACCTGACCTTCCTTAAGTCGAGTTTAGAGAAGTACTTGGCTCCAAATAGCTCGTCCAGCAATTCATCTATCAGTGGAATAGGGAATTTGTTTTTAACTGTGGCTTGATTGAGCTGCCTATAGTCGATACACATCCTCCATGTTCCATCTTTCTTCTTCACCAACACCACGGGGGATGAGAAGGGGCTAGCACTGGGTCGGATAATTCCACAGTCAAGCATTTCTGCAATCAGCTTCTCAATTTCTCCTTTTTGGAAGGTAGGGTATCTATAAGGCCTTACATTGATGGGTTGAGTTCCCTCCTTGAGAGGGATTTTGTGGTCATGGAGTCTACTAGGAGATAGTGTATGAGGTTCCCCAAAGCATCCTCAGTAGTCCTCTAGCATGATCAAGGACTGCCCGGGGTGAGGGGTATAAAGTTGACTAGCCTCTTCCTCCATCTCATATGTTGCTCGAATTAAGCATATCTGGGCCGAGGCAATTTGATCATAATTTTGTAGCATCTTCTGCATTTTTTTCTTCTTAATCAGCTGTAGGCCTGTCTTCTTGACTCCTCTCGACTACTCTTCTATTCTCACTGCATGAACTCCATCCGTAACTCCCCAAAATTCCACCTAACCTCCCCCAGAGTAGTTAACCACTGCATACCCAGTACCACCTCACATCCCCCCACTGGTAAGACAAGCAAATCAGCTTTAAACTCTTGGCCCTGCATTTTCCAAGAGAAAGCATGGCACAGCTCCGTAGTAGTTAGCTTGTTCCCATTCGCAACTTCCACCACCAGAGGTCTGACTTTGCGTGTTTTTAATCCCAATTTCTGAACAACACTGGGATGGATAAAATTGTGAGAACTTCCGCAATCAATAAAAACATTAATAAGTTGCTTACCAACATGACCAGTTACTCTCATGGTTCTGAAGGTAGGTACTGCCATGGTGGACATCGCATTGAGAGAGATATAGGCCAGATTTCCTTCTCTATTTTCCTCAAGATTTTCTCCATTCTCCTCCAGGACTCCTGCCTCCCCCGCTCCTTCTTCCTCTAATACTTCATCCCAAACTTCCAGTTTATGAAGTTGGCTTTCCCCACATCTGTGGCCCATCACAAATTTTTTGTCACACCAAAAACATAGACCCTTAGACCTTCTATCCTCCATCTCAGCTCTAGTCAACCTTCTAAAGGATCGCTTACCCATCCCTTCCCTCTGATTTTCGTCATAAGGGAGTGCAGGTAATGAGGGTTTGGGTAGCAAGGGTCTATTATCTTTTTTCCAATTAGCTCCATGGGTACCAATCTGATTAGATGAGCTACTAGTAACGTGCTGGAAATTAAACGAGGGTCTACTGACAGACTTACCAGGCTGGTGGATACTCAGCTTAGCTTCCTCAATCCTTGCTAGAGTCCTCGCATGATGGACATTTTTCGGCATGAACATTCGGACGGCAAGTTGAATCTCCGGTTTCAACCCACTCAGGAAGCAGCTGGTGGCGTAATCTTCTGGAAGATCCACTCGATTGAGCAACTCCTCAAACTGATCCTGATATTCCTGTACACTGCCCTTCTGTTTTAAGCTCATCAGTTCACCCATAGGATCGTTGTATAGGAAGTTTCCAAACCGAGAAGATAGAGCTCTCACATACTCTTCCCACGAATTCCGTTCGTTAGTCTGGACCTCGTATAGATCTGATGCCACTGCAATGCCTTGTCCTCCATACTCATGGCTGCGATCTTAACCTTCATGAGTTCAGGCGTTTCATCCACTTCAAAAAATTGCTCACTCTTGTACAGCCATCCTCTCAAATCGCTTCCGTTAAATTTGGGAAAATCAAGCCTGGAGAACCTCGTCGGAATCTGGTAGTTCCCTCCATTCCGCGGCGAAGCTTCTGGTCCATGCGGGGATGACCCTTCGGATTGGTTTCTCTGTGTGTGAAGATCGATGACCAAGTTTCTCAAGGCTGCCATTTCTTTCTCGAATTGTTCCCTTTGCTCCTTCAACATAGCTCGGAAATTTTCTTCCATTTTCCGGTGATCTTGAGACCTAGTGCCCTCCGCCATCGTTGACCTGAGCTGGAGTTAACCCAGCTCTGATACCACTGATGACCAAGGCAGTAGAGGTCTCCAATCCCTACTTCAGGAATTGCTATAATAACAGAAAGCAAATCGAGAAATAGGGAAGATGATAGTATTGATACTCAGAGATAACAGAAAGAAGAAATGAGATTACAATTTGCATGCCCCCCTTTCCTCTCTTGGCCAGCTATTTAAACTACTTCAAGGCGGTGGGTAGTTATTTGCTGACATCAGCAGATTCCATTTAACTAATTCTGACAGCAGCTAACTATTACCAGAAAGCAAAAAAGGAAAATAGAAAGAAATGTATAATTCTTGGGGTTCTCATTAATCATGTGTATCACTACTGTAAGCAAATGTGAAAGTATTCAAGCAAATTATGACAAGTCCACAGTTTTTTTTTTCTTTTTTTTTTTTCTTCTTTATCTCCTCTTCTTCTGAGCGATAACTGTCCACAGCTTCGCATTCTCTTTTCTACACTACCCAAGCAAATGCATGTAACTATTGCTGCTACTACGCATTTGTTTACCAGTATTATTTATGGGCAGAATCCAGAACGTGTGATGTGGTCTCGTTCCCCCTGAGACCATTTTGCACCAAAGTAAAGAGGCCGAGAAAAGGACATCTCCCTGGTCCATTGCAGAATTGATCGCAGATGTTTGGGTTTGAGGGTGTAGCACTACTGGGCCTTTGCCCCAAATGTTAAAGGCAACGATAACCTTGGTTGTCTTATTGGTTGAGGCGGAACTGCCCCTTGTGCTACAGCCTACAAGGGTGTAAGTAATAATAACGATAGTAATAATAAATTTACCCCAAAAAAAAGAGGCAGTAGACTTTTTCCGAAAATGTTAGATGGTCCTGTGACAGAGAATCATTTAACTTTAAGAAATTTCTTATTATGTGAAACAAACACACACACACACTTATACATATATATGTATATATACCCCGAAATATGTTGGGTGTTTGGATATGTTATTATTTGAAATTATTTGATTATCTAAATACTGTACCACTTTTTTTTATGTAATGTATGTGAGTTAAAAAGATGATTGGAAAATGTGTTGACGATGTAAGTGGGAAAATAAATCAAAAAATGACATATTCAAACAAACTTATGTTTTATTCAAATTCAAATGAATGAAGACGGCGAGAGCAGGTTTATAAAAGCAAAAATAAATAAATAAATAAATAAATAAATTTTTTTTTGGGGGGGGGGACAACAACTAAAGGCACAGTACAGCAGTGCGGTCGCAACTGCAAATTGAGGCATATAAATATACATAAATTCACTCAGAGCTGTCAGAAATATTAAAAAGGGATTTGTGGAGTATACATTAAGCTAACCAAGTCCAAAAGAGTGGCCAGTAAAATATTAAATGCCTGTGAGGTGAGGTCGCCCAATAAGGGCTCAACGCGTCACCATCACTTTAATTATCAGCTTAACTCTCCATTTTACCCCTCTTTTCCGAATCAACAACAACATGAACTAAAACAACACACACACACACACACACAATTGAATTCTCTTTTTTTCCTTTTTTTGAAAGACTTCTTGGTGGCGGTGGTGGTGGTGGTGGTGGTGGTGGTCCCAGTAACTCCTCCAAGTATAGCAGAAAGAAAGTAGTTTTAATTGCTTTGATTTATTGTCTTTAGTTTTAATTCGCTTCTTTCCGAAGATTCATGTCCAGTGACGTATATTATATGATATAATTTTAAATAGTCGGCCTCTTGACTTGACGAGGCTATGGTTTAACATGTGCCGGATAGCTGCTTTATCATATCAAGAAGATAACTTCGTGTTTTGGAACTCCAAATCAACTGTTTCCACTTCACTCTTTTTTAAAAAAAAAAAAAAAAAACAGGTTGGCAGATTGCATGCACTTTAAAGCAAATGTGTTGAAAAAGAAATGGCCTACGCGGGAGAAGTACGTAACTAATTTAGCGATACAGATATTAAACTATTTTGGTAATTGGTAATCTTGGAGAGCTCGAGGCCCGCATGCATTAGTCACTTTGGAATCTCTTTTCTGCAATATTGCTTTTCCTTTTGTTTGAATGCCGCATAGACCAGACAATTGGAAAGAGGAAGAGAATAATAGAAAGGATTAGAGATCATAAAAAGGGTTTTAATAATAACTTCCTTAGCATGTTTTTGTTCTCAAACTTTTGGGCTGAGTTTCAGAAATCAATACAATATGAGTCTCGGAGTCTTCACACACACTTATGGCTCGGTGTTAAAATTTTGTGTGTTTTTTTTTTCAATTTCATCCCTGCAAAAAGTAAAGATTTACTGAAATTAACTACTTAATTTAGTAATATCCGGTAATTTCTACATCCAATAACTTCTATTTATTTTTTTAAAAAATCATAACTTTTTTTTTGGCCAAAAAGAGTTTCTAATAACTTCTATTAATTTTAATAAAAATAACTTAATTTTTTCTTCATTTGTACACCCTACTGGTTTATATTTATATACACTAACAAATTTAGAATCTTTTGGATTGTATTTTTTTGAAGAATTTTTGTAGAAAAAACTTTATGTAATACCTTCTCTACGGATGATGTATGTAAAAAACAGATAAAATACATAATAAATGTATTTCAAAAAAACTCAAAATGCAATCCAAACAATTATGGTCTTAAAGTTTCCTTTTTCTTTTTTTCTTTTTTCGTTTTAAGGAACATACTAAAGTGACATCACGTCTATGACCCAATACATTTGTGTGTGTGTCCCTTACGAAACGTTGTTGTTATCAGTTTTTTAATCATCTAATGTAGCAAGTGATGAGTAACACGTAGGAGGAGGAGGTTCAGAGTCCTTTTCACCGTCAAGTTCAGAGCGCGATAACTCGAATCACCATTTAAATTTAATGGATTCACATGTTAACACATTCAGACAGTTTGGTAACTGAAAATGGAACATCTAAATTAATTAAGTGACACTTAATTTTTTAGACAAAACTTGCTTCCAAAATTAAGTGATAAGCTATTCAATCATCACTTAATTTGATATACATTCAAATATATTAGATTTATTACTAAACAATTCAATCAATTAATAGATTTAGACTTAAGATTTCAATTTTCAATTTTCAATTTTCAATTTTCAGACTTAATAATAATGTATAGAGATATTGAAGGATTCCAAAAAGAAAAGATCCATAGATTATAATGTTGATACACAGCAGCTAGATGTAACAAATACTAATAAACTCTGCAGAACTTGGAATTTTCTTAGTGGTCTGAACTTTTTTTTTTTTTTGGAAGGTTTCTTGTGGTATGACTTAGGAAAACTTACTTAGAAGTCTCCAGAGATCTAATATCCAATTTATTCTTTTCAGTTATTCCTCTCTTTCTTTTGTTTACAATCCTGCACTCCTAATATAATTAGTGGCTCTGAAATTGCAATTATGTACTCCTAATATAATCGGCAGCTCTGAAACTGTATCAGCAATTCAGTGACTTATTTTATTGGTAAATTGCTATATCAGCAATTTAGTGACTTCTTGTACTGGTAAACTTTATACCCCTGCCTAAGAGGTCGGGATGCAAGATACTGATCAATGATAACAATTTTTTTTTTTTAACTAGTTACAACTTTAATTCGGTTAAATATAAAATTGAGATCACGTCCTTGTCTTCTTTCTTTCTTTCCCTCACTAGTCTAGGTTTTTATTAAGATAACTACTCTTTCGTTGTTCATCAAGGAGTTATATTGAAGGTACAAATTACTAGTAAGACCACATAAAAGCCAATTATAACTTGTACTGTACAATATACGAGGGAAGGAATACTCTCCGGGTTAAAATAAAACAAAGAAAAAAAACAATAAAGAAAGAAGCTTCATATAATAGCATTGCGGTGACAAAACCTTTCATTCTAATTTCCACCAGTTAACACCAAAAAAAAAAAAAAAAAAAAAAAATCCACTAGTTGAGTAGGAAACTATTACTACATGATTTTCCGACATATTGATTAGCAATTTGAAGTTAATTAGATGCAGTACTTAACAAAATTAGGGAGGAGACAGAAAGAAGTGACATGAACATGCTCCAAATTCATCTCTCTGATAAAAAGAATGTGAATTCAAAAGAAAGGAAGGAAAAAAAACAAAGAAAAAAAAGAGGAGACACAAAGTATGGTTCTGTAGCTCAGAGAATGCGCTCAAAGTCCAAAGTTTCAAAATGAAAGCTTTTTATGTAGTATTAACTATTAAGTATGGGTGATTAGGACGAATTTTTATTCGCGAGTGGTCAAGCCCATAGACTTTCTTGCTTTGGGGATTTGCAGAAATTAAACAATGGATTAGTCTAATTTTGTATGGTTTGTTACTTTTTAACAACCCACGACCGTTGACTGGCTTTTTTGGCGCTTCTTACGGCTTTGCAGGCGTTTTCTCGTAATCACCCGTTCCCATTTTTGCCCTTAACCTTATCCTTTGCACACTCCAATTCTTTAAAATAATGATTCTTTTTGTTTGGATTGCTTATATTTAGCTAATAAATTTTGCTTACATTATCGACACAAATTCCAATCACTTTTTTATCTTAGATATATCATATCAAAAAAGTATTACAGTATTCTTTTCAAAAAATTATCCCAAAAAATCTACTATCCAAACGCTTACCACCGTCGGCAATTCAAATCCATTTGAAGAAGAAGGAGAATAAAAGCCATAATAAGTTTGGTCTTTGATTTAATCATGACATAGGTTTTCTATTTACCATAATCTTGCTGGTAACCCTTTTTTTTTTTTTTTTTCCTGATGATGTTTTTTCCCTTTTTAGAGCAATTTTTATTGCATGAATAAATATGAATTTTCAAACGTTATAAATGCCTATTAACTTGCCTTTTCATTTAATGACTTGCATATAATCTTGGCTTCTTTATTTTTTACATGTGATAGTATTTGAATGGCTCAAAGTCGTAATATTTGTGCATATATAAGATCCAATATAATGTATGCTAGAACGACTTTATTTGAGGAACTGAGCACCATCAAGAGGCTCTGTAGACCTCATTTTATGTTAATTTTTCCATATTCAAAGGATTGCAATTTATTTGTTTATTATTATAGATGTGGGTTTCCCTCCATTAGTATCCCACAATAAATGGCATCAAAATATTTTTTCAATTATTGAGAAATAACAGTGATGTAATGGATCTTAATTGATATCAAATGCGAAAAAGGGGAAAAATAATTCAAGATATTTCTTGGTAGCACATGTAAACGACATAATCATTGACAACTCGGACACGATTCAACAAAATGAATAAATAAAAAGAAACTTACAGAGATTTAAAATTCAAACAAATTTGAAAAATCTTGAAGATTGAAATGACTAATCAAGAGCAGCTTTTGATCTTTTATTAGCTTCAGTCTCTAAATAAGGATAACATGTCGGAAAGAAAATATCTTTGGCAGTACAATAATCTTATCAAATAATCCAAAAAGATATATGAATGACATAAATATCTATTCTTCTTCTTGTCCGCACGATAATGAAAGATTAGGATTAGGATGGCAAATTTATAAATAAAAGATTTAGTAACCATTATACCAAAATATTCCAAAAAGATGACAAAATGAATATTTGAATAGATAATATTAACTAATCAATTTTGTTATAATGCTCAAAATGATTTTAAAGATTTACTAACACAAAGCAGGATCTCCGTATATAGGAGGCAAATCCCAAAATATCAAAATGTATAAGTACAGCCAGTGATATCTCTAAAACTCCAACTCCTGGGCAAGAGTAGCAGCAGTACTAGGATACATCATACATCATGATGGACACAGAGAATGTGAAAGGGCAAATCAGCAAGTCCAAAGTAAACTCTTAAAAACTGTTTGAATTGCTACTTTTTAAAGTTTTTATAAAAAAATATCCTGCATATAGGTGTCTCGAAGAGTTTTGAAACAGGTGTTCACCCAAATAAGAGTTAGATTTTATGTTCTGACTCAATTCTGGATTAGTCTAGTAAAGGTGGGGATACCGAGTATTTGAAGGTAAAAAAAAAAAAAAAAGTAAAAAGTTAATTAAAAAATATGTTCATTAAAAGTACAAAAAAAATTTTAAACAATTGCGTTCAAAACAAGGCTTAAAACTTTTGTAATTTCTCTGTGGTCATAGGAGATTCCAGACGACTGGCCACAGCAGCCTAGGAGGAGGGAGGAGTAGTACTGCTACTACTGTTCACATTCACTGTTGCACTTTTCTCCTTACTTTTAATTTCTATCTCTCTCTCTGTGTCTCCGTTACCATAAGGTCCATAATAATAAGGGCATTAATGGAGGGAGGGAACTCAAAACTTTACAAACTATCTCAGTCTCGACAGCACCCCTCCCCTCTTTAAGTGCGACGGTGCAGTACTAGCAGTAAATTCCAAAAAGTGACGGCACCATCATTCATCCCATCTGCTTTGTGGCGCCATCTGTTCATCAGACCTTCTTTCAAAACTTTCTCCTAAGTTGTCCTACCCCAGCCCCCTCCTTTGTCTAGATTACCGTAAATCTTTCACTCCCTCCTCACTATTACTAGTAGTATTTACTCACGAGTATATCTATATACTAATTCAACTGTACCTGCCTGCTATAGTCCTTTTTTCCCCCTTTTCCAAAATAAATAAATATATATTTATATATATTGTTTTCTCTTCAAGAAACAGTAGTATGGACTTGGAAGAAAAAGAGAGCACTGAATCCGGGTCGCCCGGAAAAACTGAGTCATCCCCGCCGGTGAGCAGTGGTGGTGAAGGGATGGTGGTGCCAGAGGTGATGAACATGGCCGTGAGCATGAGCATGGAGAAGAGCCTCGGTATGAGTGCGGCCACCGTGCAAGGTGGAGGAGTAGGAGGAGGAGGTAGTGCTGGACCTGGTGGTGCGGTGGGGGTGGGGGTGGGGCGTAGTGGTATGAGTAGCAGGAGTGGGGATCCGGGGCTGGTCAGTGGGTCTGCAAATAAAAAGAAAAGAGGGAGGCCAAGAAAGTACGACTCAGAAGGAAACTTGAGACTTTCATATGCGGCTACGCCTACAAACCCACCTGGCTTTACTTTGACATCACCAACTTCTCCTTCTCACCTCTCCTCTTCTTCATCGAAAAGGGGCCGTGGTAGGCCTCCTGGTTCTGGCAACTGGCAACTTCTTGCTTCTTTAGGTGACTTTTTCCTTTCTTTTTTTTTGGGGTATTATTTTTCTTCCTTGCATCTGTCTGGCCATTTCAATAATGTGAATGGAATTTTGCAGTATCTGCGTATACGCACCTACATGTGAAAATTTTGCTTAAAAAAAAAAGAAGAAAAAGAGAAATTAGCCTTTCCAGCAAATTTTTAGTGTTGCTTCTGTTATCAACAAGTGTTTCTTTCTTGAGATTGGGGCTTCGATTGAAAAGAAATTAGGTAGAACAAGAGTTAGGGTTGCTCGATAGCGCTTTCCTTAGGAGACTTTCCAATTACTACGATTGTGAGTAATCTTTCCGTACTCTGTATGATGTATAGGAAGGATAGTTTGCAGCTTTATTAGTTGTAAGTTACTCCTGCGTTTGTGTGCGTGTGCGTGGGAGATAGAGAGTGAAATAAAAGACCCAACTCGGGTAAAAGTAGGCTAATTTATTTCAGTAATTAGTTTATGGTACTGATTTCTGATGTTGGGGCTCTACTTTGATTCATCAAGGTGAACTCTTCGCAAGCACAGCAGGTGGGGATTTTACACCACATGTGGTGAATGTCTATACAGGAGAGGTAATATTGAAATAGATGACATGGTATAAATTTATATGCGGAGGACAAACCCCTGCAGTTGATTAGTTATGAGAATTTAAGTTGTTATGCAGGATGTTGCAGGAAAGATCCTTTCATTTGCACAAAAGGGTCCCCGGGGTTTATGCGTTCTTTCTGCAAATGGAACTGTTTCCAATGTTACAATTCGCCAGCCAGGTTCTTCTGGGGGTATCTTGACATACGAGGTATGATTATTCAATTCTGTGGGAATTGTTTTCAAGTCTTTATTGTTTCTGTGCTGCATCACTGTTTGCTTACTGGTACAAGTTATTCGTGGACAGAAATCTTTGGGAGAGTTACTTTGGATATATTTTACTAATAATATGTTCAGTTTAATAATGAAGTTCACTCCATCATTCTGGTTGTTCTTGTTCCGTTAAAAGAAGGCTGAGAGCTTTTCAGTTGTGGTCGATATTTCTCTCCCTTGAATTGATCTTACGTTAATAGAAGACTATTTTGGCTTTTGGAGTTCAAATCTTGCTTTTCGGTTACAGTAACTGACCGCCTGACATAAAAAGAACATTCTTTTGGAGTTTTTTGAGTTTGCATCTCGCTTTTCACTTACCTTGGTCCTCTTACGTTACAAAAATGTTATCTTGTTGTTTTTCACTATGAGCTTAGTGTTTTTGCTTGCTGTTAATTCATCTCTGTGTGTTAAAAGGAAATCTGGTTTGGAGCTTTTTAACTGTTGCGTTTTGAACATTATTCTGGAGTTGTTTGAGTTTAATTCAGTGTTGTTTACTTGCCGTTATTGGTCCGCTCACGTTAAAGAAAAATTAATTTGTGGCTTTTGGCTTAATATTACTTGACCTCGATGTGTTAAAGGAGCTCTCTGTTGGATGTTGATTTGTTTGAAATTTTCATTTATCTTACTTTTGTTTGTATTTATGGTAAAATTGTTGCAAAATAGAAATTATTCATGAGATGAGCTGGATTTTTCATATTGCTGACATACAAATGTCCTGATAAATGCAGGGCCGCTTTGAGATTTTGACGTTAACTGGATCATTCACAATTTCAGAAAATGGAGGCATGAAGAGCCGATCAGGTGGATTAAGTGTCTCACTAGCTGGTCCTGATGGACGTGTGATTGGTGGTGGAGTCGCTGGCTTGCTTTTGGCTGCCAGCCCAATCCAAGTAGGCCTTTCTTACGTGCCACAATTTTACCATGCATCTGTTTATTGCTGATCTGCCTAATTTGTCATTCCTTTTCGGCTTTTTTTTGACATGATATGTGACATGTGAATACATGATACATTTATTCTCTAATTACAGAGTTGATGCTTCAATTCCAAGGGAATGACAAGGATATGGTAGTCATAAAACATGATAAACTAGCATAATTTAACATCCCACTACAAAGAGCTGTCATGTTGAAGCAAAACTCTTTGAGATATAGTTGGGTACGTTATATCTCTTGGAGATGTAGGCTACATTATGTCATCTTTTGGTGATGGTAAAAGTACCCATGTAAGACGACCTTTATGTGCTTATTTGAAAGGATTTTTTGAACGAGTGCTCCAGTGGCACTCGGGCACTTGTTAAGACACCTAAATTACACCTAATTTACCATGTGAATGCACCACTCACATTTATTTCCCCTCCCCCCTGTAGGGAAAGGGGGGCATTTAGATACTTTTCAAATTAGTTTCACTCTTGCAAAAAAATTAACATTTGAAGCTATCTGAAAAGATTCTGTTGCAAGGTTGCTGGTATCATATCAAATGGCATCATCCATGTGCCCTCTCTGGATTAATGAATGGCTTTGCAACTTGCACAGTGTTTTCACTGCAATTTAGAGATGCAAATCAATGCACAGACACCTCAGATATTTCTTTTAACATTCTTAAGCGTACACTTGAGGGAATAAATTCTAGGAAAAGGTGGAAACATTCGCTGAGTAATTCTAGATCACTTCTCTAGATATTGATGGTGTGCTATTAGTCTGTAGTTAGCTTTTTCCACATAGACATGATCCAAAATGTTATTAGGGTTCTTTGTTGTTTAGAAGACTTTTTTCGTCTGATAGCCAATTGAAATAAATTGTCCAGAAAAATTACATAAATATTTATGTAACATTTGGTGGATGGTGGCCTTTCCGCAGATAAAGATTTCAATTTGAATATTGCGTCACTGATGGGAAAATGTTAAAGATTTCAACTTGGGACTGCTACTCTACATATAATCTCCATATGTGATTTCCATTAAGTCGGTATTGATCAGACATGATATCACTATGCTCATACTAGTTCTTTCTCCTTGGTAGATTGTGGTTGGAAGCTTCATGCCTAATGGTTATAAAACACATAGAAGGAAGCACAATTCTGAACCCAGAACCGCTCCTGCTGTGCATGGTGCTTTGGATGCTGTAATGGCGGCTAAACCAGTATCACAAGCACCGCCAGAGAGCAGCATTTTGCATGCCCCAACATTTCACTTGCCAGTAGAAACTAACGGGGAACTAGAGAACAGCACAAGCAATGCAGATAATCCAAATTCGACATCTACTGATAATGCTGATTGGAATGTTTCAGATCCTACACCAGATCAGAGGTCAACTCCTGATATAAATGTGTCCGTGACATTTGAGCAGCAATGAAGGTGGTGTTGATTTCTTCTGGCTCGACAGTCTGACTTGAATGCGCTGATTGTAATTTGAGGATTGTAGGTTGAGGCTGACAGGGTAGTTAAGAGAAGCTAATTTTACCCTTTTTATCTTGTATTTTTGTAAGGTATACATATTTGTCAGATGAATTTTAATTAATAGACGCATGCAACTCTATAACATTAGGCCGTCAGTTATTTTATTTTTCCAATTTTTACATACAGGATTTGATGTTCATGCTTGATCAAGCTTATAATGTCTGATTGTGCCAAGTCATTACGGTTTGTGGGATCAGCTGAATTTTGCTGGAAATAGGGTATATTCCTGGTACATTAACATTAACAATAACTCTCTACAGCATCTCAAGCCTTTATTATGTAGTTCGAGCAATCCTACGAAATGCCAAAGTTGTATTGACCAAGAAAACTAACAGCTGAGTGATGTGAGGACCTCAGAATCATGTTGTAGAATTTCTATGTGTTTAAAGCTGGATTTGTCCTCCGAAAGTGACGAACAACCCTTTCATAGTAGCTCCACTCAGGATGTGAGGCGGTTATTGCAGGCTGCCCAAATGCGTGTTCTTTCACATAAGAAGGGACTTCATCAGCATCCGCAAGGCCATTAAGAAAGACCTGCATTTCGCCCTTTGGACCTGGCAAGCGGTGATTAAACAAGAGGATGAGGGACTCTTGTAGATTTTGCACAGTAATACGCAGCTGAACAGCATTTTCAGCTTACCTAGAAATGTGTCCTCGCAGTTCTCTGACTTGTACGGGTGAGGGAATATTGATGTGTAAGGCTGCAGCCAAATAACAGAACAAATCAGCTCGTTAACAGTAGTAAGAGAACGTTGCAGTTACAGAGCAACGTTACTATTGACTTAGTAGCAAACAACAGCAGGCTGACAGTTACAGGATTCAGGAGGGCCTTGCAGGGCTCGTCATCAATGAGCAATGTGTTGGATGATGAATATTTTCCTCTCGGCCAAGGGAGAATCCGGCCTTTGTCTTCCCAAACCTTCTTCAGGTCCTTCAAGAATAAGGGCTTTTGCTTTTTAACCAAGGTTCCAAATCCAGAGTCTATACATTCTTCTTGATCCTGTAAAGAGGAATTTCCCCACGTTCAGAGTTTGATTAAGCTCAGATGACAGGTTTTGGTAAATGAAATGCTGGCCATACTGGACATACATACCCACACAAAGGCAAACTTGCGTCTCACGCTATCACCCATGATGAATCTCAGTACATAATCTATATTTCGTCTAAAACGAGAAAAATCAAGCAGAGGTTTAAAAAAATATATAATAAAAATAAAAACTATTTTTGGATAAAAAAATTTTAAGGGGAAAGAAAGTGTGACAAGCTAAGTAAAATGCACTAACTCCCTGGCTGAAGACCATAACCCCACTTCAAACCGCTGGAAACAGAAGTCGAGGAATTCAGCACAGTATGGCCTCTTGAATACTGTAAGCAAAGATGAAAATTGGGTGAGAGCTCAACGAAGGCTAACGATGCAAAAAGCCTTTAATTCCACGTTCATAGCATTTGTACCTAGAAAGTTGCCGCAGGCAAGATCCGGACGACGCCCCTGGACTGAGGCCCAATCGTGCTGGTGCACCCTGTGCACCAACAAGCCGCCTAGACACAGTACAAGGAGTTTCTTACAGGGACCAAGCTTCAACTTCTCCAAGGAAAGCCCACCTATCAGGTCCTCTGTTGCTGCAGTGTCCCTCTCCTCGTCGCTGCCCTCATCCCAAACCACATTCTTTAGCTTCATGCCCAGGTTTTTTGCCGCCATTTGATGATCCAAATCAAGAGGAGCAGGGGTCAATGGTTTTTCTCAGAGAGAACCAAATTTATAGATGGAGGTTGCGAATGCTGCACCATTCAGTAGTATTATTTATTTAGTAGTATTTTTAGGTCCTGTTCTACGACGTGACAACGAAGGAAAATCTTTTGGAATTTCAAGGTTCGTGCATGTGAAGAGCCCCTTCGCAATTTCTTCCGGAAGAGGCAAATGACCAATCGAATTCTATGTATACCCTTCTGCTTCTACTGATAGGTGGTACTCAAAGGGCCTTAACTCTTGATTTCGGGGGTCCATTTGCTTTCTTTAATGTTGTGGCTTTTCCTTTTTTCCAATCAGACTCAGTCCCGCTGCAGCTATCTACTTCCCGTGGGTGGAAGATTATTGGTCCTTTTTTTTCTTTTTCTTGGTTGGAAATTGGAAAGGCACAAGGAAGCAAAAATTCTAGGATAATAATAATTACGTCTTAAATTCCCCATTCCAAATGCTACTCCGCAATTCAATCCAATTAGTTCTCTTCGCCATCTGTGCAAAAAAAAAAAAGTCCATTAATGGAGTACACTTTTTCTTTTTCTTTTTCCCTTTTTTTTTTTGGGCTGCTTGTGACTTCCTAGAGCCCAGAAGCAATGTCTGGGGTACCTGTCCCTTTTTGGACACAGTTGAGGCTACTTTATAGTTTATGCCAAACTTAAAAGTTGAAATTTACTAGTAACATTTAGGATCTTAGTACCAGTGGCCGACTAGCGACTGCTAGTGATAGGTGGATTCCGGATTCCCGAAAAATTGGGCTATCTGATGGACCCTTGAGCACCCCCAAGTCCAAAATTGGGTCCAAGCAGAGATAAACCCATGTCATACAAGGCCCACTATGTTCCTTCTTTTTTTTTTTTTTTTTTTGGGACCACCATGTTCATTATGAACAGCGTCGTCGTTGCATTAATAGCAACGTACTTAATTGTATAAAATTGTAATCTCGCCGTGTCACACTCTAATTTTAGTTGTTTTTTGGAAAATTAATTTTTTAAACAAATATGTCATCTCTGTATTTAGGTGAGATTATGATGTTATTCTAAAAATAAAAAAAAGGAAAGAACAAGGAGTGCATGGATATATAGAAAAAAACCAAAATTGTTTGGATTGCATATACTTGACACATTATTTATATACATTGATTTGTTTGTATTGTCAACACATTTTTAAATTATATTTTTATCTCATAAAAAGCGCTGCATTATTATTATTTTAAATTATCCCAAATAACCTCCACTGTAAATACACACATTATCTTTTCAAATGACAAAATGAGTAAGAATCCGTAACGTCAATGGTCCAATAAGGCACATAAACCAAGTACACATCTCCAGTAGCTTATCGGACCTTCTAACCATTACGAGAATCTAGAACAGTCGGAACCTTCTAGCTGGTCCTTGTCAACAATTCGCCAGCACCTTCCACCCTCCCAATCCATATCCTATAAATATATTTGAGATGAAGATTGATAACCTGTCGGGGGCCAATATCAAGATTGAGAATTGACACTCGCAGCAGTAGCCTGGTTACTTAGGTGAAGCCACGTACCAAATTTTTATTCAAAATAAATCATTGGAGCAGCCTATATGGCCTCTTATTATCTTCTGGTATAGAAGAGAAGATAAATCAGAAGAGGATGCAGCCAGTTGTTCACAAAGACAAGGAGAACAAGGAGAAAGTGGAAATCAGAGCGGATTGCAGAGCTGAAGAAGGGAGGAAGCACGTGGAGAGGGTCCAGGTGAAGACTCATGATATAGATACCCTCAAGTACATCGAGAGGAAGCTGATTGACAAAGGGCTGCAGAGAATGGAGCGCCACCCGGCGGATGGGCTGCCGCTGAAGCATGATCCCAAGAAGGGACATGGAGGGAAATACTCCTGGGAAGGCCCAGACGAAGAGTTCATGAATGAGCTCCAGGCCGCCCCGCCAGCCATTGATGAGAAGGATCCTAATTACGTGGATGAAGAGGCAGAGGAGGGGTTGGTGAAGCGGGGAGAAGGTTCTGCTGGTGATGACAATGAGGATGATGATGGAAGAGGAGTGGTGGTGGGTGAAGTGGAGGCTCCTAAGATTGCTGAGGAAGGGGTGGCAAGGGTCGAAGTTCATCCTCATTTGAAGTCTGACTAATGGATGATTTTCAAGTGATTTCCGACAGCTCCTGTCGGTTGTGGGTCTCTCGTGATGTTGCTCTTATCTTCCATCGTCTAACTCTATATATTGTGTTTGGTTTATGCTGTGTGTGTGTGGGGAAAACGATTGGGACAGATTTCTGCGTAAAACAAGAAACACTCGTGTGGCTTGTACATGACAGAGTACACTAATAAAATTGTGTTCTGATTTAATTTGCAGCAGCTGCGAGCTTCGTTCTATTCCTTTTGCTTATAAGAATAGTTTCGTCTATCAAAGGATTTATGGAAAGGAATTCCTTCCCAAGTTCCAACCTTTGAGCAGCACAAAGATTAAAATCGTATCTCATCAATTTTTTTTTTTTTCATTTGTTTTTATTGCATTTCGTGTAGTTACGGATTAGCATCACCTGGGTAACATCACTTATTCAAAGTATTCCCAAGCTCCCACTCCTGCCTCTGTCGAGCCCAATTTTGCTCATGTTTGTCTTAGGTCTTATGATTTTCTTTTCTTTTCTTTTCTTCCCCCTGGTAAATGCGATCTTATGATTCTCAATAAAATATTTGGAGCACAAAATTTAGTTTGACGCGAATTTATAACCACTTTCCTATTCCGTTTCAGTGCTCTTCTAAGAGCAATGGGGAAAAGTTATTGGAACCAATTAGAGGAATTTGTATAGGGTATGTCCCTTGTATTTTGTATTTTATTGTGTATATCTACCTAGAAAAATACACAATAATATATCAACATCCATCTGCCCATGTTTAGGTAGCTATTATGTAATCATCTCAACTTCCATGCCCCCAAATTTAGGCAACTGCTGATACCAAACTCTGTTTTCTGTCTTCCAGGATTGCCATCTTCAATTAAAAAAAAAAAAAAAGGATCAATTCAGCACCTCAAAAGGATGAACAAAACCAGGTGTTCGCGGCTTCAAGGTAAACAAAATCGACTATGGGGCAAGGTTTATTCTTTGTTGTCAATTCTGCGATGTAGTTTGGGTTGGATTTCTTAAAAGAACCACAGCCTTCATGTTCCAGCATGTGTTTGCGTACTTTATTTTGATTACCCTTTCCTTTTACATATCACAATATTACATGCTAGGCATGTGCTTGTTAACTTGAGGATTTCTGTTTAATTTTGGGATAATGGTGGCTTGCTGCAACCTTAATAACCTAGTTCACCTTGTTGTGCTTTGTTTTTTATTTTTTAATTGGAGGATATACTTTTGGAGTTGATTTAGATCCTTTGTACAGGTTCCTTTTCCAGTTTCATGTTCAGCAATTTCATTAAATAAGAAACGTCGTTTTAAGTTGGACACGAGACGGAGAAGGGGATCCAAAGTGCTTTTCGAGTAGGTTGCTCGTGTGCGTATTTCTTGAACCATTAGTGGTAGAAAATGAGCTTTTAAAGGATGTGTATATTAGGATGTCATGTTTTTCGTACATCATGTCTAGAAGTAATACTGGGCCGGGGTCCGGGGCAGACGCAAAACGACCGAAATATATCTGGGCCATGAGCGATCCACAAAGGGGAAAAGATGAAACGTTGAATGGAAAAGCAGCTTCAGGTTGCCAGTTGGAGCCCAGATCTGACCCGGATTTACCCATGAAATCATAAATCTTCTTTGTGCATGTCTGTCTGAATTAAATCATGACGTTTGGTACCTTTCCTCCCGATTTTTTTTTTAAGTTGGAAAAGCTAAAATTAAAGTAACTAAAATCTTTTCTTTTTTTTTTTTTGGTTGCCTCTTAAAATCTTTGAATCAGTAAATTCTAATATTGGTAATCGGATAAAGGATGCTAAATTGCTTGTTCGCACGTTGCCGACTTGCAAGCTTCGGTCGGTCTCTGGGGTGAAACGTGAAACAAGTGAGGTAGCCCATTGTCTACATAGACATGCCCCCCCTCTGGCTTCTTAATAGTAGTATTGATCGGAGTCTCGAGCTTCCATCCTTTGTAACATTTGCTTCGGGTAAAAACATTTAAGTTTGATGAAATGAAATATCATGATACTATCATTTATTATTTATTAATTGCTCTTGGCACAGAATTTTACGTTGCGAACTTGCACATTAAAATTTAAAACCAGCTTATAAGCCTACAACAATTGGACAAAACTATGAATTGAATAAATCAGAAGTCATTAGTCACTGCACAAGAAGGTTAATGGGAGCAAGACACGTCGCCGCACCCAACAAGTGGCACTGAGCCTTCTCTGCCACCTCCCACATAATGCTCAATGCCCTGGCTGCCACTCGGCCTAGCTCCCCAGTTAGAACATAGAATCCCTCGGAATCCTCCTCCTATCGATCCATACTTCCCTTAACCCAACGTAGCATTTCTCTTCCACCCGCAATAACGTTAAGTTTTTCCCACAACATATTTGTCTTCGGCAGCGAACTAGATTTAAGGTTGAGAAAATGAATCCCATAGGCGATAACAAAGAAGCTGTCACGTTCAGAGCCGTAAGCAGAGACCAGGAGGGGCGAAAGCGTGTGGAGAAAGTGGAGGTAGACGGTCACAACGTGGACGCGCTTAAGTACATGCAAAAGAAACTGGTTGACAAGGGCGTGCAGAGCCAAGACCGTCGTCCTTTTGACGGGATTCCGTTAGGCCGTCAGCATAAGTCCGGTCACGGGGGAAAGTATACTTGGGAGGGGCCCAGGGACACCGCGGAGAATGAACTGGGCGCAGCTCCTCCTGCCATAGATGAAAACGATCCAAACTATGTGGATGAGGAGGCGGAGGACAGGATACATAGAGGGGAGGTTAGCGGGGTTGCTGGAGTGGTGGTTGGAGAGTTTGAGGCCCCTAAGCTTGCTGAAGACGGTGTGGCTAGGATTGACGTTGATCCTCAATTGCAGACCAATATTTAGTGTTTTTTTTTTTTCTTTTCTTTTCCAAAGGGAACCTGTCAACCTGGGATGATTAAATTCTGTCTTTCTGTAGCAACCTGCTGTCTAGTCATCAGTAACATCTTTTCTGTTGATATTTAGTGTTTCCAATAAAACTGGAGTTTCGACGCTTTTGGAGTTAACGCGAATCTGCTAGCAATTTAAATTGCACTTGGCACGAGTCGTTCTCCTCAAGCACCGTTTCGCTTGTGGATGTTCCTGGTCCCCGTGTATTTTATTTTATTTATTATTCTACCTTCCGTTCGACAGCAAGCACCACAATGGGGATGTAGCTCAGATGGTAGAGCGCTCGCTTAGCATGCGAGAGGTACGGGGATCGATACCCCGCATCTCCATGATGCAAGTGTCATTTTTGGTCCACGTCTCAATTGGGGATCCACGTCTGACTGGGCTTCTTTCAACAATAACCTGGAATTTCCCCACATGAAAGAAAGCAGAGGAACCATTCCTTTTTGATCTTTCCCAACCAAAATCTTTTTTATAAGAGGAGCTGTAAAGAGGGTTTGCATGTAGTTATACTCGTACTAGCTGCATATCTTTTCATGTGACTATATCTCTTCTTCGGTGACGTTAGCTTTAGAGCTCTTCTTGGAGTACATGCTGTTTTAGAGACTGCTCTTTTTTGTTTGTTTGTAAATAATTATTTGGTCGTTCTACTTTAAAAGCCACACTATCACACAGTAGTATGCTGTTCGTTCGTGCATCATGTTTTTATTCTTGATTCCGTTCGGTCATGACCAGGACCCAATCTCTATCTTGCTTTTCTTCTTTGCTGATTGTTGATCAAATTCTGAGATGCGTTATTGGCTTCCTCCTTCCTTTTACGATTTGCTTTGGATTAACGTCCACATAATCCAATTCCACTACGAGATAGTATTTGAATTGAATTGCATGGCTCTTTAAAGTTCCAGCATGCACTTATGTGCCTCATTTTTTCTTTTCTTTTCTTGCTTCAATACAAATTAATGTGTCACAACTCAACTCAACTAGCTTTTGTTTAGATTTCAATACAAAAGCAAAAAGAGAAAAGGAAACAATTTCCCTTCACGAAAATGTGAAACTCGAATACTAGTATGGCGTCCGTTTAATTATTAGCAACTATTTCTTCCGTTTCGATCGAGACTATTATGTTCGATTTCTAAGTTCATCTCATTTTGCTAATAGATCGAGTTTTTAGTAGTTGATTTTGGGTATAGAGGATTTTGGAATTCTATATAGGGCCAGTTTGGAGTGCCACAGAGTTATTGAGGGGATGCCAACAAATTGTTATGAATTACCAGACTGAAGATCAAAATCATTTGTACAAAAATCTCAATCAACAGGTGAGTGCTGATCACCGACACCATTCTCAAGAACCCACAACTGATTGAGATGTAAAGAATTGCTTTTACCCTTGAGTTCATTAGTTCAGTGGCTTACAAGAAGACATAGACTACGCATGATTGGTACTCGATTATTGCATAGGTGATGGCGATGCCTCCTGCATCATGATTTTGTACCAGATCTGTGAAATGTGACCAGTATTACGGTCTTATCATTTTTAGCATAGAGTGAACTTTAAATACATAAGCAAATAAATTAAAAAGGCATAAAGGTAGATGTTGTAGAGGGATCGTCCTTCATTGGCTCGTCGTCGTCTCGTATGTTTGTAAGCTTCTATCTCTGAGGGGCCTAAACCAAGCTTGTCGTCTAACGTGCCATTATATATAATGATAATAATTGTTAGTATAAGACGTAATTGCTTAATCCCACGGTTTAGGATTTTCTAAATTTTATAAGACTTTACAGGTATTTTATAACACTCCAACTATGCATGCAAAGATTAAGAAATCAGAATAGAAGGCGATGGCAGTATTTAGCAACTACCCACAACTGCAGAATATCCCTACTGCTTTACAGCATTACACCGGTCAGACATACATTCTCCAAGTTTTATTGTCTAATTTATTTTTGCTATTCAAGATGGCCTATTATATGGTAGTTCAAGGACTCAAGAATCTCAACGTTTTTAAACCGAAGCACCAACAATCAAATGTTTGATACTTATTCTCTTCTCTCTTATTAAAAAGAATGAAGGGCCTCTAGAACTGCCAAAGCAATTGTAAGAGCATATATTGAATGGTCGATACTCTCCCATTTACATCTTAAATGGCTGAGTTCAATATTTATAAGATACAATGCAGAAAATATGGTTTTTTCTTTTACAGAAACTATGGTTGAACCTGCTGCACTTGAACTCTTTTTTTTTTTTTTAATTACTATCATAGTGTATACATTCGACGATTTAGTATTTATATTTGTTGCTTGAGGTTCTACATGATTTATTTAAATTCTAAGCTGCAATTGTAAGGTTGTTCATCCGGGCCGAAATGAATATTGATACTCGATCTTGTGTTAGAGAAGACAAGAGGAAAGCTCTTACTCTACGCGGGCTGTATACGGACGTTCCTTCCTTCCTTGACTACCCTAATTTCGTATAAACCACACTATACGGAGCTGGCAATATCCTTATATCTTCCATCTGAGAATTCCCCTTCAACTTAGAAAAGGGTTATCGTGTGTGTGTGTGTGTGTGTCTATACATTCATACATACATACACATATATAGATACATACATACATACCTTTGATGTCCAATGAGTTAGACGGCAAACTTTTCATCAAAGTGTTGCCGACGATTCCTGGAGAGGAGACTACATTACTACAACTAGAACTATACATTATTCGTTCTGTTGTTCTTTTTTAATTTTTTTTTATTTAGCAAACTTTAGAATTGTGTCTCAGTCGATAATCTTCTTGACTTGCTTTTTTCCGGAAGATCTCATATCCAAACCTTTCCACCCGATATCGAGTTCTGAACCTCTGGGCTGGAAATAGAGTATCTACCTACTAGCCCTTCCAGCTCCAGGCTTCCCGCTTGGCTCAACTTAGTATGCAGTGTTAACTACAGCATACCGACTCTTGCGACGTAGTACTTCAGGAGAGCATATTCCCAAGAAATTCTAATTTGAATTAGTCAACCCACTACGATACAACAACAGCAAAGGCAACATTGCAAAGTCTATCGTACTACTAGCCACCTACCTGTATTCTGCTGAGTATCAAACACTAATATTATCAGTTGGTACCGTCCAACTTTTTTCCGTGTAACTTTTTCGTGAATATCGTGTGGAGAAATCTCATGGCCAAATTATTTAGGAGAGTAGATGGTATTTGACCTTTGGTTTTCTAATTCTATACGTGATGAACAGGTGGCGAAAACTTTCTGAAGTCAATCTCCCAATTAATCCCAGGAAGCAGAAGACTACTAATAATAGTAAGATTCAGAGAAGAGAGAGATGGAGAGAGTGAGACTATATCAACCCGCCATCTTCTCTATATTGCTGTGGAATACCAACAATCCTTGTAAACTATTATACCATGAGACTAATTCTGTTTGTTAATAATACAAGATAAAAAGGCGAAGGAAAGGCTATGACATGTACAAACTCCCAATATATTATGCGGATTAGGTGCTGAAGGACAGTCCGGGGAAGGTCCGATGTCTAATTCAGGATTCATTAATTATGAATTTCACAGCATTTCAGATGAGAACTCAGGAGGCAGCTTAGCCACGACATCGCCCTCCATGTCTCCTGTGACAGTCTTACCAACTACACTTACTACAACTTCAGTCAAGCCACAGTGAAACTGTAAAAAAAAAAAAAAAAAGAAGAAACCCTTCGTGACTAGCAATACATTTCTCCCTTCTACCACCTATGTCATCAAAGAAGGTTGATCGATCAATCAAGTAACTATGGGAAATTAAAATTTTTTGCAAGTAACAGTCAAATCTAAACTGTACAAATAATGATAACGGTGTCATTATCTGATCGTGCTAAGTCTATTGAGTTGGTAAGAGGCTCCGAAAGACCAAGGCCTGTTTATTTAGATCAGAATCCGATGCGGTAGAAAGGGTAGATCGAAATTTCATAAATGGATGAAATCGATTAAGTTTTTGCCCGGGCTACTAAATTGTATAATTCAATTCCTAAACTGTATAATTCAATCAAAGCTGGCAATTCATAAAGTCCCGTAACCATAAAGGGCCAACCCACCCTGGTTTCCCCACCAAAAAAGTCTTGTCATTCTTCGTGCCGTTAACCGCTGTGAAGTAATTCAATCTGCAAGGCCCGACCAATGAACAAAAACTTCTGGGCGTTTTAGGGATTTGATGCCCAAACACATACTGTTTTCAACCACCAACTCATGTCCACGGATATTCTCTACATTTCTTCTCATTGTGCCGGGGAACTTCCAATGTAGGGTACAGAAAGATAGTGCGATCAAACATTAGATGTCTCAATTGTAAACCGAAAAGGTGCTATGGCATGCCATTTCCCGGTGCCCAAACATTTTAAAAAGAAAAAGAAGAGATTGGAGAAAATCCAAGAGAAAGTACCACAAATTTTTTTGTTTGCTTACGGAGCGGAAACTTAGGCCCTGGTTAATAATTCAATTCAACACTTAAATTTAATGGACTCAAATCTTAATATATTTAGATGCATTCGATAACTAAAAATAGAATATTTGAATTAATTAAGTGGCACAAAATGTTACAGGCAACATTTGCTCCAAAAAAAAGAAGTGATAAACTATTCACTTATCACTTAATATGATACACATTCAAATGTATTATAATTAGTATATAACAGTTCAATCATTTAATGGGTTCAGATTTCACGTTTCAGTTTTCAGTTTTCAGTTTTCAATTTTACCAAATGGACCATTAATTTGAGCGAGAATTAAGTGAGTCCTCCAAAGGATCATACCACAGTCACACAAAGAATAAAGATGCCGACTATATATGTAGTATATATTCTTCATTTGAATAAATTCCATGGTACATACACAGGGCAACGACCAACGAGGAAGAGGTGTGGAAACTGGAAATTGGGTCAAAAGCTTGATACAGTGACAGGTCTTGTGCGTTGAGGGATGTTGAGAGGATGGGGCAGAACCTTTTTTTTTTTTTGGGCAACTGAGGCAACAGTTGAGCAGTCTCCATAGCACGTCTGTCTGTTTTCTTATGTCCAGCTGTAGGAGGAGCTGCGAGCTGGAACGACACGTGCCACGAAACATCTCGCCCCTACTCAACTCATTTCTGAAATAATTCATTGCTACACCTAACAAGGAATTATATATCTTCGTACGCATGCATCTTGGAAGTAGCTTTGTTTCGGTACATTCCTCTTTGGCAGAGTTGCATGCTGAATATGAAAAATTGAAAATTTTGTTGTCCTCCTTTTTTGAGGTTGTAGTTGCTGTAACGGCTTTGTTTGAGGTTTTCGAAATTACATGGCAGGAGTAGTCAATGGTGGTGAACTATTGTTGATGAAAAAAAAAAAAGGAAAATTGGTGGTGGCGATCTTAAAGAAACTACAGTCGTGGGTCTTGATTATGCCATGACTCAAGGGCATGGTGGCTCTACCAAGCCAGGCCACGGACGTGGACCGATTCTGTCAGGTTGCAGCTCTGAGAGGTCTTTAAAGTGAGAAAACGCCAAGGCTGCCGGAAAATATATATCATATCATAGTAGCTGATTATGTTCTTCCAAGGAAAGTCCAAATTTGCCGTTTCAGCTCTATTAGCAGACCACTAAACGATGCAGCTTAATTTTAAGTATTCATTAAGTTAGATAGATATTTCTGCTGCTGCTAATTTTGTTCTTAACAAAAAGTATACATCCAAATTTAATTAAACAACCATGCGTCAAGTGTGCATGAAAGAGAAGAAGAAATATGGGGCCCGAAAATAAAACAAATATAATTGTCTTGAAAATTTAGTGAGAATCTTAAGCTTGTTCCTGCTTTGTGCCTGAGTTGGTAGATATGGATTAGTCTGATAAGCTTGCTAGCTAGTAGACCCATTATGTTTCTGTATATAAAGCATGAGGAGGGAGTTTGGCATTGAAATTTTACGTTATCTTTTGGTTTTTTTTTAAAAAAAATTTTATTCTCAATGAAAATAAAGATTTGTTAAAAATAATTACTTAAAGTTTTTTCCGAAAGTTTAAATTGTTGAGTTTTCTTGCGGTGCTATTGGGCTCTCTGGGTACACGTAGGCATCGCCTGTATCGTTGACCACTACTGACAACTTTTTGTGGCTTTAGTTACAGCGAGGTATTTGTACTGTATCCACCTGAAAATGGCGTACAATGTGGGTCAATTCATTTGGTCCAACTGTATTCAGAATTACAAACATGAGAGGTTAGCTCTGTTAGAGTTTTCTTTCCCATCATTTTACTCATACTTCCCCATCATTGGTTTCTTTTCTTCTTGTTTTGGCAAAGCCACAAGAGACCATATGAAGTAATAATAAGTATGAGCCCGTGGATGCCTGAACTAGAAAAAGATGTTTGAAGTACTTGGAACATATCCCCCACTTCCGAGTTGTGAAGTATTGATGAGATGTGTTTCCTTAACTGGGCAACACTGTGGCTATCGCTGAACTTCTTTTCGTTGTTCCATTGTTTGCATTGTACAGTATCACCGGATGTTGACTGACTCAATGGCTTGCCCGTCTATGGCAGGGAAAGACTTGGCTCCTACCCACTTTCACTTGCCATCGCTCTCCCAGACTCGAAACATTGCCTTGAAAGCCGTCACTCTTGACATTCTACGAGCCCATGATTTAAAACAAAAATGTGTAATATTTTAGAAATTGATGTAGTTCCATATCTCAACAATGCTTTTCTTTTATGAGAAAGCTGTAGTAAGCATCATCCGAGAAGAAGAAACTCATGCTTCATATAATTATTAAATATATATATGGAGATATCTTTATGTACATTTGTTGGTATTTTTATGTGTATAACAAACACAACAGTTGGGAGGTCGTACTTGCAGTAGGTGACTCATGATTAATACGTTTCAACATGAACTACTCAGCTTTTGATAACGTGTCATTTCTTTATCTTTTCCCTTTTTGGTGATTTTGTCTCCATTCGAACACACACACACATACAAAAGATGATTTGCAGACTCGTGCATTTTGAATTAAGCGAAAAAACGAGTTCGCCTATAAAAAAAAAAAAAAAAAACCCACTGTAATTCATGATATTATTGAGTGATGGATACAAATATGAAATTTCTAAAATCAATGAGATGAGTTATCCATTAATTTGTTTCTATCGCTTAAGTCGTATGTCATTTAATATGGGATTTTCCCAAAATTTCTTGGGGAACTGACTTACCTGTACTGTACATGTTGAGGATGATAAGTTACACATACATGTATTGCTTCGGTCAAGTGTATTAACTGGAATTACAATTAAGGTAAAATGCTTGTTATAGGAAATAGTAACCGTTTTGACAGACAAAATTATAGGATGTCTTTGTAACCTGGAACCCTTTAGGACCTGATAAGTCATCCAAAATTATTAAGTGCAAGTTGTTCACTTCCCGTTCCAAAAACCAATTTTTGTCGTTCATACGTGGACATCCTAACAATTTTCAGTACTTAATTTGACAAGCATCTAATTCTAATTCCACTTCTAGAAGCTTTTAATTTTCTAAGGACATTACAACTTTAATTTGATTAGACGGCTATTGTTGCGGTCATTTATTTGATTTTGCCAAAAAATAAAAAGTAATATCCAGCATTTGTCTAGTTTATCGTGTGTTCATCATCAAGCAAATAATTGACAATCTTTTCATGAAATCATTTATCTGGCTCTGTGGATGAGGTGATTATCATCTCTATTCTCTATTGCATCAATGCCTAAAGGCGAATGATCAGGTTGTGGGCTTGAGCCTTGACTCTCGAGCCACATCCGAGTCTACTCCTCTCTTCCGTTGTTTTTACTATAAGCAGGAAGTATCGAATTCTAGACCTCTCAAGTTCAAAACTTCTCACTTACACTCGTTTCATCAGTACCACCTAACTCATCCAACCGTCAAACCTCTATCTATATATTATATATTTGACAACGACTTTTTAGTTTAAATCTCCCTTTGAGGCTGGTACTCCTCATTCTATTTTTCTAGAGTTTTGAATTATTTTATTTATAATAAATTATTTCAAACATTTGTTTAGATATTGTCATAATTGTTTGTATCACTTAGACTTTAAAGGTAAGGACGTAGGTCATAAAGTTCTCACCTATCATATAACAATCCTAATTAAATATACTAATTCTACCTAATATAAACATAATAAGACTATAATATACTACTTAAAATTGAAAATCTATACAAAATCTTAGAAGAAAAGATCATATAATTTCAAGGAATAAGTTATAACTACGAAAGCCTGCTTAAAAAAAAAAAAAAAAGAAAAGAAAAGAAAGAAAGCATCTCTCACTTTTCCCTCTTTTACTATTCAAATGGTTCAGTTCGCTCCCTGAACTTTCTAATTATTTGAATGTGGTGCAATTAACCAAATCAAAACCTCAAATGAAGTTTAGTTTCATAACGTGAGATGCACATGTTATAAAGAAAATAAATACATCCGCAATGAAATTAATTATTGGAAGTATGATGCAAGTGCTACATGTAAGTAAATGAAAAGCACAAATATGCCCTCAGTGTTTGAGAATTTTATCGACAAATAACCATTTTCTTTTATTTCATCATGTGTATCTGACATGCTGAAATTTAATAGTACAGTTTTGGTGTCTCCTCGAATTGATTGTGTTATTTTGGAGACAATTGAAACGTCAGGGTGAATCGGAGAAGTTAAACCATAACAGAGATAAAATGGGAAACATGTAATATCGTGAATTTGGATATCAGTATGGAATATATATTCTCCTGAGTAAATCAAAATTATCTGCTTCTAGCCCAGTTATTGGTGGCAGATTAATTTTCATTGGCGACTTGGGATTCCGCAAGCTGTCATAGTTTGAATCGACTAAGACTTGCCAACCAGTGTTCAAAAGCCACCAACACATTAGTAATTTTTTTCTCAAGAATGCTACTAAATTTGGAGAAGTGTCTTAAAAACTACAACAAAGAAAAAATGAGGGGATCTAAAAGTATGTTCTCTGTTTATAGCTCACTTAACTTCGTTTGTATTAAACTTTGGATTAACTTTTTATACACTGTCAGTGTAGTGTTTTTTGTACACTAGCAGCTTTGGATGCATGCCACATGTGCATGATTTAAATTTCAAATTTAAATTTGTATTATGTGGCATAATCCAAACCTGCTAGTGTATGAAAACTTATACACTGACAGTGTATAAAAAAGTTATCCTTAAACTTTTAGCGGAGTTTAAGAGAGAGCTAATTTGGCATCTTCAGGGTACTTCTTGAATTATTTGGGTCTAGAGGTGTCAATCACAATTCAATTATATTGACTCATTCAAGCTCGTCTATTAATAGCCCGCCTAAACATGCCCATTAACTTTAAATGGATGCCAAATTATACTCATCTAATTTAACCCATTTAAAAATAAATATACATTTAAATTTAAATTTTAGTGGGTGTTAAAGAGATAAATTTGAATTTCGTACTAATATAATAAAAATAAAATAAATACCATTATTTTTTGTCAAATACCATGCAAAAAATTTAATTAAAATAAGTAATATTTCAAATAAGTTATAAATGGGTAGTTGGGTATATCCATCCCCCTTTAATCTATTTATTAAATCGGTATAGATGGATTGATTCAGTTATACCTGTTACCCATTTATGATCTACCCAAATTCACCCAAATCACCCATTTTGACACCTGTATCTGGGTCAAAGAATGTCGATATTAACATAAATAGAGGCTTGATATCCAACCCCCCCTAGGGGAATAAAAAGAAACAGGGTTGATTAAGATCAAAAGAAAGTCACTTAAAAAAAATTAAAAAAAAAAAGATCAAAAGAAAGCCCGGTTATACACGAATTACCCAAAAGGCAATTGAGCTGTCACATAGAAAGTGACCGTGAGAGGGCACTTGCGTCAATTCGTCAAAATTTTCCCGGACTCACTTCACTTGATCTGCTTGTCCCTTCCATTAATCTCTCAAAATTAATACTCACTTTTGTTTGTTCCAAACAAAAATTTCAAAAAAATTAAACGTTAATGACCGTTGTGTTCAGAGTTAATTACCTATTAAATCTTACCCAAACACGGAGATTATTACATAATAACACACGTAGGAATACCAAGAAATGAGCTGTCTGACTGGTCGGAGGCCACGCATGCCGGGAACTGCAGGTAACTGCCGGCGGTGAGTTCCACATTGTCATTCAATTATTGCACGTTTAAATGTCAACCGCACGCCAGAGCCAAAATAATGTACAGATTGAAAAAACAAAAAAACACATCATTATTATTGTTGGCTGTGGTATTTATGTTCTGTGGCTCTAGACGATATACTAATTACTACAAATGAGAAGAATTTCGGGGGAATTTTTTTTTTTTGAAAGAGTTGGTAGAGCAAAGGTAAGGGGTAAAAATAGAACAGACCCGAACCAGAAAGCCCAAACATGCCTTCTATAAAGAGTGATTCTCTTTCTCCTCCCTCTCCGCCCTTCTCTCTCCCGTCGACAATCTCTCTCTTCCGTCTTTCTTCTCTCTCTGTTTCTCTATCTGGTCTCCTATAAACATACATTTGCAGCCATTGCAGGCATTTTTCTGCTTTTGCTTTTCTTTTGATTAATGAAACCGAAAAAGCTTTAGCATTTTGGTATATTCTGAGAGGGTAAATATAGGGAGAAAAAAGAAGAAGAAACCAAACCCCCTTTTTTTTTTTTCCGTGAACATATCCTGACTCCGCATCACATTGTGGAGGGTTTATTTCAGATGTTATTTTGAGTCTCAAAGGGTTTAATATCTTGAGATACTCAGTCAAGAATCTTTTAGGCCTTCACCAAAATAGTGCGTGGCTCGAGCTAGATAGTGTCTCTGACATTCCAGCTCTGCCACCATTGTTTGTTTTGCGTATCCAAGAAGCAAATATCAGAGGAAAAAGAAATAACAAATTCTGTTGCTTTTCGCAAGGAAAAAGCTTATATACGTTGAGCTGCAGATCTATTGCTTGCTTACCTCTGAGAAACTCCTCTGCTTTCCTCTGTTTTTTTGCCTGTTTTTGTAGCACAAAAGCAGATAAATGGATAGGCTTTCATCCACCACGCTTCTTCCGGATGGGTTTGTAGGGGGCAGAGATGATATCACGGAGCAATTCAGCATGATTTGGGCTCAGATCAAAGCACCATTGATCGTCCCGCTCCTTAAACTTGTTGTCATGGTTTGCTTGATGATGTCCGTAATGTTGTTTATTGAAAGGGTGTACATGGGCGTAGTGATTTCGCTGGTGAAGCTGATGGGGAGAAAGCCAGAAAAGCGCTACAAATGGGAGCCTATAAAAGATGATTTGGAGCTGGGCAATTCAGCTTACCCTATGGTTCTGGTTCAAATCCCAATGTACAATGAAAAAGAGGTCGTCTCCTTATTCTGTTTTTTCCTTTTATAAAAACCTATCAGGAAATTTACTCACCTACGGCCCTGTTAATTTACAGTCTATACTATTTTGTGATTCACCCATTTTTCCATCAGGGACTAAAAATTATGCATGGATGTAAAAAGCAGGTGTATCAGCTGTCTATAGGAGCTGCATGCGGCCTTTCTTGGCCGTCCGACCGTATCGTAATTCAAGTCCTTGACGATTCAACAGATCCCATTATCAAGGTACAGATACAGAACCAAATGAAAACAAGCCACCAAGCAATTTCTGACGTATAGAAGTTGATGGGGCTTGGTCTTGGTCTGCATAATAATTGACTGACGCTTTTCTTGTTATTGGTGCTGGGTGCATTCAATGGGCAGACGTTGGTGGAAGCTGAATGCCAGAGATGGGCGAGCAAAGGGGTTAACATTAAGTACGAGATTAGAGACAACAGAAATGGGTACAAAGCTGGAGCCTTAAAGGAAGGCCTGAAGCATTCCTACGTTAAGCAGTGTGATTATGTGGCCATTTTCGACGCAGATTTTCAACCTGAGCCTGACTTCCTCTGGCGAACCATCCCTTTCCTAGTTCACAATCCACAACTCGCCCTTGTTCAGGCTCGCTGGAAATTCGGTAATTTCCACTACTCTACAGAACAAATTTTTTTTTTGGTTACTTCTTCGATCTAGCTACGAGTCTGGTTAGAATTTGGAGCAAGGGGTAGCTAGCTCGTGCAGTAGTGAGATTATTGATTCTGTTGACTATATACAATTTGCATAATCCCGTCATTTCCCTTATAAGATTGTGTTTGATGTTACCAGAAACAGTCCTGGTTGGTTTAGTTCGTAATAAGCAACTAGCCGGTCGAACCATAGCTACTATATATGGTGGCAATAACACATTTATTTAATTTACACGATTTAATTGAATTACAATAGTTCAGTATCCCTCTTACTCAAGCCCTCCCTCCAAAAGTGTCGGTGGCAACATACTAGTTTGTTTTTGAGTGCCATTTTTTTTTCAATCAGAGCCACAAGCAAGGGGATGCATTATTACTACTATTGCTAGGAGAAGATAAGTCTGCTCTGAAAAAGAATTGTGTTGCTCATACGTACCATGGGTGCATGAATTCCATAATTTTTGTCGACTTAATTAATATAATTTCTTGAGATATTGGCAATGGCCCTCTGAAACATGGACACGTACAGTCCATCGTGTTGTGGGCCCCATGGTATCGGGACCCAGCCAGCACCCCACACAGGGCCTATACATAGTGGGACTTGCAGAGTTGTTTCTAAAATGTCATGTGAAACCAAAACAAAAGGCAGGTGCAAGTACACCCTGGACCTGGACATAAATGGAGATAAAAAGGTCATGGTAGGAGCCAGAGAGATACGAAACCCCAAAGCTCTTCTTCGGGGTTTCGTGATTGGAAGTAGTAGCTGAGTGGTAGCTGGAAATTAATACCCCCCCCACCGGCTGCAGCTTTTTTATGGGAAAAAAAGCTGTCGACGTACCAGGCCCCCAATGATGCAGGGCCGGATATTGGGCCAGACTCCGGAGTCAGGCTTTTGCCCACACACAACTCCTTCATTCTTATTGCTTGCCAAAAACATGTGTGCTTCCGTGGAATTAATCGCTGTGACCAAGGCCAAGGCCAAGGCCGCCCACTTGTCACAACTTTCTCCTCTTTTACAAGTGTACTCAAATTAGACGGTAGCAGCAGCTGCATGTGCCATCCTATTTTGATGGTGGACCGCTGGCTGACCCACACCTTACCTCTAGTCCTGTCTTTCCTAGTTTACATCAGCACAATTAATGAGAACAATCAGCAAATTTTTAGGGACGAAAGGTCATGAAAAATATAAAAGAATCTCTCTGATTTTACTGTTTTACTTACGTGAATGTAAAGCAGAAAGACGTCTGGTTAAATTTAGTCTTTGGTATACTTGTTTGACTGAGGTTTTTGGGCATGGCATGGCGCGTGGTGTTTTTGTGCAGTGAACGCGGATGAGTGCTTGATGACAAGAATGCAAGAAATGTCGCTGGACTATCATTTCACGGTGGAGCAGGAAGTGGGATCCTCCACCTATGCGTTTTTCGGCTTCAACGGTATGGTACTAATCAACTTTCAACAACCGTATTTTTCTTTTCCAGCAGCGATTCTGCTTGTTAACTACTAAGTGTTAGTGACTAACTAATCCTAGTACTCCTTTGAACTCTCTGTTTAATGACCCTAAATGCCCCCTCCATTTTGATTTTTTTTTTTTTTTTTTTGGGTTGGAAACTTTAATATGGATTCTATTTGTGAAGTCTCAATTAGTATATTTCTTTCTTTGTTCCTGAAATTCAGGAACTGCTGGCGTGTGGAGATTGGCTGCAATTGACGAGGCTGGAGGCTGGAAGGACCGGACAACAGTCGAGGATATGGACTTGGCTGTCCGAGCTAGTCTCCGAGGCTGGAAGTTTGTATACCTTGGTTCTCTAATGGTACACAGCCTTTCCAGCATCTTAATGTGTTATTTGTTGCCTAAGAATAGGAAGTATCAGTAGGCGCAGAACCATTTTTACCGATTCTGATGACATGGCACAGAGAAAGTGCGACAGATAAAACAAGTAACCAAGTTAGTGAGTCACTGGATAGGAAAATACTGCTATCATTCTTAAGAACTACTGACAAAATATATCTTGTTCGTACTCAACTATAACAACCTTATTGATTTTCATATTCTTGTAGGTAAAGAATGAATTGCCAAGTACTTTTAAGGCGTATCGTTATCAACAGCACCGTTGGTCATGTGGCCCTGCAAATCTTTTCAGAAAAATGGTCATGGAAATTATAAGAAACAAGGTTTGTCCCTTTCTAACCCTTTCCTTGGTCTTTCTCTAACCTATTACATCATCCAATCTTTCTAATCCGTTGCTTTCTTTCTCTTTTTTTTTTCTTTTTTTTTTGCAATTTTCCTTTTCGTCCCTCTCTTTTAATTTGCAGAAAGTCACTTTGTGGAAGAAGGTTCATGTGATTTACAGCTTTTTCTTGGTTAGAAAGATCGTAGCCCACCTCGTCACATTTGTTTTCTACTGTGTCATTTTACCGAGCACCGTATTAGTACCTGAAGTTCAGGTTCCAAAGTGGGGAGCGGTCTATATTCCCTGTGCCATTACCCTACTCAATGCAGTTGGAACTCCAAGGTTTGGTTTCCTCAATAATTGTTCTCGTCAACTAAATTAACTACATTGCATTCTTATGGTAGGCTAGAAATATGTCAAATCCTTTCATGTTCTGAGCAGGCAATACTTGATGTTTCAATTCGTGATCTTTAGTAGCAATCCATGTTAAATAAACTTGATAAAGTGGACCTTTTTTACGAGTTGATTTCGCACATGGTGAATTTTCTATAGATTTCATTAAGGACTGGTAGTACTTTTGTGTTCTTCTTTTAATCTGTCAATCTTAGATCCTCACATACCAGTATTTGTGAATCTTGTTTCTTGCATTCGATGAGGAATTACGTTTCCTGAAGGGCGTAATACTTTTACCTAGTAGTAATTGAAGTGTGTCGAGATTTTGGCATTCATGCTTGTAGCATTTCATAATGTAGATCACTCCACTTGCTGGTTTTCTGGATTCTATTCGAGAATGTCATGTCTCTCCATCGGACAAAAGCAACCTTCGTTGGCTTGCTGGAGTCTAGTAGAGTGAATGAATGGGTCGTCACTGAGAAGCTTGGGGATGCTCTCAAGAACAAATCAGCTGTAAAAGCAATCAGAAAACCTAGGTTTAGGTTTGGAGAGAGGTAAAGAAATCTGTCCTTAAGCTTTCTTGATGCGAAGGTTACTTAGTTCCCTGAGTCTCTTACACAGTAACTCATGTATAGCATGCCAAGAAAGCTCTGTCCCATGATTATTAATAATTTCGTATCTTGTTATTGCCAACAGACTTCATCTGCTAGAACTTGGGACCGGCACTTACCTGTTCTTTTGCGGTTGTTACGATGTTGCATTTGGTAAAAACCGCTATTACCTCTATCTCTTCACGCAAGCAATTGCCTTCTTCATTGCGGGATTTGGCTATATTGGAACTTTTGTTCCCAACTCATAGTGGTATTTCGGAACTGGAGCTGATTCCGAGTACATCACTTTGGTCGCCCTGGTTTTTTGTGCCTCTCTTCCGCAGCATTTAATAGAAGTGGCGTTTTCAGCAACCTCTCCTTGCAACTTTCACTTCGCATTTTAGAGTATTTGCCTTTTAATTTTTTATGTTTGTTTTTTTTTTTTTTATTTCCCCGGTGCCTTTACTTGTAAAAAGAACAAAGATGGTCATTCTTTTATAGGTTAGGCGGAAGTATTCGAGTAATACCTCGAATCATTTGTTCTTGTGTATAGAACAGAAGTCAAAGGCTTTTTACAGAACAAAATGATTATGCAAATGCTTCACACACAAACACCCAAAGCGGAAAAGAAAAATAAAAAAGAAGAATCTGCTGAAGTAAAGAACATTGCTTGTTCCGGGCACACACAATTTTTTTTTTTTTTTGGTAATTGAATTTCCTCCTCTATCTGAGGTTTGTTAACAATAATAAATTCCAGAGAAATGGAAAGAATCATTTGTGCAGCATCATTTACACAGTGAAACTGTCAAACACCATGAAATATTTTCCTTCTCCTGTCTTGTCATTCGATACTCATTTGCAGACCAAAAACTGTCAAACTGAACGGCTGAAGAGAAATTAACTTTTGCTTTACCCATCATAATTACTGCGCTCAGGAGTCCATCTTGTAGCACTTCATATGCCTTGCTCTTCTTCCCTCTGCAATTGGTGTCACTTCCAAAGATGTGCTACTGCTATCTTTACAAATACTGCAGAACAACCTCCAACTGAAGGAGTCTAATGCTACCATCATGGAAATGAGTAATTATGCAACTTTTGTCAAAGTTAGATTTAGACAACAGCCACCCACATCATCAACACAAATTTCAATCACTTTTTTATCTCAAATACATCACATCAAAAAAGTGCTACAGTATTCTTTTCAACAAATTATCCCAAAAAATCTACTATCCAAACGCACGTACTCGAATTTCTGTGCACAGTATCCTTCACTTCTTATAAAATAAATAATTGCTTGACGTCTCTATTGTGAAGCGTGCACAGAAATAACTTGTTCTGCGTTCAGGGCCAGATGTTACTGAAGTCGTAATGGTTGATCAGAGCCATCAGCCCTTTCCTGCATCTTCATAAATACTCCTACTAAACTTGTGATTCATAAGCTAACAATTCAATGAACTCTAGGTAGAGTAAAGCACCCCACTAATGACCATTCCAAGACAGAATATTTATAACATAGAATGCTGTCATTTGGCTTGTCAACTCTGTAAAAATGACGCTATGCTGCCGCCCGCCTGATAAAAAAAACACAAAAAAAAAAAAAATCTTTAACCAGGAAACATCAATGGTGATTGATCGATCACCTCCGAGAATATCAATGCCTCAGAAGATGCTTGCTATAATAAAGCTAATGGGTAGGCTGGCGAGTCCAAAATTGCTGTTGGTAGAAAGCACGCAGTCCAACAGCCTCTGCTCAGTACAAGTGAAGATTGTTTTGTCGCCTTGTTGCAGTCACATTTCCAGTAGTTTTGGTTTGATGGTGGACTTGGGCTATTAGTTAAGGTCCATAACAAGTCTTCCAGGACCATGAGATGAAAGCCCAATGATAGTCAGATCCAGTTGGCCGAGACCCGGGAGGCTGCAGGCATCACTCAACGACTAGAATCCCAGAACCGAGAGCACAGCAAGTCTTTTCAAACTTGGGACGGTGGGAAAATGGCAAAACGGATCCGCCTTGTCCTTCCCTCCAAATTTCTCCGCCACAATCCTCCGAAGTGCAAATTCCTCTGCTCCCACTCTTCACCCACACCTATTCTGGATGGAACTAACCCCGCCTCCTCCATCGCCGACGACGGAGCCGGCACCGCCGACGCAGATCTCCAAGAGCAGCTCCGAAATCTTCGGATATTGCTCCAAAAGAACCGCTCCGAAACTGCAAAGAGGCAGCTCAAGACCCTCATTGATTCCCACTCCGTCTCTCAACTTTACACGCTCTTCTCTTCCTCCTCACCTCCCCCGGTAAAGCCCATGTTTTTCAACATGCTCTTGTCGCTGTACGCTGAATCAAAGCGCCACACTGAGGCCACTGAAGTCTATAATCTGATCAAAGAAGATGGTAGCTTTCCTTCCCTTCCTGCTTTTAACCTGTATCTTGAATCATTGGTTACTTCCAATGCGTATAATAAGGCCCTCGAGGTGTTTTCTTACGCGGTGATTCTGGGCATTCGGGTTGATAAGTTTAGCTATGGTAAGGCCATACAATCTGCCGTGAAGTTAGGGGATTTGCAAGGGGCATTGGAGAAAATGCAGTCCATGAAAAAATGTGGAATCAAGCCTAGTCGTTTTGTGTACAATGTTCTAATAGGAGGTCTGTGTAAAGAGAGGAGGGTGGACGAAGCATGTAAGCTGTTTGATGAAATGGTTCAGAAAAGAGTGACGCCTGACAGGGTGACTTACAATTCACTCATTGATGGCTACTGTAAAGCGGGGAATTTAGAGGAGGCGTTTAATCTAAGGGAGAAGATGAAAAATGATTGTGTGAAGCCTAATATAGTCACCTTTAATACTTTGCTTGGTGGCCTTTGTAAGGCAGGGAGGATGAAGGACGCTAAACAGGTATTGGAGGAAATGGAGGTTCATGGGTTTGCTCTTGACGGACTTACCTATAGTATACTTTTTGATGGGCACTCAAGGTGTGGAAATGTGGATGCTTCGCTGGCTTTGTATGAAGAAACTGTTCGAAAAGGGGTGCCTCTGAATGAGTATACTTACAGCATTTTGTTAAATGGGTTGTGCAAGCAAGGGAAAATGGACAAGGCTGAAGAGTTATTCAAGAAGTTGATGGGTGATGGGCTTGTTCCGACAAAGGTGATATTTAATACCATTGTGAATGGGCATTGCAGGGAAGGCAGTGTGGAAAAAGCTCTTTCCATTATTGGAGAAATGGAAAGTGTTGGGTTGAAGCCAGATTGCATCACATTCAACACCATGATCAATAAGTTCTGTGAACTGTCTAAGATGGATGATGCACACTACTGGGTTGAGAAGATGACCGAGAAGGGAATTTCCCCCAATTTACAGACATATAACATCCTAATTCAGGGCTATGGACGAAGCTGTCAATTCGAAAGGTGTTTCCAGATTCTGGAGGAAATGGAAAGAAATAACTTCAATCCTAACGTTGTTAGTTATGGTTCCTTAATAAATTGCTTATGCAAGGATGGTAGGCTTCTCGAAGCTGAAATAATCCTAAGGGATATGATAAGCAGAGGGATTTTGCCAAATGCACAGATATATAATGTACTTATAGATGGTTACTGCACAAGAGGAAAGATCAATGATGCATTCAGGCTGTCTGATGAGATGATAAAATGCCAAGTAGACCCAACGATTGTGACATACAATATATTGATTAATGGGCTATGCCAAAAAGGTAGGGTGATGGAAGCGGAAGAATTGGCTTTGCAGATCACAAGCAAGGGTCTAAATCCTGATATCATTACATATAATTCCTTAATATCAGGGTACTGCAATGCAGGTGATATCAGTAAGAGCATGGAGTTATATGAGAAGATGAAAGCATCTAGCATAACCCCTACCTTAAGCACATTTCATCCTCTAATTGCTAAATGCAGAACAGAAGAAACAGGACTGCAACAGATAGAGAAAATTGTACAAGAAATGTCCCGCATGAACCTGATTCCTGATCGAGTTGTATATAATGAGCTCATTCATTGTTATGTAGAGCATGGAGAGGTCGACAAAGCATTCTCTTTGCAGAATGAGATGGTAGAAAGGGAAATTAATCTTGATAGGATGACATACAATGGCCTGATATTGGGGTGCTTTAAGCAGTGCAAACTTGAGAAGGCAAAGGATCTTTTAGAGGACATGAGAGCTCGCAGATTGATTCCTAATGCCGAGACATATAACACGTTTATTGAGGGATACTGCAAGCACAAGGACTTTTTAGGGGCATATATCTGGTATAAAGAAATGCTTGCAAATGATCTCTACCCAACTGTCAGTATTTGCAACGAGCTACTCTCAGGCCTTAGAGAGGAGGGGAAGTTTGAGGAGGTCCATATAATTTGCTCTGAGATGAGTGTCAAAGGACTTCATGATGATTGGAGCGTGACCGATGATCTCCATGCTGTTGCCAAAGTGTAGGATGTAAGCGCATCGATGGTTCATCTCTTGTAGCACTTTCTAAGTTGTATATACTTTAGCTATTCATTCTTCTATTATTCTAGAGCGCAAATGTGGCCATAAAGCTGTGATGAATCTAGCAAGACACCATTCCTCTGTTGATAGTGAGTTCATGATATTTATTGTATGCTTTCGATGTCACATGTCTCGAATAAAGAAAATATAGCAGAGTTTTCAAATAAGAGAGTGGAAAGAAAAGAAGAAATCAAATTGCAGAAGATTGAGTTGCTTGATTACGTTCCTCCTAGGCAGGCAATGGTAATACCGTTGGGCCTCCCTGATATCAGAACGTTACTCTTTCACTCTCGAAGACAAATTTTGGCTACAAATGCGATTGCTCTTCATTCAGACTAAGAGCATTTGTTTGAGAGCCCTTTAGCAAACTTGAGGAGTCAAAACTACTAGTTTTTTTTTTTTTTTTTTTTTTTAAGTTCTTTTGACAAGATAAGTAGTTGAGTAGGAGCAAAATCATTCAAGAATCGGATTAAATTTATGTTGACATATTCACTTGAGCTATTTGGATTCGGCTTGGGAAATAAATGATTGAGCTACAATTTCACGACTTGTTGAAATGATTTTCTCCGTTCCTCGTAAAAATTTTGTTTTTCTTTTCTGGTTTTTAAATATCTGTTTCCTTTTTTTTTTTAAATTTAAGTAGTGACCTGTCCCCCAAATCACGTGACGAGTGAAAACTTCTCCCACCATCACGTGATGGCCCCTTCCAAGTACTATTTTTTCCGCCAACTAGCGCGCGCTGCGTGCATCGCCCAATCCTAATTTCCTCCGCCCAAATCCCCCAAAAACAAACAAATCCTGTCCGGTAACACACACAGCGCCAGGAATCCTTCAGCTCAGCACCCGTAATTCATCATCACTTCATCATCCATCAACTCTCTCTAGCCTTCCTACCCTCCGGAGTCTACGCTACACGCACTCACACACTACCCGCAGCAATGGCAGCCGCCGCCGCCACATTCAACCTAACAAAACTCCTCTCCTCGACGCCTAAACCCCTTTCCCCTCTCCTCTCCTCCAAACCCCTTTCCTCTTTCTCCTCCTCCTCCGCCATCTCCCGGCTCCCCCTCAAACTCCACCACCCCCACCGCCTTCCCAAGCCCCTCCCCAGATTCTCCTCCACCCCGACAAAAATCTCCGCCACCATCTCCGTCGGGGACAAGCTCCCAGACGCTACCTTAGCCTACCTGGATGCCTCCAACGACGTCCAGACCGTGTCCATCTCCGACCTCACCGCCAAAAAGAAAGCCATCCTCTTCGCCGTCCCTGGGGCCTTCACTCCGACTTGCTCCCAGAAGCACGTCCCGGGATTCCTGGAGAGGGCCTCCGAATTGAAGTCCAAAGGCGTGGATACCATCGCTTGCATTTCGGTCAACGATGCCTTCGTGATGAAGGCGTGGAAGGAGAATCTGAACATCACCGGTGATGATGTGTTGTTGTTGAGCGATGGAAATGGGGTCTTCACGAAAGCTATCGGGGTCGAGCTGGACTTGACTGATAAGCCGGTGGGGCTGGGAGTTAGGTCTAGAAGGTACTCGATGTTAGTGGAAGATGGGGTGGTCAAGGTATTGAATTTGGAGGAAGGTGGAGCTTTCAACGTGAGCAGTGCAGAGGATTTGCTCAAGGTTCTTTAAATTTTTATTTTTATTTTTTTTGTCTTATGTAGTTTCTTTTGCTCGAGGGATGTTGAAATAAATGCTATGTTTTGTTGCGAATAAAAGGCTATTCTGATTTCTCTCTGAGAAAAAAGGGGCTTTTGTGCGAATTAATGCGTTTGTGTTCTTGGTCAATCTGTAAGTTACTAGTTTCTACATTGTTCAAAGTCCTTTTTTTTCCTTCTTGTTTGGAATTTGTGATTGTCTGAATGAAGTCAGTAATTGGCCAATACGATAATGGGTTTGATTTTATCGTAGAAAGAAATATGGTAGCAGCACTGGAAACTATTATTATGTAAAGTTGAGAAGTTTGGGCGACAGACAGATTGTTGTAGAGACTGTAAAGTTGGGGAAAAGTTTGAGATGAGCGTTCTGGATAAGAATAAGATACGAGGTAACCTGAATGCAGTGTGGAAGGGCGTAGAGGTATGGGCTGGACGACCTGAATGTAATTATGCGAGTAATTTGCTTTTTACCACGAAGAAAAGTATACTGATTTTTGTTGTATGCAGTCTATGTTTTTGTCTTCTGATGAATAATAGCTGGACGTATAAAATATCGTAACCTATAATACGATTAAAAGAGTGGCAGAGCAAGGTTACAAACGCAGAACTTCTTTCTTGCCCCTTCTTGAGTTGTGCGTGTCTTCTTTCTCAAGTTGAGCGAGGTTGGAGAAGCAGGCTTCTTCTTGATAGCTCGATTTAAAGTTTGATTGCTTGTGTGCCTGATGATACAACTGGCTACCTTTTATTTTGATTGTAGTTGGGTTTCCACCGGAGGGTCTTGCTTTCTTGTCGGCATAACAAGCAATTGTGTTGGTACTGAAGATTTTTCTACTCTGCGTGTCTGTTTTGTTGTATCGTATTTACTGTCTAAAACATCAAATTACAGACATTATTATTATTGTAAACTCACGCTGGGAAGAGCATAGTTGTGGCTCGTGTCTGATGCAGTCATATTTCAAACTGGATATTTCGGAGCTGGGTTCCCAGATGCGAGATAATAATCCAGCAAAGTGAAAGTTGCTAGCGTTCAAATTTTCCCTTGGTGAAGAGAACGGATAGCAAGCTTTGGTACATAACTGATAACTCCCAAAATCTCTTTCCTTCCTGTACCTCTTCATCAGTCTTCCCCTCCCTGCTTTCATTATCTTTAAACACCGAATCTTGGTGAAGCAACCACTCCTACCAGAACACAGTAACTACTCATTTTGACGCATGAAGTCTCAGCCACCCTAATGACTGCAAATTTCAACGACCGCAGAAGTCGGTGTAAATCGGGTGATTATGGGCTGTAGCCCAGTTCCTTAAAGCGCATAGGGGCTTGTGTTGTGATTCCAAAAAATGAACGTCTTGATATATATATATATATATATATATCAATCCCATCCCTTCTCGTTATTGGCTTATGGCGCAGCAGCCCCTGCCAGATGGTAGATGCTAATCCATCTCATCAAATGAGATTATCTTTTATCTAGGATGATTAGAATTGTGTCAATGAAACCAATAAAGAATTTGCAATATTGAGCAATCACAAAATCACATGATAAGAATGAGTACCATTAATAAAAAGTGGCGTGTGATTAATATTTCTCTCATTTTTTTCCAGTTATTTTGTCACCTAGAGGAAACTTTTGCAAAGCAAGTCCAAAATTTTTTACTTGCATCATGGACACAATTTTCAACAACTTCTTTTTTTCACATACATCACATCAAAAAAGTGCTACAGTATTTTTTCACAAAATTATTCCGAATAATCTACTATCTGATTAAAGTAGAGCACTTTGGTAGGCATGAAAGTTGATTACGACTACCAAATCCGGAGCACTAGTATCACGTATATGCGTCGATCACTAGTGAGTGCGTTTGGATAGTAGATTTTTTGGTATAATTTGTTGAAAAGATAACTGTAGCACTACTGTAGTACTTTTTTGATGTGATGTATCTGAGATAAAAAGGTGATTGGAATTTGTGTCGATGATGTAAGCAAAATTTTTTAGCAAAATAGAAGCAATCCAAACGTTCTGACTGATTACAGAAGATCAATTTACCTCTTCCGTTTTGATTCCAATCTGGTAGTCTTTTCTCTCCTTTGAGCTCCAACCTTTTATTCATTCTGATTAATTACTGTAACCGTAAATTAAAACTTCCATTCGCAAAAGATGACCACTCTCAACTAAACCTACACTCTCAACTAATGGGCAGCCACCCACCAGAAAAAGCCGGCAGTGACGAAGACTACAAGGGGAAAACATGAGAGAGCGGGGAGAAGGAAAAAGTAGCCAAACTTTGAAAAAAAAAAGGAAAAAGGAAAATATCAGAGGAAATGTATGCTCTTCCAGGCTTTAAAATTTAAAATTTTTTTAACGGATGTCCATATGACATTTAAGATATATTTTAAGGAGTGTCCAAATTTTAAAATTTATTTTTAACAGAGTGTGTCACAATTATGATTCCGGCATGGAAAGTTGACTCGTGAAAGTGGAGTAATGAATTCATGGAAGAGAAGATAAATTATGGGTGTCAACTGAACTGAACTTATGTGATGCATGACATGTAAAACCATGCGCAAAGGGCAATGAATCATAGCGATAGGGTGGCGGTGCACTGTGCACACCCCTTGGCTACTGTAATACAGCGGGCAAATTACAAATAAATTGCTGAATTATGACAATGAACGGCGATGTGACTGGTCAAAGCTCAAAAGTTTAATTGCAGGAAAACAAATCCATCAAATATTCGTTTTTCTCCTCAATTCCAATTTAAAATTGGAACCTACGAGAATATTCCTGACCATAGAATTTTTGCGCCTACCGGTTTTTATTTTCCTCCAAGCATGTGTTTTCGAAGTACAAGTGCAACTCATAGGATGTTTGGATTGCTTATATTTAGTTAAAAAATTTTACTTACGTCATCGACATAAATTTCAATCACCTTTTTATCTCAAATACATCACATCAAAAAAAATGTTACAGTAGTACTACAGTATTCTTTTCAACAAATTATCCCAAAAAATCTACTATCCAAACGCCTGCGATCGGGCTTTGACAGTGGAAGAACTACAAAGAACTACCATGAGACGTTCCATGAGAATCCATGAGACGTACCATGAGACGTAGCTGAAGCAGCAGCTTATTTTTTGAGAATCCAGTGTTTGAAGGCCTCAGCAGAGCGCAATACTGAGCTCAAATTTTTTTTAAAAAAAAGGCCATAGTTTGCATGCTCCCACAAAGAGTAACCATAAGAAAAAATGTTAAATGGATATAAAAGTTTCATAGTCATTAATAATAATTGATGCAACCTTTGCTAACTTGCTCAATTTTCTGGATTGTCATTTTCTAAATTTTTCATAAAAAAATATACTATAGCATCTTGATGTATGTGAGATAAAAAAATATTTATCAAATATTATTACAAAAAACAAAAAAAAATTTCAGTGAAAAACTCCGATCCAAACAAGGCTACAGTGCTACATCTTTTTTCTTCTTATTTTCAATAAAGTGGGCAGCTCATTGATTGCTGTGATCTGACTTTCTTCTTCTTCTATCGTTTCAACCCAACCCCAGTTCCCCCCCCCCACCCCCCCACCCAAAAAAACACCAAAAAAAATTGTCTCTGAGGTAGCTTTATTAGTTAGCAGTAATGTTGGGTTGTGGAAGAATTCAGTTCTAAGGGTATTGCAGAAAAATTTGAAAAAAGCATGCTTCTTTTGGATATTTGCAAAGTACACTATCATTTCTCCTTGTAAACTTATGAAGACAAAACTTTGGCAGTTGAGTCTCCACTTTTTAATACACTATTTCATTGATCTTATGAATTCTCTTCGTCTTGGCACCAATAATAGGGCTCGTGATTCGTGGCTCGTAAGGCGATAGAATTCCATCACCGCGGCTGGGAATGAAGGCGTGAAGGATGTTTTCATTTTTCTTTAACAGCATTATGAATATAATTAAAACATGCTGCTCTCTATTTATTTGTTTTTTTTTATTATTATTTCGCATGAAAAGTGAAATCCTAAGAATATTCCTCAACAAATCCTCATATTTGCATTGCTGCTTTTCTTTTTCCCCAAGCATCAATCTGAAAGTCGCCATGGTCATCTAGCCAAAGCCGCCAATCATGAACTTTGGGACTGCGAATTGAAACGTGCGTTGTGCAAATGAATAAATGTTAGTAGGCAGTGGAGATCTAAGCAGGGTTACCTCTGATTATTATTGTCAAGTTTGTTTGTATAACAGAAATTTACAAAATTTATTTGCAAAATTTACTTTGCTTATATCATAATCACACTTTTCAATCACCTTTTTATCTTTCCAACAACATTTTTATCTCACATACATCACATCACAAAAAGTGTTACATTAAATATTCCAAATAAAATCTCAAGTAAATTCTCTATCCAAATTTCGTGTGTCTCTTTTGCCCCATTATCTCCTTCTTGTCTACTCTGATAAAATAAAAAATCCTTCTTGCCTACTCTAACAAAATAAAAATGTGTAGAAAAAAGATTTAGAACAAAACAAAAAATATGTAGAAGAAATACTTAAGAGTGAGGGAGCTTCTGACTTAGATCAATAATAAGGAGTTTCTAACTCATATCTAAGTAGATATGAAGAGAGCTTCTAATTTATGCCTAATCAGAGTGGCTTTATTGTAGTTAAAGCTTGTAACTTATGCCTAATCTGAGAAATATTGCAGATTGACTACCACAAGCTACTAAACACACTACGTTAGGAATGTTTACTGACAAATATTAAGATCCTAGGTTTCACTCCATCAGAGAAATGTTACCGTTAATCATAATTTGACAATAATATATCTAATTAATTAATTGTTTGATGTGACTGATTATTTGATATTAATTAAAAAAATATCAATCAACTAATTAGGATATTAATCATGTAGATCACAATAGTTTGTAAAAGACACAAGTCTTGCATACCGTAGTAGAACAATAATAAGAATAGAAACTCAAGCAGATCTGTCTACTGATTTGAATCGAATGCTGGCTTAGCTCCGCAAACAGATCCCAAAAAAAAAAAAAAGAACCCATTTGTCAAACTAATAAATGTAGTGGTCTTCCTTAACCACATGCAAAAGAAACGGGGCTCCGTTTGGATTAGCTGGTTTTGGAGTTGTATTTCAAAAACAGTACTGTAGCATTACTGTAGCGAAAAACAATTACTGTAGCTGTCTTTCAAAAACTACTGTAGTTGTCTTTCAAAAACTTTTTAGCATGTGTTTGTTTTGTGGTATTTTTAAAAGTAAAAAATTATTTGGGTCAGTTTTAGGAAGCAATTTTAAATTTAAAAATTTATTTTAGGTATTTTTGGGGATTTTCAAAATTAAAAATTTATTTGGGATAATTTTTTAGGGTATTTTAAAATTAAAATTTATTTGAAGTAATTTTTGGGATATTTTTAAAATTAAAATTTATTTGATGGGTGGTGGTGCTGGTGGGTTAATTTGAAAAAAAAACCCCAAATAAAATTTTAATTTTAATAATGCCCCAAAAAATTACTTCAAATAAATTTTTAATTTTAAAATGCCCCAAAAAATACCTTAAATAAATTTGGAATTCTAAAATTGCCCAAAATAAAATTTTATTTTTATGCCCCAAAAATTACCCAAATAAAATTTTAATTTTAAAATGCCCCAAAAAATACCTCAAATATATTTGGAATTTTAAAAATGCCCAAAAAATTGCCCAAAATAAAATTTTAATTTTATGAACCAAAAAATTACCCAAATAAATTTTTAATTTTAAAAACGCAACAAAAAATTACCCCAATAAAATTTTTAATTTTAAAAATGCCCCAAAAACGTACCCTAAATAAATTTTTAATTTTGAAAATACCCCAAAAATACCCAAATAAATTTTTAATTTTGAAAATGCCCCAAAAATTTCCCCAAATAAAATTTTGACTTTAAAAATGCCCCAAAAATTACTGTAAATGAATTTTAATTTTAAAATGCTTAAAAATACCAAAATAAATTTTAATTTTGAAAATACCAAAATTACCAAATAAATTTTAAATTTTAAAATGCCTTAAAATACACCAAATAAATTTCTAATTTTAAAAGTGACTCAAAAATACCCAAATAGATTTTAATTTTAAAGTGCCCAAAAAATACCCCAAAAAATTTTTATTTTGAAAATGCCCAAAAAATTACAACAAAATTTTATTTTAGAAATGTCCCAAAAATACCCCAAGTAAATTTTAATTTTGAAAACAAAAATTATCCCAAATAAATTTTAATTTTAAAATGCCTCAAAAGTACCCTAAAATTTAAAATAATTTTAATTTTAAAATAAAATAAATTTTAATTTTGATGGAGAGGAGGGAGGGAGAGGAGGGAGGAGGGAGGGGGAGAGGAGGGAGAGGAGGAGAGGGAAGGAGGTGGTGGTGGAGTGGTGGGTGGTGGTGGGTGGTGGTGGAGGAAGAAGGGATAATTTTTATTTTGTATGTATAAGTTGTTTTGAAATACTTGTTTGGATTGGTGTTTTGGATTGTTTTTTGCATTCAGTTTTAAAAACAAAAATGAATCCAAACAAAGCCCGGGATTTTTACCTGTGTAGATTGTAGACAAGCTTGGCAACTAAAACATCATATAAGCGGAATCCCCGTGGGTATAGAAAGACCAAATTTGGGGGGAGAAAAAAAAAAAAAAAAGAAGGAACAATAAAAATATAAAATGCAACTTTGAAGGCACCGGATGTTGTTGTAGGGATGCTGTGGTACTGGGCTGGAGTGGCGGGAGTGTGTGATAGGTTTTTTCGACGTTCACGAGAGGAGGAAGGCGGGCGGGGCCCGGAGGCACATAGTTTTTAATTTTTGGAAAGTTTCTAGACTCTTGCAGCGGAATTAACCTACTACTACTAGTCCACTGATCATAACTAAAGCACGAGAAAAGTAAATCCAACGGCTGTAAATAACCATTTAGAGCCCAAAGTCCCCTCTACAAATACCAGCCCAAAGCGTCTTCCTCAAAACAAAATACAATTTCCTGCTCCTCAAACCACTGTCCCTTCTCAACCGCTTTTCCAGACCTCTCTTTCCCTCATCACAGATCTAGAAGCTCTTCCAATCCTCACTCACTCTAGCCAACTACTAAATCATGGCAACAATCCAATCCGTCAAGGCTCGTCAGATCTTCGACAGCCGTGGCAATCCTACTGTCGAGGTTCGTTCGCTTGTTTTTTCACCTTTTGTTTGTGAACTGTATGTTATGTACTACTTTCCATTTTCCGATCTGTTTTTTGGATTCCGGCGTCTTGTCGAATGAGTTTGATTTTGCCGATGCTCGGCTAGATTGAAAATTCTTGATCCTTTTTTTTTGGCTTGCTTTTTTTTTTTTTTTTTCCTTTATTCAATGTATGATTTGTTTCCTGGGGTAATTAGTTACGAGTTCAGTCCTCTTTCTTCTCCTCTCTATAGCTTGTTGCTTTTTGGCGATAAAGATCAAATGAAATGTAGCTAAGCCTTATCTATTATTCAAAACACCTAACCGATTTTTTCGAGCTAAAGTTGGTTGATTCGGGTTGATGATGGACAATGATAATAGCTGTTATGTGGAACAATATAGGTGGATGTGCATCTGTCAAACGGTGTGTGGGCGAGAGCTGCTGTTCCTAGCGGAGCTTCCACTGGTAAGAAGATCTGTCTCTCACATCGCTATTAAAGGCTATATGCTTGTCTCTTGTGGGATCCCACTAGTGTACTTTTCTATTCTTTTTTAAGTGGATTCTGGAAATCTTCTATGCTTGAGTATTATACCTTTTAAAATTTTTTTTTATACGTTCGTAGTGTAACTTGTGGTACCTGGACAATGCATGTTCGCTTCATTTGGACCAAGTTTTTTGTTTGGATGTTCGTTTTGCATGCTAGTGATTAGTTTTGCATTTGATAAGGTCCCTTCCTTCCTTCCCTTCATCAGCTCACATGAAAGCAATAACGTGGGTTAATGGCAAATCCAGAAGATCTTCCTATATTGTGATTAACTTATTACCATTTATTTTTGTTCCCTTCCATCAGTGGGGAAAAGAAGTAAAACAGTTAATGATGGAAGGTCAACAGAATAAAGGAAAAAAAGGGGCTGAGTGGCTGATGCTTGTTTTTGTGCTGCCTTCAGGAATATATGAAGCTCTTGAGTTGAGAGATGGAGGGTCAGACTATCTTGGAAAGGGTGTCTCAAAGGTCACTTAACTCTAACTTTAGCTGCTTTGTCTAGTGTACTAGTGAATTGAAATACCGACATAGCGATGCTTTTTTTCTTCGCAGGCCGTTAACAATGTCAACTCGATTATTGGTCCAGCACTCATTGGCAAGGTTGGCGTTCATATAAACTTCTGCGCAGGATTCTTCTATTCTTCGCAAGTGTTTTCATGTTGTTACCTAGACCTTTTTCAACCTTTCTCCAAAGAGTGATTTATGAAGGTCTTATTATGTGATGTCAGGCATGAGTAGCATTTCTGTTTTTCATGATGAATAAGTTCTTTTTGCTTGCACAGGATCCAACTGATCAGACTGGTATTGACAATTTCATGGTTCAGCAACTCGATGGTACTCAAAATGAGTGGGGTTGGTGCAAGCAAAAGGTATTTTATCGCCTGCATCCGTTCTTATGAGGAGCTTTTCTGGTAATCATTCTGACATAAACTGATTTGGATTCCAGCTTGGTGCCAATGCCATCCTGGCAGTCTCTCTTGCTGTATGCAAGGCTGGTGCTGCTGTGAAAAATCTCCCTCTTTATAAGGTATTTTAGATATATTTTCTCCTTTATTCCTTTTGCCTGGTGCAGTTCTGTGGGGATTGGGAACACTGATTCTATTAATCGGCATAAACATTTCCTTTAGCTCATACATTTGTGGTGATTCTCATGTATCAAGGACAAATATAATTGTTCTTGGTTTTGGAACTCTTCTTCTTCCTCCTCCTCCTCCTCCTTTTTTTTTGGGTGAAACAAACTAAGCCTGACACAGCTGTATCTTGTTTTGTCAATCCCATATGCAGCACATTGCTAACTTGGCTGGTAACAAGAAGTTGATTTTGCCAGTTCCTGCTTTCAATGTTATCAATGGTGGATCACATGCTGGCAATAAACTTGCTATGCAGGTTTATCTTTTGTCTCACAGTGGTAGTCCAGTGCTAGTGATGGGATGCTATTTAGCTTTGCGTTTCTTACAAGTTTGTTGTTTCAGGAATTTATGATTCTTCCTGTTGGGGCTTCTTGTTTTAAGGAGGCTATGAAGATGGGAGTTGAAGTCTATCACAACTTGAAGGTGCATTTATGTTTCCTCCAGTTAAACTATTCTTTTTGCTGACAAACTTTATTCATTCATGTTGCATTTTCTAATAGCTAGCCATATTCTAACATGCGGTAGTGCTAGCAACATTTTACTTCCATGCTTAAATCTCATATTTTGGAATTTGTCCATTTTATGACTTCAACAGCTTCTGTTGTTATTATAGTGAAACTTTGATGAAACTTGGTTATTGCATTGTCAATTCAGGTTTTGAGCTAGTCCCTTGATCCATCAGCCAAGTATATTTGGTCCTTAATAGTTAACTACTTCCCTTTGTAAATGGTATTGAGGAACTTATATTATAGCAGTGAATTACCACGAGGAAAAGATGTGGGCGTTCATACTGTGACTCTGGAATTATTGTAATTAAGATACTGTATCTTCCTTCATATCTGTGAGTGCATTCAATGTGTTCCTGTGGCTTTGATGTATACTTATCCATGGCTGATCTCTTACTCCAGAGTGTAATTAAGAAGAAGTATGGCCAAGATGCAACAAATGTTGGTGATGAGGGTGGCTTTGCTCCTAATATCCAGGTCAGTCCATGGATTTTTGCTAATACGCTTCCTGTTCATTGTTCAGTTAGGTTGTCATATATTTTACAACTTCGTGACTTTGGAATTTCAGGAGAACAAGGAAGGTCTTGAATTGCTTAAAACAGCTATTGCCAAAGCTGGTTACACTGGTAAAGTAAGTATTGGAATGGGTGTTTATACATTTCAATTGTTATAATCTACTAGGTATAGAAATCAATTTTAAGAGTTTGAAATTGCTGCAGGTTGTGATTGGGATGGATGTGGCTGCTTCTGAGTTTTATTGTACAGACAAGACTTATGATCTAAACTTCAAAGAAGAGGTATTGCTTTTTCACATTTTTCCTCGGATTGTTATGTCAAACGTTTGAATTCATTGCTGAGCCATGGGATAAAATTACATCTAGATTCATATATTCTAGTCTTCTAAGTGTGGGATAATTTCAATCATGCCATATTTTTTTGGTCATTCTTCTTTATTTAGTATGTTTGGTGATCATGAATAGAAATTCCAGTGAAATGATGGCAACCAGATCATTGTGTCATTCCAAAACCTTTTAAATAGTACAAGAAAATATGACTTTCGCTATCACCTTTGCTTTCTCGAGTTTTAAGTTTTGCAAACCTGCTTGGTAACAAAATTTGACTGTTCAGCAATCAACTTCATTTCGAATGAAATGATTCCTGTTTGGTATCATTACTTTACATTAGAATCTAATTGCTAGGTGTTGGTATCTTTCATTTATTTTTTATTTCTGATCTTTCTTTGCAGAATAATGATGGCTCACAAAAGATCTCAGGTGATCAGCTCAAAGATCTTTACAAGTCATTCGTATCTGAGTACCCTATCGTTTCAATTGAAGATCCCTTTGACCAAGATGACTGGGAGCACTACTCTAAGTTAACCAGTGAGATTGGTGAAAAAGTACAAATTGTTGGAGATGATCTTTTGGTCACAAATCCCAAGGTCTGCTAAATCATATTTTTCTAGGACAGCTGCTCTCATACCTATAAGAGTGGTCTTTTGCCGCTCGTTCTACCCGTCTGTGTTGGCAAGTTCTAGCATATCTTTACTTTAACATGTCTAACTTGATTACAGAGAGTGGAAAAGGCAATCAAGGAGAAAACTTGCAATGCTCTTCTTCTTAAGGTATTATTTGAATTATTAGGATAACTGAAATTGTGATTCATTGATAGTTGTTGGGAACATAACTAACTGCTTAACTTGCTTAAATGACAGGTTAACCAAATTGGATCTGTGACTGAGAGTATTGAAGCTGTGAGAATGTCCAAGAAGGCTGGTTGGGGTGTGATGGCCAGTCATCGCAGGTAAGAAAATGAAACCTGCTGAGTTATCTTTATTCTGCTCTGTGTTGCCAATTTTTGGAAGGTTTTGTAAATCGCTGTCTCTTGGGATTGCAGTGGTGAGACAGAGGATACCTTCATTGCTGATCTCTCTGTTGGTTTGGCAACGGTAATCTTCTATTTGAGTATGCAAAATATCATCTCATTCATTACGCCTTTATAGTTCGCATCAACTATTTGTATACTCTGATCCTTTCAGGGTCAAATCAAGACTGGAGCTCCATGCAGATCGGAGCGTCTGGCCAAATATAACCAGGTAATTATCATTGCTTTGCATGCATGTTTTCTTCCATTTTTGATTCTTCGATTAGTTCTTGTCATCAAGAAGAAAACACACTTTATAAATGCAAAAGATTGGGAGCCATACTGAAATGAAATCCCGCTGTTGCTGCAGCTCTTGAGAATTGAAGAGGAACTTGGTGCAGATGCTGTCTATGCTGGAGCAAGCTTCCGTGCACCAGTTGAACCCTACTAGCTTTGCTTTAATCTGGAAGTTTTTGCAGGATCTTAGCTAAATTGGTTGAATAAGTCTACAAATAGGAACATCCTTAAATCGATGAGGCCTGTTCATTAATAATCGCAGCTATAACTTTTGTTTAAGGTGATTGAAAAAAAGCTAGTTTGTAGAGGATAAGCATCCACTCTCCTTTTTGCTGGTGTTCCTCTTATCAGAAGATTCTGATCCTGTGGAACTTAATAGTAATGCTTTTGGCCATATTTGCCTGAATCTTTCCGAGATCTTTGAGTTGTTTCTATGAACTGAGATATTTGTGTGAATTAATTGTTGGGACCGATTTCGTTGCTGGTTTCCGTGCTAGGACACTTTTCCTGCACAATGTGGATGTAGGCTTTCCCTTGAAGGTTTTACAATTCGATGGGAAAAATTAAGTGGACCATTTCACGTTTATATTGTCGTATGATGTATGGAGGAGGTTTTTGTTTTTTTGTTTGTTGGGGAGGGGGGGGGGGGGTTGGCTAGGGCTGCGTACTCGTATAGGAAAAGAATGGTTTACGCCATGAGTTTTGGAACTCTTCGGTACCCATGGTTGCCACTAACTCTCCTAGGATTAGGATCGTAATCCTTGGATTTGAGAGGAAACAAGCACTCAAATCATCCTGATTCCTAAATTAGTAAAAGGACTGGGACAAGTAAATCTGAGTTACTAGTAGAAGACCCCCTAATTGAGAATGAGCTAATTTACAGAAACGAGCGGCTAACTGTTGATTCCCAGTGCCCGACTCTTGTGTTGGTGTGGGAGGGCCTGGAGGCTCTGATCACGAACACAGGAGCCGAAATTAGCGTGAAGAGCTAAAATGCTAATGAAAGCTCGCGAAGTCACCGGGCGTCCATCGAACGGTATGGTTTTGTTGCATGTTGCGGCAATAAAAATTTCTCCGCTCAGAATTTGTAGTAGTGCAAGCAATCCACAGTCTATAAAGAGCAAAGTCGTTTATGCAAAAATTTGTTTAGATGTCACTGTTTTGTCTCTGCCACTTCAGGTCTAGTTGTGACTTCAAAGACTGGAATGTAGGATGAAAAGCAAACTAATTGGAGAAACTTGGCTCTATGTTGCTGAGGAGAAAAAAATTAGAAAGCACATTAATATACTACCAGCACTAGTTTTATTTTCTTCCCCCCTTATATTTCCTTTTCAAGCTTCGTAGCGCAAGTCGACAGGATTGGCGTACTTTTTCTAGAAGTGGGATTCTTTTTCACCTTTCCCCTTAATATAGAGAGTTTCCACAATTTCCTGCCAAGGCTTAAGACGACCTTTACTGAGTTTACCCAACTGAATGTACCTCGCCACCTTCTACATATATTCTTGAATATGTACATTTCTTTCTCTTGATCATGGAAATTGCCAGCCACAAGCCTATGCAGCAACTCAATCGTATTTTTCTAAAGCTACAAACGCTTCTCAGCCTTGACAAGGTTCAATGCTTCTTCGAACCTCATTGCGGAGCATGGCAGAGTCAGAGGTTGCATTGCTTGGCAAGGTTTTAAAACCTGTACTGTTAAGTTTCGAATGAGTTTTCGGTTTATAATTCAAATTGGTTCTATCTGGTTTAAAAATATTTTTCTCTCTCTTTTTTTAATCCTTTTAAATCATTAAAAGAAACTTGGATGACTTAAAGTTAAACCAAAACAAAAAGAAAAAAAGAAAAATATAAGATGAGCTTAAAAAGTAGAAGAGAAAAATGTAAGATGAACTTCAAAACTAAAAGAAGAAAAATATAAGATGATCTTGAAAAGTTAAAGAAAAACAAGAAACACTGCTGGCTATGGGGTTCGAACCCATGCGCACTTATGTGCAGAAGATCTTAAGTCTTCCCCCTTAACCTCTCGGGCAAACCAGCTAGTTGGCTGGGTTGATCGTTCACCTTTCTTTTAATTGACTTTTCTTAACTCAGTTTGAGACCCAACTTTGCTTCTTTCGGCCCAAACAGAAAATTACAGCGGAGTCCTGAAGGCAGGCAGAAGCAACAGCCACCGAGGAGAATAAAAAAAAAAACCCTCAGAGACTGAAACAAAAAATTGGGAAGTCCCGACTCAAGAAGCATAAAACCCTTCTGCTACCTCTTGCCATTAGTGAGTAGCAATGGCGGAGCACTTGGCCTCGATATTTGGAACAGAGAAAGACAGGGTCAACTGCCCTTTTTACTTCAAGATCGGAGCCTGCCGCCACGGCGACCGTTGTTCCCGACTCCACACCAAGCCCAGCATTAGTCCCACTCTCTTGCTCTCCAACATGTACCAGAGGCCCGATATGATCACCCCTGGTGTTGACCCTCAAGGCCAGCCCCTCGACCCTAAAAAAATCCAACACCATTTCGAAGATTTCTACGAAGATTTATTCGAAGAGCTCAGCAAGTACGGCGAGATTCAAAACCTCAATATCTGCGATAATTTGGCGGACCACATGGTACACCCCAAACCCCCCAAAAAAAATCCGTTGTTTCGTGCTTAATTAGAGTCTAGGACTATAAAATCTTTCTGTTCTCTGTGTGCGTGTGTGTGGTTTTTTTTTTTTTTTTCAATGTTAGGGTTTTTTTTTTTTTTTTTTAATATAGCCCTTAAAATTCAGATTTCTAGTTCTTTATGAACCGCTGATGGATGGGGTTTTTTTCTTTCCTTCTGGGTTAACCAATGTGGTGATTTTGTTTTAGGTGGGCAATGTTTATGTGCAGTTTAGAGAGGAAGATCATGCGGCCGCCGCTCTTCAGAACCTCAGTGGGCGATTCTACGCTGGCGAGTCTTTCTTATTTAGCCATTTTGTTTTTATCGTTATTGTTTTGACAGAATAGTTGTTGCTTTTGTGGTGGCCAAGCTAGAGGTGGCTGTTTCTGGGGGTTTCTTCCTTCCTTTATCATTATGAATGGAGATTTGATTTGATTTGATTTGTTTTGTTTTACAATATCCTGTGCCTCTGCTCTGCAGTTTTACCTGGATATATGGAATTTTTATAATGGAAGCAACTTACTTCTTTATTCTGAAATTTAGGATTGGTTGAGGGGAAGCTACTTAGGATCTCTTCTAGGAATACCTTTAGGAGTGTACATCATACACCCTCCAAATGAATGTGGAGCTAAAAACTCAGTTTCAAATCACTGGGGAATGTTCTGGCATTACTTACTCAGAAAAGGTGTAGTGTTCAATCTCGGTTCTACTACGTTGTTGACAGAATCAAATTTTAGGTTTGAATTCAAGTGGAATTGCAAGAATTAGTAAATAGGATAGCAATTCGACATATAAACTCCTTGCTCCTAGAAAAGATATTGGAGAAGCTACATATGGTGCTTCTCCTTCTTGCTGGGAAAGATACTGCCTTCAAGTGGTTCTTGAATACCTAGTTGCTCTGGGCATCTCTTGCGAATTTTGTGCTCCATAAAGTTTTGATGTGTGACTTCTAGCTTAAGTGCATAAGTTTATTGGGTTTCAATTTTTTCTCTAAATGGTTTACTCAGTTTCAAATTTATATGTTAAGATTACCGTAATTTAGTTACCATGTCAGAAGTGATTCCAAGTGTCCGATATTGTTAGAGAATGAAAGATGTGTCACAGATTAAAGTTTGTCTCTTAAGCTATATACACCACGTTTCTAGTATTTGATTTTTTCGGTGGAATTATATCTCATGATTTTGTACTTTATTTGTAGGATTAGCATTTTTTTGCAGAATTAGAAAAAATTATGCTTGCTATTACCACCAGAGTAGTAGTCTTCTGGAGCGTTGTTTTGAGTTCTTTAACCAAACGTGCTGGGTGGTTGTCTTCTTATTTAACAGCTAATAGGTGTTTTGAAATTTTAGGCCGTCCAATAATTGTGGACTTCTCCCCAGTGACGGATTTCCGTGAGGCTACTTGTAGGCAGTATGAGGAAAATGTTTGCAATCGAGGTGGCTACTGCAATTTTATGCATCTGAAGAAGATTAGCAGGTTGGTTTGTCATTTGGTTCATTTTAAAATGTGGCTTCTGCCTTATTACCCAGTATTCTCTCCATCGATCCATTTGAACCTTCTGCTTTTTTGTGTTGAAGAGAATTGAGACGCCAGTTATTTGGGAGGAGTAAGAGAAGGCGCAGCCGTAGTCGAAGTAGAAGTGCTAGTCCTCAGCGGCAGTCCAACTATGGAGAGCGTCCGCGGGGTGGTCGTGGTTTTCCTAGAAGAGGTGATCATCCCCCCCATGAAAGGAGCCGGAGGCCTAGAAGTAGGAGTCCTGGACGAAGGGGTGGACGAAGCAGAAGCCCTGGAGGAAGGAGAAATAGGAGTCCTATTAGGGGAGGAAGCCTTGAGAGAAGGGCAAAGATTGAACAATGGAACAAGGAAAGGGAACACGAAGGGGGTTTCACTAAAAGTTATAACAGCAGTCCTGGGGAGAGGAGAAATAGGAGCCCAACTAGAGAAGGCAGTGCAGAGAGAAGGGCAATGATTGAGCAATGGAACAGAGAAAGGGAGCAGGCAGAATCTGCAAAGGGTAGCAGCGGTTTTATCACCAATAATGGCAGTGAAGATGGTGGTGGGAAGATGGAACATACATCCCATGGTGAATATCAGCAACATCAAGAGGAAGATGGAAGTTACGGTTACTGATGTAAGTTAATTATTTTCTATGCATCATGCCTTGAGACTTTTGGGCATTTGATTTTTTGTTGTATTCAGCTTAGGGGCTTCTTGAGAGAACAGCTTTCTTGTTAAGTTGGTGTTGATGATGCACTTTCCCCAACATCTTAAAAACTTGTGAATGCTTATGTTTCTTAAAAGGGACAATATATCATACTTTTTCGCCATTATCAAGGGTAATAGCATCTTGTAAAAAAATAATTGGTTATTCATAGGTGCAATCTTAATTGTGTGCATTCCTAACTGAAATTAATGCTGCAACAATCTGGAAGTAGTTGCAAAGATGGCCTAGTCTTTACAAGTGGCTTACTGCTTATTTTCCACCATGCAGGCAGGTTCGCTGTGCTATGTTTTTCTCTGAAAGCAAAATTTCTTCCTCCCTTCAATCATATGTTCAAGAGAAAGACATGTTTGACCCGGTTATAAAAGAAGTCCATCTTAGAACATGAGCAGTTCATGTTTGTACCAGTTATAAAGGAAGTCCACTTTAGAACATGAGTGGTTGTGCCATTACCCTTGAAATTTCCCCTTTCTCCTGTATCATTATGGAGATGAGAAAAATATTGGGGGAGGGGGATGGGGGGCAGGAGCAGCAGCTTGTGTTTACTGATTGTGATCTTTTAAAGATCACTTTCCTCTGTTTGTTCTTTATCCTGCTTAAGCAAATTTTAAGACCAAATCTTATATTTTAGGGCACAACTTTTTGAATCTTGGGCAGGTGACTAGCTGTAGCTTTACATGGTATTACTTCACAGTTTATCCTACTTAAACTGTTTCAGTATGGCTGCACTTTTTGTTTTTAAGCTTGCATTCTTTCACTCAGTGGTTGGTTGTTTATTCACTCATCACTCACAACCCTGTAATGTGCTCCTGCAGCAGTGCCTTATGCCTGTCCACCCAACCTTAATAATGCTTTGATTGAATAAAAATGTGGTACATCTCTTCCTTTTCTGGTCGCCTAATAGTAGTTTACATTCCAAAGTGGTACATTGGGTCACTGGCTATGACATGAGGTGATCTGATTTTCCTTTCGACCAACTCTTTTTGTGAAGAATATCAAAACTATTTATGTTTTGGGTCAGTTTGTCAGGTTTATTGTGTTAATGACATCAGGTGCAAAAAACTTTGTTTATGGCCTAGGATAGTAAATTAAAACTTGCATGCTAAGGACTAGATAATTTTTGCAGGTACAGGTATTCTTTCTTGTGGAGCCTCTGCCTTCTGTGAATCTGGCTTACTGAGATTTTTGCGTGCAGGTCGTTTTTCCGTCTAGGAAGCAAGTTATGCTGACTAGAAGCGTTTCAAGTGAAGCAACATCAATCCACACCATGAGACTGTTGATGTTTTTTTTTTTTTTTAAAACAAACTTAAACATGATCCGTGCTGTATCATTACGCATTTTTTAGGAATGTGCTTGATTCAAGTCAGTGGTTTATACAAATATCCTTGGAGATGGTAGTAAGTTGGCCTGCTTTCAGCTCAAGGATGTAGATTGAAGGTTGTTGGGTGATTTGCTCGCGATCTGTATGACACCGTTTAGTCAACCAAATAGCTGAAACGGTGAAGTACAAGGTGATTGGCTTGCGAGAATGTGATTCGTCTGTGCAACACCTCTTCAGTCGACCAAATAGCTGTTTGTGTAGACTTGTATTGCATGTATGGACATTACCTATTTGTCAACCGCTTACATTTGTTCTATGTGATGTGTTTGAAATGTAGTGGTGTATGTTGAACACGGGCTCATCAGGTTAACTGGATCACTATTATTAGAAATTGGTATGGAACTTTGTGCTGTGTCACTGCTTGTGTTGGATACGCACAGCTGGAACGCCCTCTTTCCTGAATTCTAGGAGCGTTTGGTGAATTTTGAAACTTGAATTCTACAATATTGTTTTTGAGAGACGGCTGCGCTCAAAGTATCAATCGGCCCTTAAAAGTTAATAAGAAATCACGATTGAACATTTTAAGGTGCAAATTCTGTTGGCATTGCTCTGATTACAGTTGCGCGCTCTTTTCTTCCCCCTCGCATGTGTAAGGTACGTCTTTCAGCTGTCCACTGACTACATATACTTCAGCTATGCACTTTTTGTCTCCCCCTCTTCAGCCTCGATGGGACATTAATGGGTAGAAAGACATTGGAAATAATTCATGTAGCTTAATAAGCATTCTTCACCCTCCAAATTACAGAAAGAACTATTGCTTATCAATTAAATTCTGAGAGAGAGAGAGAGAGAACCCCGCAACTAGAGCCACTGGAAAGCAAGTTACTAAGAAAATGTGATGCATAAAAAACTAACTCAAGCTAAAAGGCCCAAGGTAACAAGGCATTTGGAACTTCAATTAAGCAAACCAGAACAATCCCGAAGGGGAAAAAATATAAGTTCCATCATCCATTTTGATCTGCAAGTGATACCACCAAACATATGCCCCCCAAGGGCGCGGGAACAACAAGACAAAAGCCGCAGAGAAAAACAGGTAATAAAGCAAAACCTAGCTAACAGCTCTCAACTTTACATCAGCTGAATCAGCCTACAAAATAGCTTAACAGTCTCTTCCATTCCATCAGGTCTTTTAGGCCATCATTTTGAAAATCCAACTTTACTTTCCAGCACTGTGTTTTGCCTTTGTGTGGGATTCCAGAGCATTTTCAGAGCCAAATGCCCTGTCACGCATTATAAGTGTGAAAGTTCTTAATACCAGAAACAGCAATGCCTACCAAAAAGTAAGTCACAAAGCAAAAAGGTTTACCTGTTGCAACTCTTGCAAGAATGTGACCCACCTCCAGATTTTGGAGTCTGCAGATTTTTGTTCTTCCCAGCCTGTTTTGCAGGATGAGGTGTAGCCACATGCCCACTACCCTTCTTGCCATCTATACCAGCAAAGGAACAGTACTTAAGAGAGGGTACTCAGAACATAAGAGAGTCCGACCACTCTGTAATACAGGCAAGAGTGCAATAACAAACTAAAACTGTAACCACACTAATTGCAAGAAAATAACCTGTCTTTTGAGGAGTTGTCAATTTGGCTTTCTTATCAGGACCAGGTGTTTTGACGGCTGATTCAGTAGGTCTCTTCTTGCTGGTCTCAACCTTCAAAAGCAAAAATAAAACCAAACAAAATATTTTATTGGTATATCCATGCTTCTCAACCCAAAATAAGCGAATATTACATATCAAGAACCATTACCTTCTTTGGTGTATCTTTGTCGCTTTCATCTGACTCATCATCTCCATCAGTGTCACTCTCATCCTCATCCTGAATAGGGAACAAGAATTACATATATTTGATGGACCAATTACCATACATATCGTAAGATTACCATGTCATTAAGATTTAAAGTACAATAGATTTCAAGTTCCTGCACCTTAACACATTAAAAGTCTAACATCAGCAGCTGAATGTCAAAGCAAGAGAAACAAAGACTAAGTTTACTTCCCAGGAGCAATTACCAACATATTCTAGAGGCCAAACCATTAACGAAAATCAAGGAAATGCAAAAAATTAGAGCAACTACCAACAGATTTCTAGAGATTCAATCACGAAGAACAATAGGGTAATTTCCAGGAATTTGTAAGTTACTAACCATTAACACAAAAATGATACAGCTACTATAGCAAAAACCACAACTTATATCAATTGAAAAACTAATACTGCACATTTCCTATACAATAACATGGGTGATTTCACAAGGAGGCCAACCACAAATGAGATGTTGCCACAATGACAAGTAATGAGCCTATCCCTTCATGCATTGATGTAAAGAATTTAAAATGGCTCTTAACTGGACAACTAAGCCAAGTCAAGCCAATGACAAGTGACCTAGATATATACCGTGTACCCAATGGGAACATGGAATAATCAATTAAAGAATTTACGAAACAAAGACATACGAACTGTTCCCCCATCTCAATCAGAAAAAAATCTCATGTCCCAAAAAGGTCAACTGATATACAATGTAAAGCCCTGTCAAATAGAGCCATAAGCTACCACATAAATGACATCAGAATAAACAGATAAGCGTCGGATTTAATACCTCGTCCATAGAGACATCATCATCTTCATCACTAGCATTGTCATTTTCATCACTGGAATCATCATCTTGATCACGTTTGAGGAGATCCTGATTTGGTTCCACAATCTTCACCTTTTGCTTAGTATCCTTCTCAGCATTAGCCTTCTTATTGTCAGCAGGTTTGTCTTCCTTAACCTTGGTCTCAGGTTTGCCTGAAAATTGAGATGGCATACAGTAATATATCTGATTTTATAAAATTCAGCCTCTCATGATCACAAAACCAAAACAGCACATTGTACATACCATTGTTTGCAACCGTAAGTGGAATCTCCTCTTCAGAATCGGAATCTGAATATAAGATACATATATACAGGAATTAAGCACTCAAGAAATGGACAAAAATTAAATCTTTATACAAACAGGGATAAGAGTGTACTAACCAAAATCACCCTCGTCATCCTCTGTGGCAACAATAATCAAGTTAAGGAAAAAGAAAACCGAATTTATAATCAACAGAATCAAATGGAAAAAACTGTGATCATATCATCTTGTAGGAAAAACTACGGTAATCTAAATAGCAGGTGCAAAGGATATTCATCGAAAGGGTTGTTAGCCCTGTAGCCATAGAAGTAGACACTGCCACTTTTCCAGTTATGTGATAGCTCAAAATTTCTGTCAAATACCAAGTCAAATTGTTGCTGAGGGAGTTTCTCAGAGAAAAGTGTTCCCAGAACAAGCTTCTGTCCATCCACATTCACAAACAGGCAGACAGTTTCATTCCCTTTCTCCTTTTTAATCTCACCAATAGAAGCCTGCAGAAATAAATCCATCCATTGATGTTCAATTACCAAAAAGAAGAGATAAATCTCAAGAAGTTATTAGAGATCCATACCTGTGAAAGATGCAGCACCATACCCTCACCAGGCTCAACCTTGAAAGGCTCTCCACCTTTAACCTCAGCAGCTGGATAAAAGGCATGTCAAGTTAGATTGGCCATAATATGTTCAAAACTACTATATAGGACTGTAAAAAACAATAATTAGTTATGCAAAGAAAATAAAACTATCTACAAGACAGGACCAAACCATAAATTGTCATGCACAGGGCATTAAGTCAAAGCCCAACAAACCAAATCGTGCTCCAAATCATGCTGCATTCTCCATAAAACACATCCACATGTAAATTCTAGAATACACAGCCAGGTATAAAGGTCAAACTGCAGCATTATTTTTCCAACAGAAAAGCTTGTATTTCACAGCTCAAATTAAACCACCAGCAATTCAACCACGACTGTGAACAGATACCAACAACACCTTGTACGAATTCAACACAATTCAGAAACAGCGGAAACATAAGAGCGCCGTAAGTGACAGAAATAAAACAGTATTTCTGTTTTAACGTAGAGCTAAACATTTTAATTGCCTTTCCTCTCTCGAAAGTTTACCTTCTATAACAAAAAATTTCACATACATAATACGAGACTAAACTATAACTTCGCACTATTCAGCATAAATTACAACAAAACCAACCAATAAAAAACAGTACAACCACCTTGCATAAGCAATTAATAGATAAAGATCTTCCATTTTATATATAAGAAATGAATGTCTATTTTCTGAAAATTTAGCCAAAATTGAGCATACAAAGATGTGACGGTTGATCTTTACATAAACGTAGAAGCGGGTACATATATGTACGCCTATGCGATCAAAACCGATCATCAAAACCACCACCTAGCACCGAAATGCAACCAAGAAACTACTTCATCGGCCGTAGATAAGTGGGCGGTCAGCAGCAGTTAAACGACACAAAAAATACACCAAAAAAAAGGGAAAAAAACAGAAACCAGTAATAGATAAGAAACATGTGTTGAAATGGAAGGAGGGAGGGAAAAAGAGAGTTACCCCAAAACTCCATTGCGGATTTGCTAAGCGAGAGACGGATAAACGACAAGAAGAGAGAAGGCTCTAGGGTTTAAGGAAGAAGCGGAAGCTAGGGTTTTTGCAAGAGTGAGGCCGAGAAATGGAATTTTCTAGGGTTGATTTGTTAATGGGGGGAGTATATATAGAGGTGGAGGAACGTGGCTAGGACGTGATATTGTACTGCGCGGACTACGGTAATTCAAAATGTATGTGGTGCTTTACTGCTTTTCCAGCTGGAGGATTATTTTTTTTCTTTCAAACGATATTAGGATAGATCTAAGCAGAATCCACGGAGTGAACCAAAAGGCACATGCTAGAGGATTATTCAGTGCCCGGATTTCTTCTTCTTCTTCTTCTTCTCCTTCTTCTTCTTTTTTTTTTTTTTTTTGGGCTTTTTAGCAAGCTGCTGCCATTTGTTTTGTTAATCACATGTTAATTCCAGTTGTATCCTTTTTTTCATTCTATTCATCAAGACTTAAATAGACCACCACCCTATTTTTCTAATAGGTTTTTATTGAGGATTGAACTTTTGTTGTGAGTCTAAGAAATGGAAATGAGAGAATTTTATAAATTCTAACGGGCAGTATATTATATAAACGTTTTGTACTTTTATTTTGGATGTTTTTAAAATAAAGCCATCAAGAAAATAATGTGCCCTCTAACATTATGCACAGCATTTCTTGGTGATAAATAGTGAAGGGTCAGGTTTTCTTTTCCTTAAAAAGAACACACATTTGGTCCTGATCGAAAAGTAGATTCTAGGGATAGATTGTTACTTGAAAATAATTTATTAGCGATACTTGTTTGTTTGGTGGATTATCAGTAAAAATTTATTTACCTGTATCATTAACATATTTTTAATTATTTTTTTATTTCATATGCATCATATAAAAAAAATACAACAATTTTCTTAAATAATTATCCCAAATAATCAACTATCTAAAATGTACTCATTTTGTCATGCCCCAATATATCAAGATGAGGATTGTCTTCTGTAGCATTCTGTGAATCCACTTGGCGCCAAAATGGGCTGGACCCATAGGACAAGCCCACTAAAATGGGCTTTCCGAATTACCAGTTCGGTTTGCATGTTCTGCGGAGCACTGAATGGTGACAAGTCAATGAGTACATTGTGGTTGCCGCTCAGATGCCAACATAATGGACGGTAGGACGAAAATTTGGGATAGAACATTAACTGAAATTCCAAAAAATACTTTTTGGTTCCCATTCGTGAGGCACAGGGTCTTCTCCAAAGCGTAAAAAATTGTCTTACTTTATTATTAACAAGTAGTGAAAATATAAAGGAAATTTCACCATTTTTGTCCTTAAATACTTTCACTAAAATTGATTTCATCATATTTTAACTAATTTAGTTATCGAATAAGTTTTTTACTTCAAATGTAGGACTTTTAGCAGAATTTTACTCAATTTGCGTGGACCTATAAGGACATAATCGTCACATTGGACTAATCTTCTACCATTAACAAACGAAGACGTTAAGCAATTTTAATGATATTTCTAATCTATGTCGTCTATTAATTGTAAAAGGTTAGTTTAGCGTAATGATTATGCCCCCTATAAGTTCAAGTGGATTGAGTTAAATTCGATCAAAAAATCCTACATTGAAGGTAAAAAAACTTATTCGAGAACTAAATTGGTTAAAATAATTCATTAGGAACGAAATTGATTTTAGTGAAAATGTTCAGGGACCAAAATGGTGAATTTCCCAAATACAAATGCATTGTGTTGCCTTATAAGCATTTAAATTTTGTCTAAAGATCCTAAATGAATGAATAGAAATTTTTTTTTTTGGGGTTTAAAGGAACAATTATAAGTTAATAAGGATTTTTAGGCTCGGCCTTTGCATTCAACCCCACGTTATATATGTTTGGTAAATTAAAAGATGTGATATGAGTTGTGAGTTGCAAGAGATACCAAAAGAAGCTAGTCAACCCCTCTTTCCTACTTGATTTCATTCTCAGGAATCTGGAAGGAGTAAAATGTCCAGAACTGGGCTAACGGGATCCAAGTGAGATAACAACATTTGGACTTCGGTCCAAGACTCCAAGTGGACATTTTTTGTCACAGTAGAAAAGAAACTCGTCAAAGTGAAGCCTCTCGCTGCCGCTGGGCCGCCTCCTCCTTCCCGTCCGCAACTCCGCATCCCGTAAGAACCCGCCAAGCCAACGCCAATGATCTCCAAACCATCCCAATAGAAAATAAAGGAAAATTGAAAAGGGGAAAGAAAAAAAAAAAAAAGAGAAGGGAACACTTGACTGAGTAGTGGAGAAGTCAAACTCGTCGTTTTATAAGTGAACTGAAATCGAACTGAACTGCACCAACCGGCCAACATTCCCAGCCGAAGTCCATCAGATGGATCTCAATGCCCTTGTCAACTCCCTCATTCCCTCCTCCATCTCCGTCTGTAGTCTTACCTCTGCTTCGCTTTCATGCACAAGTTTACTGTAATTCAAGCACACATCACTGGCATAAACAGCATGCTATGCATAACCTGCATTGATTTGATGCTTCTGGTTTTCTTATTATGTATAGGTTGGTTTGCTGCTCTCGTTCTTCACTTACTTGGCAATTGCTGGATCTGTCCTGCCCGGAAAGATTGTTCCTGGGGTCACTTTGACCGATGGGACTCGCCTTCACTACCGTTGCAACGGTCACCTTTCCATCTCTCTCTGATATTTCTTGAATCCCAAGGCTCTCCTCCCCCCAATCCCCCACCCCCCGAAAAAAAAAGTAAATAACTCGTGCATTGTATTATAACGTTTGGTTGGTGGGCTCAGGATTGCTATTGCTGCTCGTTTTGATTGCCCTTCTTGGTATCGGGACCCAGTTGGATATTGTATCGCCTACTGTAAGTAAATTTCTCGATTTGATTTACAAAATAAAGTTAGGCTACACACTTTCCTACTCATTGATGGGTCTTGCAGACAATTGCAGACCGAGGGCTGGAGCTTTTATCAACCACTTTTGTGTTCAGCGTTCTCGTAAGTTTCAGTTTACTTACGCCCATGGGAAATTTTTGTTGCATGATTGATTTTTATTAATTTGAATAGTATTCGAAAATATTGACAATTTCAAGCCAGATATGATACCAAAGATGAATGTTTGGGGATTCAGTTTCAAGAATTCACAATTAAGTTCATATACTTAGCTCGGGCATTTGACTTAGTCACAGGAATACACGTTGTTGAGCTTTTTGCGCTTACGTTCTCACAAAATATATATCTTTTGCAAATCTGACTACTTCTCTGAGCTTTTAATCTTGTTTTCTTAACCTTATTTTGCATGTAAATGCCAGGTCACGCTCTTGTTGTATGTGGTCGGTTGTAAGTCAAGTGACCGGAGCTCTTCTCTGAAGCCTCATGTCACTGGAAACTTGATTCATGACTGGTAACTCAAACTCTTGCGGTCAGATTGTGGATCTTTACTGGGACAAAATAACATTTGATCTCTGCAGGCTTCTATTTATTAAATTAGCTTTCTTTAGTGATTAGATGTGCTGCTTTCGTGTTTGAGAAGAAAACAACATGTTCTAGTATTTTAACCTAGATCAAGATGAAATTTGGCAATAATTTTCTTAACATTCATGGATTACACTGCACTAAATTTGTCAGACAAAATGTTGTTATACTGAGCAAGACGAAGAGACATGTATGCAAATGATAAGGAAAACATTGGGTTGTTCATACCCAATTTATTATAATTTATTGAATTTGCATCATCTTAGTAGCATCTGCCTGGGTGACTAAAGACGTTTGGTTAAGAAGCTTCACATCATTAAATGACTTTGCTAGTTCTTCCATCTGACAATCTCATGTGGCCCGTCCTCGGCAATGAGTCCACAGGGAAATCTTGACTATACTAATTTTTGTAGAACCCTTCAAAGAGCATACATTTTTGAAGGAGCAGAGAATTAGTCAATAATAGCTTAAATTTTTATCGTCCACCTGGATGAATTTAATTTCTTTTGGTTTACAGCTTTTGGTTATTCTTTTTACTACCTTACCCAATTATTGCTACCAATGACGCGTAATACTTCATTGTAGACCGGTTTGTGTATAAATATCCTGATTTGCAATATTTATTCATAAAGATGCTGAAACATTATGATAAAATTAGCATTCTTGCAGTTTTGCGATAACTTTTTAAACTCCATTTTATTCATGTTTTACTTCAACTGGTTCAAATGCCTTCTGATTAATCATCTACCTTGTTATTTTTGTATCCAAATGTCATCCAACAGGTGGTTTGGGATCCAACTGAATCCTCAATTCATTGGCATTGACCTCAAGTATGTACTCTGTACCTGCGACTTCTTGAAATCTTTATCACTATGATAGACTTTCAGGATGTGACACAATAATTTGCTATGCTTTATTGTCTGTCACTATAAGGGATTACATGTCTTATGCTGGTGTTTGTAGTTCAAGATATGTTTTTAAGTGTTTCATGTGTACCTTGACACATCTTTTGATCAAATAAGTGCTCAAATCTTTACACATTGCTTTGAAACCTTTGATTGTATGTATATTTGACTTAAAGCTCTATATCTTCTTGCTTCTGAGATGCTCTGTCTATTTTACGTTGTATATCCAAGTTTGACTTCTTCATTATTCTAAGTGGTTAAATTGTTGTCTTTAGGAGTTACATCATTTGCTAAATAATTTGATTATGTTAAGAAAAAATGACAATACTTTGCTTAAAATATTTTTTCCAGCTTCTGCGTGTTAAACAGGTTAATGTGCTCAAGTTTTGATGCCATGATTTGATAACTACCAATGTCACCTTTGTTGTGATAACTATAACTTTCTTTTTGCAGATTTTTCTTTGTTAGAGCTGGAATGATGGGGTGGCTCCTCATCAATCTGTCCATTCTCTTAAAATCTCTCAAGGATTCAAATTTAACGCAGTCAATGATCCTATATCAGATATTTTGTACGGTAAGTTACTGGTATATTATTTCTTGTCCTAAGTGGTAGAAGATGGATGGTATCTCATAATTTACGCAATATTTCATATTTTTGCAGCTATATATTATCGATTACTTTTTCTATGAAGAGTTCATGACATCCACGTAAGTAACTAATTATCATCCTTTCCATTTTGGTTTTCCCAACTTTTTCAATCCTATTTCAAGAGATAACCTTTCACTAAAGCTTGTAGAAATTCCAACTTTTGAACAACGACAGATGATATGGACTGTATTTACAAAAATCATGTATCAGGGATGTGTTAGTGTATATTGCTGATACTATGTGCTTGGTCAAATGGGATAATGCAAATGGTGTGAAGTGGGTACTGCCTAACAAAATCTAGGCCCACCTTGTTGTATTGTCACCATGCTGTATTGTTATGATGGGTACTATTAAGATGGCATAATTAAATATCTGGTAGCTGTACCAACACTATGGTCGAGGGCATAAGTAATATGTCCAATACTTCCCATAGTTTGGCATAATGACTGATGAAGCTATCCTTGTTTTAACTCTTTTATGATCCTGTACTAACTCCCAATTTTTTATTCTAATCTCATTAGTTAACCATGTGAAAAGTTTTCGAGCTTCAACTTCATATCTGGTCTGTAGTTCTCCATTTCACAATTTTTGAATCCCTGCATGTTCTAAGTCTGTCATGATTTATGAATTAGTTTATATCTCAGGAAGATTAGGTAAAGGAACAGTATAGACTGAGTGCTGTTCTTGAAAAAATAGTACAACTTTTTCATACTTTGTCTTTTTCTATTCTCTTTGAATATCTTGAAGTTGGCCTCAGGACCTTTTTGGTCATTGGTCAATATTTTGACATCATCCCTAGAGTTTTAGATTCGATCCTGCATAACCCTTTTCTAGGGGAAAAAGAAAGGAACTACATTTTAAAGTGTTTTAGGCTTAGTTCTTGTGGCATTATTAGTGCTATAATCTTAAGCTTCTTAATACTGGTTATATATGCCTAGTTTGTGATTAATCTACTAGTTTGTGATTGTTCCACAGTCTTTTTGTTTTTAAATTTTATTGCTTTGATATCTGTATATGAGGTGCACCTTTAGTGGCATCATCATTCAACTTTATAAATTGTTTAAGCGATATGTTTTCGGGCATGGCTGTTCATTGCAGATGGGACATAATTGCAGAAAGATTGGGATTCATGCTAGTTTTTGGAGATCTAGTCTGGATTCCATTCACTTTCAGTATCCAGGCATGTAATCTACCTTTTTGCCTTTAATTCAAAGAGGATTCTGCCCTTGCTTACATATCAGGATTCTCTTCTTACTTCCTTTTGTCAAATGTTTCCTGCTGTATACAGGTATAGGTAGGTGGGTGGGGTGTGTGTGTGAGAGGGAGAGCACTGTCAATGCGCAATATTTGGTTGCATACACCTGCAAGCAAAGTACTAGGAGACTTTAACACAATATGTTGGAGTTGTTTACAGATGCCTATTGGAACTTTGAGTTCTTGTAAAACTAATATCTAATGTTAGTCAGCATCATATCCTGCAATAACGAAATAACTTAGTTTAAAGATCTTCCTAAACTGCTGTTGCCTATCTGTTCTTTTGGTACCAATTGGGTATTGAATGAGCCTATATTGCTAAACATTCTAAATGACCCTAAATGTGATGAAATTTCTTCTGCCTCATTTTAAGAACCTACCTCCTTCTAACCTTTATTTTGATTCATTGGACAAGGACATAATTTCATCACATATGAACAGTTTCTATTGGTCTCTGATTGTTGGTTCTTGAACTGGAATTACTGACTGAAATATCTGGGAGACCATTATCCGTTGTAGTCAGAATAAACATCCTTTTTGGGTAAGTGTCAGAATTACATCTTGTTCTAGTATGCAGTTGCATTCTACAATTCTAATTCAGTTATTGAGTCAAAGTTGCCAAAACATAGGAGCTTTCCTTTTGAATTCTCAGATAAGTAATAATTCCGGGCAGTGAGGTGGTGTTGATCCTTTTTTAGGATACAAGCCATCTATTCTCTTGGCTGTGAAGAGGGGAAATTATATCTTGCAATTTAATGAGTACTTCTGTCATCTTTAGGTTCCTGAAATTGTGCCAAGTCTAAGATCTCATGTTGCGTCTACTATACATCATGTTCATTCTGATATATTTTTTAGCCTTTGTACCTTTGATTTTAACTTCAGTTTAAGAAAGCACAGGATTTCTTCAAACTGTAGGATAATTAGTTCTGTTCATTTTCTTTTACAGGCTTGGTGGCTCTTGCATAACAAAGTGGAGCTAACAACAGCTGCAATTGTTTCAAATTGCCTTGTGTTTTTCATTGGGTAAACATCTTTGAATTGTTGAAGTTTTTACCTTTTTTTTCTCATGTCTATTGCTCTCTGACATGGTTTGCTCTTTTTCTTGGAAGTTATGTTGTGTTTAGAGGAGCCAACAAGCAGAAGCATATTTTTAAAAAGGACCCCAAAGCACCAATTTGGGGCAGGCCTCCAAAAGTTATTGGAGGAAAGTTGCTAGCTTCAGGCTACTGGTAGGCATCAATTGACTTGTTTGCGCATTGAACTGCTTTGAGGAAATTGATACAAGTGAACAAACTATAATCTATTATCATTTTCTTCCTTGGGGGTACCTCAATCAAAGCCATGGCATACTTTGGTGTTTCAGCCTGAATAGGGCTTCTTTGGTTTCATAATCTAGAATTTAGATATCTTGAGCAAACAACAGTAGCTAGATGTCTTGAGTAATTCTGTCTGGTGAGTTTAGCCAGAAAGACCAAAGAGGAAAACCTTCCGCATTTGTCTCAGGCAGCCTGTGTTTCTACAGCGTGGCTATTATTATACTAGCACGCCATCTTACTGAGTCTGAGTGACTTCTGATTACTTGCAGAAAGTAGACATTGCATACATTTTAGATTTCCTGCATGTCTTCTCTAGATAGAGCTTTGATGTCTAAATTATATTAACCAGTTAATATCTTATTGAAGGGGCATTGCAAGGCACAGCAATTACCTGGGGGATCTATTGGTTGCACTATCGTTCAGTTTGCCTTGTGGTATAAGGTAACATAGCCATCTTTTCTTATTTTGTCACCATCATGTGTTGTCAGAAACTAACTCCCCGGAAAAATGAATGCTTTTGTAGTTCCCCAATTCCATACTTCTACCCTGCCTATCTTCTTATTTTGCTTGTATGGAGAGAGAGAAGAGATGAAGCCCGGTGTGCACAGAAGTACAAAGAAATCTGGAGCGAGTACTGTAAACTTGTACCCTGCAGGATATTACCGTATGTTTATTAGCTGAAATTACCAGTAAGGCGGAAAAGCATGTATCTTGGAGAGGCGGTTAGCACTTAATGGAGCATTGCAAGCTCTGGTGTAGAGAATTCTGTGTCTGGAGGAGGATCCTGTTGTTGTACATGAATTTGTGCTATCACTGAATTAGAGCTTTTACTTTGTGAAACAAATATAGACCTTCACAATTAGCTGTGTGGTCCCGTATCATGTCTTCATTTGTCTCGAGCCTCTTGACATTTTGCTGCTGTAAATGGTAGCAACCAAGTTGAACTTCCCAGCTATCCTACTGCACGAGTGGAGAGATACATGGTATTCATGGGGACAAAAGGTTTCGATTCCTAGTACATCTTAGGAGGTGTTTGGTAAATAGGTTTCAACCCCTACTATGGGTTTCAAATTCAATTATACCAATATAAAATGTTTGGTTAGAGTCAATAGGAATAAATTAATATGAATGATAGGCCTCTTCTATGGGTTTTTTGATTAGCCACCTGTTATTAGGGAATCATCTTAGTTGTCCATTTTATTCTTTTTAAATCATCTTAATTACCCTTTTATTCTCATTAAATGCAAAAATAAGAAAAAAAAATGCTACTGTTTCAACAAATGGAAGGAAAAAGAAAAGAAAAAAAGAAACAATGAAAAAGAAAAATAATAAATTATAAATTTCATTCCACATCAACAAACACACTACGTGTTTTCATCAAAATCCATTATCATTGACCACTTTATGATACTAATAGTGATAGTGATAGTGAAATTCGAACTAAACGGCTCCTTAGTTTTTATACCACTTTGGTACTAAAACTTGCCCCAGTGCATACTTTACTATATAGAAGAACACCACGGACGCAGTCCAAGTGTCCAGCCAACCCCTCCCACGGGAATCGTTAGGTAAAACTGTAGTAACAACTGTTACATGCCAAAGCATATATCCATATCCATATCCATGTTTGGCTAATATTTGGCCAGTAAAGTATTCTTTGCGGTTCATACCTTGCAAGTGTTTAAGCAGTCACAGTTAGTCTCCCATGGGCCATCCGTTACCCTTTCAATCGCCTTTGCCTTTTTTTTTTTTTTTTTTTTTTTTTTATCAATCAACAATTATTTAACCTACTCCTACTCTATGGGGGGAGAGGGAGCCTAAAGAGACTTGGCTTTTTTTTTTTTCAATCGACAACTATTTAATCTACTCCTACTCTATGGGAGAGAGGGAGTCTAAAGAGGTGGGAAAGAGGGAGTCTAAAAGGCTTGTATAGGGGTTGGGGATTAACCACCAGACCAGACAAGTGCACTACTGCATTCTCTGAATTTTTTAAAAACAAGAAGCACTTTTCTTCTTGTTGATGCACTAAGCGGGATTTGAGCCTCCAACCTAGTGCACGGGAGAACCCTAAGAAGGCTCCCTGGCCATTGGACCACTGGCCCAATGGGTTTTCAATCGCCTTTGCCTGCCAGACTTCTTTTCGCTGATTGACTACAAGTCTACAACAACCACGGGTAAAATTTATTGATTTCAGTGTACGGAACGATGCGATATCAGCACAGCACTGATACAGAGCTTAAGTAGACAGTGACCAAGAATGGTTACCCTCGTCGTTTTGGTGTTGAAACTTGAAATTGGAGAATAATTAACTTTTCTTCCAAATTTGTTAATTTACACGGTGTACCCCCTCAATAATAAAAAAAGAAAAAAGGATGGTGTAGGTCCAGGAGTCTACTCTTTTTTTTTTTTTTTCCCCCTTCTCGGGACTACTCTTTCGTTTAGTTAGTCAAATATTCTTAGGGGCAGGTAGTAGGATGAATTAGTTACCGATGAAGATATTGTATGTTCAACGCATTATAAGTACAAAAATTTCTTCCTATAAATAATACATTTAGATTATTCTTTATTCTTTCGGGGTAACCAAAAGGCAAAAAAAAAAAAAAAAAAACACAGTTGGATTCAGATACATTTTCATTGACTACTAAGATGTTTAAGTGAATTTCTTTTTTCTGGGCAGGGGTCAATTTTGAATATGCCTGTGTGAAATAAAAAATAACTTTGCACTAATAGTGAGCAAACAATAGAACGAGTATGGTAAAGTCCAAATACTCTAATTCGAAAATTTGGTTGGGAGAAAGCCAGATCCAACTTTTTTTTTTTTTTTTTTGTCCAGACAATAGAAAGCCAGATCCAACTTGACCCACTCCATCTGTAAACAGTGCACTCTAACTTGTTGCATTCCATCTGTAAAGGAACAGGAAATGGATGAAAGACTAAACAGTGCAATCATAATGTGCCCCCTAGATGCCCGTGACAATCTCCAGATGCACTTGCCATTTTTATCTTCAACGATTGTGAACGATAAAGTTCAAGAAAAACAGAAATCTTTGATTGTGTTCATGAAAATGTGATTTTTGATCGACCAGAAGCATTTATCAGCGGAACATTACATGATAAAACCGCATAAACGCTACCACTGGATAAACATGGACGAATTCTAGGCAAAACCATGGGTTCCGTATGAAATATATACTTAATTATGTCCAGGATGTAGGGGTGAGGTGGTGATGAAGAAACCAAGTTTTACCATCTGCCGGCCACTAACTGCATGTGTAATCCCGGTCAATGCTGTGCTGTTTACGTTATTTTGCCACATTTGGCCCCATGCATGCTTGGTATAGTGTACGTAATGAGTAATGATCCTAGACAAATCGTCACAGTACCAAGGAAGATGAAGATGCTATATTGTTTGATACAACGCAGTGGATATGCAGAACCATGTCTGGATTGCTGTTTTTTGGATTTTTATAGAAAAATATACTGTAGCGGTTTCATACACATAAGGTAAAAATGTATTTAAAAAATGTGATCACGGAAAATATAAAATTTTTTTTTTTGTAGAAAGCTCCAATCCAAACAAGGCTACGTAATGCTTCCAACATGGTTTCTTTCTGTACTGATTCAAATGCAGAAACTTGTTGCAGGTTATGTGAAGCTGACAGATCTAGCGTTTCGGTCATATGGTGAGACTGGCGACATCCCCTAGCAAAGAATAAGAGAAGAAACAGCTGAGAGAAGAAGAAGATGAGGTGCCAGTAAATGGGAAAGTAAAAATTACAAAGTCTAATGAAGGTAGAAAGGACAAAAAATAAGAGAGAAAGAAAGAGAGATTGAATGAGAAGAGAAGACAAGGAAATGGAGTCTTGTGATGGACAACAAAAGATGAGTACAGGGCACCCTTTGGATTGAGGGAATCCGAGGAAAAGGCAAGGAGAGGAATTGGATGAATTTGACTTCCTTCTTTAGATTGGTTTTTCAGGAGGGAAAGGAAAGAGTGAAAAGGGCAGAGAAGAGGAATGATCTGATTGTTTTGTTAAATTATGATCTCGTCCGAAATTGGACAGAAATGGAGGAAGAGGAAACCAAATATAATAAAATATTTATATATTGTTTTTTTCATCCTTCTCAATTAAATAACGTTTGATATTTTCTTTTTCTTTGTTTTCCCTTCTCAAATTAATTAAAACTTCAACATTTCCTTTCTTTTTTCATTCATATTTAATACGAATAAAATGGATGAAAACCATTTTTCTCTATTTTTATTTTTCTTTCTTTTCCATTGGTGTATTTTTCTTTTCCTTCCTTTCTTCAATCCAAACAATTAGTAGAACACAGAAACTCAATTTTGACTTTTGAGACTTGAAAGGTGCACATAGTCATATACGTCAATGGGCTATCTTAGTAATAAAAAGTTTTAAAGGTATGGATGTTAATATAGTATATTTAAAAAATTTTAAAACAAATTGATGCTCGATTAAGTTCGCGAGAGTGCTGAACCTAATATATTTATGTTCAAATCGACTCGTTTGACTAAATGAGTTGCTTAAATCCAGCTAATGTGAGCTTGACCTTTAAATGAACAAGATCATGAATAGCTCCAATGAATTTGGTTTGTTTGCAACCATGATTAATACCATCCTCTTAAGCCAATGGAGTCTTTAGCCGGTGCGATTGGTGTATACAAGTATCCTCTCTTTACTTGGAAGCTAATTTCATTGTCCATAAGTTGAATGAAGTCTTTTTTATGGTACAAAAGAGAACCACGAGAAACTAGGAAGGAGCAAAAAGTACAAGACACTACTATCCTTTAGAGATGAGAAATAGGCTCTTTCTTTGTTGTTTGGGAGGTTAGAAAAGAAATAAAATAATTTTAGACTAATTATATTATCATTTTGTTTCATAAAGGTTTCTTGGAAAAGTGTGGTTAAAAAGTGTGGTTTACTTGGAAAAGTGTCACAGATTTAAGGAATGCAATAAATGTGAGTGTATGTATTTACAAAATAACTTGCGTGTAGTTTATGTGTTTTAACGAATACCATTGGGTACCGTCAAAAAATCCAACAATTATAAGGCTCCAAACTAGTATTAGAATCTAAACTTCGAATTAATTCACAGCCCCACTAATCATATAAAAGAAAAATGAGATTTTTATTATTATTATCAGGATTATACTGAACACTAGTTGATACACTTAATTCTATGCTCAATTTCCCATTCAAATATACATGTTCATACACATTGTCCCCTTCTTGTATCTTGACAGTTTCTCGGTAGTCAGTGCCCATTAAACATTTATTAGTCAGACTCAAAACAAAAATCATTAAACGGCCTTCTTCTTTCTCCAGCCTGATTTGGACAGGTACTGACACAAGCAAGAATCCCATTGTTATGTGCCGTCTATTTTTCAGTTTCCTAAAATTCCAAGTTGGGTGGATAATGATTGTGAATGATCAGTAATTAGTCCACATGCTTCTGTCTAATTACTAGTCTTATAAGATTAAGCTTGATCAATTTGCAAGTAATACACTAAGACAGCAAGCACTTGTGGTTGTGGGTAAAGACGGACAGAAAATGTACAATCATTTAATAGGCACTCAAACAGGGTGAGCAGTCGGCTTCCAATACCTAAAATCATCAAAGGACCGCTGAACACCTTTCATTTGTCCCCTCCAACTCTTTCTTTTAACTCATCTGTACTATCGATATTGACATAATTCGTCGTTTACCATATGTCGGATAAAATAGTCCGGCGAAATTAAGCTCCAAACCATGCCGATTTTCAGACGGATAAATCGTGGATTTGTGTCGCAGTATGTAGATTCTGCAGCACTTCCCCATCGCCCTATGGATGGAGTAGCTCAATTGGGTGTTAAAAACAAAAAAAAAGGGAGGTTCTGCAACACTTGGGTCATACCCTTCTTTTTTTTATGACTGCACGCAAGAGATAGTACAGTCATATTTCTGTTGTTTTTTTCCGTCTTCTACCTACATTTACGCATGAAAGTCGTGGTTCCATTAGTTAAACAAGTAATAGTCGTGGTTCCATTAGTCAACTCTGTTTTGGTAGCGTTTCGAAATTTTTCGATTTTTCAGTCTTCAACATCATTGCGGACCAAATCTGGGCCAATTTCGAACTTGACCAATATTTGATTGAGCCTATCAAATGTAGACTGCAGTTCCGCTAAAAACCATAGTGGCCCCTTTGGTCTAAAGGTGAGATCCTCTTTTTCTAATCTCTTTTGATCCAACTGAGCCCTTCCGTGATATGGGTTAAAATAGGAATAGGAATAAGAGTTGATGATCGATCCAAAAAAAAAATATATATATACTTGTCATCAATATATCTATGCAAACATTATACTTCCCAACATAAACCTGTAATGCGTTTGAGTTCTCCATTATTTACAATTTCTCTCCATTATGTTTTTCTACACCAACAACAACACATATAATATCATACTTTATGGAAAAAGAAGAAAATTTTGAATGAATTATATGAGGTTTTATTTGGATCGAGAGATTTGATGAAAGATTTGCAATCCTCTTATATCACTCTAATTGTTTAGATTATTTAAAAAACATTTGAACTTGTAACTCGCAAATTATTATGGTGTTTAAATTGTATTTCGATAATTGATAGATTATAAATTTAAATACTTTTTAGATAATCTAAACAACTATAACAAGTTGGTTGGATTTCAAATATTTCAACAAATCTCTCAATCCAAACCAAACCCGAAGGATTGCAAGAAAATATCCATTGAGACAATAGGGGTGCATTTACTATATTTTTTAACTGTAAAGTGTGAGATTTGAACTTAAATTTGTCGTGCGCCGTCACGAACAACCACGTGGCGTCGCATAATTGTCACAAAAATCCACATCACCGGATTGGTTGGCGACCTAGTCCTTATTCGCAGGTCGTTGCCTTGTTTTTGCAAAGATGAATGACAGCAACTAAAACCAAGAAAAGCAAGAGAGTACTTGCCATTTAGACAATTATTTGATGTTAAAAGGCACGAGGATAGTAAGGATGGGGACCCAACGGTTGTCAGAAAAATCATCTGGGTCAGTTTAGGATGTATTTCACTTTGAATGATTTATAAATATAGAACAAGATTTTATAAACCCTACACATGTTACTAAAATCAATGTATGAGATGTAATTTGGGACTTCTTTTTTTCTTTTTTATCAAATCATGGCCGTCAACACTTTCGGACAGTTCCTGTCTGCAATCATCCTTGCTCCAACTTCGGATAAAATAGTGATATACACGGAATCCATAAAAGGAAGTTCTTAAGAGTACGTTCTCTTGTATCATTGGTAAGAACGTGGACTCGGAGCCTCACAAATTAATTCAGTCCATTTAAATATAAGATGATTATTTTAAAACTTGCTAATATCCTACTTTAATTGATTTACAATCTGCTCAAATTTATTTAGGTCAACACCTAGGTTGAACATAAAAGGTAATATCAGTGAGATATTACTTGCAATTGTCTAAGGGGAACGCATTGGCCAGTACCAGTTATTGGGCGTGAATTTGAAGAAAGTAAAATTTGGGGAGCGGGGTGCTTGTAAGTAAAGGGGAATAAGAATGCAATTCTTGCGACATTATAGAGTTTATCTAGACAAGGATATAGATGAAGCATTCCAGTAAAAGCTAGAATTCTTACATCAGGTGTTGAAAAGAGAGGTTATAGTTTGGATCAAACAAATCAGAGAGTAGGAGACCTTTTCTTTTACACCAAAATAGGGAATTTTTACTGGAAATACACCCACAGCGTAAATTCTCTCGAGAAAAAGCCGTGTATCGTTAACTCAAACTAAAATGGGAACGATTCTCAATCACCATCTGAATTTCGAGGAGTTTTGTGTAACCATACATGTGCTATAAAAAGGCTTGGGTTCTTTAATCTTATAAAAGAGGCTAAATGAACGTATTTGTTTTACTTAACCAACCTCATCAGAATAATTGTCTATCTGGGATTGGGGTGGTTTATCGAAAGGCACTTAAATTAGTAAAGCTCTTGGTCAAAGAACTTACAAGGTGCTCAATTATATTGTCCGAGCACATACTTGCATAAATACCTTTTCTATTTGATAATATGCAATTTTAAATTTCTAAAATGTATTTATCTCTTCATTTAGTTCAAAATTTATAAGAAAATTGTTAAAGTTAATCTTTTATTTTTTGAAATACAAAAGTTGCTCTACAATTTTGAGCATGTGTTAAAAGCACTTTAATAGTCCAAAGCTCTGCTCCTAACTTCAAGGAACTGTATTCACCAACCACATTAATAAGTGTTTTGATCCTTCAAAAGCACTTTTTTTAACGATACTACCGCAGCCTCGAATGGCCTGAAGAAGGTTTAGTCTAAGTACCGAGAGAACAAGGCATATGATAACCCTCCAAAAACGATTAGCTAACTGCATGTACTTTTTAGTGCTAATTGTATGGGTGTCAAAATAGGTGACTTGGACGGGTTTGGATAGATCAGAATCGGATAATGGATAGAATTGAGTCAACTCATTCAAATTAATGGGTATAGATATACTTAATTACCCATTTATGAATCACTTGAAATGCTACTTATTTTTGAATTTTTTTTTGCATGCTATTTGATAAGAAATAATAATATTTTATTGCTATTACATTGGTGGGAAATTTAAATTTATCTTCTTAACACTCACTAAAATTTGAATTTAAATGTATATTTATTTTTAAATGAGTTAAATGAGTGAGTCGAGCCAATCTATTGCCATCAATTAAATTGCTATAATTGGACATCCATTTATATCTATTTAAAGTTAATGGATGTACAAGGATTTGAACAGATTATTAATGAGCGAGTTTGGATGAATCGTTATAATTTAATTGTAATGGATGCCTCTAACTAATTGTAACATGTGCCGTATATATTACCAATGAGAAGGAAAGGAAAGGGAAAAAAAAAGAGAGCAGGGAAAAATGGGGTAAAGTTTTAGGAGGATGATGGGGCCGGTCGCAGTTGGAGCGCTTCAATGCAGCTAAGGTAGTCAGCCGAGCGTCACAGATGCGGAGTACAAAATTCACTCACTAACAGGTAACTCCTCTCCTTAGTCCTCACTTCTTATTATCCTCAATAGAATGAATCAACCATAAGAAAACAAAAGGCTTTAATAAAAATTGAAAAATGAAAATGACAATAGAGTAGTGTTCGTAACTGACACCTTTGCGGAAGACATGTGGCAAGAGAAAGGAAGGATGGATGGGTCGCATCCGCATCATCATAGCACACAGAAATCGCGGTGCCATGCGTTGCTCGCTTCATTATCGTCCATCCCTCCATCCATAACTGACCACGTCCCCCCCCCAAAAAGCTAAGATAGATGCCAAAAGCTATCAAAAAGTAAAATTTGGAGTGGTGAAAAAACTGAAAAGATTCGCGGCTTCATTCACTCTCGGATTGAGCGAGAGAGAGAGAGAGATAAAAGGGTGGGGTGCTTCGCGAGTCACGAGGAGCCAGGTGGGGACAGGTGACCGACACTATTAACTCTCCTACCGTCTGCCATCGTTTTTTCCCCCCTTTTCTTAAATCTAAAAATTTGTACTTACATCATCGGTACAAATTTCAATTACTTTTTTATCTCGTATACATTACATCAAAAAGTGCTACAGTATTCTTTTCAATAAATTATCCCAAAAAATCTACTATTCAAACGCATTTTGTTAAATGAGGGACAGTAGTTTGTTTGAATCTTGTATTAATTTATTCACTTGCATCGTAAATATTTTTTTAATTATTCTTTTATTTTATATGTATTACGTTACAAAAATATTATACTACTTTTTTTAATATTATTTTAAATAATCCACTACCCAACCATACTTTATTGTGTGTTCTAACGGATTAAGCAGGCCTCTGCGTGGTTGAGATCTGCTGCCATGTAGAATACTTGTTTAAATTGACGGAAGTTGACTAAATAAAAGATCATATTCTGGTAGTCAAGGTTCATGACACATTATTGTAGATTGAACAATACTGGAATTTTAAAGAGCATTAAGTCAGAGTTTCCAGTATAATTGTTTAAATTAACCTTCTTTTTTTTTTTGTAAATGTAAGATTTTTTACTTATCAAGTTAATAAATGTAGATTTCCCTGCGACAATTGTCTCCAGCAATGTCGGATCAACTGCAAAAGTTATGATGTTTGACTTACTATTTATCATCACGTGCATCGTTTAATAACTACAATATTAAAATATAAAGCTCGTACTTATATAAATACAAAACATAACACGTGCAAGTATGAAATGTCGCGCAATTATTTGTACACAAACAATTTCATCCTTTTTGTTCATTGGCTTTTGGATAAGGTTGGCGGCGACTGTGACAGAGGAATGACAGTTGCCACACCAATGAGAAATTAAAATAAGAAAGGTCAACATTGAGCATTCTTACTATTTATCGACGTATTGAATACAAGAGTCAAAGACGTTAAATTCACATCTCTCCATCTAACATTAACCTTATTTTAAAATGAAAGTATAAATTTAGAATTACAATGCAATGTTGTTGATTGTCCGAAAAGACCAGCTAAGCATTATTGGCCTATATTTCTGGTCTCTTTTCTTTTTATTCATCGCATTTCTGAGATTGATTAATGCTAAACATATTTGATATTTTTGCTTTACTTTGTCAAGTCAACCAAATAACCCTGGTTATTGTGATATTTGTAAACGGTCACTTTTGTGTTCGTCTCATTTCCTAAGTTGTCTAAAATTTATATGCATTTCTCTCTAAGAGAATGCCATGGCTTTGTTCTCAAAACTAATGCAATGTCATGGTTTTGTTCTCAAACTAATGCTAGTAATATTTTTTTTCTTAGTTTGCATTTTAAAAATATTAATTTACAAGTAATACCACTATATGATACAAAAAAAACTTAAAGCAAAGGACATCTGATCTTCTTCCATTAGAGGCTCCAAAGGAAAAAGAGAAAAATTTTGGAAGCATTCAACAAAATAAAGTCCACTAATTGATAATAATCTGATAATTATCTATTATAGTACAAGAGTTACAGCCTATTTATAGGCAAGGAACAAATAAATTGCTTAAGGAAAGAAAACAACGAAAAAAACCCTAAAATTGACAAAAACTTGCACTCAACCCCTGAGCGTCCAACTTGGGAATAGCTTGTGATTGTCAAACGATCACGACCGATTCGCTTGAATTAAAACAATGTCTCTATTATGAAATTATAAAATAGTTAGCAATGAGTTAAAACTTGTTAATAAGATATTACACTATTTAAGAATAGTTGCTCACCGTTACAACCGTTCTTGTATCTTACACGTGTAACCATATATTTATTTAGTCTATCATCTTAATATATGATCAATGTAAGACTTTTGATAGTAATTTGGTGGAAAACTCAAGAAGTCACACAAATTGCACGTGTCCTTTAAGACCAAACAATTAGAAAAAATAAATTCATTTTTTCTCTATTTCTTTTACTTTCCCAAATTTTTTGACCAATTTCCCTAATTGGCAAACAAAACCTTAATCATGAAAGATTCTCCAAAATGCCACACACGAGATTTAGAGTACTATTTTTAAGTAAGTATCCAATTTTTCTCTAAAATTTTCAAGTCTCAAATTTTCCAATCTATTTCATTGTTATAATCTTCCACTCTATACAAAAATCTTCCTAATCGCACCTAAGAATAAATTTCTATAATAAAGGTTTATGGTTTATTTCTCCAATCAAGGAAATCGGAAAAAGTATATTGAGAAAGTGCAAATATAAAGAAGATTTTCACTTCTTACTATTTGTTTGGATGTAGTAGTCACGTGCAATCCACATGTTAGCTCGCAGCAGCTATAACAATAGCAACAGAGATAATAATAATAATTGAATACTTTAAACTCATAAAATATGAACCGGATGGTATAGGGCCCGCAGAATACCGCCATAGCGGTAGTTGACCGCACAGAATCTTGTTTCCCTCCATTTCCTAACGGTGGCGGACTAACTAATTTTTGAATAGGAGTCCCATGAAACAACTAACCTCCTGCCAATCTGTCAACTCATCCCAAACGACCAAGTCAAGCCTACTCATAAGCCTCAGACGCTAACCCCACACCAATACCGGTTGCGCGTACGTAATCATAGCCCAGCACCGTCCGACGTGGCTTATCAATTCACACTTCACACCACCGAACGCAATAAAAAATCAGTGTGCATTCCAAACTCTTATGTGGGAAAACGTGCAGGAGTAGACCACTGGCACAGGGACCACTAACACCGTCACTTCACAGCACCGCTAGACTGGGGCAGTCTGTGACGTTAGCCTGTGAACTACTTAGACGGCGTCCGTAACGCCCATCCGGAACATTGGTGTTTTCTTTTTCTCTTCAAAATAATTTGTTTGTAATCTTCAGTAACCCTTTCTTTCTCCGCAAAAAGCCTAATCTCAGTTACTAACTTCTAAGCCTAAGGTGGGGAAACTCCGTTATAGTTTATCACGTGTTTAGGCCAGGTGAAGCCGCTTCACACGGCGGTTCCACTGTTGGAATTCAATTTACCATTATAGCCTTCTATGTGCAGTTAATGACTTCTTTTACGCATATTGAGGTGGGGGATTGAGTGTATCCGACTTGTCATTTACGGGATAATTTATTAATAACCAAATGGAAATCTCAAGTTTTTAATGAATTATACGTGTTTTTACCGGCAAAAGAAGTAAGCAATTCAGCTGGGCTCAGTTCAGTCTATATTTATAAAAGCTCTCTGGTTCATGTGTTTGGAATTTTTCGTCTCTACAAAACAAGCACTCTCTCTACATGCTTCGCCGTTTCCTTCCGCCGTCCACTACCCTGTGTGAGATCTCCGGCGACGACTAAGGTCTCCGGTTAGTCTACTTCCAAGAACTGATTGTATTTTCTCCACTTTCTTCAGTTATGTGAATTTTACTGTATGCTGAGGTGAAAATGGCATTCCAGAGTGGCATTCTTCCATGTAAATTGTTTTTAGCTGCTTTGGTGAAGGCATTTCACTCATCTGAGCTAATTCTCATTCTGATCTGGTATATTCAATTGATTTTAAAAAATTTTATCAGAATTACATTAATTACATGTTCAAATTTCTCCACATTGAGAGAAAAAAATCACATTTTTGAGTTAATTCCAAAGTTTCACAATTTAAAGGATGCTGGTGTGTAAGATATGGAAGTATCTGTAAAGCCATGGTCTGCATGTTAATTTCTGCTTCTCAGGAACTCTTTTGCCATTTTTTTACATTTATTGTTTGGGGTTTGAAATATTTTAGCAGGAAGACATCTTAGAGTGGTGAAAGACCACCTAACTTCTGCAAACCTAATTTTTTATTTGGCATTTTCTGCGAACAGAGTGAGAGAAATAGAATTTACTGACAACAAAGGTGTTGACAAAATAAGAAATTACCGGGTTTTGCTCTTGCAGAATGGAAGCAACGGTAGAGAACTCTACTGTGATTGTAAAAGGCCCTCAGGTTGAGAATTATTGGATTCCTTCCACCCCTGCGAAGCCTGGTTTAGAAGATCAGCCAATCTACATAGAGACGCAAGAACGACAACCATTGCAAGCAAGTTGGTCCCAACAACCCCTGCCATGCGAGGGAAATGCAGCAGATGAATGTAGAAAGGCAGGAAAATCAATCAAATCTCAGCAAGAAATCAAAGTCCGTAATGTAGCCACATGTTGTGGCGGAAACTATGTAACTATAGCCAGAAACTCTGACGATTTGGAAGCAACATCGGCAGTAGAATCGCGACTCCACGAAGTCCCACTCAAAGTTTTTCAGGAGTTTTCGTTGGAGAACCCAGACAAGTGGGGGAACGTTTCTTTTCAAGAATTGATGGCACTCGCAGATGCTGCAGGCACCGCTAAAGCTGCTGAGGAAGCGAGTAAAATTACTAGTTTGAATGCTGAAAACATGCCATGTTGCATTCCGTTTACCCAGCTGCCAGAAGTATCCACAAGTTCTTCACTGGAAAACCAAGCCCTGGATTCGAGTTCTCAGAATAATCCTAAGACACCTCATCGTGAGTCTAGTTGCCTTATTTATTGCTACCAATTTACTTCAATCATAGAAAAGTTATCCGGTCAATCATGGCAGAAAGTTGCCAAAGGATTTCAAACCAATTAGAGAATGGTGGGTCAAAGTATGCTTTGTGGAGGCAACTTGCTACAGAATTGACTGTCTGTTCGCACAAATGCTATAAAAGCTATGTTGTTAATGTCTCCCTGCTCATAGCCCTATTAAGAAAATATATATCCAGTAAACATCTCCTACAAATGCGTAAATTAGGGGTGTGGTGACAAACTAAAGAGCCAGAGTGGTGAAACAAGACTTGGCGAAGAAAGCCACATACCTTACATAGCTTTGTGCTAGAATTTATCTTATGCACGCTTATCACTGGAAAGTCCTTGTTGCATCCTGCCAACCTCAGTTTCTATGTGTACACGCACCAAACATTGTTCTTTATTCTGTCTGTTTTCATGTTTTGCATCAAGAAAGCAGGATTCTGCCTATCATGGCAGAACATAAACTCCAAGAATAATCCTGGCAATTCTTACCTCAATCCTGTTAATGAATTTTTCTTTGCAGGTGAAAATGTAATTTCTTCCAGGCTCTGCTTTGATCTCAATTCTCCACCAACAACAATTGCTGATGCATCAGCTACACTTGTCTCATCCCAATTTGCGCCTGTCACACCTGATCCAACAAAGAGAACAGATGGACGGAAAATGTCCAACTCTGCAGCAGCAGCAAAAGAAACAACAATGCAGAATGAAGTTATGATGACACCTGAATTGCATGAGCTCCAGAACAATCAGTCAGCGCTGGTTGAGAATCAATCTTGGGCTACCATCTCCACTGAAATAGGGGAGAATTTCAAGCCTGAAGTAGGCAGTGAACAGCAGACTGATCTGAGTAAGACACCACTGCAGAAGCCAAGGAGGAGAAAGCACAGACCTAAAGTTGTTGTTGAAGGTCAACCTAATAGGACGCGCAGTCGGCGAACACCAAAGCCTACTGGGCATCAGGAAATTGCACCCAAGAGGAAATATGTTAGGAAAAGTACAGTCAGCAAACCAATGGATACTCCTTTGGAAGGCAAAACCAATGGAACAGATTTAGAAGCAACTCCCAAGAGGAAATATGTTAGGAAAAGTGCGGTCAGCAAACCTGTGGATACTCCTTTGGAAGGCAAAACTGATGGAACAGATTTAGAAGCAAAGCCTTCTTGTTCGGAGAATGTGCCAAGAAGTAAGAGGAAGTATGTCAGAAGGAAAGGGGTTGAACAATCCACCACTCCCTCAGAAGTGGGGCCTACTACCAGAAATGACACAATGCCAGTTCGAGTAACACGAAGCTCCTGCAAGAAGGCACTAAATTTCAACTTTGAGGGCCAAGGTCCAGATGAAAGGTCTACACAGCCCCCTTTAGACGTTGATGCCAAATCACATTCACAGGCTTCCATCCCAGAGGATCAATCAAGATCGACGGTGAAGCTTGGACAGGAAATGGAAGTGACAGTTGAAAAGACTGAAGTAGGCATTGCGTATGACCTCACACAGACCATGGATCATGTGCTTCAAGGCTACCTTTCTGTCAACGGAAGTCAACGCTCCGGAGATTCAACTTATTGCACGAGCAATCAAAATGGATGTACAAGAGGGAAATGTCAAATAGTTTTCTCAGATGTAACTCATGACAAAGAGGCAAGCATTTTTGGGACATTCTCATCTGACTCTAAATGTGTGACAAGGAGTACTTCCAGCTGCAGCAGCAGTGCGTGCTTGACCCAAGAAACACAGTCAAGGAAATCAAAGAGACAGCAGTCCTTCAGAAGTGACGACTCAGAATCTTGCAGGATAAATGCTACAGGAGCCCAATACAATTCATTGCAGGCATACCAAGAGCTCTTTCCACCATTTGGCTACAACTGTCAAGGAACTCCAAGCATGCAGTTTCCAACAATTTTCAAGAAAAAGAGAACAGAGAATTCGCATAAATCAGCAACTTCAAGCATTCTGCCAAAATCCAGTACCTATGAAAATGATGGTCAAGATAGTCTATACCCTCCCAGTGATTCTCAGATATACAATTCCACATCAGGAACTGATTTCGTGATTACTGCTGCTCATTGTAATGCTAATAGTATCCCAACAGCAACAGCAGCTGATGGTACTCGACATGAACAGAACACTTTCATTTGCCTTCCAATATTGGGAAGTGCAGAAAGATTGACGAAGAAAAGATCTAAAGGCCCCGTACGGGTTCGGGATGGTGCTTCTCTGCATGAAATTTGCAGGCAGTTTCCTACTACCAGCAGAGGAATGCCGAGTTCTAGAGTTGCACAAGGACCACACACATGCATGGACGCTTTGGTTGCTGACAATCAGGCAAGAATGACGACAAAGAAGCGGTCAAAGAGAAACTCTGTTGCTTCAACTTCTCCCTTTTCAAATACCTATAATCATCAGAAATTTGCAAAAATGTCAATGGGTATGTGTATATTACTCTTGTTATATTTATTTACCAGTGACGGTAAATTTTATTAGAAAAATTTCTTACTTGGTGCATATGATGCAGTTCCTCCATCTAAATTGCGGAAAAATAAATCTTCAACAATTGATGCCATCATTGAGCAGTTTAACTGCCTCGAGATAGAAAAAGAACAGAAAGGATTGTCCAACCAAGAACAGAATGCACTTGTCACATATCAAGTGGACTATTCATGGCAGAATTCCATTGTTCTTTATCAAAGTAATGGATCTGTTGTACCTTATGATGTTTCGTCTCCTCAAATTAGGAAGCGCCGGCCACGGCCTAAAGTTGACCTTGATGATGAGACAAATAGAGTGTGGAAGCTTTTGCTGGAAGACATAAATAATGACGGCATTGATGGAACAGATCAGCAGAAGGCACGATGGTGGGAAAATGAACGGGAAGTATTCCGTGGAAGAACAAACTCATTTATTGCCAGGATGCATCTTGTCCAAGGTATGTAGGCTCAAAATTTAATTTTGCAGTAGTATGCATCTATTAATGTGCATAGACCTTATTGAGAATTTGATCTACACGGGACAGAGAAAATCTTAGTGCTGTCTTGAATAAAAGATGGTATCTAACTCAGGACTTGTTGGTGCATCCTCCTTAAATATGGAACTTGAACCTTGTAGCACGTGCTTTGGAGCAACCAAAAGATTCTGGCAATTGTGTCATATAGCACAAATTTACACGCTGGAACACAGCAAAGAATTCTATTACAATTTATACTATACCTGTATAGAGAAAACAAAAATCAGTTCTTGCCAACCAAAAAGAGAAATCAATTAGTAAATTGCTTTCTTGGCATGAAATATTTTCATTCTATTTCTGCTTCCAAGAATATCATTTTGGAAAAAGAAATTAGGAAATTTTTAACCGTAAATGATGGACACAAGAAAGTCAAGAATTTCAGAAAATGCCAAATCAAATGCCTAAAAATCTCAAATAATTTAATGGAATGGCATAACTGTAAATACGTTGAGAAATAACTGGCTGAAAGGAAACTCTAGGCAGATGGAACGGTGTGTATGTGAACCTTCCATGAAAGGTTGAAGTGCAATGTATCTCACATAGCAAAAGTTGATGCCAGATACTCCAAAATAAGTATCCTCATCCTACACGGTTGCATGATTCAGGAAGAAATAACATGTTTGCCATCTCAAATATGTAATAGGAGCATGTTATTTTCTTCCACAGGAGACAGACGCTTCACCCCGTGGAAGGGATCAGTAGTAGACTCTGTAGTTGGAGTCTTCCTTACTCAGAATGTCTCTGATCATCTCTCCAGGTGAGTTGATTTTTAAATTTCCACCCTCCTTACAAAAGATCGTAGTAGCTTGAGTGCCTGCAAAAATAACTGTAGTTTGTGTTCATTGCTGCAGTTCTGCCTTTATCTCAATGGCTGCTAGATTCCCCCTCAAATCAAGCGATCACTATCATGCACAATCATGGGAACGACAGACAACTGAGGGACCAATAGTAATAGATCCAGATGATACAATTGAATGGCACAAAAATATTTCAAGTCAACTTGCTTGCCTTTCCATGACTCTATGTGACAAGGAGTACAATGAAGAAGTAACCAGTACCAGAGATTCCTCTGGAGATATATCTGAAAGCACCAAAGCAACAAAAATTTCAAGATCCACCTCTTCAGATTCTTCAGAATGTAGTCCAAAACTGTATAATGAACCAGATACTAGCAGCTTAAAATTTCAGGACGATCAAAGACTGGCAAGCTTTAATGGATATGGAAGGGAACTTGATGACATAATTTCTTCTCAGAATTCTGTAATTTCCTCTCATAACTCGGTGGACTCTATAAACAAGGCTGAGTCATACTCACAAAGTTCCTCTGAAGCTGAACCAGCTGATGGTACTTGTGGCTCTTTTGTAAAACTGTTACAGATGGCAGGAACAACAATGTTGCATGGTGTTTATAATGAAGGAAGCAGAAAGAGGTCATCGAGTATCGGCATGCCAACAAAATCAGAAGGTATGGCCTGAAACTCTCACAGTAAGAAATCAACTATCATAAATTGTTTAAAAGATATCCATCTGCATACTAATTTGAGCCTGCATATAGGCATGAATTCAGGATTTGGAGAGCTCAGGAACTTTGATCGATCAGAAGATAACAGATTCTGTGATGTCTACAAAGAAAATGAGCTTTCTGTAACTGAACAAATTGGATTGTCGGCAGAATCTTCAGCAGGAGTTCCATGTCAGAATGCAATTGCTACTAGTTTCGAAGAATTACAGAAGTTTTCAAGTGAAAAGTTTGACTTCAACTCTCCCAACCACCATCAAAGGCCAATTGAAGATCAAGGGACTGAACTTGTGTCAGAAGTTCAAAAGCAAGAAAATAACTGCAGAGTTGGGCAAGTTTCAAATCCTCCAAGTTCTTCAGAATGCATTTTGGATGTCTCCGGAAAAACCCAAACAACTAGAAATCAGAAGGCTGTTCAGTTGAATCTGAATGACTGCAATACAATTGTGGAGAAAACTGATGAGGTGAGCCCTAGTACATCCAAAGCCAAAAGGGGAAGAAATGGAAAAGAGAAAAAGGATGCCGTTAATTGGGATAGTTTCAGAATAGAGGCACTCTCTATTGGTGAAAAGAGAGAGAGGACAGCTGATACAATGGACTCAGTGGACTGGGAAGCGGTAAGATGTGCAGAAGTTGAGGACATTGCCGACACCATCAAAGAAAGGGGAATGAACAATATGTTAGCTCAGAGAATCCAAGTATGTGTTCTAATTCTTGCATAAATATGGATTTTAGTCTCTCAGCCACTAATCATCAGTGTCAGCTAAGGATATCAAATCATGCAGGACTTCCTGAACAGGCTTGTCACAGATCATGGAAGCATTGATCTGGAATGGCTGCGGAATGTCCCACCAGATAGGGTCAAGTAAGTGTATCAAATAGCTTCTGATGCCAGTGCATAAAAAATTTTGCAACAACAGTAAGTTTAACAACTGTGTCATATTTATGATGCAGAGACTACCTATTAAGTGTTAAGGGGTTGGGTCTAAAAAGTGTCGAATGCGTGCGGCTTTTGACACTTCATCATCTTGCTTTCCCAGTAAGATTAATACTTAAATCAAAATACTTGAAGGATCAGAAAGGATTTACTTACTCAGAAGAACTCATGTGGGATTTATTTCAATTAGGTGGATACAAATGTTGGACGTATTGCTGTAAGACTGGGCTGGGTACCACTTCAGCCACTTCCTGAGTCACTTCAGTTGCACCTTCTAGAACTGTGAGTTTTGGAGTCTCAATAAATTGACTTGTTTCATCTCAGATATTAAGTGTTACTGTTGCTGTTGTACAGGTACCCTGTGCTGGAGTCGATCCAGAAGTTTTTATGGCCAAGGCTCTGCAAGCTTGACCAACGAACCTTGTAAACTTTGTTTCTTCCATAGTTGTATCAAATAGCAAAGAATCCATATGATTTGCTGACTTAAGATGCTTACAAATTGTAGGTATGAGCTGCATTATCAAATGATAACATTTGGAAAGGTATGCCATTCAAGTAGGACATGCTCTCCCCTAACTCATTTCGAAATTAAAGCTGAAGACTTGTCCTTTATTTCCCAGGTTTTTTGCACAAAAAGCAAACCAAATTGCAATTCATGCCCCATGAGAGGAGAATGCAGGCATTTTGCAAGTGCCTTTGCTAGGTATATCCAATTTAACCAACTAGACTGTAGTTAAGGCATCAAAAATTAGTAAAACGCCTCTCCACTTTCCAACCTCTTGGCAGAGGGCTTTGTTTCTGCATTCATCATGCATATGGAAACTTACTATTCAAGTTACTTGTGGTAAAAACTAAAGAGGAATCACTTACAATGCTATCTATAGCAAAATCAGAAGGGTTATTATTATTATTTTTTCAATCTGAAGCAGGTGAGGTGAGAAAGTAGCTTATTGGAAGATTTTACTCATAAGCTACTTTTTGGTTAACAAGTACCTACCTAGATGTTGCTCTTTAATTCTTAAAGTTTTTTGGCCTTTGTGTCTCAGAGATACTTTCTAGTTTTAGTCTTAATTAGGTTTAAGTTTCTCCTTAACTTACCCATCTTAACTACAAATAAGATCAAAGGAAAAACAGCAGAAATTGCTTTAGACAACCAGAGATCCACATCAAAAAAATCGTTTCATTATACATATAAAATGTGTTACATGCAGTGCTAGGCTTGCCCTCCCAGCACCAGAGGATAAAAGCATCATTACTGCAGCACAATACAGAGAACCCAATAGAAATCCAGAAGAAAGCATAAATCACCTGCAATTGCCTCTACCTCAAACTAGTCAACAATTAGAATCTGGTTCTGAAGTTGGAACCTGCGGTCCTATCATTGAAGAGCCTACAACACCAGAGCCTATCATTGAACAGCCGGTGAGCCCACAGCTAGAACATACACAAATACCTGAGCTGGACATTGAGGATGCATTCCATGAAGATGAAGATGCTGATGAGATTCCTACCATTAAACTCAATATTGAGCAGTTGAATCAGAATCTGTTGAACTACATTCAAAAGAACGTTGTTTTAACTTCAGAGAGTGAAATGTCAAAGGCATTAGTGGTTTTAACTCCAGAAGCTGCTTCAATCCCCACCACTAAACTTAAGAACATAAGCCGATTAAGGACAGAGCATCACGTGTAAGTTCATTCAAGCTTAGCTACAAACATATGACTGCACAATGTACAAAGCTCAACTTCTTGTCTTAATAGATGACAGTATAATGAATAGCTGCTAGATACCTAACTATCTACCAATTTAACAGCTATGAGCTTCCTGATGTACATCCACTGCTGGAAGGGGTTAGTGTTGCATCTGCTTCTGATTTGACATATAGTTCCAGCCTACCATGTCCCACCTGAACTTTCTAACCATCTTACTGTATCATAATCCAGCTTGACCGACGAGAACCAGATGATCCATCATCATACCTTCTCGCCATATGGACACCAGGTAAGCTGACGCAATGAAATTGAAACAACAGAAACCATTAGCAGAGGGCTTCAGACATGCTGATCAATGACTTGTTGGTGTATACTATGGAATGAATATATGAATCTTATACCTGTTTGTGTCTACTCACAATAGTTTTTAAGTGTAAATGAGAAAACCTTTCATATCAGGTGAAACTATAGACTCTGTTCAGCCACCAGAAAGATTATGCAGTTTCCAAGAATCTGGCAAACTATGTGGTCAGGAAACATGCTTCTCGTGCAACAGCATACGTGAAGCAAACTCCCAGACTGTTCGAGGGACACTACTGGTGATGACATATCCATTTTGTGTCTCTTACTTATAACAGTGTAATTGCTAATTTATGATGATCCCTATGCACAGATACCATGTCGAACAGCTATGAGAGGAAGCTTTCCACTTAATGGCACATACTTCCAAGTTAATGAGGTACAAAACTCCTGCAACAATGAAATCTTATAGATTCTATGAACAAAAGCCTCAAAAGTAATTTACTAACTGCAGGTGTTTGCGGACCATGAATCTAGTCTTAACCCAATTGATGTGCCAAGAGATTGGTTGTGGAATTTGCGTAGACGAACAGTATACTTTGGAACATCCGTACCTACCATATTTAAAGGTAAGTAATAGGAGAGTTTATTCATCTTTTTAATTAATAACTAGCTCCTTGTTCATCCAAGATAGCCACTGGCATACATGACAATTTTTTATTTTCTTTTTTATTAGGACTGTCACAAGAGGAAATTCAATACTGCTTCTGGAGAGGTAAGAACAAAGAATGATAACACTTTCTGCAGTTAATTCAGCAACTTATTTAAATTTTAGTAACTAATTTTGTAGCATTACGTAGTGTGCACAAATACTTGCAAAAATTTAGTACAACATTGTTTCTTCTGAAATTAGATGTAGCTATCATATCCTGAAATGAGTAGTTTCAAGTGAGGTTCAACAACATAATAGTGTCTTGTTTAAACACTCCGCTTCATGTCTTAAAAGGTAACTTTATCATCTTAAACAAGGCTCTCATGTGTCGTTACTCGTATTGAGAGGCAGATGTTAGACTTCAAATTCTACCTGTTCTTATTTGTACATTATAAGGTACTTATTTAGTAAGGTGTGTTTTATTCTTAGACCTACTCAACAAAAATGTAGTTTAGACTCATAGGAAAGGAGTGATTGGTGTGAAAGCCAACCTTCCGGCTAGAAGGCTGACAAGAGAAAACTGTCTATCGTTGGGCCAGAAAAGTACCAGATTTGATAAATTTCATATTTTGTAAAGAAAAATCTGATCTTGCTAGCTGTATCATTCATTGACCAATGTGTATTAACAAGATCAGTCTGATGCTCTCAATCAAGGAAACAATCAACAATGTATGTGTTAGAAGACGAAAATATATACTTTCACAACCTATTTCCTTTAGAAATACTCCATTTTAGAAAGTATAATGCCTTTCTAACATGCAATCCCTGTTGGAAGTCGATATATCGCTTCCTTTTCCAGTTTCTTGATGTAGCCTCTGTATTTGCTAGGGTTCGTCTGCTTAAGGGGATTTGACAGGAAGACACGAGCACCTCGACCACTTGTTGCTAGACTACACTTCCCAGCCAGCAAGTTGACTAAGAAACGAGTAAGGACAGATGAAAGTTAGGCATTGATCTCTCACCATCGCTGCATTCTATCATATTTGGTGACATGGCACCAAACTAGAGGACTTGGATTTTGAAAGAAGTAAACAATAGGCAGCAAGTTTTGTATAAAGATGATCAAAAGGGATTCAGCATGTTTTAGCATGATGTGATCGTTAAACTTTTGTTGTATAGAGTCAATTAACTTAATGGAAAAGATGCTGATAAGGGAAATTAGGACATTTTTCTTTACAGCATCCCCTCATTTCTTTATAATTGTCATTTTTTCCTTTTTGGGAAAATTGTACTCTCTTTTGTTGGATGTAGAATGGCATTTTAGAAGTGTAGTAAGACCAATAGGTCTCAAGAAACACTACACGATTGGGACGCTTTTTATGGATAGTTTTGCTGGCAGTATTAGACTGAATTTTCAGAAGCGATGAGGCATCCAGATAAAAAGATGAGGTTGGTTTGGTCGGTCTGATTAGGAAACCCCAACGCTAAGCCAGCAGAAGTTATGTCGCCAGTTAACACTTGGGAAACTGACGGGACTATCAAATTTCTCATTCTGGTTTTCAGTTTTTAAAATAGAGATTGTTGCCTACTTGCCTACCTTGACACATTGTTTCCTGCCAATGAAAAAGGGTAAAAGTGCAGCCGCTTAACAACCCCAAATTCTCCAGTCTTAGCAGGTATAGAAAGATTTTAGACTTTCATGCCCTTGGACTACTTTCTTTCCACAACAAGCGATGAATAGTTAGTCGCAATTAGGTGGAAGCAAAATCACAGAATCGTTGGATGGAAGTAAGATCAGAGGCTGATTCAGTTGAAGGAACAAAAAAGAGTGAATTAGCTCTGGAACAAACTGTCAGGTAATCTATGCAGCTAAGCTCCGTAAAATGTTAGCAAATGCAAGAAACAAACCAGAGAGGCCAAAAGTTAGTATATGTATTGAGGGCAAACTGAGGATAGAGAGAGAACGAAAGAGGAAAATCTTCTCAGAGATCCCATCCACCGACCAAAACTAGATGACTTCTACCCTGACAGGACATATACTCCTCAAAACAGAAAAACTCGGTACGGAGATAGGCGGTCATCACGTTTTGGACCTAAATATAATTTAACTCACAAGACAGGAGTGCCAAAAGGAGGGGAAAATAGGCGCTTTGTGTAAATAGGTAGAGTTAAACACCTGCCAAGCAGCTCTTTCGCCTTTTGCTGGGAATCTAGGAAGAAACCCAGAAGTTTCTGCAGCTTCAAAATGAGCCAGGTGCCAGAGATGCCTCCGGAGGTCCAAATAAAACTGTAAAAAGCAAAAACCAAAAGAAAAGGAAAGAAACAAAGAAAAAAGAAAGAAACACGCAAGGTCACATATCTTATGGCAGTAGAACTCGGATTAAAGTGACAAAAAGAAATTGCAATTATGACTTTCAATCTCCAACCGAATTCGATGCCAAACACAAACTTCTAAAACATATACATTAATATATGAACGACTTCCTGATTCCGATCTAAACTCGGAACTGACGCGATGGAAGAAATGAAAGCTTGAATACTTAAAACTAATCGATTCAATCCAACATAACAACAGATTCAGAGGTCTATTGAGTATACGCATACAGATATATGACTAACCCGTTTGAGCGGAGGGTGGAATGGTTATGGTGAATTGTGTCGAGACTTGAAATGATGACTCCGACAGAGGCTTGTTTGCTTTGCTGGGAGCAATTCTCGATCCATCTTTTCGTTTATCTATGTTTGTTTTGTTTGTTGTTTGTGAGACGGAGACGGGTTGAGAAAAAGGCGAGGGTTTTGCGTGTTTGGTAGTTTTGCCGCCTTCCCGCATTTGGAGTTCCCTCCTTTTTTTCCCCTTCTGCTGCTTAGCGTTTAAAACTCGCGCGCTAAGAGGCGAGTGCGGTGTTTTGACATTGACGAAGTGAAAAGTCATTTCATTGGTTGTCCTCTTTTTAACTTTGGAAAATATCAAATTACATTTATCTGAAAACTATTCTGGTAATTCTTTTCAAAACTTCTTCAAGAAAATGAAATGTACATATTATTAGAACAAAAATAAAAATACTTTCCAAACACAAGTAAGGTGCACAATTTCTTCCAAGTTTGTGAATATACGTAATAAAGGTGACGAAATCGATTGTAAAATTGACACTACCCGCCATTCAATCAAAAAGTGAAACTCCCGTTTTTATATCATAATAAAGATTATGCATATGCTACATGTATATTTTATTCTACACACATATCAAAATCTTGTGTCTTTTATAAATGTTTTAGTTTGCACGTAGAATAACTTCTGCGAGTACATTTATCACAGCCGAAATTATAAAATTCTTCTAATCCCTATTCAAAAACACATGTTTGGATTGATATTATTTATTCAAAAAAAAAAATTTTGCATCATCAACACATGAAAGGATGTTGCACTTCAACGAGAATCATCAGCGGTTCAGACTTCAGACTACCAAGTAACAAATGTACATGAAATGAAATGGACCCCTCCCAAATATAACATTTAGACCCCGTTTGATAATCCAATTCAGTACTTAATTTTAATGGATTTATATCTTAACACATTCAGACCGTTTGATAACCGAAAATAGAACATCTGAATTAATTAAGTGGCACTAAATTTTCTAGGCAAAACTTGCTCCCAAAATTAAGTGATAACCTATTCACTTATCACTTAATGTGATATACATTCAAATATATTAGATTTAGTACTAAACAATTCAATCACTTAATAGATTCAGATTTCAGAGTTCAAACTTCAGTTTTATCGAACGCACCCTTAGTCCAAACTACAAAGAACCTGCAAAAAATTCAGAAAGTTTGCTGGATGGCACTGTATAACTATCAAGACGAACGTAGCTACTTTAGAGTTTAGACCAATGTACACGATTGATAGTACTTCATAGTCTTGTTAACTTTTAAGAAAAAGAGCTTCTTCATCATCACGGCGGGTGGGAAAAACATCACAGGGCTTGACTTTTTTTTCCATGCTGGCTTCTGACTCAAGCTAACCATCCGAAAGGTAATTAGTGTCTAATACCATCTAATATCCAAGAGGGACTAAATAAATTGTAGTTCATCGAATTTGATCTACATTCTTAACGTATTGGAAAAGATTATGCGATCCATGTAAAGATTTTATACCCGTTTGACTAATCATTGTGTGTGTGTATAAATATGTATACATAGGAACTATGTATCAATTATTTAGAAATATATTTTATAATACAATCCTTCCTATCCGATAAGAAAGGCTCTCATCATCTTGAAATGATATTACCTAGGATCGCAAATATCACACACACACACACGTATTTATTCATTTATTTGTTCAAAACTCCAGCCAAATAGGTCTCAATTGGTGGATATAAAACTACTTATTGAAGTTGCATACTTATACCAGCTGTAAATTTGATTCCAATAACTGTTTTCTCCTCGTTCTCTTTAAAATTCCTTCAGTCAAAATCTTGTCTAACTCTCCTATGGGAGAGAGACTAGGAGTCCTATCTCTAATTTTTTAAATTCTCTTGTTGTTATAAATTATCTCGTAGAGTTTCTTCTTTCCCATATTGTTCTAGTGAGAGTTTTACTCTATTGAGATATTTCCTTGTGATAATTTTATTTCACATTTTAGCTTTTTTCAGCAAATTTTGAGATTTTGTAGGTCTAGTTTCTCACATATGCAATACATGTACATATTTATGGGCTACAATGATTCATCTAAATGGAAGATATATTGGATGTTATTTTTATTTGGATTGATTTCTTCAAATTTGCTGTATCTATTGATTTAGATCTATATGTATATCTATCACGTTTGGTTTGATATATTTCTACTATTAGTGCAATTTTATTGAATAAAATTATCCTTTTTATAAAAAAACAGGGACCTATAATTTATTTGAGTTTCACACTTTGAGTTAAGATATAAAATTGAGCCACAAAACAAATGACTGATCGAGAAATTTTGTAATATTATATGCCTTACATAATGTCTTAAGTTACGTGCTCTTCCCTGAATGAGTAATAATAAGCTCTATAAGCTTTATAGGACGAAGAGAGTAACAATAATCTCGCCTCCACTTTGAACAGAAAACTACACTAGCCAAAATCGAAAACCGAAACTATAGAAGAAAATGCAGGTATAGGTTCCAGTTGTGATTCTTTAAGAATGGAACCAAAAACAAAACTGTCTTTTTTTTTTTTTTTTGGTAAGAAAGATCATGCATTAAAAAGTTAGTTAATATTTACAACTCTTGGCAAACAGAAACACCTACAATCTTCTTCTAATAAACTACTTAGCGCCATGGGTTTACAAGATAAAAGAGAAAATCCCTGATCTGTTGATGTTGCTCCCATTTTGGCCAAAAAGTTTGCGCATCTATTAGCCTCCCTATAAATATGCTTAATGTGTGCCAACTGGAAGCTCTCCAAGGTGGTATTGCAATCAGTAATTAAAGGAGAAAATTCATGAGTATTAGTATTTTGGTTATGGAGGAGGTCCATAACCACTTTGGCATCTAATTCCACAATTAGTTGCATTATGTTAAGGGATTTGGCCAAGAAAAGACCATCCCTTAGGGCCCATAACTCAGCAGTCAAATTGCAAGAAAATCCTAAGTTCCTAGTGAACCCTTGTACCCATTCCCCAAATGATTCCTAATCAAACCACCAGCACCTAATCTCCTTGGGTTCCCAAGTGAGGATTCGTCAGTGTTGAGTTTAAAGAAGTGCTCAGGAGGGGTGGTCCAGTGTACATTAATTTGTTGTTTTCTTTTGAAACTGAAGGTATCACCTATGCCTAGGAAAAGGTATTCAGAAACAGCTGCTAAGGTTTGTTTGTACGAATTGAAAGGTGATAAGGAGGGTTGAAAGATTGATTGGTTCCTAGCTTTCCAAAGAATCCAACATCCGAATGCTATAATAGTTCCCCATGCACACTGGAAGAATGGTGAGGAATCAATTGACGAGCAGACTATTTTCAACTAGAGAGAAAAAACCTGAGTATGATGGTTTAACAGTGATGGAGGCACTCCAAAACACTGCCATAGAGATTTTGCAACAATACAATCCTTTAGCGCATGACCAACATCCTCTGTAACTGAACCACATAAGGAGCAACTCTCATCCTGCAAGATATTTCTTTTTTTGAGGTTCCATCTGGTTGGCAGTTTTTCTAGTGCTGCTAACCAGAGGAAGTTTTTGACTTTATTATTAGCCTGCACCTTCCAAACCCATTTTGGATTTAGTACTCCATTTTTGACCTCTTCATGGCATTGAATTAGCTGCATAGTGGATTTTATAGAAAACTTTTCGTTAATGTTAGGTCTCCACCTGATGGAGTCTTTTTTTGCTGAAGTATGGTTTCTTGGAATGGCTTTGATAGAGTTACACACTTTCTCAGGCAGTACCATGGATAGACCATTAAGGTCCCTAGACATATGTTGTCCAAAAACTTGCTTAACAACCATATCCTCTTCTCTTTCCTTGAGAGGCCTTGCTATTAGGGGTGGGCAAGGGTCGGGTACCCACCCCTAACGGAATTTGGCTGACCCGACTCTAACCTATCGGGTCAATAAATTTCCGACCCTAACCCGACCCTTTTTTTTCGAGTACCCGATCATCGGGTACTCGGAAAAAAAGGGTCAGGCTAGGGTACCCGACCCTAACTTTCAATTTACTATTGATAAATGACTACATTTTATTAAAGATTTAACAGTCTAAAACCAATTCATTTCAAAAATCCAAGATACAACACATTTCATCAAAGATTTAACAATTCAAAATCAACACATCAATATTCTATCACACATTTCATCCAACAATCAAACCAGTCTCTCAACTCTCAAGTATCCAATACAAATTAAAGTTACAATATCTAATAGACAATATAAAGTTTCATTACATTTTTTAATACAATTTAAACTGAAAAGTTTTGATTGTAGGTGCTTAATTACAGAGAAAAAGTCAAACAATCATACCAACCTAGTATATACTACCACTACTACTAGTCTATAAAAATGAATTGCTAATATGATAATTTAAAAAAAATAAAAATGTCCCTGAAATCAATAGCAATTACAAAATTATGAGCTAACCCCTAAGTAGAAAATAGTAGAGGATAAATTACCTTAAACAACATTTTCTTGTTACACTTGATAAAAAAGTTGAATTACCTTAAGCAACATTTTCTTTGTACACTTGATAGAAAATTTGAAGAAATAAGAGGATAATAGGTTGAACTTTTACTAGAATTTCAACGGTGGTTATTGGGCGATATTTTGGAGAGAAAAATGTGGAGGTTTGGAGTTGGAGGCGGAGTGAAAATAAGAATCGAATGTACTACTATTGCTTAGGTGTTCAATTAGGGTTAAAACTTAAAACATATTAAATAATCTATTGACCCCTAATTTTTTTAATATTTATACAATATACCTACGGGTCGGGTCGGGTATCCGCAGGTTTTTATTTTACTGATCCGTACCCGTACCCGATATTTACGGGTACCCGACCCTAATATGATCCGATTAGAAAAATCGGATCGGGTACCCTAAATTTCGGATCGGATCGGATCGGATCGGGCGGGTTTTCGGGTCGGCGGATTTTTTTGCCCACCCCTACCTGCTATTAAAGTTCTTAAAGGTCCTAAACCTGTCCAATCATCCATCCAGAGCCTAACAGTCTTCCCATTATTAATAATCCAAGCCATTCCCTTGTTAAACCACTCATTTCCTAGATTAAGACACCTTCTATTGATAAAACCCTGCTTATTCTTCAATATTAGGTGTCTTTTTTGGGCAGAAGCTTCTTCATTGGCATAATTAGAATTCAGAATTTGGGCCTATAATTGGTTCTTATTTTTCCTAACTCTCCAACATAACCCTGTCATGGCAGCAATATTCACATCCTCAGTTTTCCTTAAACCCAGACCTCCAATTTATTTTGGCTTTGTTATGGTATCCCATTTCACCATATGAAGCTTTCTTTTATTTTCAATAGAACCCCAGAGAAAATCTCTTTGAATCTTATCGATTTCCTTACAGATTGCAACTGGGAGAGGGGCATTATAAGCATAATAGGAGGCCATAGAAGAGGATACTTGCTGAACTATTGATTTCCTTCCAGCAAATGAGAACAAGTTAGCTTTCCACCCAACTAGCTTAGATCTAATTCTCTCTAGAATAAAGGCATAGGCGACTTTAGTTACTTTGGAATGGCACAGTGAAATTCCAAGATATTTCCCTAGATATTTTGTGCTTGCTATACCCAGCATAGATGAAGCTTGGTTTTTTGCTTGGGAGGAAGCATTTTTTGAGAAGAAACTCCTTGACTTTTCCAAATTGATGGATAATCCAGACCTTAAACATAAATCTTCCAATGTTCTTTTAACTGCTAGAATGGATTTGTTAGAACAACTAGAGAACAACATAATATCATTTGCAAACATATAGTGGGACAGTACAGGTCCATTTCTACCAATTTTCAGTGGCGTCCATTGTTTTTGTGTGACTTCCCTTTCAATGCAGAGGGACAAATATTCCATACAAATGAGAAATAGATAGGGGGAGATTGGGTCTCATTGTCTAAGACCTCTAGCAGGATAGATCCACTCTGTTGGGGAACCATTAATGATGATAGCCAGCCTAGTTGATGTCACACAGTTCAGGATTACATTGATTGAGTTTAGTGGAAAGCCAAAATGAATGAGAGCTTCTCTAATGAAATTTCACTCTAACTTATCATATGCTTTCTCCAAATCAATTTTTAGAGCACAAAATCCCATATTGCCAGTCTTTTTCCTTAGTTTGAAAATAGCTTCTTGGACAATGAAGATGGTATCTGTTCATTTTCTACCAAGGATGAAACTAGTTTGAGAAGGAGATATAAGAGTGTCCATCAAAGGCCGAATTCTGTTAACCAGGATTTTTGACAGTATCTTGTAAACAGAGTTACACAAGCTAATGGGACGAAATTGCCTAATAGATTCGGGATGAGTTGTTTTAGGAATCATGCAAATATAAGTATCATTGATACCTACTAGGATGGTTTTTCCCTGGAAGACAGTATTGATCCACTGATAAATAAGGACTTTCACTTCCGACCAATACAATTGGAAAAAAGCTACTGGAAGACCATCAGGACCTGGAGCTTTAAAAGCACTCAGATCCTTTACAGCTTGATCAATTTCATGGTGATCAGGACTTCTCTGTAGTCTATTTATTATTTGGGGGTTCAAGTTTTTTGGCTAATGGAGGAAAACCTTCGAGTGTCTGAAATGAGCAGACAAAACTAGTGGAGAAGAGCTTATCAAAGAATATTTTAACGTGTGATCTTAATAGTGTTTTGGTCATTAATCCATTCTCTAGTAGAGTACTTGAGAGAATAGTTTCTATTCCTCCTCCTTCTCTGAATGGTAGTAGACTGAATGAATTTGAAATTCATATCATTCCAGAGAAGGCTGTTAATTCTGGACTTCATGGCCCATAAATCTTTTTCATCCCTTAAAACACCGTCATATTGCTCTTGGAGTTGAGTTTCAAGACAGGCTAGAAAGGTAGAGAAATGTCTTTGCTGGGCCTTCTGGATACCTAATATCCTAGCAAGAATTTGCCTTTTTTCCTTGAATATGTTTTTGAAAGTACTCCTACTCCAAGAAGTGACAGATTCAACAAAATGTTCAATAATAGGCCTTAAAGGATCAGAGGTATTCCAAGAGTTCTGGACCACCTCTAACAGAGAAGGATGCTTCAACTAGAATTTTTCAAAATGAAATAAATTTTCTCTCCTGGTATTATGGGTGAGATTAACCAAAACTGGATTGTGGTCTAATCTGGTTCTAGGGAGGTGACTTACCGAAGCACTTGGAAATAGGTTGCTCCAATTTGGATTACAGAAGGCTCGGTCAATACGTTCAAAAATAAGATGTTGTCCCCTTTCCCTAAACCTTTTGTTTACCCATGTATACTTGGGACCAGAATAGCCCATATCCATAAGGTTACAAGCATCCAAGCAGTCTCTGAATATGCTTGCTTGTTTATGGTTAATAGGCCTTCCTCCCCATTTATCCCCATTAGATAATTTTTCATTAAAGTCTCCCATACATAGCCAAGGAAGGCTAGTAGAACTAGATAGAATCTTCAGGTTATCCTATAAACTTAATCTGTTATTTATATCAGGGCTTGCATAAATAGCAGATAACACCCAAGCTGGTGATTCAGAAGATACCTGAACAATAGCATGTATTTCCTGATTGGTTTTCCTCAAAATATTGACTTTGACATCTTGTTGTTTCCACAGCAGCCACAGTCCTCCCCTTCTTCCTTCTACATTTACAATTTCAAATTCGTTGAACGGCAAGATTTGACACATGTTGACAGCAGTTTGTCCTCCAATCTTTGTTTCAATAATGATCATTATTGACGGATTGTGGATATCACACAAATCAAGCAGATGGTTTCTAAATGCGGAGCTGCCTGCTCCCCTTACATTCCATGTAATGATCTTCATTTGGTTAAACTTTAACCAATGATGTAGTTTGGGCAGGTACACTGCCTGTCTTCCCAACTTGTTCCCCACTTCCCTGAACCTCAGTGCTCTTGTCGCATTCTGTCTTCGTCTTTCCGCTTCTTGTATTGGCCACATCCTTATAATGAAACCAAAATGGTCAGTTGCTGTTTCGATTCAAGTCGTCTTGAAATAGAGAAGAAAAAATAGATTTATTTGAAAAAATGTATCCTTTCTTCCATGTAAAATGTTTAACATACGATAATATGACATGTTTTCACAAACCTTGTATCACTTTTTCCTTTCTCTGTTATATAATAATAAAATAAAATTTTTATTTTTTATTTTTATTTATTTTCTTCACATGTTCTTTATTCTAAATCTATTGTCATATTACTTTTGTGTCAAGTTTTGTAATGATAGTGATTGAGTGTGTAATTATAATGAACAAAAAAATGAGGCCGTGAGGAATCAGAATAGAAACTGAAATTATAATATGCGATTCTAGAATCATAAACAGGAACTGTGCTATAAGATGCATAGATTCCAAAATCATAAGCAATAACTGTTCTGAAAAATTGGATTGAACAGTTCTAAAACCATAACTCGTAGTTTTAGAATAGCGGTCATGAGAGGATAGAGTGTATTCGGATAAACTATTATTTGCTTGTATCACAAATATATTTTTTTAATCATATTTTATCACAAATACAACACATCACAAAAAGTGTTACAATAACTATTTCAAATAATTAGACTTCCATCCAAATATACTCTAGACCCCTCCGTTTGCTTTTTGTTTTATATTCAATAATGTCTCTCCTAAGTAGTATAAGTATTTATTGTGTTGGAGTTTTACAGCAAACTCATCAAGAAAAAGAAAAGGGGGACAGCCGCTAATCTGTGAAAATTGTGGGAGGCCAATCATCAAACAGCCAAAATAGCGCGTGGACCAGCAAGCGGCTCTCCGTTTCATGATTTATTCACCTCTTCGTTTTCGTTTTTGTTTTTGTTTTGGCTGTGAATCGATGATATTCTCAGCTGCCGAGTTCTGACCCCCCATTCGTGGCTAGTATTCAAACCGTCATGCTTTCTCTGGGCAAAATTAAATTGCCCACAATGGCAAAAAGCGATACTGAAAACATTCCACAGATCACGCGCATATTTATGACCAATCGTCTGACCAAAACCCAGGAAATCCCACGAATTATCTTTTCCCTCCTGAAGTTCGTGAAACAAACAGGGACCAATGTCGCGGCATGAATAACCAATTTACAAAACCATTACAATCAAAGGTTTTAATTAAAAGTTTTAAAAAGGCTACTTTAAAAACAATTATTCAAATAAAGTTTTTTTTTTTTTTGAGCAAGATTTGTTTTGACGAATTAAGAATTTACCAAGCATCACAAGTAGAGTGCATAACACACAAGTCTATCATTATAGACCTGCAAAAGTGCTACTAAAATATCTAGATAGCTAGCATTACGTTAATGAATTATCGTAATACTACTCTCGCTATTGATGATGAATTATCACAATGGCTGGTCATATTAGCATCACTAAAAATGTTAAGAGGCAAATTTATCTTCTGCAGATTCCCACTGAAAATTTTTTAATTGTTCCAAAAAGAATAGTAATATATACTCTAGTCTCAGTTCAGAACAGGAGTAAAACAAAATGAGAAAATTATAGGTATTAATTAATTAAGACAAGGAAGGAACCAAGACAAAACGAGGAGATTAGGAATTAATTGAGACTAGGAAGAGCATTAACATTAATTTAAGCACCCAATTGCCACAGTGAATTAAGGCTAAGCCAACCAAATACAGCCCCCAGCTCCTTTCTCTCTCCGTCTCCGACAAGATAGCGAAAGATATACTACCAAAAATTCCTTATTCTTACACAGAGCTAACTATGCATCAGTCGTAGCAATGGCTGCTTTTAGGGTTTTGTGAATTTAATTTTTGGCTCGTTAACCTTCGATGGAAATGCCAGGTAGGCGATCGAACTACACCTTGTTGAGTCAAGTTCCACCCGAGGACCACCTCCACCAACAGCCTCCGAAGTTCCCCGCCGCGACTGGCGGAGGAGCAGGAGTAGGTGGAGTGCCTTATTACGAGCCTCACTCCTTGGATAAGAGTAATAATAAAGGGAAGGTGGACAGAAGCGTGTTCGATTGGGATTTAATTGATCATAAGATGCAGAGTCGGATGGGGACCGCGGAAAGGTTTCCGGCGTCGGTGGGGCTACAGAGGCAGTCGAGTGGGAGTAGCTACGGTGAGAGCTCGATCTCGGGGGATTTTTACGGTGGACCATCGCTCTCGAATCACGGGTCGGCGTTTGGGCATTGGACGAATGACGGTGGCGGTGTTGCCGAATTGAGGCTCAAGGCGGCTGATGCCTCTGGCGGAGTAGGCCCTGGGTCATCGTCTTCCAAGAGCTGGGCGCAGCAGACGGAGGAGAGTTACCAGCTGCAGCTCGCCTTGGCACTTCGACTTTCATCAGAAGCCACGTGCGCTGACGATCCTAATTTCTTGGATCCCGTGCCTGATGAATCCACCTCGAGGGGTTCAACTTCGCCTATGCCATCAGAAGCCATGTCGCATCGATTTTGGGTATTGTTATCTCAAATTTATCCTCTTATATGTTATCTGTCTGAATCTTTCTGTTTCTGGTGGTGTTAATGATGCTAGGTTTTGTTGCTATCAATGGGTTAAATGTAGCGGTATTTTAACCAAAACTTTTGCTTGCAATTCCGGATTTTGATACAGTGGATGTTTCAATAAAAATTTAGCCAAGGACTTTTCCTGGGTTTTTTTAGGCTCAGATTAACAGGCATTGGGAAACTGGATACGGTTGGTAATAAAGTAATAGCTTAAAATTGGTCCATGATGAGGTGAGCATGTCGTAAAAGGTCCAAGGAAGAAAAATAGTTGATGACATTTTGTTGAACTTATTGAAGTAGTTTTGTCATGGAGTTATCAATATTCTACTGAGACTGCTCAAGTGATTTCCAAATCTTTCCCTCGCTCCTTCTGCCTTTCCCCGTCCAGCACTTTTCCACCTTTCACATCTTATATTTCCTGTCTGAGGTTTCTGCTTTCTTAATGCTGTGTGTCAGGTAAATGGCTGCTTATCTTATTTTGACAAAGTTCCTGATGGGTTTTACTTAATTCACGGAATGGATCCATATGTATGGAATGTATGCTGTGACCTGCAAGAAAGTGGTCGTATTCCATCAATTGAATCATTGAAGTCTGTTGATCCTAATATCGTACCATCAGTTGAGGTGATTATAATTGACAGGCATAGTGATCCCAGCTTGAAGGAATTGCAGAATCGGGTTCATAGCATGTCATCTAGTTGCATCACCACTAAAGATGTTGTTGAGCAGCTTGCAAAGCTAGTTTGCAACCACATGGGGTGAGTATCAGATGTCGCTCTTAAAAAATTCCTCTGAATTCTCTGTTTAGAGATCCAACATTTTTATCATTTTTTTCTCTTTCCTTTGCAAGGGGTCTAGCTTCCGTTGATGAAGATGACTTGGCTCCCAAATGGAAGGATTGCAGTGTTGACGTAAAGGATTGTTTAGGGTCTGTTGTACTTCCAATTGGTAGCCTTTCTGTTGGCCTCTGCAGACACAGGGCTCTGTTATTCAAGGTATATATGCTTAGATATAGAGTTTCAAGTTTGTTAAATGGAGGCATACCTGATGATTTCTTGACTATCTTTTTGTCACTAGGTCTGCCATTATATATTATTATACATTAGGCATGCCTTTCCCTTTCTCTTTCTGGTTATATCCTTTTATCTTCTTTTTTAACCTTTCATTTCCTGGAATTAGCATGTTAACAAACAAGGAATTGGAACAGGAATTACTTTCTTTTGACATGGGCTTGGTTCAGAGCTTGAAGTGTTAAGAGAAAGAAAAATAACAAAATTTGTATGCTAGTATGTCTGAAATAGATATAAAATAGGAGTACTTAGGAAGAGAGCAAACAACAAATGGATGTTCCACTTTTATGTGCTGTCCCTTAAGGCAATTCAATATGATATGACTTACATAAGCTAGACATTGATGCTTGTTTGAAATGACCTAGATGGCAATTTCAAATTAGATGAATTTCAAATAATAAAAGGTGAAATTTCTGCTTCAAGATATCTGATTTATCATGCATAAGAAGTAAAAAGTTCATGCATTGGAGCAATTTAGCATCCATTGCATGCGTCGGCTTACCTATATAATCTCCTTTCTAAATGATTTATTTGTTCTTATCATGACTTTCCTTTTCCCTACTTTTATTGTTATTGAAATTGTAATACTTTGTGTGATTGTATGCTCGCTTTTGGTTTTCTAACATCTTTTTCCCTCTCTTGCTGCCCTCTATTTTTCCCATTTTCCATCTGACTAAGGATATAAATTTGGTTGAAAATGGCTGTTATACATCTGTCTCTGGGCTTTCTTCTTTTAAATATTGAATTCAAAAGCCTAAAGAGTTTAATGTAATATTTTCTTACTTCCTATACTATGATGTCTGGCTTTATTGTTTGCTGAAGAACTCAATAATACAAGATCAATAAGGTTCTTGTATAAATACTTTGGAAATTAAGGTGTTGACTTTTGGTTATGCTCAAAAAAGAAAAAAGGTTCAGGCACGACAATTTTTTTAGTTTGTTTTTAATTAAGGCCCCTTTTATTTACCTTAGCTTCTTTCGCTCCATGTTAGCGAATAGTAATTCACTTTGAAAGTATTGGAATTGTACATGATAGGAAGGTTGATGTGTATTCAATACAAAATTTTAATTCTAACAAAAGTGGATTTTTAACATGTATAAAAATGATCTTTTCAGGTGCTGGCTGACAGTATTGATCTACCTTGTCGAATTGCTAAAGGATGCAAATATTGTTTTAGGGATGAAGCTGCTTCATGTCTTGTTCGCTTTGGGCTTGAGAGGTAGACTACTGGAGATATATAGTGACATTTATTATGCTTTAATTCGGTTCAGCTTTCACAGAATGCAATATCTCTGGCTAATGAATAGAAACATCATCTCCAATGTGTTCCTTCATGCATATGTGACTTGCAATAGGGTGGTTCACCAATACAAAGAACATTTACTTTTTAGGACAAATATCTCCAGAAATTTTGCTTTGCTTTGTTGTTGTTGTCCTCATCAGTAGGTGATCAACAAGTTCGTAATATGTGTATGTTTTATTGGACTGGATATATTTTTCTTCCTTCATTTCCATTTGCCTTTCCTATCATAGAGGAAAGGTGGAAAAGGTTTTTATTCCACTGGGTATGGTCTTTCCAAATCGACTTTCTGCTGACAACTTCTCTTGTTAATTGGAGGATAAGGGTCAGATCTTTTGGAGATATCAACTTTCACACAGGATTTGTGTTTAACTTTTAGGGATATTTTGACTGCCTAAGGATGTCATTGGCATCTTCCAACGGCATTGTTTTCTTGAGGCTTCTGGAGAAGAGTTAATGAGTATTATCAACAGTCAAGTTGAAGTTGAAGTTAATGGGATTTTTACTTACATATAGAATCGTTTCAGAAGTTGAGATTTTCTCAATCAGCTTGGTTTCAGAGAAACGAACAACTAGATTCACCTATTCTTTGATAGGAATTACATCATACAAGGACCTTGCATCATCAAAATATACTCAGTCTAATGCTGCTCATTTGTGTGGATGAATCTGTCTGCATGATAAAAGCAAGCTTTTTCTTGATAGTGATTGATAGTGGCCTGTATTGGTATTGCTACAGGGAGTATCTTGTTGATTTGATTGGAAATCCAGGATCTTTATGTGAGCCTGATTCATTGTTGAATGGTCCATCTTCCATCTCAATTTCTTCGCCATTGCGCTTACCTCGATTTAGACAAGTTGATGCTACAATTGATTTCAGGTCACTGGCCAAACAGTATTTCTCTGATTGTCAGTCACTTAATCTTGTATTTGATGATTCTTCAACAGGTGATCATTTCTTTATCCTGAAAATTCCTCAACTCAACTTTTTTCCTTTTTGTCTCTTCTCTAGGAGATTGTATTGACATCATTTCTATTCAAGTAATAAAAAGTACTTAAAAAGGGAGTATTTGCCTTTGGTGCTTCAGTTTGAATTGCCTTTAGTACTTTGTATTCCTTAGCTGTATGAGATTTAGGCCCTGTTTGATAACCCAATCCATCACTTAAACTTAATGGTTTCAGATTTTAATATGTCCAGACGTGTTTGATAACCAAAAATTCAACATGTGAAGTAATTAAGTGGCACTAAATCTTCTAGGCTAAACTTGCTCCAAAAAACAAGCAATAAGCTATTCACTTATCACTTAATGTGATATACGCTCAAATGTATCATATTTATTATTTAACAATTCAGTAACTTAATGGATTCGTATGTCAGATTTCAAATTTTAGTTTTCAGACTTTAATTTTGCCAAACACACTCTTAGTTTTTTGAAATGGATATCTCCTTTCCGTTCATGGTACATTTTTCTGCTCTGTGTATTTATGGATATATATCTTGCTTTCATAAAATTCATCTTTCTTGCTGAAAGTTGGTATTTCTTCTCATGTTAGCGCTGTCTATATTAATCCATGTAATCTTTCTTCTTTGGCCACAATATTTTAGTATTCGTGAATATTATTTGGATTGTAAGGAAATCTTGGAGACATTACATACTCTTTGATGATTGCTTAAGGTGCTTGCTTTAGCTTTCAGTTCATAAATGTCAGAAGATATTTCATACTCTGAAGAATTAATTGTTCATTACCAAAAATACCTTGGTTCTTAAAGTTTGGCTTTGTTTTATTGTAAGTACTCTGTTCCAAACGTTTCCTGAAAGTAGACAACAAAGTTACAGTATCTGATATTTTTTCTCTTGGAGGCAACAGTGTTAGCGTTGCTTATCTGGTCGTTGGTTAAATATCAGTTAGTGTAAAGACTTAGAATTTTATGTATTGATCTATATCGAGAGTATTGCAGGAGCTACTGTTGAAGATGATGGAGACGCTGCATATCATAAACAATCTGATAGAAATTATATGGACAGAAACAGTTGTACACCTAGTTCGAGCAATCAAGATGAAATTCAAAATGCCTGGATAAAGGGTCGGCATAAAGAATCACAGGTTTCCAAATTCCCCAACGCTTATAATATCATGGGCTCAACCAATATGGCCTTATCTGCACAGCACATTCCTTCGTTTGGGCATAGACCGCCTAGAGCTCTACCAGGTCCTAGGATGGATACTATTAAGGATTCAAGGTTTGTTGACAGAGGTCAACTGGTTACTATGGCAACCAGTGGGGAACTTAACCTTGACGTGGAAGACTTGGACATCCCTTGGAGTGATCTTGTTTTAAAAGAGAGGATTGGAGCTGGTATTTTCTCTATGCTGATCTAAGTAAAGTGATTGAGTTCAGATTTTTGTTTTAGGGCGGTATTCCGGTTTTAAAATCAATTCGTATGTGTTTATACTCATCAGAGTAACTGTCTCCAATTTTCAGGTTCTTTTGGTACAGTTCATCGTGCTGATTGGAATGGCTGTGTAAGATATATGTCCTATCTCATGTTTCCAAACTTGTTTATCGATGAATACTAAATTAATTCCCTAAGAAGGTTTATACGGGGAAATTATTGCCATTTGGCACATTTAGTATGGGTAGAGTTTTATGTGATTTCTCTTGATTCTATTCTTTTTAAGGTTCCGTATTTAGTCCTTCAATGAGGACTCAGTGATCTCTGTATGTGTATTAGTTGGTAAAATTCCCATCTAAATGTTATTGTTCATCTTTTGTTGTAATTGCCAATGTTGCGTTTTTTAGGATGTTGCTGTAAAAATTCTTATGGAGCAAGATTTCCATGCAGAACGATTCAACGAATTTTTACGGGAGGTAAGGAATATACTAGATTTGTCTGCGTTTCTTCATTCCCCACTGAAATGTAACTAAATAAGCACACACGCATGCATACATGCTATGGATGTATATATTTTTCATGTTGAAACTTACCTGGAGTACATATTCTGTTTTCCTTAACATTCATTTGTATGAGCATGTGTCCTTTTTGTCCCTAGTGTTCTGTTGTCACTTCAAGTTTGTTTTCTTTTCCTTTATTGGGGTTAGGTTCAAATTATGAAACGGTTGCGCCACCCAAACATTGTGCTTTTTATGGGTGCAGTAACAAAACCGCCAAACTTATCTATAGTCACGGAATATCTATCAAGGTATCAATTTGCCTTTTATTAGCTTCAGACCTGTTTGGTAGCATAGTATTTAAGATGAATCAGTTGTGCTCTAATATATTCTAGAACCTGAAATTGTATTTTCTGATTGTTACCTGTTATCACCTTGAATTTCAGAGGGAGTTTATATAGACTTTTGCATAAGCCAGGCGCAAGAGAAATTTTGGATGAGAGGCGTCGGTTGTGTATGGCATATGATGTGGTTTGTACTCTGTCTCTGTTTGTGTTACTAAATTTTTGATCATGCTTCAGTTTTAAGGACATGACAAATCTTTTCAGGCAAAGGGGATGAACTATCTTCATAAACGTAATCCTCCAGTTGTTCATCGGGATCTGAAATCTCCCAATCTTTTGGTTGACAAGAAATACACAGTCAAGGTAAGCGAAGACATTGATATTTGATGGCAGAGTTGTCTAATCAGCATGATCGTTGATCTGAATTACTTCATTGTTTTTTAGAGCTTTCAACATGTTGAGTCACAGTGAGCAAAACTTTGGTTTGCTAGAGGTCACAGTTGTCTGATTCTTGGAATTTATCTCTCTCTCCCCCTTTTTTTTTTTTTTTTTAAGAATAACTGACATGGCTTTTCAAAATTTAAAGTGAAGAATATATTGTTAAAACTTAATGCAGCTATAACTAGCAGTGCAAGTTATTGATGTTTACATATCTACTAGTTAAATACATGTGGTTTATCATTTCACATTGTGCTCACTAGATATTTTTATGCAGTTTCCTTTTTTACACCTAGCTACAATCTTGGGGTTGATTCTGAAACCGTGCCACCTTGCTCTTCTAAAATTTTTTAAATTGATATCATATCAGAAAGACCAATGGCAAAGGTGAAAAATTCTGAAGTATGTTCCGTCATTGGAGAAAATGACAATTTTTAGATGTATATTTCTCTTGACATTTACGTTTACAACTTTGTATAAACAATTGCTTGGAACGGTTCCCTCTTGAAGGGGCACGGGCTCGCAGAGTGATTGGGATGAGGATCCTGGCTTTATTGGGTACTAAAGCTGTCATAGTTTTTTATACTGCTCTGCAACAAAATTTGGTCTCAAAAAATGAACTTGTTGAAAACAATGACCCCATGCAAATTGTTGCTGATGGGATCATTACCTGGACACTTATTACCCTTCAAGTTGATACTGTAATTATCCTAGTACTTCGCACAGCAAGCGCTCAGAATGTTGATTGATATACTATGTAAATGTTGCATCTTTGCCATGTTTGTATGTGCTGTTACCTTCTTATTTACTTGCTGCTGTGATGATTTTTTTTTTCTCTGTAGGCGATTTTCTTTCTTTGTTGACTTCTATAGCATAGTTGTTTATCTAGTTCGTCATTTTCACATGAATTCTGTTTCAAAATCTTGATGCTTTCCATTTGTTCAACTGAGACAATTTATCTTATTAATTTGTCTCCAGGTATGTGATTTTGGCCTTTCCCGATTAAAAGCCAATACATTTCTCTCATCAAAGTCAGCTGCTGGAACTGTGAGTAGTTCAATCTGTCATGTTTATTGATCTAATTCACTTCATCAGACCATCATGTTTTTGGCCTTTGTATGGGATTATGAAATTTGCCTGGTTGCCTTATCTTGTAGCCTGAGTGGATGGCACCAGAAGTACTTCGCGATGAACAATCAAATGAAAAATCTGATTTATACAGCTTTGGTGTTATTTTATGGGAGCTTGCAACTTTACAACAACCCTGGAGTAATTTAAATCCCGCACAGGTTTGGTTTTCATTTCTTTCAGTGGTTTCATCTTTGCTCAAAGTGATCCGAAATCGTCTTTTGGGTGACACATGATAATTGTTATGAAATCATGATGCATTAGTTTTGCACGTATTCATTAGCTAGAGATTGATGTTCTGTGGTCCACTTTTGATCCTTGATGTGCTTATATACTGAAACTTAGAGCACAAGCATGGTGCATTTTGGTGTTAGAGCCATATGGAATGGGTCCATAGGGGTTAGACTACAATGTCAACCGACAAAACCTTTTTCTCAGTTTTTATGTTTGCTATCAGCTATAGCAATGGAAGAGGAGCAAACGGAATTCTAGATCAGTTTTAAGTTTCAGACTGATTTGCAGATAGAGGTTAAGCTGTTAGCTTGCTTTTTTTTCATCCGTAAAATTGCTGGTGAGGTACTGTACAGTTAGGGGTTGTGGTTCAATTTCCACACTGAATCTCTGGTGTCTCTGAGTGGGAAAAATGACTAATATTGGCTAGCTGGTGTGAATTAATTCTGAGGTTGTCTTACATAATCTTCCTTCACCTTCAAAGTCACCCCTTTACGGTTCGGTGATTTACTCCATTTTCAGTGGCGGCTCAACTTCTTAGAACAGTTGTATTTCTTGATTTACCTGGCTTTTCTTGTATCTTTTTTGAGCTAAGCCATGAACTGTGGGTGTGATTGCTTTCCAGGTTGTTGCAGCTGTGGGTTTCAAGGGAAGAAGGCTTGAAATACCACGTGATTTGAATCCTCATGTAGCTGCAATTATTGAAGCCTGTTGGGCAAAGTTAGTTGTGTCATTCATATTTTGTGGTTGAACCCTCATCTTGACACTCATTCATCCTTTACTAACATACCTTTGGTGATTTGCAGTGAGCCATGGAAACGCCCTTCCTTTTCCAGTATTATGGAATCCCTGAAACCTTTGATTAAACCTTCCCCCGCTCCTCAGTCCGGTCATGGAGACATGCCCATGCTCACATGAATTTTCAGGGAGTCCAAATGTGCATATATCTGGCAATTTTTTCCTTTTTTTTGGTCAGATGTCTGGGAGGATTACTCGTAGACTATATCAGGTATGTTTGGAAGGATTTTAGTTAAAGCTTATTGGCATCTAAACTTTACTGTTTATTTATTACCATTTGCTTCCGCTTAATTAATCTAATCAACGCACTGGCGTACCTTTTTATTGTCGTGAAACAAAATTTACCACAAGATATCATCCTTCCACTTAAGAATGGCATTCACATGTCAATAATAATAATAATAGTTATCTGTGGTTTTAGAGGCATGACTACTTATCTTTCCTTTGTACTTGCAAACCAACTATAGAAGGGAAGAAACCAAAATATGAGATTAGGGGTTAACTTTTTATCTTTCCAACCACCTTTTTTATTTCGCATACATTACATTACAAAAAGTGCTACAATATATATATATATTTAAAATTATTTCAACATCTTCTGTTCAAACACACTCAATGTTTTGAAGTGTGTCTGTACGCATGTAGGCACAACAATTCTCATTTCTTTGGGGGATTCCTTAAGCCAATTGTATGTATTCATTTTTTGCAGGCTTGTTCATGTACATACCAATTCAAATTGCCTGTTCAACACATTTTGAGTTTTACCCAAATCAGAAATGCCATTGCTTTAAAAGGAGATGAGTATCTGCACTTTTATTTTATGCTCGTTGAAATATTTGTTTTCCTGAGTATTTATATCAGTGTTAGTGTGGATATTCTGTTCATCAGTCCCCCCCCCCCCCCTCTTTTTTTGTAATCAAGTTATCTGTAATTGAAAATCTGGTTTATAGTTGCAAAAAGCACTCGAAATTTGAGTGCGGCATGTAATACATTGTATTAACTGCTCGTAAGATAGCCATGTGGTTGGGATGACAAACATCACGGCTGGGAGTAGGCATAAAAAGCCATGGTTCCTTTGGCATTCAACCTGCTTGCTGGATCTTTAGTTTGCGACTAGGCTTGGAGTCTATCATGAGGCATCTACTTCCGCTGATAAAAATTGATTTCTCCTGTGGTAGGCCTGCAACACGTACTAACAGAAGCGGCATTTTTTTTTTTTTTTTTTAAACTAAGTATGAAAGCAACATTTGTAGTGCCAAATGCAATTCAAGAGACCAAAGAAGAAAGGTTGCTGTAATAAGTTGCAGTTCTTAATATCCGCAATGAACCTTTCCCACGGAGTTGAGTTTACGGTAATGTGATTGTCCGATCGAAAGGTACCAAGTGTTCCAAAGGATGATGACCCTGCAGTGGGATTTGGTGTTAGCTTTGCTTCTTTGCTTCTTCCAAGCGGTGACATTATTGTAGCGTAGGAGTTCTTCCCTACTGCATAAATCAGCCTGTGATGTGTGAAGGGGAAATTTTCACGCAGCTGGTTAGTTGAGCAGTATCTTTACAATTTAAGATGTATGTTTTGCAATTTGTGGAGAGAGACTTTCGATTCAAAACGTTTACTAATTAAATTAACCATAATTTGGAATTTAGAAAACAAGTAAATTGCTATTTAGAGAGGGAACTAATACTAAGTACACTTTTTCTATTGATGAACGAGGAGACTGATAGAAGGAGTTCTAAATGATGTACCGGATAAATAAAAGGATCTAGGCATCAAAAATAATTGAGTCGTTTATGAACTAAACTAATCATAATTTGATTATATTGGAAAAATTATTTGGCACCAAAAATGTACTCCAATACTAGGCTAGAATCAATTAAGAATGGGTAAAAAACAGCGGTGGTCCTCAAACTTTCAATTTGGTTCGCTTTTAATCCTCCAACTATTAAGTGAGCACTTTTGGTTCTTCAACTAATAGATTTGAACAAGGTTAACCCTTCCGTCCAATTCAGCTATTATTGTGGACGGAAACACAAAAAGTGGGGGGTAAAACAGTCAGCACAGCGGAAGAACAAACGAAAACCTAATTTGTAGGGTTTTTCATTTGACAATAGATCTAGGAAAAGCTACATGGAGAAGTTTCTCAAGTCTCCTTCGCCAGATCATGAGGACGTTCTTGAGCTTCCTGTTGATTCATCACCTTTGGCTTTGCCATATAATGATGCTTATGAATCTGCATTTGAAATAGTCGGCATCAGTCCAGTGAGTCTTGAGAAAGAGTCAAAGCATACAATGAGCAATCCATCTTCATCATCTTCAACTGGGAAGGCGACTGTACCAGAATCGGCCATCCATGAGTCGAATGAGGTCCCCAGTCCCAAGGCAATTTCCGAGGTGTTAAAATCAAAATCTGGTATCAAAGCAAATTTCATTTCCTCTATTCTTCACGAGGCATTTACTACCATGGAGGTATCATTGGATGGAGGAATTAAAGCAGAAGGTAGTGGAGGTGACTATCAATCTGATGATGTTGCAAGTAAAATAGGGAATTATGTGGATGCACTCGCTACCATGGAGTCAGTGGGAAATTTCAACTTATCTGATGAAGACAATAGCTTATCCGAGAAGCATTTATTTAGCTTTTCTAATTCTGATTCTCATAGCACTTCTGTTGCAAACACCCCTTCAGATGGTGAAGTTTCTTCTAATATTTTTACGTCTACTGAAATCCATGAAAGTGAGGATTTACTGACTTAGCAATCTATTGAGGGAAAACATGTGTCCCGGTCTCAATACATCCAAGTGTTTGTTCTTCTGCTGTGTTGACTGTTTTACCCCCCACTTTTTGTGTTTCCCGTCCACAATAACAGTTGAATTGGATGTAAGGGTTAACATTGTTCAGATTTACTAGTTGGAAGATCAAAAATGCTCACTTAAGTTGAAGGATTAAAAGCGAACCAAATTGAAAGTTTGAAAACCACCGTGGTTTTTTACCCATTAAGAATACACCAAAATAACATTCTAAAAAATCAAAAATTGAAATCAGGCTTTCAAATTTGGTTGAGGATAGGTCTAAGAGTAATTGCATTAATGCCTTAAAATCAAATCCAAATACCAAAAAAGAAAGAGATGCGTAAAATGGTAAATATGCAAATCTTTCTATATAGGGAGTATGACGAGGGGGTTTGATGTCAAAATTTCGTATCATGTTTTTGATTTTCTAATTTTATCCTCACAAAAGCAAAGATTTATTAAAGGTACTACTTAAGTATAGTAACTTCTAATAATTTCCATTTTTTGTGTTTGCCCAAAAAAAGAAAAAGTTCAGACTTCTAGTAACTTCTATTGATTTTATTAAAAATAATTCTTCATTTGCACAACAATAGGGTGTGCTTTGCCCCGTGGCGTTTATTTGTTCTTCCATTCGTATTTATCTTGCGCTGCCAAAATTTTGGCTGAGGTTCGATAGACGTCTTGGCTACCCTGGCCGTCTTTTCCTGCTATTTTCCATACTCATTCCTTGAATCCGTCGTCTCCACTCTCCTCGACTGGACTAACCACCAAAATCAAAGTATAGACTCTCTCCTCTAGTTTTCTTTATTTATTTATTTCGATTTGTCTCCCGCTTATGAAACGCCGGTGCAGAGATGGAGTTTTCTTTATTTATTTATTTCGATTTGTCTCCCGCTTATGAAACGCTGGTGCAGAGATGGATTCTTTTGAGGGATTATTGACGGGGACGAATGGCCTCGTCAATCAGCAGCCAAAAGAGAGTGGCAACCGGGTGGTTGGTAAAGAAGCGGCCTGGAATCACGAGGGTTTGGAAGAAAAGAAAGCAGCCGTTGATGAAGAGATTTCGAAGATGAACAAACTTCCACCAAACAGCACTTACGCCACTCATCGCTTGCGTGTCTTGAATAAGATCCTTCACCTGTTATCTATTCAGGTGAACTCAAGACTCCCTCACCTTCTAAGCCCCTTGTGATTTTCTTTTTCTTTTTTAATATTTGAACTTTTCAACTGTTGGTTATCAAGACTACTGGTGACCTTTTTTATTTCATACTAATTATGTTGAATAGTATTTGGTTTGCAAAGGAAGGACCCCAATTCTATATTTGTCCAGCAAATACAGGTGCTACCAAATATTTTAGAATATCAATTTTATTTTATTCAGTTCGTCTAGCTAATTTTTCAGCTTGAATTGTAGCCATGATTTAACATTGTTGAAATCTAAATTTGATAGTTTCTTTTTCTTAAATTTTTTTTTTCAAAGTAGTATCAAGTTTGGATTTTCCGTTTGGGATCTGCATATGTATGATGTAGCTATAATCTCAAACTGATGGCAATTTTAATCTTCGATGCTTATCTTTTCTGATAAATCACTAATGTTTGTCCCGTGGGCTGTCTGATTTTTGCTTTTAGTCCCTATATCATATGCATGATTTACATGTGCACAAAATACAATGATCCTGTTCTGGATTTCTCTCTCTTTGCAGAGAACCACATCTCAGGAGGAGGAATTGGAATTGTTGTTTGCTGGTCTCTCTCTTTGAAGAAGCTTTCTAAAGTTTTTGAATGTTGACGCATTGGTCAGTAAAAGTTTCCCTTTATATTGATTATACTGATTTCAGTCTAGGTTTTACTTGTATACTTACATAGAACTTGGATTTACCGTGTATTTTTGCGTATTTTCTGGTGTTATATGCACAAAGTAGCTGCCTTCATGTTTGAGGCTACTGCTGCATCTGGACCTAAGCATTTTCGCTACCAGCCAGTCCTGTTGTTATCTTGTTGATTGTTGGTTCTTTGTTGTTTATCTTTTGCCCTTTCTGATTTGTGAAGAATGAGATGGTGCATCTGTATTCACATTTTGTTCACTATAAATTGCAGAACACGGAAATTGCAAGATGCCGAGGGGCAGTGGAACGTTGTATGACATGTAAAATATTGCGTCATAGCCGAGTTACTGAAATGAAGATTGGTACTGAAAAAGGATACCAGACGCATGCAGATATCTTGTTCTTTCACATTGCCAGGCTCATGAACTCACTATATTTGGACTGGTTGTATCTCTGCAAGTAGATACGGTGTCGTATTTGAGTTGCTGAATTGAACATTTGTTGTTTGGAAGAGTATATTGAATGCGGCTAAATGTCTTGTTCGGTTCTCATTTTGGAGAGCTTCAAACTCAAACTACAATGAAGTTGAGTTGATTCTGATGTCAATTCCTAGATGTCTTTTACTTGGCAATAATTTGACCTTATTCAGAAGGTAATATGCACTTTGGTGGTAATATTCCTTCCGTGCACAGGCGCGCACATACCAAAAAAAGAAGAAGAAAGAAGAAAAAGGTCGCCTGGATCAACTTTAACGAAGCAAGTACTCAATATACAAAAAGGATTTGCTTTTCTTTCCCTCTCGGAACTGCACTTTCAGACATTTCCTGCCCCAGTAAAGCCACATTCCAAAAACAAAAAATCAAGAAAATAGATACATGAAGAAGGATATTAGGGTTTTAATAAACATTTTACACAATTCTTCTCCGAGATGGAAGTGCAACTGCAGAATGAGTATCTTGGTTTATTTGCCACAGAACTTAGGTCCAAAAGCAAATTTGATTGTGCTATCCACATATACACAGGCTGCGAACAACAGTAGCGAAGTGCAAGAATAGAAGAGAGAGCACCCGTATCCGACCGTCAGCGTGATCAAGCACCTCCTCAATGCAAGATAAACAACACTGAACCAAGTAGGGAGAATATCATTCTAAGATATCTTGCCTCCCAGTGCTAGGCAGAGCGGAAGACGTTCCAACAAACCCTCAAAAAGTGGCTGCTACAGAGCGACCTGTCTCATAGTGCTATGAACCTGCAGAACCACAAACTTACAAGTATCTATTAGCAGGAAAGGATAATTGAGCATATCATCATACCATCTAGACGTGCACAGTCAATAGAATGCAGAAATGAATTCTACAAAATCAACAGTTAGAAGTTGAAAAAACAGATGGAGCAGTTAAGAAAAAAATTCTCTCTATGATGGTCAACCAAATAATTATGTAATGAATTGTTCAATATTGAATTTCCAAGAATCAACTATTAAGTCGACCCAAGAGGCCATTAAAGAAACCTATGGATCTAGTTTCTTAGAAGTTAGAACTTTCATCTTTATGCTGGCCGACTTCGTCGTCAGGCTTTGAGAAAGGAGATTCATCATCTGGCCACATCTCAGCACCTGAAATTCCGGCTGCTGGTAGAGAACCTAAATTCCAGATATCTGACAATCCGCTGCTAACCATTAGCTCTGGAATCTCATAGTTCACAGCATTACCCCATATCTCATTGCTGGAAGAAGAAAAACCAGCACCAGCTTCAAAATCCATGCTCCATGGTTCCTGTTCTTTGAGCATACTTTCGATACCTGGTGATGAGTATCCAGGGAAGTTCTTCTCCTTTGCCAAGTCATCAGGAGTAGTAACAAAATACTCGGGATTCACTCCTGGTGGAACTACAATTTTCCCCTTGCACAGTGTATCTTCGGTTCCCTGACTTGAAAATCCCCCTCCACTTGGTTCTGAAATTGTCAGCAATTCAGATGCCAGAACCATTTCATCTGCTGCAATATCACCTATTTGAAATGGTACATTATCAGATTGCAACCCAATATTTTCTCCCTTACCTTGGAAAGTAAATTCGGGAAGTTGTTCTATTGCAAGTGGATCGAATTGAGGGGTAGCAGATGGTGTGGCCAGATCGTGATAATTAGGTCTATACTTCACAATCTGCCCTTCCAGAGATGATTCAGCTTTACCTGGTTCATGTGGCTGATGTTTCAAAAACTTTCTCATTGTTCGTGGAGAAGTAATTTGTTTTTGCTCCTTCATTTGCTTCAGGCGATCCAAGAAATCTGGATTTTGAAATAGCTTAGCCATAAATGAGACCATCTGCTTCTGCCTGCGTTCTGCTGCCTGGAGTTTTTCATTAACTGCCTCCACATGCTGGATCGTTCCACGCTGCTGTTGCTGCAATTCAAATACTTCTTGCATCATCAAGCTCCTTTCTTTCCTTAATTTTTCTAACTCCCCTTCCAATACAATTTTGCCTGCTTCACCGGTTGATCCAGAGGAGCTACCAACATGATGAGAGTGAGGGGATTTGCGCCTCTGAATGTTCTTCAGCAGATGCCTTTTCCCTCTTAAGAAACCTTCACTTGCAAACTCCCATTTGTCAGCATCAATCTTGCGAAACCCCTATCAAAATTGAAAAAAATGGCTTCAAATTACAAAGGCACATTGATACAAGGATCTCCAAACGGGAATAACATCTCATCTCATAACGTATGGAATTGTTACACAAGCCAAAAGCAAACCGTACAATCTCACTGCTTCACAAACTGCTGCACTATAAACTAATCATCAGTGCATCTGTAAGATCAGGAGAGCATCATATATCATAATACATGTACACTTCCACAAGTCAGGTGGTTTAACTGAATATGTTACAGAAGAATGTTAAGTTCAAACCTGCAAAATAGATGAACCTCCCAATCATCTTATTTCAAGGAGGTAAGGTGCATCATGACAGCAGTGTCTACAAGCTGGTGCAGGAGCATGAATGGTGCACCAGACATCATACAATTGAGGTCGAAAGCTCCTAAATCTTCTTAATTAGGTAAGTTACAATTTCAAGGATTTCGAGGCACAAGACCTCAGAAAAAATAATAGGTACAAGGGAAATTATAATGCTAAGCATAAAATGAAAGAGAAGTAATTTAAATTAAATTTCATTTCCTATATGAGTTCCTGTACAAACCGCCTCGAATCTCAACAAGATTCTTACACAACAGTTACACAAAAAAATCCTCAACAACAACATCTACTAACAGAATTTACAACAACTACAACGGTTGTCAAAAAAGAACTACAAAGCGATAAAATTACATCTAAAATAGTCACCAACGAAAACCAAAAAAAAAAAAAAGGAATTTGTACAAGAGAAACAAAGCTCGGGCGTGCATATTAAGAGGCAAAAGTACATACATAAGTATTTAGTTGGCGAACAAAGCTGGAAAAATTATTGTGCTTGAAGTTCTTGGGCAGTATTCTCCTACCAAACTCCACGGGGTCCCACACCACGAAGCTCTGTCCACTGGCTCCCCACGAGATTATGGAGTCCAGAGCGGGGTCATCTACAAGATCAAAGGTCTTGGAGAGGAACGGCGGTACTGGAGTCCCCTGCAGACACTCCAGAGGCTGAGGCACCGCAGCAAAACTCCGGGCAGCCTCCGTCGTAATAGTTCCTCCGCCCAGGACACCTGGTACAATTTCTTGAAGAGTTTGGTGAGGTTCCAGGTCTACAAAAGGAGAGACCATCGCGAGCGGGACAGCTTCAGAGGACTGGTTCTTAGGGGGGGAAGAAGCAGGCGAATTTGATGAAGGAAAGACGGGATTCTCATCCCGATCGTGTGGGTTCATCATATGCTGAGCTACCAACAGAAAAAAAGATGGAATTTTTGCTGGGGTTGTTTCAGAAGGAGAGGGAAGGACCTTGCGGGGGGCTTTAGTGAAGGAGGGTAGAGCAATGAAATGGTCGGTGACAAAGAGAGGGTAGGTTGAGTATATATAGGTACTGGCCGACATGGGATGGAAGTCCAGAAAATATCCGTGAAGTGACAGTAACAATAGCACCTTGAGGCGGTGGAGACTGGAGACTGGAGACTGGAGAGGACCCTCAGCCGTGTCATCCCCTGTTCGAAGACGCGGTGTATAGTGAAATACGATTAGAAATAGAAGCTCGATTCTAGTGAAAAGACAGGAAGACCTTAAGTCGTATAACGTAGTAGGGAAGGCAGTGAGTGGCCAGGGAAGAACCACCATAAATACACATGACTACTTGATGCTGCTGCTGCTGCTATGGGTGATGATTTCTTTCTGGGACTACTAATTTTTTGTGGGTCATATTATTTTTAATTATTTGTTATTATATACGCATCCGGTCGTTTATATTTAAGGATAATTTCAGAAACCTTCCTTGATTTTTCTATCAATTTCACTTGGGTCCCCTCAGTTTTAAATAATTACACTAACCTCCCTTAGTATAGTAAAATACCTCTAATGCCCTCCACTTGATGATAGGCAATTCTAAATTTAAGGCAATTGATTTACAAACCCCTAAAAAAAATGAAGAAGCTCGTAATGATGGAGAGATAAATAATTAAATTGATGATTGAAATAGGAAGAAGAACTAAACATGTGGAATTTATTATATTTTATCTGTTACCAAGAAAAATTTTTACAGAATACCAATGATTGCGTAAGAAATTATTTTGTTTGATCATAGATTATTAGTTATGATTTTATGTGGAGATAGAATTTATCCTCCACTTTTGAAGTATTAATATATTTAAGATCATAAGACGCGTGCAATAGTGATTCTAAAGTAGATTAGCTTGTATTGGAAAGACATTTGAGCATTAAGATTTAATTTTATCATATAAAATTAGTTGTCAAGGGGTGTATGTGTGTTTGCATGGCAAGCTTTGATGCTATATGTGCAATTTCAGATTTTTTTGGAAAGTTATTTAGATTTTGAACTTATCATAATTGTTAGGGATTAGACTTGTTCATTTATGCAAAATATGGAAGAAAGTGATTGAGTATACTATATGTGTCTTTCTTATCTTCCTACAAGAAGGGTAATTTAGGATGTTTGAGAGAAAATTTAGTTCGTTGGGCTTATAATGTTATATAAACAGTAAAAGTAGGCGACGTAGGTGTAATTTTTAAAACTTAAGGGGAGTTCTCTGCAATTGTAAAGAACCTCAGGGTACGTTTGTGAAATTATCCCTCAGACTTATGGCAGGTGCCGGTTAGGGACGGCAGCTGTGGGGTCGGACCGGGGAAGATATTTTGATGCGGGTGGGAATTTTGATTGGTGGGCGTGCAGTTGTATGCCTTTTTTGGGACACTTGGAAATCTAACTCTACAATAGGGTGTTGGAAAGAAGATGATGAGAAAGAAACGCGTGCATGTGACCAAAGGGATTGGCTGAGCGGGCGACAATACCCAAACAGCCACGCACTACTTAATACTCGCTCGCTTTTTTTTAACTTACGTTTAATATTTTACACACCAATTAAGAAAATTTTTTCATTGCTTAAATCTATACACTACTTTCCTTTTGTATCCTCATTAATTATCCAATTCACCCATATTTTCTCTCAATAGAGTATTAAATGGTGCTATTTTACTAGGCCAAAAATAATTAAGAATCCTGTATTAGAAATGAGAGATAAAAGGGTAAAATTGTAAAAAAATAATTAATGCTGCATGAGATTTATAAAATACAGATAAAAACACATTGGAGCAAAAACCTTGAACGTCAGTTAAAAAAAAAAAAAAAGGAGGGAGTATTGTATAGAGGAATGGAGTATTCCATATGACAAAAAATATAAAGACGGGTTTCTTAATTTGGCCGAGAGACTTGAGGGAAAATTCTTTTGCGGCATTTCCGCAAGTACCTACCCGCTAGGAAAATTGGAGTCGAATGTCAGTTTAACCGGTGGAACTTCAACCGCACGTGCACTTGGAACTCCCGGCAGGCAGCTAGTCAAAACTCAGATGCCGTGTTTTACCATTGCAGCAGCAAAATCCTTGCCAACCTCATCCCGCTGCAGTAACACCATGCCAATTTCCCATGTCGATGAGCTCAGCTGAGCCTTCCTCCTGAGATCTGATTCTTCTGCCCCTCCGACTCCGATTCAGATCCAAAATCTCACACTATATAAAAAGTCTCAGAGGCAAAGCAAAGTTAGAGAGTACTGAATACTCAAGGCACTTTCTAATTCCCCCGCCCCTCCCCCCCTCTTTCACACTGACGAGCTTAGTAGGTGCATTATGAACTTTTTAAAAGTATCTCGAAGTTGCCCAATTTGTTTATCCTGATCATTTTTCGAGCCAGTCGAGTTACGCTATCTGATATTCTTGATTAGTTGAAAATAAATTCATCATTCAGACAAAATACCTCTACATCTGTCATCTGTGAATAGTAATTGCCATAACGCGGGAGCTTATCGCGTTCCTTATAAACATGTTGCCATGGCACAGAGCACACATTCGCTCGCTTGACAATAACCTCTGGTTCTCAAACAAGACAATTTTGGAGTCAATTGATGAGCAATTTACTGGGTTCTTAGAGTATGAGATATGAAATGTTCATTTGTACGGTAGCCATGCATATCATGAAGAGCATATCGATTTTATATGATAGCATATTATACTAGTAAGCAAATTAATGTCTTCGTAAAGTATACAATATGAAATTACGTAGATTTCATTTTGTCTGGCATGCATTTATTTGAGATATGATTAATGTTTGAGGTGTTTTTACTAATGAAATGCTCAAGTCAAAAATGTCATTTAGTATAGACAAAAATCAAATTCAAATTATACTACACGACCTATAAATTAGTTTATTAGCTTTTTATACACTAACAGTGTAGTATGTATATATATATTTTTTACACCAGTAACTTTGGATGCATGCCATATGTGCATGATTTGAATTTCAAATTTAAATCTGTGTTATATGACATAATCCAAACTTGCTAGTGTAAAAAAAAATTATACACTGATAGTGTACAAAAAAAATTATCCTAAATTAATAACTACTTTTTCCATTTCATGAGTAGATTCTCATATAAAATTTCAAATTCCTTTATGAATGAGAGTTTATGAGTGGCCGCATGGCCCGTATGTAACACTCTCTGTTTTTTTTTTTTTTGTTTTTTTTTGTTTTTCACTTCAAGTCAAACTACTTAATTGGGGCCTCACACGAAGTCATGTCATGTATGAAGTTATTATAATTGGAGTGTGCAATGAAATTGTTGGATTATGGGAAAAATTTTAAGCATGTAATGCTAATCATGATGCTTATGCACTATGGAACTGACATGTAAATAACACTAAATTAGTTATACATTATATTATCATCAGTCAACAATTCTGCATATTTTGAGGATATTACTATATACATGACGTGAGAGATGATACCTTGTCGGCAGGAGAGTAGTGTTCAGCTGTGCTAGCCAACACCAACTCATTCTTCTCGATTGGTTTTATTTTTTCTCTATTGGAATCATGAAACAGCAATCCAAACCAAATGAATGTCAAGCACAAACATAAGGAGCATTCGCTAATGTGAAAGCAAATAATCACGCGCAGGTGACAAACAAAGAATATCATAGAAGGAAATTTGTCAAGTTGAACAACTAATGAGAAAAGGATCCATCAGCAATAAATATGAAATATAATTAACTAAAAGCTTAATCTAATTGGGTGTGTTGTATTGTGTTTCTGACATTTGGAGGAAGAAAAAAAAAAAAAACAAACGGTGCGAGGCATTCGTAAGTACAGGACTTGGTGCATTTCTTCTTATGCAGTCTCTTAATTGCTTATAATCCATCAGAATGGATCAGTTTTTTCAGCTCATCTCCTTGAAATTGGCCTCATAACCCATTAGATTGGCTTGGACATATTATGGCTAGGGCCTGGACTGACCAGAATTTACCTCTTGGCAAGAGATGGAGATGTGTACCATGATTTTTATTTATTTATTTTTTGTCGAGTTGATGAGCCCTGAAAAGGCGATCCAGTCCAAGACAGGCCTGTTTGTATTGTCAGAGCTAGCAACCCAATCAAAGAAGCCTCTCGGATCTGATCCATGACCCATCCCCGGGAACGTCTCCTCCTCCGGCTTCCACCCCGCGACGTAACTTTCCCCTTCCGACACCAGGGATTTTTATATACAGTCCGTCCCGTCAACCCCCATTTCTAGAGTGTAGGCCAGCTGCACTACTCCTTAGTTCTCCCTACTCCTGTTCCCCCTCCCGAATAAAAAGGGCCACTACCCAGTCTCCAGCCACTGTCCCTTCCCCAAAATTATAATCCCCGCCCCCCCAATTCAATCAATCAGTCAAGAAACCTATCTCCCCCTCTCTCTCTCCCTCTCCTCCTCGCACCTCAGCCCCCTTTCCTCCTGCCCCTCCTTGCACCTTTTTCAGGGTCGAACAAGCCAAAGCCAAGGACCCCGAGTGACGGAACCGTCAATTTTCATTTTCTCCTCTCTATCTGCACCACGAAGATTTATTTACTTAGGGCTCAGAATTGTTTTTATTTCTTTAGAATCTGTAGTAGGAATTTTGCTGTACTCTCAATTTTTTTCGGGGGTGATGTTAGCTTTGTATTTGAACTATGTAAATGACGAGATAGTTAGGTTTATTGCTTTTGTATTTTTCTGTATTTGTTTTTGAATTGTAATGGATATGGAGAGTTCAGGTAGACCGTTTGATAGATCTCGAGACCTAGGGTTGAAGAAACGTAGGCTTACCCAAGACCCAATCCCCCTGGATCGCACCTTCAATGGCCGCTCCAGCAGCTCCTTCATTCAGCAGCAGCGCCCAGCGCAGCCGTCCGCAAATTCGGCCTCCGTTGCTGCTGGTTCCAGATTTCATAGGGGAGGCGCTGATTCCGACAGCAGTGACTCGGTCCGGGGACCTTATCCACAACAACACTTGCAGCAGCAACAGCAGATTCTGGAGCTTGTGAATCAGTACAAGACCGCCTTATCTGAACTGACTTTCAATTCCAAGCCGATTATTACCAACTTGACTATTATTGCTGGGGAAAATCTCCATGCTGCCAAGGCCATAGCGGCTACTGTCTGCGCCAATATCCTTGAGGTGATCCCAATTTTATAATTAGCACTAACATGATTAATACCATGTATTTACAGTTGCTTGAATTGTATGGGGAAATCAGATAAAGGAATGAAGATTCTATTATTAAACAAATAGTGTAGGTTGTTATAGGAGGCTTTGTTTTCCGTGCTTTTAGTGAATAATTGTAACAAGGAGTGGTGCATAATGGAATTGTCGCAGTTTCAAGGTAACTGTTATGTGGGATTCTGTTTTTTTTTTTTTTAAATAGAATTCGAGCCATTGATTGCATATATACGAAAAGGGATTTTCAATGATAAATCAATCTGCTCAGCTCAGCACTTGTACCTTATGGATGTGGTTGGAATTGATTATTCAGGGGCATATTGTTGAATAATGAGTGAAGGAAAGCTTATTTCATAATGACCTTCAGATGTGATAATTGTTCAGGACCAATCTCCACAATGGTCACTACGTAACATCCAAAACCTTGATGGTCAACACCTACTGTGCTAACCACGTTACTTCTATTTGAGCTTCCAATTGTGCAATGCCATATATCTATGGTTTTCAGTGTTGCAAATTTCAAGGTTATCTTTGACGAATTGATTTGTGGATGGTTTACGTTGATCTAAACCGACTCTGTGGTTCCTATTTCATTTTCATTTGTACTATAGATGTGATGGTTTGTAATTTCTCTTTTATTCTTGTTGCAGTACTCAAAGTTTAGGCAGAGGCAGTTGATTTTGCTTGTGATTTCCTGCTTTCTATGTTGGTGAAAATGAATTTATCTTGAGCTGGATTTGTCTTATCTTTTGTGCAGAAGTGTGATATCATATCCCTTACCCTAAAAGTGTGGAAGACAAGAATATTTGATGTTGTCATCCTTTTGCCCTAACCACTTATATCTGCCAACATCATATTTTGAGTTGGTTGTTGCAAACATGAGCTCCTATTTTGGGAAGTCCTGTCAATTTTATGTCAATATTGGGTGTTTTCACTTGCATTTTGTCGGCCGAGAATTTTTGAAGTTCTCTGGGTTATTCAAGTGTTGTTGTCAGGCGTCGTCTTAGGCTATCTGGAATATCTTGATTTTCAAATCCACCGTTGATCAGTTTTTTGACGGCAACTTTGGCTTATCGACTCCAATTTGTGTTATACAAGGACGGGGGAAAATAAGATCCGGGAGTTTGGTGCTGAACTCAATGTAATGGATTGGAGTATAACCCTAGCAAAAAGAACATGTACCTGATTGCCTTGTTTGTGGTATCAATTGGCTTACTTTCATAATATATCCAGGTTTCTTGTTTGTGGTCACAAGATATTTACCTGTTGCTAAATGCGGCATCTTGAATGCATGTTTAGGGAAGTTCCCTATGAGCTAGTTTACTGATGATTGGAATTATTACAGGTTCCACGTGAGCAAAAGCTCCCATCTCTTTATCTTTTAGACAGTATTGTGAAGAATATTGGAAGGGATTACATCAAATACTTTGCTTCCAGGTTACCTGAGGTCAGATTCTAATACATCTAAAATCTTATCGCTGTGTCACTGTCTTTTAGACATGTCACATACATAAGCAATTTGCCTTAACATGAGATTTACTTGTCTCCGCAAGTGTAGAACATTATTTTGCATATCAATAAAATGACATAGCTGATCAATGTGAGAATGAGAGTAATTTCTTGCCATTCTGGTTTCATATATGGTGATGAAAGTAGCCCATATTAAATTATCATATTCTTCAAACTGTTTTATGTATATGTCATCTTTTTTCTTGGATACTAGTAATACTTTCATGGTGCATTTATAGGTTTTCTGCAAGGCATATAGACAGGTTGATCCTTCAATACATCCTGGCATGAGGCATCTTTTTGGCACTTGGAAAGGAGTATTCCCTTCTCCAACACTTCAGATGATTGAGAAGGAACTTGGCTTTGTACCTGCTGCTAATGGCTCGTCTTTAGGAATGTCATCTAGGCCTGATGCTCCTGCTGCTCGCCCTGCACATAGCATCCATGTGAACCCCAAGTATTTGGAGGCAAGGCAGCGTTTTGATCTATCCACTAGGGTAAGGGACTATGTTTTAGTTGGAGTTGTTAAGTCTAGAGTACATGGTTGACACTCTTTGGGTCATATGTACAGTTAATGATTATAAGTCAAAGCATCCAACAGATGTTGGCCTTTTCAGAGCATTTCCCTTTTTTATATTTTTGTGATTGATGGGAAAATGGGGCAATCTCTTTTATCTGTTCATCACTGCTTAAAATTTGTTGTGATTGAGCAATCTTTCGGCAGATGGAACTGGGCAATGGATGCTTTTTCTGAAAACTAAGATTTGGACTTGTGGTATGTCCCTAACCATGTGTATCAAGCAGTTTGCCTCCAGGCCATCCCTTGATGAGTCAGGCAAGGAAGCATTCAACACTTAGAAAATCAGTGCAAAACTCATGAAGAGGAAAATTTAGAAAAGTTAGAATATATGAAACCAGAGCCTTCCCTCTACTGTCAACTGCCCCAATGTATTTTATAAAAGGTCACACTGGAATGATGTTTTGGTTTTCATAAACTTTGCTTTGGAGGAGAAAGTAATTAATTAAGTAAAAGTGGATTAAGATGCTTTTTGTTTTCCAAGTTGCAATTTTTTTGGGGACAATTGGTTGACTTTTCTAGTTCCTAGTTGGTATTGTAATCATAATCTGTCAGCAAGTTGTTAGTATCATGTACCTTGTAATATCACTGCAGTGTAAATCATTCAATGCTTTGCGCATCATATAAACCAAATATCCTCACATTTTTTTTTTTGTTATTTCTTGCTTAACTAGGCCAATGGTATACAGCTCCGATTGTTACTCTTGTTGTATCTCTGAATGCTGCATGTGGAGGCACCATTTTTTTTAATTTTTAACATGCACCTATGCAGATTTTTTGCATTTCTGCATTCATGTAGACGTGTTGGCAATTAACTTGTTTATTTGAAAAAAGAAAATTCTTATCTTATGCAATGTCCTTTTTTTGGAACATAATTTTTTGAATGCTTATTGAGATTTTATTTTGGTGGTGCCTTGTGGTGAAGGCCAAAGGCTCTGCCAGTGATATTAGTGGAAACCTGTTAAACTCATCTGAGGAAAGACTTGAAAGAGCTCCGAGTGCTGGCTCCGGAAGACCATGGGTTGATCCTACTCTTAAGGTGCATATCTGATGCATTTTTTGAGTTTTTGTGCTTTACATATTTTGATATATATGATATTATGTTCAACTGAAATATGCAGAATATCCAGCATTCTCAAAGAGAGCAACTAAGTGATGCCCCGTTTGATGACTCTGAATACGATTCTTTGATGTTGAAGCGATCGGGCATTCCAACTGGAGGAGCAGGTGAAAAGTTCAAAGAGCAGGTATTTGATAAGACACGGTTTGAATCTGGAGGTGTCATGCCAGCTGACCAAGGGAATGGTTTTGATGTTAAGCATGGGTTTCCAAGGTATCCAGCTCTGAGGTCTGTAAGTTCTAGTGCAAATGTGCAACCCAGACCCATCTTTCCTAGTAAAAGCACCAGTGGGATGACTAAGAGCTGGAAGAACTCCGAGGAAGAGGAGTACATGTGGGATGATATTAACTCAAGAGCAACTGATCAAAGTGCAATCAGTAGCTCTGGAAGAGATCGTTGGACGCCTGATGATTCTGAAAGAACTGTGAGTACTAAGAAATTATTTGAGCTTTTCAGTAGTGAAATCTGATATTTCATTTTGTCACCTTATCTATGGTATTGCCTTATTATTTTTGTCATTTTTGGTATTTCATGATAATGCAATAAATAAGCTACCTTTAACCCAAGTTCATTATTCAATCAACATACATTACGTTCAACACAACCTCGATGTTGAAATTGAATCTAATTTGGATAAGATGGATAATCATTGTAATAGTCCATGTTCCGTGCTAATTACTTTAGCACACAGAGACATCCAGAGAGACCCGTTTTATGCTGAAGTTTTTCCTGTATCCCTGCCTTTTCTGTATAATGGTCTTCTTGTCTTATGTAGTGTATTAACTTGATGATTTATTAACATTTGCTACTACTGATTTTATTGCGGCTGTTAACACCTAAAGCTATTTCTTCTTGTGTAAATAATGAAACTCAAGATTAGTGCTTCCACTAAACAGCAGTAATAATTAAGTCTGATGTTGGATTGGGGACTTCTAATAGTATCACTTCTTGGAAAGACTGGTATATATTCATCTTTTGTTATTAGACTGAATGATGTCGTAGTCAAGAATACTGTTGCAACAGTATGACAAAATGAAAATCTGTGGAACTGATAGACAGCATGTTCTGGATGTCCATAACTTATAGGCGTGGCAGGAAAAATTGATAAAAAAAAGGTTCTTTCTTTGTTATTTTTGAACCAGGAAGTCCTGGCAATAGGAGAATTGAGGAAGACATCCACTTTCAGTTCTAGATATTCTTGAGCATTTTGGTAGACTGATTATTGTTGAAATGATTTTCTTGTTCTCGCAGAGTGAAGCTTCAGCTGATTCTCTATCCACTGAACAGAAAGGCCAAGGTGGTATTGGACATCGAATAGCATCATCATGGTCCCAGGAACCGGTCCTGTCAGAAGGGACTAGTCATTTGCCTTCTTCCAGAATCATGAATACTTCTGGGAGCTATCCAACATCTCTCAGTGGGTTGGCAACTGCTGCTAGTGCTGTAGGTAGGCCTCTTTTCCATTCGAAAATGGGGCCTGGTAGTGGCGGAACACCAGGCTATGGTTTCTCAAGTGCAACATTGGGGTCCATGGGATCTGTAGGACAACAACGACAGACTCCTGGAGCTGCATCACCCTCTGCACAGTCCCCCATGCATCAGCGGCCACCTTCACCTTCCTTTTTAGTATGTGGTGCCAATCAAGTAGCTCACAATTTAGCTGAGCATGACCAAAAACCAGCCTTGCCTCCTGTAGAGTCCAGAGCTTCTCAATATCCAGGACATCTTAATGTTGGGGCCAATTCTCAGCCATTGCCATCCCGGAATGCCCATCTTGCTAATTTGGAGAGAGAGCAGCCACCAAGTATTCGTGCTTTGTCTTCTGTAGCACCTCATTCTCTGTTGTCTGAATCTAATCGTCACACCTCAACGACATCATTGCCCCAAATTTCAGGTGTAGACCTCTCCTCAGTGTCAAAAATTCCATTTTCCAACGATACCAATGTGGTAGCTACACAATCAAGCACAAGTAGTTTGTTGGCAGCTGTTATGAAAAGTGGAATACTTGGTGGTAACCTTGTCAGTGGAAGTGTACCTTCTCAAAGTTCCCAGGATGCTGGAGCTGCATCAACTGAGGTAAGCAAGCAGACTATTCTAACTAATCCTCCAACCCACTCTATGATGCTGGGGCCGAGGATTTCACCTGCTTCTGTTTTGAGTCAGTCATTGAATGAAAACATGTCAAAATCCTCAATTTTACCCCAGAGAAATGGTGGTCAACCACCGGTGCCTCCTGAGACACCTCCCTCCTCTTTCATCAGTAGTGCCTTGGCAAAGCCCTTGAATGCGACTAGTTCTGTCTCTGCTCCAGTTTCTAGTCTTTTGAGTTCACTTGTTGAGAAGGGATTGATATCTGCGTCAAAGACCGAGTCAATAACCTCTCTTATGCTAGATGCTCCTGGTCGATCTCAGAACCAGAGTCTTGAAATTGCAAGCACAAGTTCATCTCCAATTTCTTTGGCTCTTTGTTCCTCATCTACCAAACAGGAGCTGCCTATTTCTGAGCTTGGGTCAAAAGCCGAGGATGCGTTGGCCCAGTCCACTGCAGCTGAAATAAAAAATCTTATTGGTTTTCGATTTAAGCCAGATGTGCTTAGGGAATTCCATCCAGCTGTGATCAGTGAACTTCTTGAGGATCTTTCGTTTAAGTGTAGCATATGTGGTCTTCGGCTCAAAATTCAGGAGCAACTCAACAGACACTTGGAGTGGCATGCTTTGAGAGACAAAGATAAGAAAACTTTGAGTAAGGAATCAAGAGAGTGGTATTTGAAATCAGTTGAGTGGATAGCAGGTAATGCTGATATTATGTCTAGTAATAAACCAGCAGGGGTTTTGGAAGGTCCCAGCAAGAGATCAGAATGTAATGAGCAGATGGTTCCTGCTGATGAAAGTCAATGTTTATGTGTGTTGTGTGGTGAGCTTTTTGAAGATTTTTACAGCGAGGAAAGAGACCAATGGATGTTCAAAGGAGCCAGCTATGCCAATGTAACTGGAATTACAGATGAGGGTGCATCTCAGGGCACTATAGTCCATGCAAACTGCTTAGCAAAAAGTTCTCTTGATTTGGAATGTGGCGAGGACATCAAGTAGTAAGTTTATAATAATTTAAGAAAGATCCTTCTATTCTGTATAGGTATATGTTGTGGTATTTGTTGATCATTTGAGTGCACTTCTAGATTGGAATATCTCCAAGGATTTAGCACAAAATGGGAAAAAAAAATGCATGGAAAACAAGAGATGTTAAAGTTCTTTTTATGTTGGGGCAGGATGACAACGATTTTTTTTTTGGGGGCACTGGATAACAATAAAGGTTAATTAGTCAAACATGCCAGGTTCTCTCCTGTTTCCCACTTCGTTTTACAAAGTGTTCCTATCTATGAGAGCTCATTAATCACTCTGAAATAATTTTGGCCTTCTTTTGGACATTTAAATAATCATATTTTAGTATCTTTTGTTCATTGGGTTTGAGTTTACTATATTGTGGCTTGAATTTTGGCCTTTTATCTCTCGTGTTTTATTGTACAATATAAAACAATCCAAATTGTCTATATGATCTTGTCCATGACATGGACCTGATTATCTTGCTTTGGCACGTTTCAGAAATATATGGGGTGAATTTCTGGCTTATGCTCTACTTAAGGACTGGGCCATATGCAAAATATTGTATTTTTTGAAGGCATTTACTGATGTATGGTTCTAAGTTTTTGTTTAACGCAGAAGCTAGTACTATCTGTTACTAGAGGGGTCAAAAGTACGAGTAGGATCTCTTCCAAAATTGCTTTGGGCTTCTTAAATTTCCTGTTGGCAGTGCCAAGGCTCCCTTTTGGCCCCCACAGGCCCTGCTGATGAGTACATCCTAGATATTAGAAGATTCCATGTATCTGCTTGGATAACAGATTGGTTGACTGCCATCCCCCAAAAAAGGGGAAAAAAAAAACTCTGGGGGGAGGGGAGCCTTTTTCAGTGTGCATCACAAAATTGCTCATGCAGGATGAAGTTAAGGAAATTAATCATTCTCATGTCTCAATAAATAACTGTATGTGATTGCTAATATCGGGATGCAGATAACGTACACACGCTATTAGAGCATTAAAACCCAAAATGTCGAGTTAACTACTGGATACTTATCCCTGTTTGGTTGTGATTGTTGCTCTATATTTTTGTCATTTGTTTATTTAATAATTTTATTTTCCTATGCTCTGCGGATCATCTTTCACTCGCTGAGTTGTTGGTTAGTGGCTTTTCTGTGATGCATTATTAAAATTTTAGCCTTTCTTTTCCAGGCAAAGGTCCAGTAGGTTTTTGAGGTAAAATTTGGTGATGCAACGATCCTGGTGCATGAAAACCAGCAAGTGAAGTGCGTTCCTTGTTCGCCTTGTGCAAAAGCATTGAGCTGGTTCAAAAGCTACCTCCTTGGTGAGCTTGTATCCCTGTAACCCTTGTACTCCTGTAAGTGTTGAGCTTGTCGGAAAGCTACCTCCTTGGTTTTCTTATTTAAATTTTTGGTTCTTAAGGAAAAGGAATAAAAAAGGGAAGATGTTTGTTGTCAGTTGCTTTTTTTTTTTTTTTTTTTTTTCATTTGGTTGAGTTGTCCGTTAAGCTTCTTTTCAACATATTTTCTTGCGAACTTGAGCTTGTTAACAGAATCTGACAGCAGCAGCATTTATGAATTCATCAGCTGCATGTCCATTCCAATGTCAAACTTCACATTCTGCACGAGGCTTACATCCTCTTTATCTCAGTGTGATGGATTATGTTGGACTTTATTGTCACCATCCCCTTCTCATCTTTTTACTTCGATGATGTCTTTAGTGACCCTAAAGCAATGTATCAAGTTTTGCAAACATTAGTTAGTGCCTACTCAGTTGTGTATTCTGCTTTTTTTTTGCTGTAGTACAGTCATTTTATACTCTTGGAACATGGGTGTATCTTCATACTGTGACATTTTACTTGGGGATACCTCACAAGATGGAAGATGTAAAGCCCTATTATCACTTCTTAGTTTGTTGGGGAGTGGATCTTCTCTGTGTATTTTTATTATTTCTGCAAATTACTAGACATGGCACTCATTCAGGATTTAAATTGGAGATAGGATCTGGATTGCTATTCCTTTTGAGGTCTTGAGGTTCAAGTCTCGTACTGTGAAAAATTTCTGACGATGGTCAATCCTACTACGTAGTGTCATATCTCATTACCTCCAATTGTCAGTACACGATTTTATGCTTTTCTTGTGGTACTAGAAAGACAAATGTGCATTTTCTCGGAGACGCCGCAGCCATGGATCTGTGATTTGGACATACATAGAACGCTCTGACCTAGTATCATATATTCTGGCATATGCGAGGCATGGATACAGTTTTCTTTTCCCCCGTGATATGTGAATTTTGTGCATTGGCTGCTTATTTCCTTCGTTGGTTTTTGATGGAATAAGCTTCCGGTTTTATAACAGAAACCATATAGGAGTACTTGACCTCATTTGAGCTTTTCTTCGCGCTTTCCTGTTAATAAAGAACCAATTCACAAGCTGCTTGCTGTGATAAGTGTGAGGATCAATGCCGGTTGATTCGGGTGTTATAAAAATAAGGTAAGTGAATGTGTATACACGAACTTCTCTTAGTTGATGTTGAGTATCACGGACATCGGCCCTGAACAATGAACAGCAATTGTAATCCACTATTCAAAGTACAAAATTCACCGTTAGAGAATATCTTGGTGTGATTAAATTTTAGGCATGGGATGTATAGATCCCAAGTGTAGAATCGCACAACATGGTAGTGTACATGAGTGTTTGGCTATTCGAGCGAGGGAGTATAAATTGTGTACGCGGTAGTAAAAGTGGCAGGAATCACCCCGAGCCCACTATATTCTTTGGGTTTCCCGAATTTGGATTTTAGACTGACATCTATGTGACGTTCAATAGCACCATCGGGTAACGCACTGGAATGATTAATGGGAGTATCCCAAAACGTAGTCCTCTCAAGCCACACTGGCGCTTGGTGTAAGTTACGATGGTGATTCTGTTTTACTTGGGTTAGCGTGCAGACCCACCTTCGTTGCAGAGAAATGCAGCGTATAGGCGACAAGGCAAGTGCTCGATCATACGGTAGTGCAGAGCAGAATTGACCCGTTATAGATTCATTTGAAGAATTAGCTTAGTCGTGGCAGCGGCACCAACTTCAGTTCAGAAATGGCAAAGCCCGTCCGCAGGCAATTCTACGCCCCTCACTTCTTAGGCACTGTGAATTGCGTGGAACTAGGGAATGTGACCAGTTTTGGGTGAGGCAGAGACTACAAATGTGTTTGGATATGTTATTATTTGGTTATCTAAATACTGTAGCACTTTTTTTGATGTAATGTATGTAAGTTAAAAAGGTGATTGAAAAATGTGTTGATGATGTAAGTGGAGAAATAAACTAAAAAATGACATATCCAAACAAACTCGTATACGTTTTTTGGAGCTGCTAATAACGCTAGATTAGTTTTGACGACTCACGTGATAGATAAATGCGGATAACAGATCTACAAATAAAATTATAACAAATACATTACATGACTCCCATCAGTTTAGTGTTTTGCAGTAGATGAACGACAATTAGTACATGTATGGATGTGTTCGGGTTACAATTGTCAAAGATGTGAACTTAGTCATTGGATCACAAGCTTCGACAAAGAGAGTCACGAGTTTCATCTAGTGATCAATTAACTACTTAATGTACTTTGGTGCATGTGTCTGTCGCCTTCTGATTATGCATATGCTTAGCTAAACGTACCTGATAAGATTTGTCTTCATCTGAGAAGAGTAGTTAAATAGGATATGTGATCTATAATAGAAAATGTCATTTATACCTCTATCGTCTTTGACGACTCTTAATCCTGTCTCATCCAATTCTACATTTTTATACCCTACACCGGTAAAAAGTCATGGCCCTTGTGCATCACGACTCATTTCACTAGTTAATAACTTTTGAAAAGGTAAGATAACCCTCCAATGATGCAATTTCTGATTTGAAGAATTACCGGTAATGCATGTCCAAATAGCAACTCGTTGTTTACGAAAGGAAATAGTCTCGCACATTTACTTTTGGATTGCAGATAATCAAAATTGATCTGGAGGGCTTCTTTTCTTGAATTTGGTTCTGACAAAGGGGTTCAGAAACATTTGATAGATAGTGTAAGGTAGTAATTCAAATCAGCTACAGATAGAGAGATCTTATAATCCATTCAATCGGCAAATTGATTTGGACCTCTAGAAATCTGTTTATCTTTAAAAGAACACTACTGGATCTTGGCGGATAACGAGGAGAGAAAAGGTAGCTCAGCTTGTGCAGGGAGGAAAGCTTCGAAAAGATCATCAGCTTTTTCAAAGAGAGGCATTGAAGCATGCGTTATGTCGAAAGGGTTTTCCTCACTGTGGCTTAAGACAGATCGTCTACAAGTCCTCGACCAATTCGAGCTTCCAAACGCAGCTATATAAGCGGAAGTGGATGCTGTTTATACATATGACATTTTGTTCTCAGAGTACTTCATTGTATCGTTTAGTCGTCGCAGGAGTAGTTTATCATCTATGCAAAGACCTCCTGGCTACGAGTGGTTCCTCAACCCTCTACTTGTACCAGATTAATGGTGTCATATGATGGATTTTCAGGGCATTAGCTTCTTTTACAGAAATTAAAAGAAAAGAAAAGGAAAACCAAAAAAAAAAAAGAAACTACTACAGAGCAAAACGAATTTCTTGAGAAATCTTTGAAGACATGAAGAAAACATGCTTTTGGTCAACTTAGCGTCTTGCTCAAATAATAAATCAATAATTAAGCAAAAAAGAAACGTAGCCCCTTTTTTTCTACGGTCGTTTCCGTCAGCCGCCAAAAGTGTGGTACTTTGCTCCTCTTCTACGTGGCTCCTTTTGTCGTTTCTCAGCCCTTTTGTTTAATTTAATTTAAATTTTTTTTTGGTCTGACTAGAGGTTTTCTAACCCGAAATTGTAATTAGTGATGCAGGTGTCAAATAATAACTATAACCCATTGTCTCTATATCGCACCATTTTTTTTTTTTTGAGGGAAGCCTCTATATCACAAATAAATACGTATGCATCAATAATTAGGAGTTAACATAAAAATTATATCTTAGCTTAGATCATTCAAAATAGTGCTTGCTAGTATATATAAGAAATTACTTTTCGATTCTTATTTGCTCTCCGCGAACGAATCCTCTGTGATTGCGAAATTGGATGACTGAAAATTGATTGAAAAAACACAACTTTTAGTCGTAAAAAAACCTTATGGACTACTTGCAAATTACTGTCCTGTCAGAGTCCAATGGGCAGTGTGACCTCTTATCAAACAAACATATCCCTTTTTCCCCTACGACTTTGCGCTCTAAATTACAACAGATTTTTGCATCCAAAATGAAAGGTTTTCCACCTCACAGCTCACTGCTCATGCACTAACAAAAATCCTCCTTGCTTCCACCCAAGAACTAACACGGCAACATAACCGCATACTCCCCTGCCTTTCCGACCATGATACCAAACACTTCAGATGATGATAATCGAGTCACTTGTTACAACCAAAACACACACCAGAAGGGAAAGTAAAAAAAAAAAAAAAAAAGGGATTTCTCAACTATTTTTCTGGGGTTTGATTGCATCTATCTTACAATAGTAGATATTGCATCTCTATTAGCTGTTCAGCTCCTTTCCGACTTCAAGAACAGAGGAGACAGGAAGAGGAGGAGGACAAATCACTGTGGTAAAAGGTTTCATCCGAATCTACAGCTAGCTTAACTAGTAGATATACTAGATACTACATGTATATTTGTTATTTGGTGTTGAAAGTTTGAAGTAGTTGGTAATCTAGTAGTAACAACAGGCTACCATTTGTTGGTTTATAAAAATTCCTTATGGTGAACCCTTGGGTTTATGGTGTTGGGTGTAGATGTAATCCAAGTGAGCCTCAGCAATCATCCTTCTTCGTACACAAGCTTCATCCCTTTCATCGCATTCCTCCAGACCCATCAGCTGTAGAGACACAGAAAAAAAGACCAAGCACATATCTTAATCAACAAGCAGCCCCGGCAATGATTCAGACCAAACATGGTGATCAATTCAGCGGTAACAATAACACACAGCGAGAGAAACGATATTAATATGACAATTACTAGGTAAATAAAATCGAATTGTAGCAGGTCTTACACTGGCCATGTCCTCGCCCGCTTTCGCCGTCAAGGATGAAGATGAAGCTGCAAAATAAACTGTTAATTAAACTGAACTACCATGGATTTTGCAACCAGTAATAACTAAATACTACTGGCACGAGTGCGTGTATGATATAATATGGGGGCATTATTGATCCATGAAGTTATAGAAAGGGGAGGGAGCGGAGCAGTATTGTTAGTATTAATTACCTTGAGCGGTTGGTAGAAGACGAGCCGAAGTTGATCGGGAGATTAGTAAAAGGAAGAGGAGGGTGGTGATATATATATGGTATCCTCTTCTCATTGTTCTTGTCAGAATCTGATGATTTTTCCTTGGGCCTATTTCTTGAGCGGCGGAGCAGAAGGATGTAGAAAAGATTCTAGAGAGCAGCGTGGCGTTGTGAGCAGCTGTGAGGAGGAGAGTTACTATAAACTACATAAAATGGGGGCGGTTGGGTTGCAGTATAAATAGCAGCAGCAGCTGCTGCTAGGCAAGAATTGGATAGAAAAGCGGCATTTTTCTATTTCACAAAAAAGATCAGCTAAATTGTTTTAAGGCAGCAAAAGGCTACAATATTACTATAATGAATTTCAATTTCTTTTTGTATCCTAATATAGGTAATACTAACATCACAGCAACAACGCCTTGCTGTCCCAAAAAAAAAAAAAAAAATTATGACAAAAGTCTACTCATGTGGCCCTGATTATATATATTATTATTGTCATTGTCTCTTTTGATCATGTGAATGAATGATCACTCAAAAAGAGTGAAGAAGGGCTATTGCTCTATGTCGTGTCATCTTCAACGCGGTCGTTATCAAGAAGCGTCCATCGTTATGCGGCAAGTTCAAAGGCAAAACAAATTTTGCTTGAAGGGGGAGGGGGGAGGGGGGGGGGGAAGAAAAATAAAAACATGAAAATTACTGAGTGTTTTTAGACAGGATATTACATGGGATAATTTTGACAAAAAAAAAATAGTATGACACTTTTTTTGATTTAATATATTTGAGATAAAAAGATGACAAAAAATTGTAATTAAATCTGTATATCCAAATCAGGCGCAAATAATAATAAATTTTTTCTTTTTTTGGTCGCCGTAACGGAAGTGCAAAATGGTCAACTAGTCAAAGCCTTAGACTAGCAGTAGCTGACAGCTGTTCTCCATGCCGACTATCCGTCCACAGAATTTAATTTGAGTTTAGATTTTAGAAGAGGAGGAGGATTGACAACATATCATAGTAGGAACGCGTTGAACGTTCCTACTATAGGCCCCACCCAAACTTGCCAAATGGTAAAGAAAAGCGGTGACTTCGCAGCAAAGGCGACGCTTACGTGCATGTGAAGGAAATATAAGGAAATTGGAATCACAAGCTTGCTAAGAAACTATTAAGTATATCTGTTAAATACTTACATTTTATTCGGGAAGATGGAACTTGACGTATTTATTAAGTAAGCTTAGTTACTTGTTAATTTCATTGACCTTTTTAAATTAAATTAACAAATTTAGTCGATAGTTAATGCAACTATTAATTTCATAAACCTCCCTTGAGGGTTTCAGACAATTCACTCACCTCCCACTTTTACAAAATTACACAAACCTCCCGGGTTAAGATGTTGTAATGAAGTTAGTCAAGTAAAAAAAGTCTTACTAAAAAAATATTTTCGAAGAGACATGAAATTTTTTATTCCATAAATACCCATTATACTTGTTCACTTAATTATATTGTACAGAATGAAAAATATATTAGTGAACGTGAGGAAAAATAAGCACAAATAGTAACGAATCAAAAAATAAGTAGCAACTGAATTTGTTGCCGTAGAACTAGATCAATAAGTAAGTAGTAAATTATAATGGCTATATTTTGGGTTCATTTTCACCTTGTTGCATATAAAGGCAGCAAGAAATGTTAATTTCTCATCTTCACTAAAGAAGCAATAAAAGGTAAGGTGGGAAAATAGTGGTTGGCGTATCTGTGGGGTTAAAACTTGTCCCTATTGAAAACTAATATACGCAATTAGGTCAGCTTCGGACAATAATTAATTGTGAGTAATTCGTTTATGAAAAAAATTGATGATGATTTCTTTAACGATGAACAATTATTTCTTTAACGTTTTTTGTTGCCTTGATATGCAAAAATGACAAAGATCCGAAAAAAATACACATGCTAATTTAGTGCAGTAGTCGTTAATCTAAATGTTGGTCCCGAAATGCAACCCAAGAATTCAACTCAAATTGTTCAAGCAAACAAGTACTCAAACAACCACAATAATGATAAATATAAACAATCTTAAACCACAAAAGAATAACAAAAGGTAAAAGGAATTCAAACCAACCAAACTCCCTTCTTCCAAACTTGGGTTGAATTCACCAAATAGCTTCTTGATGGTGACACTAATCAACTTGTACAAGTGAAGGATCACTCCTTCCTCACCCCAAACACCCTTTGGTTGAGCAGGAGTTTTACTACTCTCCAAATAAACCCTCAACTGATTGAAAGTTGAACTATTTTACAAGTGAGGGTAACCTTCACCAGGGTTTTACCACTCCAGTGATAGGCTCACCAAGGTTTATCCTCCATAGAGTAACCTTCACTTGAGCAACCTCACAAAATCTAACTTTCCCACACCTATACAACAAACAAAGATTTCTACCCAAATATTCACTTGTATTTCATGTAGGCAAAAGTCTTTGATCTTCTTGAACTTGTGGGTATTTATAGAGTGTGAGAAATGGCAAGAACCTCTCCAGCGGTCCAAACATATGTTGTTGAAAAATAGCCCTTGGACCTATCGGACGTCCGATACAATGTTATCGTCCGAGAGGGAAGCGTCAAGTTCTTCTCAGCGTCTGCCGGACGTCCAGATGGTTTGTGCGTCCGACACAAGCGTCCAGATGAGTTGCTTCGTTCTTTATCGGACGGCCGATGCATAATTCTGCGTCCATAGCTTTGCGTCCGGCAGACGAGCTTTGATTTCATCTTTAATTCTATCGGACGTCCATGATAATGATGTCGTCCGATAGAGTGTGTCGATAGTGAGCATCTTCTCAATTCATCTTGAATTGATTTCTTTTCTTTTCAATGAATCAAGGACCTGTTCTAACAAAATTCTCACATAAAAACATTAGTCCAAATCATCATTTTATTTTGTTATCATCAAAACCTTGGAACAAGGCCAACACTAAACTTATAGAAAAAAGTCGGTTGCTCTTTATTTTTTTGTTCATTACTATTTGGATTCACCTTTGCTATGATTTTATTAATTCATTCATTTACGATACAAATTCTACACGAGCATAGAGGCCATTTAAATAAGGTTTCATCTCTCCACAAAAATAATTTTTAATGTTATTATTTTGATTTGGACTAATTTTATTACAAAATCTTGGAGCCGTTTGCGAGGTTTGTGTAATTCAAAGTTCAGGGAGGTGAGTGAAATTGTTAGAAACCCGAGGTTTTGCAATTATCCCGACAACAACCAAATATCAAGGCTAATTATGGTGTGCATTGGGTATATATTCCGCACTTTGGTTATGTAAATTGATTTTTTGGTTAATTACTTTATGGAAATGTAAACCGATTCCAATTCAATTCATGCGGTTCTCGAATCAATTTTGAATTCTATTATAAGCAGATTGAGTTCGATTAACCTAACTAATTTAAGTTTTTGCATTCATTTTCCGACTTATGTTACATGTGTACTCTGTAATTTAGGACTTTACAATATTTTAAAGAACAAAAATTTTGATTTGTCTTTTTATTTCTCATAAGATAAGAGATTTAGTATAACATAATAAGTAATCTCTATTTATCGCGATAAGTGTATCCGGTATACACTTTGGAAAGCTAGAAAATGACCATAAAATTTAATATGCCCACGTCACTTCTTGAAATTCAAAAATATGTTTACGTGTTTGAAAATTTAATTCAAAATGGCTTACTATTTGTGCTTATTTTTCCTCACGTTCACTAATATATTTTTCATTCTGTATAATATAATTAGTGAACAAGTATAATGGGTATTTATGGAATAAAATTTCATGTCTCTTCGAAAATATTTTTTTAGTAAGACTTTTTTTACTTGGACTAACTTCATTACAACATCTTAACTGGGGGTTTGTGTAATTTTGTAAAGTCAGGGGAGGTGAGTGAATTGTGAAACCTCAGGAGGTTTATGAAATTAATAGTTGCATTAACTATCTGACTAAATTTGTTAATTTAATTTAAAAAAAGGTCAATGAAATTAACAAGTAACTAAGCTTACTTAATAAATACGTCAAGTTCCATCTTCCTGAATAAAATGTAGTGGCTTAACAGATATACTTAATAGTTTCTTAGTAAGCTTGTGATTCCAATTTCCTTATATTTCCTTCATGCACATGTGCGCGTGCGTCGTCGTTGCCTCGTTTGGGAAGTCACCGCTTTCTTTCGCATTCCGTTTGGTGGGGTGCTATAGTAGGAACGTTCAACGCGTTCCTACTATAAAGGTATCCATTGAGAACATATCACTCCTCCAAACAATACACATGTTGGGATGAGTTCCCAATTCCCACACGCGTGTCATTCTTACTTAATGCTCTGCTAGAAAGAACTTAAAAGTCTCCAAAGACAGAGGTAAACAAGGCTTTGACTTTTGGACATCCCAAATTCGCACGTATCAGTGGTGGGCACGACGCAATGCTACTGTTGGATGCCTTAAATCATTTGTTTGTTTTGGAGTGTGTGGGCGTGGGCTCGCGCTCTTTCTTTTCTCAAGAACGCAGGATAGATGTAACAGCACCACCAACCCTGTGCTGGATTTTTCCAGCGCCCCACACCGAGCACCGCCCATCCTCGGCCGACTTAACAGACTACTCAACTAGTTTAGTTTAGTTGCATGCCCAAACTGAGAAGGCAGCTAGTGTAGCGATTGCAAGCCTATGACACGGCACGACACATATGATTCGTTTTGATCCATATCTTGTTGATTAATTAATTGATATCTTAGTATCCCTCAATAATTGATGATTGATTGACAACGTTTTTCTAGTTACGTATAATTGAAAGTGTAACCCTACGGGATTCAACAACTGGCTGACTGCACGAGATTCAATAACTGGCTCACGATAATGATTAAATGTAATTCTTTTAATATGATGCTGCTTAGGTACATGTATATGTACACTTTGTCTAACAGCTTCCAGATTAGCAAATGTAAAATGTGCCCTCCACAAACCACCCTCTCTTTCTGAATCCCTTAGGTGGCTTAAGTGTATGATGCAGTAAGTAAGTTAGAGTTTAACCACTTGCAACTGTCGTGCTTTTTTACATTACCTTCATATATAGTTTCAAGAGCTATGGAGCACCCTCTCGTATTCCGAATTAAAGCATCAAAAAGATGGAATGCACAACGGAGTTAGTTAGAGTGTCAATATCACTACTAGTCAAAACTAGAATGATTTGATTACAATGATCGAGATATATAACCATTTTTCTTGAGGACTCGGTTGATTATTAAGGCTGTATTTATCTGGGAGGAAGGAAGGAAGGAAGAAAGAAAATAGCACTAACAGCAGGTCCTTCTTCACCAATAGCCAAGATGAATTAGATGATGGACGATGGCTAGCGCTTGGCCCAGCTTGGGAATGTTCATTATGGGCCTCAGTTGTAGTTCTTCGTCTTCGCTTTGAGCGAGAGAGAGACTAGTGTGTGTTTGAGCTGCTATTTACTTCTGGAGTTTGGACGGTCGCTCATCCTGTAGTGTAGTGTATATTGGAGAGTTCAACGTGAACTAATTTTAACCAACAAGCCTGCTCTCTGGGGTTAAAATTGATTTTCTTAGGTCCAAATGAGAACGAAAGCTCCCGTAGTAAGTACGTAATAGTCCTTTCTAGAAATGGAATTAATGCCGGCAAGGCTTCTTCGAAGGAGTGGCGGACGACACTGTGGGCTTAACTCGTGTGCGATGCTATAATTTATTTGGTCAGCAGGTCATCACGCCTGACCTCATCAGCAACGTCAATAAAGCAGAATTCCGAGGTTCTCCCACACAAAACACATGACATGACCCGGTTGACAAGAGTCGTAAGGGAGTAAAATCAGCACCACCAGTGGCCTTTTGATCCCATTAAACTAAGTCACCATCTGAACTTTTCCACGACAACTTTCCAGAAAGCTTAGAACAGAAAACAAAACAGAGTTTGTTGGATGGAAGAGTTTCACACCTACACAACACACCCCACTCATTGAGAAACTGAGTAGACGTGCATTACCAGCTTTTGTTGTTTCACTCCCAAGTTTATTCTGCAAATGCGCATGGCGACTTCAGATGAGTGAAGACTTGAGATTGCCTCGAGTCAAAGATAATTTTTGTATTCGGAGATGCTTTAAATAAAGAATGGAGTCTATTTCTAGGATATATATATATATATATATATACACAATAACTGTGCAACCGCTAATCAAAATTGATGCTGTAACTAAACTTTAATTCTACGTGTGCTGTCACTGGATGAGGTAAATGGGACGTAACAATTGAATGTCAATGCAAAAAAGGACTCCGTGGGATACCCATTGTTCCAGGATTTATTGTTGTGGATGATCCTTTTATTGAAAATGTTTTATGAATAGACACCCATGAGCAACATGAATAGATCAATACGAATAATCAATTGAGCAGCCAGAAGTCTTTGGCCGCCCAACTTCGATAGATACTACTTTTTGAACATAAATCATACCAGTATCATCTAGAATTTCCCAGCAATCTAAAAGCTTCACGGGTTTCCTTAGTGGAAGAGTCAATTGTGGGGATCAGGAATTTCAGCCTATGCATAATCACAAAGATTAGTGATGTAAGTCGCAGGACAAGGATTATCCGATTGTTGAATTCGTGAAACTGGATGGCCCATCCATTTTGGGATGTTATAGCAAATAATTCATCGCCCATCCCCGCAAAACCCCTTCCCCCCGCCCCCCCCCAAAAAAAAAACCAAAAATACTCCTTAACAGTTAACAGTGGTAGGTGCCTACCATATGATATGAATGTATCAATGCAACTCATGCTGTCACCGATTAGTGCTCATTGCTTTTGGCAGAAAACATATATACTTTTTTGGATTCCACATATGTTGTAATTTGCAGAACAGGTATTAGAATTAACTAAGGACTTGTTTCCCAAAAAAGGGGGGCAAGGACTTAATCTAGTTGAAAATTTAAACTAAATAAGTTCAAGCGAATGACATCCTCCAAAGTTGAGATGGCCGAGTTGGTCTAAGGCGCCAGATTAAGGTTCTGGTCCGAAAGGGCGTGGGTTCAAATCCCACTCTCAACACGTCTATTTTACCTTTTCCTTAGCTTGCAGCAGGGAATCTGCCCATGTCCGTTGGACATTTCCATGAAGAAAAGAATCAGCCCAATTAGCTGAAGGTTTTGTCCAGTAAGACAATCAGGGGCCCATTGGACGCTTTGTTACCATTTGGACAAGGCCTTTTTCATAAAAATGACGAAACCAAGTCCAACATCTGTCCACCATGACATCGTTCCTGCAGATTGAAATTCGAACGCTACCTTTGATTTTTCTCTTGTTAAAAACACTACAAAATTGAGCACCGCCCCCACCTCCCCCCGGGCCGCAGCGCCCCCAAAAAAAAAAAAAAATTTGGTTTTAAAATTTCTGGAAATGATTTCTTTGATAGCCGTTGATTTGGATGGAGTCTGTCGATTAAACAAAATCTTGTGAATTTAGATTCATCCTGTACTTATTGAATATTTAACTGTAATACCCTTGGAAAACTTCCGTCATACTGCCTTGAAGCATATTTATTTTACAAAAGGAAGAAGAAGAAGAAGAGCCGTCGGATGTAATATCTTTTGCAGCTTAACCAGTCAGCGTTGTGCATATTCTTACTAAAGCGTTGGAGGATTTAGTTTAGAATATCCAAAAAGATTTATGTACAGGTTAGATAATGAGGAGTGGCGTCTAGAAGGACAGTGATAGGTTAAACAACGATTTCTTACGATACCTCTGGTTGATATCATTCAACTCGTCCGATTTGATGACATTTAAAACAAAAGAAAAAAGTATAATGGAAGCTTCTTCAAAATAGTTTTGTTTTTCTTATACCAAAAAAAAAAAAAAAAAGAAGGAGCTCTACATAGTTTGACCTATGCTCTTACGATTATCACGACCTAATAAGTTTTACTAATACTAGTATTTTATTGCTTCGGGAACAATAATACTACCAAATTAAAATGGTAAAACGGTTCGGCAACCAGAATCTTCATCCCGCTGGGTATGTATATATATATATCTCTTCTTTTTAGCAACGATAATATTCTATTTTACTCCTATACTGACCTATACCATGGGAGAGGGCGAGTTACAAGAGATTAGAAAATATACAGACTTATCTAAACTAAAGAGATGATATGGCACAGCCTTCGAATTTTTTTAAATGCGGGATATGAGGGTTGAACCCCTCGACCTACAGTTCAAAGAAGGATCTTAAGTTATTTCAGTTAAATCTTAAGTCATATCAATTGAAGAAGCAAAAACACGTTAAAGTGATTAATGATTTTTGATGACAAGAAAACTTAGCTAAAATGCAGGAAGTGGAAAGATAAAGGCAGCAGATGTCGTGAGTTATTTTGAACTTTCAACAGTTTGTGGTCATTAGACCAAAGGAAGAGGAGGTGCTACCTTGATTAGAGCCCCAGACATCCAAATTGATGTTGTATTAGTATAATACTAGGTGCATGTGTATAGTGTCATCCAGCAAAACTGATTGGGTTACGAACTTAATCATGTTCTTGTTTAAATAACAGCAAAAAAATTCGTAGGCACAAGTCCGCTGCTCTCCCACTTGCACCATGTATCGAGGGTGGTGACAGGTTGAGACGAATGTCAACTTCTGAAAACAAAATCTTGACAATTATATGGAGCAACTGGTTTTATTGCCTCCCCACTGAACATGTGAGCACTAGGCCAAACAACAATTATTCGCTGTTAGCGAAAGACGCTGATTTCGATTAGAATAGACTGTAGAGTTGGGGAAAATGTAGAAATAAAGGAGGGGAACTGGGAAGGTGCAGTTTGAGCAGTGCAGTTGGGACTTTGGGTTTGGGGGACGACTGACGTGACGACATTTATTATACGAATACTTGAGGAAGATAGCTGTGTAGGTGTGGGGTCTGTTTGGTTGGACTTTTGGCAAAGTCAGACGCCACTTCAATACACCGTGTTAAGGTCAATGTCAACCCCGATCGCCCATTCCATGTGGCTATTACACGCCCTCTCTCTCTCTCTCTCTGCTCTGAATCCAAAATTTTATCAATAGTATTTTAATTGTGATATTTGAACTTTTATTTTATATCTTATCCCTTAAAATTTAAATTTTGAATTTAAATATAACATATATTTGATGATAAGCGGGGACAATATGAAAAAAAAAAAGAGACCAAGACGAACGTTTTGGGATGTTCCAATATGAAAAGTAGAATAAAAATTTTAAGATGCGAGGACGGAAACCATCGCCTCAGCTATGATTCTTTCTTGAGCTGTGGGAGCTGGTAACGCGAGGCGCATCTCTTGACAAAACTGTACTTGATCTGACTTCCGCCGTTTAAAGCAAATAGAGAGTCAAAGGTTACTCGTGGGGGGACTGATTTTTTTTTTTTTTTTTTTTGTGATAAAAAATTATACTACTTATTTCATTAACAAATGTTCGAATTTTTCCAACACCATCTGATTACTTGTACAGGGACTGAGTTAATACTCCTCCTCTGTCAATTAACACTCCCCAATTTTTCAGAATTCAGACCAGTTTATTGGGTTATATATGCCAACCTACTTTCACACCTGGAGGTAGCCAATGCTTTCTTGCTCTCAAAACCCCGAACTCTAATCTTATTCCGGTCACTAATTTAGGCATAGTCAGTTGGGGTATAAAGTCTGGATCCTGCCCCTCTTCTGTCTCGTGGTTGTGTTTGCAGGCAAGTGGCGCAGCTCAGTTACATTTGGCTCCTTTGCTCACACTGTCATCGTCTATACTAAATGTCAACAGCATTACAATTGATTTTTTACCAAAAGAGCAGAAAAGTGTGTTCGTCTTTTCCAAATGGCATGTGTAGTTTGGGTATAGTAAATGTATGGATTGCACTATTTTTCAAATACATGTTTTTGTTTTTGGAGCTTACACTAACTCTAAAAACAACTTCAAAAATAATTTCTAAAACACATTCATATACACTAAAAAAATAGAAATAAAAAATAAATCCTCACCCTCTTTTTTCCTTCACACGCCATCTGTCACACACACACTCTCTCTCTCTCTCTTTCCCTTCCCCTCTATCTCTTCTCCTCCTTCCTTCCTTCCTTCCTTTCCTTGCTTCTTTACTTCCCTCCCTTCCCCAATATTCCATCTGTCTCCTCTGCATCCTATCCTTTTTACTTCACACAAATTAAATCATTACAATAATTTTTTTTTATGAGAATTTCAGAAAATAACAATCCGAGTAGACTCCAAAGCTAGTAAGGGGCGCCACCATTTACTGATGCTGCACACGAGTTTGACTTGAATGTCTATTATTATTGGGTAGATTACCCCTTTTGACTTTGGAAGTGAAAAAATTGATGCAGGTGGGCGAGCAGAACGGCGTGCGGTGCAGGACACCATCCTTCCTTCCTTCAGCCAGCACAAGAGAAAGACCAAAGCTAAACTCAACAAAAATTGAATGGTGGCGCCAGTTAGTAGCCTAACTTAACCGCTACGACCACCTCACTTTCCAGAGTCCCAACCGCCTTTAAATGTTTCATTTGATAATATCCGCCTCCTACAGCATTTTTTTTAGTATAAAAATTGGAAAAGGGAGTCTCGTGGCCATACCAAATTGTCATTAACAGAAAACATAAGAATAAAATGATACAATACATACGTAAAAAAAATATATAAGGCTCAGTCTCTATTACTATTATTGGAAGAATTTTCAGAAAAAGAAAATAACAAATTTTTGAGATGTGATGTCCGTAATTAAGGTAAGGCTGATGTGATTGAAAAAAGTATTCAAAGAAAATATATTTTTGAAAACTATCAATCCAAACAACTCCGCAAGAGCCCAAAAGGATATTCCTTGGAGTGAGATGTTGTATATTATAACGGTGGGTAATATTACATGAGAGCAGTGCACAGAGCAGCCAACAGAAACTTCATCGAGTCTCAAAGGAAAATGCCGCATGCTTTCGGCCAGACCACAGCCTTCCTATTGGAGGAATTAGTTACTAATAAAGAAATGCACTCAGCTGAAAGCAAAGCTACGCTGCATCACCCTAATCTCGTTTATATCTCCCAAAAATAAAATGTTCATCTTTAACGTTATCATGCAACGTAAGTTATTCACATAATCTCGACTTGTTTTCTATTTGTTTAATGCCCGGCACAGTAGCTGCGGTGGTAACTCCGCTCTTTATATGGTCCACCCTGACAACTACCAAATCAAAGCAGCAGGTCTTATATAAACACGTCTAAACTGCCAGTGATTTGTTGGTCGTATTACTACTGCGTCCGCCGTCCAGACGAGGAGGATCATGCACGGCTTTCGGTGCTTGGGTTTCATGGCTTCTCTTCTTCACGCTTAGTTTCATGTAATCCTGCTACTGCTCCACATTAATCGAACAGACGATCCATCATCTACCCAATCACTCGTCCAAACATGACTCAGCTGCTGCGGCTGCTCACCCTCCTGTATGTCTCATGTGCCATCATCCTCACTACTTGGTCAGTGGTTCGAGCCTCTGCCAGCCAAGAGCTCTTGACCAGTGGTTTTAAAGCCGCCCCAAATCCAGCTGTCTCAACTTTCCAGCCCATCCTCACCGATTCCACGGGTAACTACTCATTGGGCTTCCTCCGTCTTAACAAAACTCAGCTCGCCCTCGCCGTCGTCCACGTTCTGTCCTCCGAAACCACATGGCAAGCCAACATGACTCGATTGCCAAGATGGTCCGATCCTACTCAGCTCACCTTCAACGGCAGCCTCGTAGTATCGGACCCTCGCTCCGGGGTGCTTTGGTCGACCTATACGGATGGTTACCGTGTTTGGCTGTCCAACACTTCAAATCTCCAAGTTCAGACGTCCGACGGCTCCGTCTTGTGGCAGAGCTTTGATTTTCCGACGGACACCCTCGTCGAGAATCAGAATATTACCAGTAACATGTCTCTTGTTTCCTCCAATGGGATATACTCCATGCGGCTGGGTCAAGATTTCATGGGGCTGTACGCGAAATTCAAGTCCGGGTCGGATCCGGGGCAGATATACTGGAAACACAGGGCGTTGGAAGCAAAAGCGAACATAATCGAAGGTCAGCCCATCTATGCAGTGGTCAAGTCTGACGGGTTTCTGGGCATGTACCAGAACGGGACAGTCCCCGTTGACGTTCAATCATTCAACAGTTATCAGCAACCCGTGTCCGGAGTGAGGCGGGTCCGGATGGAGACGGACGGGAATCTAAAAGGATACTTCTGGACGGGGACAAGCTGGATCCTGGACTACCAGGCAGTATCCGACCCGTGCGAGTTGCCCTGCGCATGTGGGCCCTACGGGCTGTGTCAGCCGGGAAAGGGATGTGGCTGTCTAAACAACGAGACGGATCCCCGGACCGGTCGGTGCGCCTCACCGGGGAATCACAACCTGGTTGACTTTTGCAGCGCCTACGGTAACAAGTACAAGGTGCTGAGGAGCAGCGGGGTGGACCTGCCCTACAAAGAACTGCTGGGGTACCAAATCATGGGGAGTTTCCAGGAATGCGAGGATGCATGCGAGCGAAATTGCACGTGCTGGGGTGCGGTGTACCGGAACACCTCTGGGTTCTGCTACATCCTAGATTATCCCATACAGACGCTGGTGCGGGTGGCGGATGAGTCCAAGATGGGCTACTTTAAGGTGAGCGAGGGTGTAGGGAAAAGGAAGATGGACGTGGGATTAGGGGTTGGGGTGGGACTGTTGTGTGGGGCCCTTTTGGTAATTGGTGGGGTCTTAGTGGGGTATGGGTGGTATAGGATGAGGAGTAAAAGGCGGGGGGTGAGCGGGGGCGGGAAGGAGGAGGGCAGTGGTGGGGTTGGACCATACAAGGATTTGGGAGCTGCCAGTTTCAGGTCAATTGAGCTATCTGGAACATGATGTAAGGGATGATGGCATTGGCTGGATTGGGTCTTATCTACTTGGACTCAAAAGAGTTTTTGTATTCCTTTCTTGGGTGGTGGCACTATGTGGGACCGGCAGATCCGATGGGCCAGTCAGTGTAGGGGGTGGACTTTTTTTTTTTTTTTTGGCCTTTTTACTTCTTTTTCGAGGGTCCCATCGTTGTATCTTGGACTTGGAGGAGGCTCAGAGATGCTGGCAGCTGATTTGACCATGAAACCGAAAATGGACAAAAAGCGGCCAGCTGAATGTAACGGGATATTTACAGCCGCGGGAGCTGAAGTTCCAAAATCCATTTCACAATCAAAACTAGATCCCTCTATGTTTCTTCGTTCGTGGAATACACTGGCTTTGCTAGTTTGCTACATAAAATTACTAGCATTCAATGGCAGCTGCTGCCTATCCATATATTTGTGTTTTGGTCCAACTCCACTCAATAGTCAGCTGGTGGATGGTCAACATATGCAGCCCCCCCTTTTTTCTTTTGAATGCCATGTGCTTCCATATGGCAGTTTTAGGATTTTACAAGTAGATAATGAACAGTTACACAGGCGAGCCCCTTTTTTCGCCCTCAAAAGGCTGTGTAAGATCTTTCTATGATTAAATCTTTCAAGGAACTTCATCTTTTTCCTAATAATTTCTCTTGTGGTCCATATTACTGCTAAGATGGATATTCTTTTTATTTTGTTCAAACCATGTAACATCTGTGGACATGTGATATGAGAAACATTTTTCCTTCTTTTTTCAATTGAATGAAGACTCCAAACCTTAAGAAAATGAAAAAAAAAAAAAAGTGGAAGAGTAAACGCAACCCATGCGTATAACTAAAAGAGAAAACGAAAGACTTAGTCCCCTACATATTGTGCTTATGATTATTTGGTCCTCCACTCTTAAAATGATGCAAGTTAGTCTCTTGGATAAGTAAAGCACACCATTTTGGTCCTAAAAAAACCCATTTCAGGTAACCTTTTGGCTTGAAAAAGCCACGTGACCACCCATGATACAAATTTTAGGGCAAAAAAAAAAAAATTTCATATACCCAATCCCATATAAGTACACCACACTCTAATCTATTTGCTCAAGCACTATTAGAATTAATTAATTGAATGATTAAATGATACTTGTCTTTCTTTCAAGAAAATTAAAATAACATTATTTGTTTACAAATCTTATATTTTGTATAAAACAATCCAGCAAAGAAATGTGCAAAATTTTTCAAACTTACAGAAACTCAATATCATCTATCTTAAGTAAAACAAAATAAAGAATACTAAATACAAAAAAAAAAAAAAGAAGCATATTGATCACTAATAGAATTTGAAACTATCATGGAAAAGAAAATAAAGAAAAATTTTGAAACTATCATGTGAGGACTAAGGCATGTTCGTGTTGTTTTTCCTGACTAAGAGTGCATTTGATAAAATTGAAATCTAAAATTTAAAATCTGAATTCATGATTTTGTTAAGTAATAAATCTAATATATTTGAATGTATATGATATTTAGTAATAAGTGAATAACTAATCATTTATTTTTGGGAGTAAATTTTACCTAAAAGATTTAGTGCCACTTAATTAATTCAGATGTTCTATTTTTGACTATCAAACGCATCTGAATGTGTTAATATTTGGATCCATTAAATTTAACTGCTTAATTGATTTATCAAACAGGGCAGGGCCTAGGATTGTTAATACAAGCAATATGCATACTTTCTCAGGGGATACCGTCCTACATGTTTTGCACCGAGTCATGGGCTAGGCCAAGTCCTTTCTCCATCCAAATAGATACGCGCACTTAATGAGGGTTCGTGATGAGAAATGACTCCATCTAAAGCAGGAGCGTGAGTTTAGGCAGCCCATATACGCTACCCGGCCCTGTGGAACTGAAGGAAACTGCATCAAACGGGACTTATTATGATGTACTCTGATCCACAGAAAGAACGAGGAAGGAAGGCGGCCGCAACCTTGCAGGTAGCACACACACGAGAAAAATGGTCCACATTTCCTGATTGGGCTTGAGGTGTGAACCCAAGTGACTTGGCCCAGGAGATCCTAATTCTGTGTTTATGCACAAAAAAATAAAAAATAAAATGGCACACCATATTACCCGCTATTAAGTGCAAACTGCTAACTGCCAGGCCCTAGCGTTTACAGGCTCTTGGCTTTTCCCCCAATGTGAAGTGGGTTGAGCAAATTGGCGAATATTTGAAACGAATACTAGATGGTTCAGTTGTAGACTAACACTAGCAGCAATCTGCTCATCATGTACGGTGCAGCAGGAATTGGAAGGTTTTCAAGCAAGCCTTATATCCTCCCAGTTTGTTTATTCTTGTTCAGCAGACTGTCACGGATCTACGTGGCATTATTGTGGAGTGGAAGCAGGTGTACAGAAACCAAGAAAATTATCAGCTCTGTATTGATTGATTAAGGAATCCCATTTCCTGTTTTGAAGTCCTTATTCTCCTATAGTTTCACACTTGTCTATTGTTAGTTACTCTGCTTCAGTTTTATTGATTTGAATTCGCTTTCTTTTGGTGTACTGGACTAAGGGGTATGCCCTTCATTGGTGAACCCTTTCTTGCTTATTAATGACAAGTACAAAAAAAAAAAAAAAAAAAAAAAGGCGAATTATGGTAGAGTGAGTTTCACAATGCTTGATGCAGAAGTCAATAATCAAAGCTGAATTATGTTCTTCTGTGGGTTTGACTCTGTAGTTTACTTCACCCCCAACCCCCAGTTTTCTTTTCTGGTTTCTGTGGCTTGGGAGCCAATTCAAGAAAGCAAAATCCTAGGCGACAGGCAGAAAGTCATCAAATTCTATGATTTTGCCTCCTTCCATTAAAACTAACAATATGCATTTCTGCAACACTTGATTCCTGTTGTTTCATGACATAGAATCCAACTGCAATGCTTGACTTTTATTATTGAAACAAGTGCAATGATGAATGGAAACAGGTAGAGAGGTTATACTGGGTCAGCATCATCTGGCTGTGACATGTGATTACCAGTAACACTTGTTACATTTTCCTAATGGGAAAATGGGAAAATGGGAAAAAGTTACTGGACAACTTTTATTCTAAAAATAGCAACAACAGCTGCAGACGAGTTATTCATTTCTTTAGATATTTAATGGTTAGCATTCGAAGAATAAATCCCGAGAATCAGAGCCGCGACCAATCGGTGAGTTGGCCTCATGCGATGGCTGTCCACTGATCCGCGAGGAGTAATTAATTGATAATATTCTTGGAGTCTTGCATCTGATCTGATGTAAGAATCGCAAGATTCCGAGTTTCGTCCAGTTGTATAATGACAAATTATTAGATACTTGCCTGCCTTCGACATAAACATGCATGGTCAAGGCAGGAGGAGTGAGGACAAAGTAGTAGTGACAAAGAAAGCGTAAAAGGACAATGTGCAAAAAATGTACTAATAAACAAGTCCGTCCCATGTCTCCAATCTTGCTCATGGGTGGTTTTCTGATGATGTCAAGTCTTCTGTAGAATGTCAATTATGAAGGGAACCACTGGAGAAAGGCACATCTTGTAACTCAAGTTTTGGTACCAAAATAACAATAATATATATGTAACTAAATCGAATTCGTGGTCCTTTTAATTTAAGGCTGCGGATGCCCCTCCTCAAAATTGCTCCAAAACGTTCTTCTTCTCTCAGGCCTCAGCGATTGGACGTGCATCATTAATGCAGGCGCAGCTCTGCATCCTTGATCCAATGCAACACAACAGTCCACTTGAGCTTTTTGCTCAGAATTTGCCTCCCAACTGTTTTTTTTTTTTTAACAAGACTACTAGAGTGCAATTTATTCGCCATCGCTAATGGGTGACATCTAGTTTATGGTCCCCGATAGCTTGCTTCATTTACAGCTCTGAGCATAATAATAACTTCATTCTCATGCACATATTTTACCCCCCCCCCCCTTTTTTTTGTTCGTTCGTTTCCAGGATGATTAATTTGGTCTTTCTCAAATATGTATTTCAGTTTTGCTTCTTTAAGTGTGTGCGTCCGTCCCATTAAAGAGTTCTTAAATTCTGACCTTGCTGTCGTTGTTGCCCTTAATTTTAAGCTATGTTCAATGAATGAGAGAGGTTAATTAAATACGAGAAGTGCACAAACTAATTCAAGATATCGTACACGGAAGTATCAAGTAATTATTGAATCTTATATTTGAAATTTCAAAAGTCTACAAAAAAAAAAAATGATGAATGCAGAATGCCTGACTAATCGGAATGCAACCGCGCCTTCCTCTGTTATTTTCTGGCTAATTTAAGAGATCCTTTCCTTCCGGATAGAAAATGGAATCCAAACAGAAGAATTGACAAAAAGAGGAGCTTATTCTGTACTTGAAGTGAACCAGATGTGATTTTGTTGAATTCTGTGGAATTCTCCCCCACTTTTGTCAATCATTTTTTGCTAGACGATTTATAGTAATCTTAATAATGAAAATTCTCTTTTATCAAAAAAAAAAAAAGAATCAGAAATAAATGCAAATACCTATCATAAGAGTCACGCTTTGGAAAAAAAAAAAAATTCTCTGAGAGAGAAGGTTAAAGGTGCACGATTCATCTCAACGAATATCATAGATATGGTTGGATAATTGAGGTCGGGGACCTTTCGGGTAGAGAATTAAATTACTAGTTGTAGTGTCTATAATTACTAGACTAATTGTTGGAATATTTTCAACTATATTGAAAATTTGTATAGAATCCATTCATGGATTGATGTGTGATTTTGGGTCGGATTTGAATCCATCCATGGATTGTGAAGGTTGTGAACCGGATTCATAACATGGATTCTCTTTGGATAGAATCCGACCCACCAATCTGATCGGCTACATAGTGAATCCAGCCATGGATTTGAAATGTCTGCTGACGTTTCTTTTGCAATCTTTCAAATTTTAACCGTTATTTGAAATGATATTACTCCAAACATTTCATAACAGTCAGAGATTATTTAAGGGACATGAAAACTCATATATATGGATCAATTTGGGGTCTTTTGGCTGTAGACTTAATATTTACAAAGTCTAGAAAAATTCTGCTCTTCTTTTCTTTGTTGTAGGGGGTTGTTAGATTTAGTGCAGAGTCTACACAATAAAATTTCATCTTATTGTAGAGGATATTCATCCTGAATCTATTACACATTATAGTGGACGAATAAAGTTTTAAACAAAGTAATCTATGATCACAATTTGAAATCATTCTTTTGATTACTTTCATAGCCATTTCTTATTTTTCTTTTGCATTGTTTCAACAATTTTAAGGTTTTATTCACTTTTTGAAATGGCTAGTACCATCAAATGTTTGGTTTCTGACATTCTCAAAACTTAATAGTGTCAAGGGAGGAAATTTCCTTCGATGTAAGAAACTACAACAAACAAAGAAGAAGAGACGTGAGATGATATCCACAATGGGCAAGAATGAAATAGTTGGCGATGAAGATAAATGTGAAATAGAGATGATTATCATCCACAATGGGCAAGAATGAAATAGTTGGCGATGAAGATAAATGTGAAATAGAGATGATTATCACTTAAACATGATATAACGGTATGATATGTATGTATATATCGATTTTTGAAAATATGTCTTACACTCATCTCTTGTATGTATGTTCCATTATGTTGTTTGTGGAATAATATAAAGGGTTAAATTGGGAGTTTATCCATGGAAAATCCACGACTTGAAAATTTGCAAGTAACTAAATTATTATTATACTTCATTTTAGTTAAGGCCGAATATTTGATATAGTAGATATATTAAACATTCAATTATGATAATATAATTGAAGTAAATTTGGTACTAAATTTTCAATTATGGTTTATAATTCATGTGACAAATGTGTCATGACATGATATCTTCTATAATATATTAAGCTCATTTACTTAGACTGGATTTGAATAAGCTGCTACAATTTCAATGCTTGACTTGGATAGAATCCATATCATAAATAGGATTGAGTGATAGTCAAGTTGTTTTATATTTTGTTTTGACACATTGTTGTGGTTTGGAAGACTGAACACCACCTAATTGTGTCTAAACTTTGAATAACTTTCTAGAAGTTTGTTATTAGAATGGAGATGTCTCTTGAATGACATAACTTATGAGAAGTTATGGACGTACTTGATATATATGTTGCAACTATTTGTAAGTATCAATCATGTTCAATTTTTCTTTAATTTGGTTCTTGAAGGTCAAAGGTTAACCTTGTTAAATGAAAAGCAAACTTGCAATGTTGAAGAAGTGAAATATATTTCTTGTAGAACCAAATTGTGAAAACCACAAGAAAGGAAAATGATTGATTGATATGTGATTGATTACAACATGTTTTGTATGACATAAAATGTTCGATGAATATTGCAAAATTTGTGTCCTTTATTTTGAAATGCTATGTTTTCTTAAATACATATATGGCTTTCTAAACACGTTTGATTTTCATACTTGCTGTGGTGCAAGAAATGCAATAGCTCCAAAATTAATGTAGATATGATTTGTGATAGGGACAATATACTTTTAAGAGTATATGGTCTGGTTTACAATAGCAAACTAAACATGTTATACACATGATTTTGTGTATACCAAGAGGGATGGTTTACAAGTCCAAAATTTTTTATCACTAATGGTGAAATCTCAATTCAACGCTAGATGCAATGTCTAGTCTTGAATTCAATGAGTGAAAATACATCATTCTAGTGATTTGTACACTATGTTAAATTTCAACATCCCAAAGTGAAATAGTGCGTATTATTCTCGTCAGTACAATTATAAAGGTGAGTCATTGAACACACAACGAATTTTAAAAGTGCTACTAATGGTGGGGACACTAAGATGTCGCCTATATGAGTATTATTTTTTAGCAAACCACAAAATTTAGGGTTTGATTTTGATACATTCATGAAAAGATAGCCGTAAAATGTATCATTTATATAAAACAAATTGAAGAGAAGTGAATCTATGTGTGTTGACAAAATTGACTTGTTGCATATACTCTTGGTTCAAAGTTTGTCTACCAAATAGTATTAACAAGTTATGATTAGTTAACATTAAAATGATGGTTCAACCAAAAGATACCATTGTTGATGCATAGATTATTAAAATTTTTCAGTGATCCATAAAATTTTTTTTAATATATTGAAAATGGCGGGGGATTGTTGGAATATTTTCAATTATATTGCAAATTCCATGGATTGATGTGGGATTTTGGATCGGATTCAAATATATCCATGGATTGTGAAAGTTGTGGATCGGATTCGTGCCATAGATTCTCTTTGCATAGAATCTGACCCACCAATCCGACGAACTACATAGTGAATCCGGCCATGGATTCAAAGCATTTGTTAGTGTTTCATTTGCAATCTTTCAGATTTTAACTGTTATTTGAAATGATATTATTCCAAATATTTCCTAACAGTTAGAGGTTGTTTAATGGACATGAAAATTTATATATATGAATCAAATTGGGTTGCAAATCTAAGACCTATAAAGTCTAGAAAAATTCTACTCTTCTTTTCTTTGTTGTAGGGGTTGTTAGATTTAGTGCAGAGTTAACACAATCAAACTTTATCTTATTTTAAAGGATATTCGTCTTGAATCTATTGCACATTATAGTGGATTAATAAAATCTTAAGAAGAGTGATCTATGAGCACAATTTGAAGCCATTCTTTTGTTGACTTTTGCAGTCATTTTTATTTTCTCTTTTGCATTGTTCCGCCACTAATGAGATTCTTTACTTTCCTTGTACTGTTTTGGCTGAAAGTAGTATTTGTGAGGCTACAAGACTTGATTAGAATGAATAATTTATCCCCTGTAACTTAATATAAAAGCCGCAAGAAATCTGATGGTGAGTGAATTTGCTCTAGACAAGGCAATAAACGTCTAAAGGAAAAGTAGCTTGCTTCATTTTTTTAAAAAATTTAATAGAGTATTTTTGTCTTAGTTTATTAGGAGGGAAGGGAAAGAGGAAGGAAAGACCTGAGAGTCAAACGGGGGATTTCGCCATCAGCTCACTAATATCCCTGCCAACAAAGCTGTGTCTTAAAAACTTTTATACTTAATAGTTAGCTGGATGACTTGTTTGTTTGTAGATAATTCACCAGTCATCTTAAAAATTAATTGCTCAGTTTTGTTAGAGAACCTTAACCATCTCTTTTAAGAAACTATTGTCAACCAGATAAGGCTTGCCTTTGCTGGAAGAAAAAATGATAGTGAACTAGATGAGACTAGAAGAGCCTGGTCATGAGATGTTAAACATTTTTGTAAGAGTGAGTGTCAAAATCAAGCTGTGTACAAAAGTGAAGCTAGATCTTAACAAAAATCTTCATGATTTGAGCTTTTGATTATTGTCTTTATCAGCTACATCCGTAAGGAAATTTAAGAAAGTGGGATAGGAAGCCACTTCTGATAAAAGGTATTTTCCCCAATGAATTTTCATCCTTAGATAATAAATCAGCTACATGTAACATGACAAGATTGACCACATTTAACAGGCCAAGTGGTTTTTTGGTTGGAGTTGGTTTGGCCCCTACCCTTTCAAGATTCTAACTCAAAACTGGTAGTTGATGCACTGCATCCCATTATGGAAAGACAGAATAGGCATGTACAATTGTACGAATCAAGGTCGCTTACTAACTAAGCTAACCAACCTTCCTCCAATTGCACCCTGAAAACCACCTCACTCAAACACAACATCTGTTGGCTATCCACTTCAATCCTGAGACATTACTGTCATGCCACCCATCCCACTTTCATCTGAAAGAGGGGTGGTTTTGATAAAACAGATAATTATGGTGCAGGCCTGAGGAAAAGAATCCCTTGGTTTTGATTTCCACCGGAAGCTATTCCATATTGGACAAATTGGTTTCTTTCTTTTCCCTTTTTTTCCTTTTTTCCCCTCTACAGACAAACTTGTTATGCTTCCAAGACATAGCTTGTTGCACTCCATATTATCTTTTGGGTGGCAGAGCAGTTGAATCATCAACCATCAATCGTGGAGTAGTTTTGATCCTGTAACGTTAGTTGCAGTTGATGGCTGTCCGAACTGTTACTTACTATAAATATTTGGGGCCAACTCTCTCCATCATGATATTAACATGATTCGCAGCACATGTATTTCCGAAGTGTCAGTCAATCAATCTCTCCTCATCGGGTTAAAATGTTAATGCATTTAATTTGAGGTACTGCATTTTAGGTGTCAAAAGATGGAAGTTTCTACTGGCCAGTCTTAAGTTGCTATTTTCTCAACACGCATTTCTCCACCTACGGGTTAAAAACAATTACTTCACTATCAGAGGGTATATTTAAGATGAGGGTATAATCGGATAAGCAGAATCTCAATTTCTTTCTTGACAAGAATCTCTTAATAAATAATTAAAAAAAAAAAAAGCATTAACAGTAAACTGAACCAATATTAGAGAGAAAACAACTAATGGCTAAATAGCTGCCTGAAGCAGCAAGCGGATCCGACGATTGATTGGATTGGATTTTAATTATTGTCATTTTAGTCTTTAGATATACATTTAGAAAATTGACGTAACAACCTAATCTCTACTTGCTCTTCCCCTTCTAACGTAGATTATGTTTGATCAGTTCAAAGATACATTATTATTAACAAAACTAAGATCCGTGATTTTAATCCTTAGAATCAGATCCAGTCAAACAAATAAAAAATACATCAATCCTTTTCCTCGTGTACAAAATTCATCTAATGCCACAGTAACATATGAAATGAACTGTCGCTGAAAACGTAGCAATATGAATCAGCTATACCTGACCTGCATTAGTACCGCTTTCCATTTCTTCTTCCAAAATATGTGCTACTGGTGGTATTAGAAAAGAGGAAAATAGTACTTAAGGTTAACCCAGAGAGACCGTATTAAATGTAAATGACCTGGCCTTAAGCTGGGTTTTACCACTCTTCATGACTAGCCCCTTTATTTCTCTCCTCTGGTTAAATTTCAGTTACAAGAAGTCAGTGAGGAAGAACTGTTTGGCAGAAGAAAGGCACATGTACAAATCCCAATCTTCCTTTTCCTTCTTCCCGCAGCAAAGGATACACATAAAACCCTCCTCCACTTCTCTCCCATAGACCCAGACAGCAAAGAAATACACCAACAATTCTGGCACACTTAGGAGGGCCGGCTTCTTCTGTCGGAGGCTTGGTTTTTGATCAAATCTTGGTTGGGTTCTTTTGTCCAGAATGAGAAGTATTACTACTTGTTACAGTGAGCATTCGGTCAAGGTTTCGAATTCGTATTGTTCAGGGCCTTCGGGTCAGGCCTACCTCTCCCCTGGCTTAATTCCTTCGGTTCAAAATGCGGTTACATGCCTCTACAAAGTCAAACTCTCAGCTGAAAGGCACTTGTTTATCAAAATTACATGGTGCAACCTAGTAGGCCAAGGCTTCTCAATTAGTATCGGGGAGGATTCCCGTTCTCTATCCAAATTCAATAAAAAATCCAAGCAATTCATCAAGGTCAAAGGCACAGAAGCCTTCGAATGCTGCAATTCAAGAATCGAAGTGTTCTGGGATCTGTCTCAGGCTACGTTTGACGCTGGCCCTGAGCCGGTCAATGGATATTATGTTATGGTTTGGGTCGATTCTGGATTAAGTCTCATTCTTGGAGACATGGAAGAAGAATTAGACGTGAGAAAAAGCATCTCTGATTTACAGTTGCCAAATTTTCACTGCTTTCCCGGAGCGAACATTTCTCAGGGAATGCCCTGTATTCAACCAAGGCTCAGTTTTGCGACGCCGGAACATGTCATGACATAGTGATCAAGTGCGTTGGTGAAGACGCGGGATCAAAGGATTCGGAATTATCTGTTACTATTGATAAGAAGAACGTCATTCACGTGAAGAGGTTGCAGTGGAATTTCCGGGGCAATCAGACAATTTTTGTGGATGGACTATTGGTGGATATGATGTGGGATGTTCACGATTGGTTTTTTAATCCATCACCTGGATGTGCTGTTTTCATGTTTAGGACGAGAAGTGGACTGAATAGCAGATTGTGGTTAGAGGAGAAAATGTTGGAGCAGAAGGAACAAGAGAGAGGTGGCTTCTCTTTTCTGATTTGTGCCTGTAAGAGTACCTCTGACTAACTGATTTTCCTCCTCCTCAGTTGCTATTCTATCTCGATACTATTGGGATCCTTTTTCTCACAGGGTGTTTTTGGCCACGCAAACTTTAGGTTTATAGATTAGTTAACCATCAAAAAGAATTATACAGCAATATATAGCAGTTAGGAGACCAAAGAAAATGAGATTGATTTGCAGATATTTCCGTTACACTGCCATAGATATGGCTCCTTCCGATGGATTGGACCTTGTAGTTTCTGCTCTGTCTCTGTGATGAAACGGATCATTTCCCAACATATAATTTACGGGAATGATTCTCAATCGTACAGCTTTTACTCAATTTCCTTCAATTTTACCAATATATGATTGTTCAATGTAGTGGACTATTCATGGTCCCTCTCTCTCCAAGGTTGGACGTTGCATGTTAAAAAATAGCTTCTTTTTCGTTATTGCCTATTTGCCTCGGCGAGCAAATCATCCTTGCGCTTGTAGGATTTAATCTAAAATCGAGCAGAAATTTTTGAACCCTTAATCCAGAATTGAAGTTTTCTTTTGCAAGTACTCCTGGTCTGCAGAAGTTTCGGAGTATAATTTAAGGAGTCGTAAAACTTAGCCACTTTATCTGACAGCAAGAGTGCAGGACCTAAACCTTTTGCTGTCCGGTCTGCGATACTTTTCCGGGAGCTGGGTATATCTATGATCCAAAGTTGCAAGTCTTGCCAACATATAAGAACAGGAAAGGCCGAAAAAAGAGACAGAATATATGCGTAAACCAATGGTGTCTGGAAAGCTATCTTTGCCTCGTGTGAGTAGCAGGTAAAGGATCCATTGGCCAAGAGTTAGCAAAAGTAATATGATGAGAAAACATTCTGGACACAAAAGTATGTTGGCTGCTTTTTGTTGGTAACTTTGAAATACTCCTTGATATCTTTTCCTGAAGGATAACTGCAGGACTTGTAAAAACGGAGCAGAGCTAAAGACCAAATCTTTTATCCCTCCCCATATCTAACTTTGAGTTAGGATTCTTTTACCTTGAACTTGATAAATAGAGAAAGACTGTAAAAGCCGTTCCCTCACCACTTAGTGATACTCATCAATTCTCTCCTTGATTGCATTTAAAGAGAAGAACACTACTCCTGCTATGTTGCTGATTTGCCTATCACACTTGTGCAAAAGCTACCATTCATTCCTTCCTCAATACCCCTCCCCCCAATCCCCCAAAAAAATTAAAGAAAAAGGCAAAAGCAGCTTGGGAATTCTTCATGGATGAATTAATATCCATCCATTATTGACAACTACGTTATTTGTATAATAACTAGACAAAGGTTGAGACCCCACGATTTAGATCTTGGGTTTCAAATCTTTCACCTCATTTCCTATATTCCACTCCTCCCCTATCAAGAAAAAAAAAGTGAAAAAAAAAAGGCTAGTGAAAGGTGATCCAATTTCTCACGTCACGTGACTAGTCTACAAGGCAATTGGCATGTCTAGTTGGTCTTTCATTTCATCCCAAATGAATCAAAATTAATGCAAATTTGGAACATGAACACAAAATATGAAGAAATTCGTAGAGGAAAGAAGAAGGAAAGACAAACAATTAATTTCATCCAAGTGCTTAAAAAAGTTTTGTCGCCTGTCGAATATCAACTGTGTGGCTGATGAAGTTAGACAGGGTATTTTTTCTCCGATTAAGCTAATTTCCAACCTTATCCTGTGGTTATGTCGTTTTATATGTTCTTTTCAACCCCTGGCGACTAATCGAGAGATTAGAATTTAAATACTGTCTCTCCAAGATTAGACAATTTTCTAAGCCCCCATCATCCCATGACCCCCCAAAGAACACGCTGCTCACCTTCCTATGGCTGTTATCTTCGTCGCTGCGTTCCATGAACCCAACCCTTCCCATTCAATCACTTTCTGGGGAGTAAACAGTCGAGACTAATACAGCTTCCTTCGTCGTTTGCGTATCACTTTGCTGAAAGCTCTTTCATCGCTACCCATTTAGGGTCCGTTTGGTTCATGAGATGACATAACATTGGATTATTAATCCTGTGTCATCCCATGCTTGATTACATTTTATATATAGGATAATACATCCATTTGGTTCATGAGATGACATAACATTGGATTATTAATCCTGTGTCATCCCATGCTTGATTACATTTTATATATAGGATAATACATCCAACCTAATTGAATTAATCCCTTGGGGATATAATTATCATTGGCGAGTTGGTATGAATTATCCCAAGATGAGATAAGAGATGGGATGATAATTATTGAGGGTTATTTACCCCTATTAATGGAATAATGCTTTATTCAAACAAGTATATAAATCTGGGTTATTCTCAATGTGATTATGTAAATTTTGGACTAATTTGTCCTTATTAATCATATAATAAAATTTTGGACAAATTTCCTCTTACTAATAAAAATCTAAATTTTAGACTAATTTGCTCATATTAATGATCTACCATAATTTTGGACTAATTTACCTATGCTCTTAACAAAACTAGACTTTTTTTAATGCCTTAGCCGCTCATCACCGTTTTGACTCGAAAATTAATTTTTGGCTGCGTAATATATGTAGATAGCCAGCATCCTATTAACTTATTCTTCCAATAATTAAAACACCTATCGGATAGAGCGCGGTTGATGGTTGAGATTTTCGCATTCGAATTTTGAATGGCTGACATGCTTTTGAAAAAGAAAAAAAAAAAAACATGTGGTCACATGTTTATGTATATATATTGTTTTATAACTACTATTATAACTTGCAGTTGTAGAATCCCTTAATCCACACTCCATTTCAAGTGTCAATACTAGGACAAAGCCAGACACTTCATAATATTTCTTCATCAAAAAGGACATGTTTATCAAGTTCTAATACTAGGAAAAATCAGACACCTTACAATATTTCTTCATCAAAAGGACATGTTTATCATTGATTGTGTGTCCTAAAAGTACAGCGATGACTCGCTCATATGTCCCTTCTGTCCTATGGGCTATTGTTCGTATGAATATGATAAAGTAGCAAAAATGGAGAGGTGCATATATTACCTAAAGCTAAAAATATTCCTTCCACTTAATTGTGACCCCAGCCGATATTTTTTTTTTTTTTTGGTAGAGTTGAAAATTCAAGGGGACAATGATTTTTCTTTCTTTTTTTGGTGATATAATTTGAGATTGCAAAATACTTTTTCTTTCTCTTTTTTTTTTCATTTGTTTCACACTTTAATTGGGAAAGTCCCATACTCTGTATTCAGAGATGGAATCAGGGCGGGGTCTGAATGAACTACGGAGGAGGTACTCAAATTCTTCAAAATTTGATTTTCCTCTCTTGAAATTTATGAATTTTCAAGTAGGTTGTTTGTAGATTTAAATTTTTGCCCCCGTAAAAAATTTAAAAATAGTATATAATATATACATAATTTTAGATATGTTAAAACTTGCTCCCTGTAACTAAATATTTTTTGGTCTTTCTATGACTGTATTCTAATTCTTAAAAAGCAAATATTTGCAAAAATGTGTTTGACAATTCGTGCCTCTTGAAATTGAGCAGAATTACCCCAAAAACAGAACATTGTAGTTTGTTCACCTGTCCCGATAGTTGTAATATATCGGAACTTCTCTCTCAGCGTTGTCGAAGTTCATGTAACTCTTTTTTATACCGTCCAACTTTAAAAAACTTGCAATAGTAAGGATAACGGAGACATTTATTGTAATATACGGAACGTTACTTAAAGACCACTTTATGCAAAAATATATATTTACAACAAGAAAAAGTTAAATAAATTATAAGAAAATCACTGCTTAAAACTTTCAAAAAAATAAAAATCTCAACGAGCAATGCCAATGATAGGAGGGTAGACATCAAAAACCGGAATGCAAAGAAAGATTATGATTAATAATCTTTTCGGGGAACTAGGAAGGCTAACTTAGCGTTTTCCACATTTCTGAGCTGAAAGGCAAGGCTCATGTCGAAAATGTATCCCAACTGGGGAAATCTAGTAGGCCATTAGGCTAAAAGCGTGCTAGGCCTTTATTTACGTCATCAACTATTTATGGGTTTTCGCCGGTGATTTGATTCACAGGTCCGACGACGCTGAGTTGGTTCACCGGAGCACTGAAATTGTGAGTGGCGTTGTGCTGGAGCCGCAGGACTCGATACACACAGCCCATAAATTATCCGTTTAGTCGTCCCTCAACTCTCTTGACTCTTTCTTTGTCTTCTTGTAGTGGTCAACATGAATCCTTCTGCGAAGTAATATCCTATGTTTCAGAGAAATAAAATGTTTGGGAGGCATTGCAATTGGAATGAGAAAAAATGCACGAGTCATGAACGCTGTTGATGAAAGTGTTCTTAAAATCTCTGCCTAGTGAGTCTTATAAAGCTTGTACAATACCAGTCGGAATAGGAAAGAGCAGAGAATAAAGAATATAGTAGTATGCGTGTTGTAATGGTTGAGGATTGGAAGTTTGTATTTGATCATCTCTTGTCACTGTTGTAGCAGCACTAGATGGCTGGTCGATCGAGGGAAGGCTTTGGAGTTTCTACTGAGGCAGGAACTTGACTTGCCAAATTTGGCAAAAGATATGAGGAGACATTGCGCAACTGGGCTCGGAAATCCATAAAAACTGCGACGGTACAACCAGGTATCGTGTGTCACCTTTTTCACTTGACAGGCCTTATATTGGGCTCACCATACATAAATGACCTTAAGCATGGAATACTGGGTGCATCAGCTAGCAACTGGAAAATCTACTCCAAGCCATTATTGTTGTTTTGCTTATTTGACGACATATATAATGCTGTTATGAAGTAAATGTTTCAAATTCATCTCTTTTCTTTGCTCTGGAGACTTGAATACATTATATGCTTGCAACTCTTTTTGCAGGCAAATTATCTCACTGATGCTGAAGTAATTAAGAGGCGTCTACCTGATTCCCTGTTATGTATGGCTAAGGACATCGAAATAGTGACGCTTTATGATTGAGTTATATCTTCTGTGATTCATGTAGCAAAAAGAATGCAATAATACCATCACCATAAACTTAATAGAGTCTGTATAATGATGCTCTACAACTGTCATCTCTTTTGTTTTTCTGTTGGATGGAGAAGAGTTACTTTTAGTACATGTAGAATCGGACAATGGCAAGCCATCGCGAAGTCTATTTTCAGCTTGGCAACATCTTTGGATGACAGATACTATTCTTGGTCAAGAAAACTACCGCATGCATCAGATGATTGTTAATCTGTGACCCGTGTGCGAGTCCTTGAGCTCAATTTTGAACGAGAAATTGCGTTTTTAGAATTTCTATCCATGATTCTGCTACTTGCACACCAATTTAATTTCTAAAAGCTTATCTGATGTTCTTATTAGCGTTGTCTTTCTTTCCGTTGAATATGTCCTGGACTCCAGGCTTGTCGAATTTTGCCCTTGTCCTGTGAAGCATCAGACGTAATTTTCAGGCAAGAATATTCCAGAGTGGAGAAGAAGATTAGAATTTAAACTCCGTGTTCAGTAGCATAAATTTTAGTGTCAACTTTGTGGAGAATATATTCTCGGTAGTGAAGAATATATCTGCAGGAGAAGGGATCGGAATAACTTGTGTGAGAATTTAGTGGACGATTCCTACCTTGTGGCCAAGTGGCCCTTGGTAAACTAATTCCCTTTTGATATCAACACGGGGAAGGGTTGCAGACCCTGTAACGTGCCTTCTCCTTGTGCTGAGTAACAGAAGATGCTGCAACTGAATCAAACGGCCACTGGTACTCTTAGGCCCCTGCTAGTTGTCAGCAGGGGAGCTTTGCTAATTTTGACAAAAAAAAAAAAAAAGGGATCAAGATCAGGACACCTGAAACAAACACTGGTGCCTTCCAAGTCCTGACAACGCTTAAAACGACTTTCATGCTTGCTTAATAACTACAGCCCTCTGTTTTTCTTCTCCTTACAAAAAAAAAAAAAAAATAGGGAAGCCAATATCCTCACTTGGAGAGTCAATTATGAAGACAATTGATATTGAGCTACAGCTCGACTTCTTGTATGCTGTATCCTAGTTCCAACCCCCACCGCGCGCTCCGTCCTCTCCTTCTGTTTCCCGATTCCCCTTCTTCCCCAGTCCGCCGCTCCCTGCCCATGTACAAATAAAAGAATCCCAGTTTCGATGGGATTCATTTATCTCCAAATTAAGGCCAGAAATACTCATCAAAGCACCACCTTGTTCCTTGTCAACACCGTGCAATCTAAAGTCTTGAGATCGAAAGGGTTGAGTCGAGTTGATCATGACTCACGCGTGCACAATTTCTCATGTGTCTTTTTCTTTTTCTTTTTTTTTTTTTTTTTGGTTGTGGGATAAAGAATATTCGCCCAGATTCTGGTAATTATCAGCAACTATTTGAGTACTTATGTCGCCTGACGCAAATTGTAAGAAAGTCTACTTTCGGCCCGGAAAGGTATTAAAAAAACAAAAAGTCTACTTGGCTGACTTTGAGGGTCAGTACGTCATGCACCATGAGTTGTACACACACGTAATTTTTAATCGTAGTTCCTATCTGAAAATTTTAGGTACGTAATGGGAGCATAATAATTGAAACTTGAAAAAAAAAAAATTTTGGGGTAACAAATTAAATGAATTGAATGCTGCATTCTGTGAAAGGAATGAAAGAATAAATGTCATGGGAGTTGAGCGGTCTGATGGCCTGCTTGCTTATGCAGATTACTACTTTGTCGGGCCATGAATACAAACATGTTACTACTTAATTAGTACTCCATTAGTCTTGTGCTAAACTAGTACACTGCAGTAATAGTCAACAGAGGTGTGAGCGGTGGCATGGTGCAGCCATCATTAGACATGCTCGAATAAAATTCACCGGTTAATTACACTTAATACCCTTAAAATATACCCCATTTCTTTCCTCAATTAAATGCTCATTTGTTTACAGCGTCAATGACTCAAATATATGCACCTTCCCCGTGATGCAATTAACCTTGAAATGGGATGAGGGAGTTTTCAAAGTTCATATGCTTCTGTTCTTTTATCCAAGCAATTGGTTAGCTTTTTTGGTCACATTATTGTGATTATGTACAAGAGTTTTCGTTTGCCTAAAAATATATGTTTGTGAAATTATTCTTGAGTTAACAAACTTGGTTTAATCAAGTTGACTATCAAAAAGAACTTAGGTCATGGGATCAAATCTCATCACTTGAATCTGGATCCAATATATCTTGAAAATTTCATCAACTGGTTCAGTAAATGATTGTACAACATCGGATTAGATGGAAGAAGCTTGGGTAGAGAAAAATTAGACAAAGGGATTTTTTTGGGATAATTTCACAAACCTCCCCTGAGGTTTTTTACAATTGCAGAGAGCTCCCCTCGAAGTTTTAAAAATTACACAGACCTTCCCTACTTTTACTGTTTATATATCATTTTAGACCTAACAAGCTAAATTTTCTCTCAAAAATCCTAAATTGCCCTTATTGTAGGATACTAAGAAAGAAAAGTATAGTATACTCAATTGCTTTCTTCCATATTTTGTATAATTGAACAAGTCTAATCCCTAATAATTAACATAAATTCAAAATCTAAATAACTTTCAAAAAATCTAAAATTGCATATATAGCATCAAAGCTTGCCATGCAAACACACACACACACCCTCCCTTGACAACTAGTTTTATATGGCAAAATTAAATCGTAATACTCAAACATCTTCCAATACAAGCTAATCTACATTAGAACCACTATTACAAGCGTCTTATGGTCTAAATATATTAATATTTCAAAAGCAGAGGATAAATTCTATCTCCAAGTAAAATCATAACTAACAATTTATAATCAAACAAAATAAATTCTTACGCAATTATTGGCATTTTGCAAATTCTTTTCTTGACAGCAGACAAAATATAATAAATTCCACATCTTTAATTATTCTTCCTATCTCAATTATCAATTTAATTATTTATTTCTCTCTCACTATGAGCGTCTTTATTTTTTTAGGGGTTTGTAAATCAATTGCCTTAAATTTATAACTGTCTATGATCAAGTGGAGGGCATTATAGGTATTTTACTATGCCAAGGGAGGTAAGTGTAATTGCTTAAACCTGAGGGGAGCCGAGTGAAATTGTCAAAAAACTCAAGGGAAGTTTCTGAAATTATCCCTTTTTTTTTTGGGGGTGGGGGCTGCATTTGTGGGAGAGAGCCAGGTGGCACCAAAGGCCCTGTAAATAAAACGATATTAGTGAGAGAGGAGGGCCATGAAATTCCCGGGCAGATCATCTAAAGGTCCTCCACATTTCAAATCTACCACCAACACCAACACCAACACCAATATACAAACAAACCAGCAGCGAACCACCAAGCCGTCGTTTTAGCTGCGGCCCTTGGTTTTCAATTTTCAAGCAAAAAAGGTTGGTCCATCCAATTCCCACGGGATTTTGAGGGGGTTGGATCTTTCGGGAGACAACCTTGTGAGGTGGGCCGCTCTTTTCCCCAGTTTTGCACCCCCCACCCAACTACCAAGCCTTCTACCTCCGGTTTATCCTAATTTCCTCTTTCATCCCTACAGGTTTTAGTTTATTACCACTCACACGTCCTCACAAGGTCACAATCACATCAGCGAGTAAGGGATACAGACAAGGGTTAATTGCACTTTATCCCTTTAGGTTTGACTATTTTTCACTTTTACCCCCAACATTTTATTTTGCTTAGTTTATTCCCTCCGTTAGTCAAACTAAACAAATTGACCGTTAACAATTTCAACATACCAAAAATGCTCTTCACAATAACAGTTTGATTTTTTTATGACCAAAATGCCCTTTGATCAGTTATAAAAATGATCCTACCTGATGCTTCATTCCAAACATCAGCATTTTTTTCCCTTCATTTTAGTCTAACACCACCTCAAATTTTTCTTTGTTAACTCAGAAAAAATGTCACAAAATTCTTCAAATAATGGAATTGATAATCGGAGTACATGTAGATGATATTAGCAATCAAAAAGAAAACGGTGCATTTTCATCATAAAAAAAAATGAAGCGTCGAGTAAGATTTCTTTTATAACTAACCAAAGGACATTTTGGTCGTCAAAAAATCAAACAATTATTGTGAATGGCATTTTTGGCATGTTAAAATTGTTAATTGTCAATTTGCTTAGTTTGACTAATGGAGGGGATAAACTGACGAAAACAAAACGTTGGGGAGTAAAGTGAGAAACAGTGCGATTAACCCTACAAACAAAGGATTAAAGAAATTAAAATTAAAAAAAAAAAGGTCGTGATGTCTTAAGTTATGTGCCTCGTGTGGACCGTGGAGCCCATAGTTTTGTTTGCCTCTTTATTTCGTTATTTTTTTTGGTTGATTTTTAAGTTTTTTTAATTTGTCATTTTTCATATTCTTCCCCAACCAAACAACCTTTATTCCTATATTTTACCCCATTTTTTGTGCATTGTTATCACACAAAGCAAATTATCGTAAATCTCAATTGATGATTGTAAGAGTTAGTAATTTGGACAAAGCAATTAGATACTAATAGAAGGAATTAGTAATTTGGACAATAAAACTAGACGTTGTCATTCTTTGAAATTAAAGCAAAATAAAACTTTGGTCTTCATAATTTGTCAGTATCTTCAATACTTGGATCATAGTTAATACATATCATTTCATATCTCCAAAGACTAGTTTATGGTTGAACGTTCAAAAGTGTGATAAAACAACATAAAGCATGTAAATTTCTTCATATTCCGCTGGAATGATTGAAAATTTCTCTCTATCTCTCTCTAAAATAGGTACCTGAAAAAGAGAGAATCATATATGACAAGGGAAAAAAAAATTGCAAATTAAGTTGCAATCAATATCCCCTTGTTTCCCCAAAAACTATTAGAATTCCTATGAGAGTGTAAACAAGTCTAATCAAAATCAATGTTTTAATTTTAAGCTTCTCTTATTATTTCATAAGTTTGAAATTACTTTTAATTTTTGGCTTATTCATTTATCAAATCAAAATTACACGAGCCTTTTGAGTTGAGTTCAAGTTAAGCTCTAGTAATTCAACTTTATTATTATTATTATTTTATGTATCAAATTAATGTTTTATGTTAATTAAGCCAAAATTGAAAATAACACACATTAAATGTAGATTATATTCGAAAATTGATTAGCTTGGAGAGAAACTTAAAATTATAACGAACAATGAATACTACTCAACTCTGATATCAGCTTAATGAATAATGATGACTAGTGCAGTAGGGTGGTTAAGTAGTACTAGCCGAGGACGACGATGAAAGGTCCAGAATAACACAGAGGACAAAATGGTCAAAGCAGAGGAAACCGCCACAAGTATCGGTTACTTGCAAGGGGGAGCGATAAAATCGACGGTCATTTTCCATCTTCGTGACCCTCCCAAAGCTCCCCGACTTCCCCATTCCTCAGTATTAAAACCCCTCTACCGACCTTTCCCCATTTCTCCACTGTCTGCGCCTTTCTTTTCCTCTCTCGCTGTCGATTTCCTCTTGCTTCTTCCTTAGCGAATTTTGCAACCATGTCTTGCTACAAGGGCAAATACACCGGTAAAGTTTCATATGTCTCTTACCCTCCTCTCTTCGTATCACTCTTTTCTACTGACCTTAGATCTTGAGCCCATTTGTTAATTTAATCTGGGCTTGTCTTACTTTACCGATATATTTGTTTTTGAGTTCTTTTTTTGGTTGTTGTTGTTGGATCTGGTTTGGATCCGTTACTGGCCTTGAATTTGTTTTCCCAAGTATTCTGATCTGGTTATTATAGATTTATAGTCAGTTAACTAACTAAAACGAATATTTTTTAAATGATTCGATTGTTTAATCCTGGATTGCTCTCTTTACTTACATCAATGGATCCGTAAAACTGCTTGCTTTTGACGATGATTACTGTACCTAATCCCCGATTATCAGATCTTTAGTGGATCCTTATCCGTTGCTCTCGTGTTTAACAATTTATAATTTCTGGACATATTAGTGCTCGGATCTTTTTTGTATTTACAGATTCGAATTAGTCTATAATTATTGATGAGGCGGACTGTTAATAGGAACTTGAGTCATAACCGTTAGCAATAATCGACTTCTGTCGTGCTTTAATTTAATTGTCCAATCATTAATCTGTAAAGCAGTTTAGATTCTATGGAAATTTCTATTTCCTTGAGTCAGAAAAGCAGTGGGACTGATTGACGTTGTAGATCTGCAAATATGCTGTATGATATAATCTCGGATGGATGTTATATGTTTAGTTTGTGTCTGTCTTGTTTATTTTTCTCAACAGCCATGTTGTACTCTTCTGCTATCTTTTTGTCTATCTGTTTCTATGATATATTTGAGAGAGCAGCTGCTTGATTAGATATCTGTATGTCTTTGTGCTTTCATTCATCTAACATCTACTTTTCTAGTGGTCCGTAATAGTTCATTAAGCCTCACAAGTCTCGTTGTTTCAGATGAGCTCATTGCTACTGCCAACTACATTGGCACCCCTGGGAAGGGTATCCTTGCCGCTGATGAGTCAACTGGCACAATTGGCAAGCGTCTATCCAGTATCAATGTGGAAAATGTAGAGTCTAATAGGAGGGCTCTTCGTGAGCTTCTCTTCACAACTCCCGGTGCCCTTGAATGTCTCAGTGGAGTTATTTTTTTTGAGGAAACACTCTACCAGAAGACTGCTGATGGTACCTTTCAGAAATACATTCTAACATATTGGTTTTGGTTGTGATTCCAGTTTATGATTGACTACATCTTATTTTTCATCCATTTGTAGGCAAGCCTTTTGTGGATGTCTTGAAGGAGGGTGGAGTCATCCCTGGAATTAAGGTCGACAAGGGTACCGTTGAGCTCCCTGGCACTAATGGTGAGACCACCACCCAGGGTCTTGATGGTCTTGCCCAGCGTTGCCAGCAATACTACACAGCTGGTGCTAGATTTGCCAAATGGCGTGCTGTGCTCAAGATTGGCCCCAACGAGCCATCTCAGCTCGCCATCAATGAAAATGCCAATGGCTTGGCCCGTTATGCTATCATCTGCCAACAGAATGGCCTGGTGCCTATTGTTGAGCCAGAAATCCTTGTGGATGGACCTCACAATATTGATAAGTGTGCTGATGTCACCGAGCGTGTTCTCGCTGCAGTTTACAAGGCGTTGAATGATCACCACGTTCTCCTTGAGGGAACCCTTTTGAAGCCCAATATGGTGACTCCTGGATCTGAATCCCCGAAGGTTGCACCAGAGGTGATTGCTGAATACACTGTCAGGGCATTGCAGCGCACCATGCCTGCTGCTGTTCCTGCTGTGGTGTTCCTGTCTGGTGGCCAGAGCGAGGAGGAAGCTACCTTGAACCTGAATGCCATGAACAAGCTGAAGACGAAGAAGCCATGGTCCCTTACCTTCTCATTTGGACGTGCTTTGCAGCAGAGCACCCTCAAGGCTTGGGCTGGAAAGGAGGAAAATGTTCCCAAGGCTCAGGCTGCATTCCTTTCAAGGTGCAAAGCCAACTCTGATGCTACCCTAGGGAAGTATGAGGGTGGTGCTTTGTTGGGTGATGGTGCTTCTGAGAGCCTTCATGTGAAGGACTATAAGTATTAGTTCAGTTTTGATATCACCATGTTTTCTGCTTTGTTTTGGAGAGTACATTGCAGGCTAGGGGTTCTAAGTTTTTCTTCGTTATTTTCCAATCGAATCTTATATTAGCAGGCTGGCTTAGAATAAGCTCGAGAAACAATCGACACAGAGAGTGGAGGGCATTTGCCTTTTGTAATGGTTTTTGCATTTTCTTGTTTTAAAAAGATTGGCTTCATGAATTCAGCTTAGTACCTGTTTTCTTTTTCGTGATTACTTGAATAGTTTAGCAGCGTATGCGTTTTTCCAGCTGTAATTTGGCTAGGTACGAGTTTTTCCAACTATTAAGCACTTTGGTTGTGGTTTATTTCCCTACCGTGCTCGAGTCCAACGGTGGTTCTGATGATGTATTCTGTGCTGCATTTTGTCTGTGGCGGGGTCTTATTTGTTTGCATTCCTAGTGGTAGTGCGGGTTGGCTGCGGTCGTTAGTTTGTATCTTCCCGATACTTGGTGATGAGCATTGTAGCCGGCGTCAATCCAGAAGAAATAGAGAGAGGGGCCCTTCCTTGTTTGGATTGGAGTTTCTCATTGAAAAATTTTTACATTTTTTATGATTACATTTCTTAAATGTCTTTTTACTTCATATTCATATTTTTTTCATGAAAAATTCAGAAAATAAAAATTAATACAGTATATTTTTTCATAAAAAATTCAGAAAATAACAATCTAAACAATACTTTCTGTCCAGAGCGAGAACTCACTGACTGGGATTGGGGCCATTGGGCTAACATGTTTTCAACGTGGACTAGCAATACAAGTATTCTTCCTTTTCGTCTTGCGTTTGATTTTGGCGCTTTGGCATATGCCTGTGTTTGTCAGCGGACCGCAGTCGACGCCCACTGCACTTGTTTTCGATGATGAAACTAGACCTGTAATTGTTTTCATTGATATTTTTTGCCCAAAATTTTTTTACTTGCATTATTGATACAATTTTAAATGACATTTCTTTTACTTTTTTTTTTTTTTGGAAGAACGAGTTTTCTTTTACTTGATGTTTTGTTTATTGCTTTTCCCCTACTAACGTCTGCAACGAGCTTTTGTAAAACTTGACTCTGCCTAATATTACAATCAATCAATCAAATTGGAAGAAACTTTGAGTTATTACTAAACTAATTTTACGTCATATATATATATATATATATATATATATGACTCAATAATTATGATCATATTCTTTTAAATTTCATCAAGTTCATATCGAACTCAACTTAATAATTGTGATCATATCGAACGCGTCACGCCCCGTTTTTTAAGAAAAAGATTTGAAAAGAGTGTTTGAAAATATATGTTTTGAACTTTAGCAAAATAAATGAAAAAGAGTCTAATGGGGTTTTGAAAATTACGACGATTTTAGGCCCAAAAATAATCTAAAAAGGGTTTTTACAAAAAATGGAGTCGCCATTTGATATTGAGTTTTGGTGTACCAAGTCACCATAAAAAAAGTTTTTAGAAAATAAAATAAACCCTTTTTAGACAACTCTGGGTTTTTGAAAATGAGAGAAAAAGGTTCGGGAGTCATAGTTGAAGAAAGGGAAGACAAAGGTACAATCGGTTTGAACTTAAGGCACCCTTTCAACCTAATCTAAATTAGTTGCAAGATTTAGTCAAAATTTTCCTAATATAACCCTTAAACTTATCATATTTGGATGTTATCTATATGGATGCAAAACCTAAACCTAATGTTGGGTTGGGAGGGGCAAAATGTCTCATTGAGGTTTGATTGGAATTGATCACATTAGTTGTGTCATCCAAATTTGATCTCGAGGAAGTCATGAAAAATGCAAATGATGAGACTCAAAAAAAATGGGAAACTAGGGTTTTCAAAAGAAATGCAGTTTTTATAAAATCTCGAGGGAAAAGAAATTGGATTTTTGAAAAGATGAAATTTTAAGTGCAAAAAGGAACTTGATTTTCAAAGATGAAATTTTACTAAAAATGGATTTTGATTTTGAATTGCTAAACGGGAAGAAGAAACTTGATTTTTAAAGAATGATTTTGATAGAATTTAAAATTATGCACATGTATGTCCTAAAGAGGGATAATGCAACATAATGAGTGCGGGAAACTAAGTTGGTGACTTCAATTTTCCTTTTCATAGAAGGGATTTAAAAAGCGTGCTAAGGCTTAGAGAGTCATATTCGCTCTTTTCCCTTATTCAAAGGGTACTCGAATACCCGAATTGTAATCGATAGGCTTTAATTTTGCAAATATTGTAAATTAGATAGAAAATGTAATAGATAGGTTAAATAGATTTATATTCTCGTGTTATCCCCATTTAGATTGTAGTTAGGATTCCCAATGTAATAGATAGGGTTTGTGTGTTTTCATGTGCCTGTGTTTTTATGTGCTTATGTGTTTACCGCTTTTCTAGAGTTTTGCATCTAGATATTATGCTTATGTGTTATGTGTTTATGTTTTTTTTTATGTGTTTACTTGCTTTATTATCATGTCTACATGTCTTATTATGTAAATGTATTGACGCCATCACACTAGTCCAACGCTAGTTGTGATTCATTCCTTCTAACGTCGTCACACTAGTCCAACACTAGTTATGGCATTTCCTTTCGATTTTTCACTAATCCAATGTTGGTGAGAATCTTTAGACGAGGGCTAGTCCAATGCTAGACCCTTAAGGTCGTTCATGCATTAGATACAAGTTTCACACACTTTTCACTTTTAAGGTTTCTTTTCCATTTTTGCATATTATTTTTCTCCCATCTCATATGCGAAACATGTCATTTAGTTTTCTTTTTTGTTAAAAATAGATTAGCTCTTTTTTTTAGGGCATTACCCTTTGAATAAGGGAAAAGAGCGAGTATGGCTCTCTAAACCTTAGTACGCTTTTTAAATCCCTTCTATGAAAAGGAAAATTGAAGTCACGAACTTAGTTCCCCACACCCATTATGTTGCATTATCCCTCTTTAGAACATACATGTGCATTATTTTAAATTCTATCAAAATCATTATTTAAAAATCAAGTTTCTTCTTCCCGTTTAGCAATTCAAAGTCAAAATCCATTTTTAGTAAAATTTCATATTTTGAAAATCAAGTCCCTTTTTGTACTTAAAAATTCATCTTTTCAAAAATCCAATTTCTTTTCCCTCGAAATTTTATAAAAATTGCATTTCTTTTAAAAACCCTAGTTTCCCTTTTTTTTTAGTCTCATCATTTGCATTTTTCGTGACTTCCTCGAGGGATCAAATTTGGATGACACAACTAATGTGATCAATTCCAATCAAACCTCAATGAGACATTTTGCCCCTCCCGACCCAACATTAGGTTTAGGTTTTGCATCCATATAGATAACATCCAAATATGATAAGTTTAAGCGTTATATTAGGAAAATTTTGACTAAATCTCGCAACTAGCTTAGACTAGGTTGAAAGGGTGCCTTAGGTTCAAGCTGATTGTACCTTTGTTTCCCTTTCTTCAACTGTGACTCCCGAACCTTTTTCTCTCGTTTTCAAAGACCGGTCGTCTAAAAAGGGTTTATTTTATTTTCTAAAAACTTTTTTTATGGTGACTTGGTACACCAAAACTCAATACCAAGTGGTGACTCCATTTTTTGTAAAAACCCTTTTTAGATTATTTTTGGGCCTAAAATCGTCGCAATTTTCAAAACCCCCATTAGGCTCTTTTTCATTTATTTTGCTAAAGTTCAAAACATATATTTTCAAACACTCTTTTCAAATATTTTTCTTAAAAAATGGGGCGTAACAGAACGAGCTTTTATCGAGCCAAGTTTGAATAGTTTGAACTTTTTACATATATAGTTAATCAACCAAAACTTGACGTGAATTTGAAAGTTTATCAAATACAAAATATTGTTCAAATTTAGTTTGATCAGTTGGTAAACCAAACTTCAATGAACTCTTATCAAGCCCAAATTCAATATAAAATTTATTTTGATTTATCTTTTTGCCCTTATATTTTTTTTATACTTTTTTTTTTGGGGGTAGTAAGTAGAAGTTTTTATACTCTTGAATATATGGCAAGTTGAGAAAAAAGATATTTACAAGATAAGATGGGAGAATGTTGCAGCGTTCCAGGACAATCTGTTGAATTTGGACCATGGGTAATAGGCCTAGAAGCTAACATGGGCTGTTAAATTCAATTGGGCCTGACATCCATGACGGACTAAGTGTTCCGTTTTAAAAATGATTTTGAACGTGGCCTTGCCATGGATACATTTGTGCCAATGATTATTAACGATTTTTGGATGGTCTGGACATCCCTCGCCATATGCCCTTAGCCTGGGCCTGAAAGCCTAAAGGTTTTGTACAATGAATTTTTGTCGCAATCAGGGTTAAAAAAATAAAAAATGCGCCAACTCCTCCTATCGTCTTTTCAAATTCTAGTAAAAGGGTTGAAAATGAAGGAAACAAAATGAACGCCGCAACTATTTTACAAGAATTCTGCAAGTTTTCAAAAGCTTCTTTGGTCGCGGAGACCATACTTAATAAGGCACGAAGTGATCTATATCTTGGTATTTTAGATTAAACACGGTGAACAATTTTTATCATACAAGTATCTACCATTGGATAAAATCATACAATGGCAAGCAAGTTCTTTGGTTAGTGTCATAGGTTTCGCAAGCCTATAACGCGATTTTAGTCTCAACAATCAAGTCTAACTATTTGGATTCCGTACTTAACTAACTCAAAATAGATATTTCAACTTGGACTTGAGTGCTCAAACTCACTTTAAGTATTGACCTTTAACATTATACTTTTTTGATGTGGAATATGGTATCATATTTATACCTCTTCTGTAGGTTTTGGCATTCTTGTAAAACCCAATTCAATATCATAATTCAAACTGTCCATTTAATTGTGTCGGATTCTAAAGGTGACTCTCTATACTTTTCCGATGTTGGATGGAATATCACATTCAGTATTGAGTGCTCAAACTCCACTTTAAGTATTGACCTATAACACTATACTTTTTCTATGTGTAATATGGTATCATATTCATACCTCTTTTGTAGGTTTTGGCATTCTTGCAAAACCCAATTCAATATCGTAATTCAGACTGTCCACTCAATTGTGTCGGATTCTAAAGGTGACTCTCTATACTTTTCAGATGTTGGATAGAATATCACATTCACCCATTCTTTTTAGACTTTGCATGCTTGTAAAGTCCAATCGAATACCATAACTCAAATTGTCCACTCAGTTGTAATGCAAAACCCAATCAAATGCCATAATTCAGAATGTCCATTTAATTGTGTCGGATTCTAAAGGTGACTTCCTATACTTTTTCGATGTTGGATAGGATATCATATTCACCCTTCCTTTTTAGGATATGCGTCCTTGCAAAGCCCAATCTCATACAATAATTTGGATTGTCTACTCAATTATATCGGATTCTAAACATGACTCCTGCCTTTAGGTCGACATAAGATTTAGTTCATTTACTCCATTGTGTAGTTCAACCCAATACTACTTGACCCGATCTCATCCTATGCAGAGACCACATGGGTTTCATTCTGATACTATAATGTCATGCCTCTGAACCCCCAAACCCATAACACAACCTAAGTGACTCCGAACCCCTAAACCCATAACACAACCTAAGTGCCTCTAAACCCGCAGACCCATAACACAACATGAGTTTTAACAGTCAAACCCCAACTATTTGGTTTTCGTTCTCGTCAGTCGAAAATAGATATCTTAAGTTCGACTTGAATACTCAAACTTCACTTAAATATTGACCTATAATATTATACTTTTCTGTTGTGGATTGGGGTATCACAAAACTTTCCGCTGTTGTCATTGATAATCTTTGCAGATAAGATAAATTTGACGTAAGTCAGATAAAACAATTATTTGGATTGCCATTTTTCAGATTTTCTGTAGAAAATATATTGCAGTGATATGACGTATGTAAAATAAAAAAGCATTTGAAAAATGTAACTACAAAAAATGTAAAAATTTTTCTCTAGAAAACCTCAATCCAAACAAGAAAATGAATTGGAATGCATTGGAAGGAAAGAGGGAGGGAGACTGTTTGAAGGGTTGGGACTTGGTATGGGGAAGTGGTGGGAGTGGAAAAAGGGCAACGGTTCAAGCGAAGAGATAAGTAAGAGGACTTGCCTAATTGGGATCCTGAGAAGAGTGTGTTGGGGGAAAGTCAGGACAGTTTTCTAGTTGGTTCAGTAAGTTGTCAAATCAGCTTGCGTAGCCAAAAAAAGCTGATTACGTAATTGAAAGATTCCTAAAATTGTTCGGTCATTTAGTTTCCCTTCTCCGCAATGACTCAACTGTCTATGAGATTTTTAGGAAGCCTCGGGAGAAATAAAAAACCTGGACTTCTTTTTAATTTCTTCTGATCTACTACTATTACAGATCTAAAAAAGGCTGCAGAATTTAATGACTTCTTCATTTAAAAGGTATCAAATTTGCTTATTCTGGTGTTATTCCCCAAGTGGGAGGCTTCTTTACTCCCGATCCTACGAGTCCCACCGCTTTTGTCTGCTAGAGAATGCTGAAAATTATCACTGCATTTTCTCCGTACACCTGCCCTGCTACAGTGCCTGAAAACTTGGCAGATTTGCCTTTTAGGTGTAACTTGACCTGTCTTTGTAGGCTGCTTCTTATTGCTACTGTTTCTTTACATTTTGGAGTCTGGAATTTGTTTGCATATATAGAATTCCGTATCTAAGAATGCAAGGCACGATTTGATCTTTCATATATATAAATTTTTGGTGATGAAAATTCTATAGGATACACTACTACAAGTACATCTAAGGAGCATAAGGGGAGTATAAGTTATGTTTTTGCCGCATGTATGTTGTCATTTGACATTTTAATTGTTTACTCATTAATCTTTTGCTAAGAAATTGATAGCAAAGAACTGAAACATTTATACTAGTGCTGGGATTTTTATGCAAAACTCTATAATTGATTCTTTATCTATATTTAGCTTATTCCAACCTGATTTCACAACCATCGCTTAAGGAAGAAAGGATATTTCATAATTACGGGGTTGGCTAGAGGGTGATAGAAAATATGCCTAATCTGGAGATTTTTAGAGCTAAGATCCCTGTTACTTAGGGTACTCAGTTCTTAAAGGCCAAAAAGATTGTAAAGAGATTAAACGTTAAGCTATGCATGCTTTATTTTTGCAGATGACGGATCGAAAGAGCAAATAGAAAACAGCATATGTGTCTAATCAGTGATTACTGAGATATGGCAAATTACTGGAAACAACCCCCCCGGGGGGCCCAGAAGAAAAAAAAAATCCTAAGAGAAAGAGATACAATGCAAGAGCCAGGTGCATCAACGAATTTTATGTATCTGTGGCCTGTATTTATGCTCCAGAGCTATCATAAAGTAAGTCCTTTCAACTAGTATGGATGAAAATATTTGGAGAGAAAAGAAAAGAAGAGAAAAGAATTTGGAAAATCTTTCCTTCTTTGGGAGTTTTAAGTGGAGAGTACAGAAGAGAAAACAAGGAAAATAGGAGGACAAATTTCAGTGAATAGTTAATTCTTGTTTTCTTTATAAATGAAAAATATGGAGAGAAAGCTTATCAAGTATGTCGAAATGCAAATTTTGTTCATAAAAAGTTGAGAGGAATAATAAAAATAAGGAAAATGATACTATAATATAGTAATCAATACAATAGAAATAAAGACAAAGATGATCCATCCCCGTTAATTTTAGAATTTCTTACATTTGTATGTATCATTTCGCATGTTAATTATGAGTTGTGGTTAGTCACTTCTTGCCCGTAGACTCCATAATTCCCAATTAATTTAAAGTTTATGTGATGTGTTATCAACACTTAAAGGAGGAAGGAGGGGGGGTGTGGGCGTGGCGAACATGGCCGAAACTCTTGGAATATCTACTTCTTTGATTTACTATCTCATAACTGAAAGAACATGCCGCCTCCTTTTCTTCTATAAACCCCGAAATAGGCCGAAATAGGTCTAATGTTCATATCCTTCCAACTTCCAACTTCAGAAAATGAAGGCTTCTATACAATAGATCAGCATTCGAAAATAAAGATACACAGGTATGAGGGATGGATCCGGGTGAATAAGGTAAAGGTGTGGAAGGAGGTCCTGCACAATCCCTCTAGCAACCCCTATATGAATTAGTCGTGAAAGCATAAAGAGATTTGAGGAAGTACACCATAGAAGATGAATTATAACTGGATTACTCTCCTCTAAGCAATTGTACATAAGCACTTGAAGTACGAAACATGGAAGAGAAAGTACTACAGCCTGCAGAAATCTGAATGAGAACTCAGCCACGGATGGAAAACATCATAGGAAGCAAAAACCACAAAAAGTAAAGAGATGAGAAATCACTTCAAACCAAATTCAATAGAATAATTAACAAACTTCCAAATCCATTTTCTCATGATATGACCAATTAAACTTCAAACCAACACATATATGGACACCCCAAATTAACTCAGTTAGCAAGCTAAATTATAAATGAACGCTCCTTATCCATCCCAACAGAAAGAAAGCCAGACTGTAAATGATTTCTAGCTTCCCTAACTCATAAAGTCAGACATCCCTTGCTTTTAACTCCAGCTACAACTAATAGTCCTCTGAAGCTGATACAAATTAAGCACCTCAATAATGATTGAGATATTCGGCTGGCTTTTCAACTTACTGATTTACCCCCTTGCTGAATTTAGCACCATAATTTTCCCACAGGTTCTCGGCATCACCCATTAAGTACCTATAGCAGCCATCATGCATTCCATGGCCAGTATCACCATCACCGTTCGGAGGGGAAGCTCCTTGATCATTCTGTGGCGCATGTCTAACTGTTTGATCAGGGCCCCCTTGATCATCATTTGTATCACACGAATAGTTTCCTCCCTGACCAGTCATAGAGTCATTGTTAAAGTAACAGCAGAATCTTGAGCTCTCCTTCCTTTTTTTAGTGCACTTCATCAGATAGCTGCTAACACTATCCCACTTATCCTTACACATGAGTGGAGTCCTATCATAGCCCAAACAAGCCATTTTGGCTGCTATTTCCTCCCAGAGAATTTCTTCCGGGCATCCAATTTGCTGAAATCTTGGCTCCATGTTTGTTCTCAATTGGATTAGCCTCGTAATCTCACATTCTGCCCAACTATCACCTTTCAAAAAGCTAGGGATGGTCTCGCTTTCGTTATCATTATGGTGTTTATTCATACTTTGAAGTCCATGGGCTGCTATCAGTTCCTGATCATCAGGAGTAGGTGAAGCTTTCACTAATTCCTTTCCCGTTAACTTTTGCAAGGCTTCCATCATAGCAGCATCACGGGATTCAATCCATGTTCTCTCATTAGCCCAGAACCTATGCTCTCTTTCTACTCGAGCGGCCTCTTGTTTCCTCCAATCTTCCTCTCTTAGCATCCTTTCTTGTTCCTTCTGCTCAATTGTCTTCATCATCTTCTCCAACCAGGCCTCTTGTTTTTCCATCAGCTTCCTCATCTGCGAATCGATGAAATCCTTTATCTTGGCCTTCCAGCTCCTCTTACCCTTTGATCTCTTCTTCCTCTTTTCACTGCAATCATTGTCCACTGTCGCCTGAAGATCACTATCATCAGACGAAGTAGTATCAAAATTTGAAGAGTTAGAGAGACTAAGGCTATCAGAGAGCTTCTGAGCCTGAAAGCTGGCTTCTTGATTGGATACGGAAGCAGTGTTGTTCGCTGGTGCATTATATCGAACACTGCTTCCAAGTAGATGGTTTTCAGAGACTGAGGCTGCGTTGCTGGTTTCACCATAGAGTGCTTCAAGCTGGCGAAAGAATCTGTAATGCTTGCCATCTTGTCTGCCGGCCTTCCCTTCTTTAGTTTTCTTGTAGTACTTGTACAAGTTCTCAAACTTCTCTCTGCATTTCTTCCCACTCCTTTGGTATCCATGTTCTTCAGACATGATCCTGGAATGGATGATCATAACAAAAACGCAAAATGATTGGTAATAAAATGAACTGATTATATATAGCTAAATTATGAAGACGTATTCAAGGAACCCTAGTTCCGGATAAAACAAAATTTGTTTTAAAATAAGCTTCATGTGATAATGATATATTCTTATCATACATTTACTCATTTTCTTTCTTTTGTCAATGCTGTGTGCCAGACATAATTGTTTTGGGCCTTGTACAGCTTTTTATTCATGTGTTTTTTTTTTTTTTTTAAATTTGTGTTTGACTGAGGCAAAACTGGCAGATGCTTGACTATTAAATTCGCGCACCGATGTTTGTCAAAAATTGGATAATCTTTAAAATCTTGGTAAAACTGCGTAAAGTATTCAGAAGGTGATTTAATGGAAGACCATATGAATGGAAAGTAAAAGAAGCAGAAAAGAAGGGAAAGGGAAAAAACATTGAAGGAAGACGTGAAGAAGAGAATACACCACCTGAGTCTCCAACCAAGCTTCCATGTAGTGTCACTATCTTAGGACAAAATTAGTAATGCAAAAGGATGGATTTGGCGTAAATATTTATGTACGGTATCTGTAGAACTTTAGGATACAGATGCACCTAAGCTAAGGTTCTTGCTCATGAGCTCTTCTTCTAGGAACTCGAACAACCACTCCAGCTCCTCCTCCTCCCTAGGCTCCATAACCTCCTCAATCCAAAAGCCCAAGAAAAAAAATATATATATATATATAAATAAAAAAAAAGTAAAGATGAGACGAGCCTTTGAGAGTAGCCAGCACATTCTCCATAAAGAAGCTTGTAGAGGTAGGGTATCAGTTAGCTAATGGATTTCTTTTCCCCTCTGATAATAAGGTAACGGATGAATAGGGTCTACAGCAGAGAAAAAGGAATAGGATGAAGAAGGGTTAAGTTCGCTTTGTTCCGTCGAGAGGGATTTTGAGACGAATGCGCAAGTGTTGTCCATATGTTTCTTGGTTTTCGTAGGAAAATGGAGAGAATGAGGGGGAATAATTTAACAAAGCAGATTAGATGGAGGAATTAGTGCACAAGCCCTGGCTTGGGTGTGTTTATGAATTAGGTTACATGTGTAATAGTTAGCCAGCATCCAAGTAGCGGTAAGCAGTACTAGTGTGGATAAATGATGTGGATGGAAGTATTAATGTAGTTGAATACCTTGAGACTTCATCCCACAAGGGACCCTTCTGATTAGCCTCCTTGAACTTTGGATCGAGCCTCGATCTGATCTCAAGAAGCGTGAGTGTCTCCTGCCTCGGCCACCTCCCAGTTCCACCATCTCCCCCGCCAAGCCCGCAACCGGCCTCCGTTTCCAGCCCTGCAGAGCCGAAACCAATAGCAGCACCAGTTGAAAGCCCACAACGAATACTGGGTGTAGTAGTACTAGTACTAGAATCCGAGCGGAACTCGTGATGTTGAAGCCCTCCACCACATCCAGCTGAAGGGACCATATCCTGATGATGATGGTGATGCCCCACCCCCCTGCCCATGACCATCTCATGATAGTGCTGCTGGGTGGGTACGACTGTCAGAGTCCGGTGTCCAGATAGGAGGTCCGGCGGCGGAGGGGGAATTGGGGCAAAAAGAGGCCTGCTGCCATTCATGTACTGCCTCAGATCAGCCATCCCATACTGATGTTCCTCCATTTCTTTCTTATACAGTACACAGTATACAAACTCGAAAAGAGGTCGAAAACAAAAGGTAAATGGATAAGAAAAAACTAGTTATAGAGAAGGGAAGAAAAGGAAAAAAAGAAAACGAAAGAGAGAGAGGGATAGAGCGAGGAGAGGGAAGAAGAGGAGAGCGAAGAGGCGGAGAAGTGGAGAAAGTAGCGGCAGACCCGGATCGTGTCCTTGCAAGAAAAAGCTTTGAATTTATGCAGAGTACGATATTGGAGTTGGACCCATCCCATCCCCCCGATCCCAGTTCCTCGCCCCACCACCACACTTGGCTCCGTTAAAAGGCTTAAGAGACTGCAAAAATAGGCAAGATGTATTTCTAGCTACAACTCAGAAGGGATGTGTGTGTTTAGATAGCAGTAACTCAGTAGTAGTAGTAGTACTACTACTATTAGAGTATTTTTTTACATGGGACATAAAACTGAATGAACATAATGATGATCATACAACACTTAGATTATCCCAGTAAAAAGGGGACCTAAAAATAGTACTAGCTTGTTTAGCTTTGGCTGTATGTATTGCGGGTGGGAGGGGCTGCACGCAGGAGCAGAGAGCTGGGAAGAACAAAGCGAGCGTTTGGCGAATGGAGAATGGACAGATGTCAAAGGCGCTGTACAGACCACCACTCCTTTCCTGTCCTTCTTACGCTTCTACAGTAAACTTGGATTTTAGATTTTGTAAGATGCTCGCTCGCTCACGCACACCCACACTCACTCACGCACTGGTCATTGCTACTTCTAACACCAGGGCTGCACTTCTTTGACCGTTCTTTCTTTCTTTCTCAACGGGGATAATAGCAGAAATCTCCCTTAAGGTCTCTCTTGCCAGCATTTAATACCTTTAAAGTTTTTAACAATAATTACTTGTCTCCCTTGATAATTATGAAATAACTATGTTAATCATCACTTCATACGCAACACACGTATCAACTAAATGAAACTCCAAAAAATTAAAGAAAAAGAAACAAATTTCACTTTCTCCTATTCTCCCTTTTTTGGATGACTATGCAATTTCTCTTCTTGTAAATTATCATAAACTAAATTTTATTTATCTTTCTTTTAGAGTGATTATGGTAAAGTGTGGTACAATTTCTTTGTTTATTTGATTTGATTTGATTTTCATAGTGATTTAGTATAACTTAAATGCTTAGATCATGAGTTGGGAACAGGTTGGGAAAAAAATAGGGTTCATAAAGATTTAATTTTCATTTGGGTCAAGAAAGAATGTTTGTACACGGAGGATTAAAAATAAAAATTTAGTTTTGATCATATAAAGTTGAATTTGTACTAATGCATTTCTTTACAAGTATCTTTATTATTTTTCAAACTTCTACTTTTAGGAGTTATGACTTTGTAATGTGGTCGCAGCACTTAAGACTGTTTTCTAAGTTGTGATTTTTAATGGAGCAAACAAAGTGGTTTCAAAATATTTTTATATGAAAAAAAGAGAGCAAAAGGGTAGTTTAGACCTTTTAAAATTTTATCATATAGATAGCAAATGTGAGAGATGAAAATAATATTTTGAAAACTCCAAAAGTACTGAATGATATTGAGAAAAAACTCAAGAAAGATTTCTGATATTATCTCTGCTCATTTACACTTAAAAAAGGAGCAGCAGTCCATTAGTACCTTGCTACTCCGGAAGGGAGCCCTTAAATTATATGTCTCTCTCTTCGTACCTCTCCTCCCATTGCTTTGAGACAAGCCGTATACTGCAGGAGAGACTCTTCATTACTACTAAGTGTAAAACTAGTCTTTATTCCATCAGTAATTACAGTTCTCTTCTTTCAAGGAGTAATACACTAGTATTACGTATCCATCAATGCAACAAGCAAAGGGTGATTTTTACTCCAAAAAAAAGGGTATAGAACTCAATTCTTGCTCCCTTTATCATCGTTGCATTTACATTCCGGCCATTCTCTCATCATATTACTGTATATCATCATCCCTCTTTTCCTAAATGTCGTGTTTCTTGCTTTGGATTTTGATACCTCCACGTTCCTTTCGTTCCTTTCGTCTCTCAGACAGAGCAAAAAAAAGTAAATAAATAAATCTCGTCTTTTATTATGGAGTTCAAACATAAAACTTGCTATGACTAACTAACAAGAAAGTAGTAGTCCTGCCTAGTAAGCCTTTTGTAGCAAATGTATCTTTGTCATTAACAATAACGGCTGGAGATCGGAAGCAGTATTTTGACTTTTGGAAAGACGAAGATGTGATGCTTGCCCAACACCTGTTTCTCTATTGCTGACTAGCAAATTAATAAGCTGTTCTTTGCGGTTGATCCTGTAGAACTCCTACAACAACTCCCGACAATACAGTAAAGAAATCAATTCAACCCATTCCATACCAAGCCTGCGAGATAAAATAAGGCTAGTTTCTGGGGAGTCAAACAATTAGGGTTCAACTTCAAGTTTCATTTTCCCATTCTTTGAGCCCTAAAAACTTGTACCCTCTCACATTGATATTATTCCAATTTCCAAACAAGACTGAAACTTCTTTCGTTCTATTTTTTCTAATTTTTTAAGCATTCTTTATCTACTAAAGGGAAAAATCATTCAAAACGCCATTCTCATTTCACCAAATGAATTTTTCGTTCCTCACTTTTGAAACACTAATTTTGCATTCCTTACAACGTTAAGTTAACTAAATTTAGTCTCAACAGAAGTTATTGGCTAATGAAAAAATTCATATAAAAAGATATGAAGAACTGTTCGAACGATTTTCATAGCAAGAAGGAGACTCAGACGTACTACTATTGCTTAGATAACAATTGTCTATGCAAATAGTATTAGAACCGATTAAACTTGTGCTTTTTGTCTTGCTTTTGTCAACTGACCCATTCACCTTATACTAGAATTTCCCCTGCGCAGTGACACGCTGGAGATGGGCAAAAATTAACAGCGATAGCCTTGTTGGATGTTTGCAAATTAGTGTGTCAAAAATGAAATGGAATCAACAATCAGCTTTATATTTCATTTCTTGACATTAGGCTGTCCCGTTCCTTGATCTGAGGACCTCACCTTAAGGGACAGATAAGACATCATGCCACGGTTATGGATGGGGCTTTTGAAGGCAAAAGATTTCGTTCGCCCAAATATTTCCTCACTCCGAGAAGTAGCAGGTTTTGTAATGAGATGAGAGGCCGAGAGTTAATTGGAGTCTAAAAATCTTTTACTATCATTTTTAATCCATCATCTAATTCATAATTCATAAAGCTGGGATGCCCATTCCCTTTAACACGACTCCCGCAGGAGTCATTAGCACATTTATGTATCCTTGAAGAGAGCTCATTTTTTGTACTAATTTTCTATGCATTGCAACACATTTTCCTACGCCATAAATTGTTGACTATCTAGAGACCAAAAAGCACTATATTTGGCGATTTCATTGGTTACCGCGAAAGTTTGCCCTATATAATTAGAAAATGCCTTGAACCTCCCAAGCTTGTACATGTGTATAAACACGAACATACTTTTTTTTTTTTTTTTTTGGGATTACTTACCGATGTAGATAATACCAAATGTGTCTATTTACAATAGAGAAACTTCCAAATAATGCACCATTTGTAAGCATTTAACCTAGAAAATGTGAACTTCTCATTTCAGGGCATGCCCAAATTCATCCATTTGTATCATAAAATGTAAGAAATTCTAATATGGCCATTAGAAACTAAAACCATATATTCTTGGCCCCAAAAAAAAATAAAAAAAACCTATTTTCTCTCATAGATTACTATATTAGCCCTTGTTCTCACTTTGAACTGTACATTTCATCCTAGTTTTTCTTTTAAAGTTTCTGCTGTGTACTATTTTGAATATAAACCTATAATTCTCCAAATCGATATAAAGTGAAGGCATAATGATTTCGTTTAATTCTAAAACCCCAAAGGGATGGTATTTAAGTGTAGTAGTCAGTCAATAAAAGCTCATTCTCTGCGAACAACTGTCATGTACACTATTATTAAAAACTGAGGCTACCTTGGACATTAAATTTTACTTGAACAAATCCAAAACGGAAAATGTTCATTTTTCATGGCAAAATTAGCAGATCCAATTAGTTATGATGCTGATGAGGGGGGAAAAAAAGAGAACTAAGATATTATTCCATGGACCGGAAAGCATATTTTAGATTGTTTTAGACAGTATACTACTATATCATTTCTTAAAGAAAATTATTGTACTTGTCCATTCAAAATGTGCTTGGTCTTAGTACAAATATTTTTCGGCAAAGTCATTGTCTTTCCGAAACAACTAGTTTGTGGTCCCTCAAGATGCATTAAGCAGGGAAGAACTTATTTTCCCACAGCCTTCAAGCTCTAGCAGCATGATGAACTCGATAGCATGGGCCTATTAGCTAGGATGGTATTTATGCGCACTCCTCAGCTTGAACCCCCCTTTTTTTCTCTCCCTTTTCCATCTTTAAGGAAAAAATAAATAACTTACGTTGTAACTCCTAAGGAAGGATTCCCTGACTTAAATATTGTAGATAAGCTTTAGTGTATTTAATCATTTTCTTGCGGCTTCTAAATGAACAATGAACACTATCGATCAATGGGCTCACAAGCGTTTATTGTTAACACCTTTTCAATGGCCCAAAAAAAAAAAAAAAATTCTATACAACTGTCAATGAGAGCCAGCGTTTTTTATTTTCTCCAATTCATACAACTGTCAATGAGTTTAAGCACTTGAAAATTGCATATTAGATGGATGCTTGTCTGATGATGAGGATAGGTAATAAGTTCAATTCGGGAGTGGTTGCTCAGGTGACGCAATAGGTTCATTTGACAAACTCAGACAGATCACTCTCCCTGTGGCCTGGAGTTGTCTTATGTTTCTCTAAACATGTTGCATTTTCTGCAATAAGTCTTTATTTTAACTGGGACTCTTTTTTCTTTTTAGACCGATAAAATGGACGTGAACTTTCAGTGAAAATATTCATACGCAACTGAAAATCTCTATTACCAACACCTAGCTTTCTAACGGAGACATTAGTAAGGTTCACATGAGACCTCTAGTTTCACTTTCCGTTCTTTCCTTTTACTTTTTCTCTCTTTAAGGCTTGAAATCTTCCTCACCTACATGTCAAAAACAAAGGGCGAAAAAAAAAAAAGAAGCTAACTTAGACATAATTGCAATAAATCTAGTCGTGGTACTGGACTTATTGCACTGTAGCATGATAAAATGCAACATTGAGAGTGGACAAAAAATAAATAGTATTAGTACCTTGACGATGAATAACAGAACAAGTTTGTCATTGCTCCCAAGATAAATAAATAAATAAATAAAATTTGGTTGCACGACTTATCAAAAATTTGTCACTTGTTCTTGAAGGTTTCTGGCCTATGGTATGACGATCATGGCTTTTCTGATCATCCAGTGACTGTTTCCCGGCAATTTCACAGAACGAGAGGGAAAAACAACAAACAATAAAGAAAGGGCTTCTTGGACTGGCTAAAAAAGTAGCAGTAAATTTCGACGTAGGGTAGTCTCCTAGTCGGCAGTCGTTCATCCGATCAAATCTATGATTTCTTGGATGAATTTTAATTTATCATTTATAACATGAAGCTGGGAGTTCTGCCAACTTTGGGTGGAAAGTTCTCTATGCATTTTGGAACTTTTGTGACTCGTTAGGGTAAAATTATGTTTTTATTTGACGATATGAATTTGCTGAAGTAAAAAAGTGAGATTTTGGTGCCGAGTTCAATTAATTTCAGGAACTTCATAGTGTGGATTTATTAGCTCTTCTGCTCTCTGCACAATCTTTATCAGCTTTATCTAAGACAAAATTACAGAATCAGCCCTACGAATGGGCAGCCTACTCCAATTCATGAAATCCTTGCATACAATTAGATGAAGCCATTTTTTAAATTATTCTCTTCATTTTATACCTTAATTCCTTTTTCCATGACTACAGAACTTACATCGCATACATTTCGGTGACCTTAAAAAAAAAAAAAAAAAAGCAACTGTTTATGCTAAACAAATTTACATAAGTTGCAATCTAATTAATAATCAATAATTTGCTTTGTAAAACGTTAGCCACGCATCATTAAATCAGTTGTATGTACCTCATAAAACGATTACATCTGGGCAATCTGAGATAAAGCACTAGGTGCAAACTTAGTTCTTATACTGGGTGCAGCAGTGAAGATTCTGCAAGTTTTGTTTGATTATGCATATTAATATTAGTAAATCTTTCACGTGTTGATAGTGTATATACTATTATCGTTGGATCCATGACATATGTATAAAAGTTGGATTTCAAATTCAAATTTTACATAGTTGTCATTCATCCAACGGTGAATATGTATATACTGTCAGTGTACGAAAGATTAATTCTATTAATATAGGCTAGTACCACGCATTTGCCACTTATCATCCATTCATTCTATCCGATTAACATCTGAAATATGAGTTTATTCTCTGACAATTTTGCTTCGAATGGACCTTAAAATTCTGATCCGACCAATTCGTAGATGAATCTTTCAAATATGATTGAAAATAAAATGTACCAGGCTTAAGGTACAACATTGCAAAGTAATTCTTAAACACTTCCTAATGAACAGTGAATGCGGTTAGATGATTAATACAATGTCAGTCGCCATGTCATTACAAAATAAAGTTGGAGATGCAAATGTTAATAACTAAATACAGTAAAATGATGTTAGCAGTAAAATATGAGAATCTTTCACTGAAGACGCTGCTAACGCTTTTCAAGAGGCTACAATTCAATAGGCTAAATAGAGAGATGTAAACGCCTTACCACGCTTTAAGCATGCTCATCAACAGCGTGCTATAAGAAAAAACTCAATTAGTGGCACCTATTTAATGGTATCTTCCCATGGTAGAATACTTAATTTAGTGGCATCTAATTTTATGGCAATTTTAGGAGATTACAGTGGCAATAGAAAAACGCCACTACTGACCAAACTACCGATGGAGTGATATATTTTTCGATGCCATTAAATGAGAACTTTGTTGTAGCTGTAGCTTCTAGTCTTTTACATCAGTTTTAAACATTGAGATGCTAAGTAAATTGATGAGAGATGCTTTTCATATGTTGTTTGAAAATCTCTGTCAACAGACAAATAACGGTTGCAAATTAAAATGGAGTCAATTTTTGGTTCCTACGCTTGAGTTGGGCGGTGGGTTAAAGAGAAGCAATCAACTTTTCCTCACAGAGAAATAATCAAAGCTTTGAACCATTTAATTAATATATAATCTATCTTCTCTCTCTCCTTGTATTAATTGGGATCAGTAAATAACCAAGAAAACAGTAGTAGTTTCTACCTTAGAGAATTAAAAAGATATATAGGAGCGAAGCCAGAGTGAATTCCGAAAAAGTTAAGCTAGGATTATTTATATACACTTAATGTCTACGCACATGATTAGACGTGGTTAAACAGTAAGAATGTAGGAAGGAAAAGTGAGTAGTGGAGAAATAGTACGCAGGTATTCCTGATCGTTGTGTGGTGGGAGACTGGCAGTACTTATTGAAAGGAGAACGACAGTCGTCAGACTGGCAGTCCATGTGATTGATTACAAGGAACACCCTGACGCCACTGTCAAACGTTTTACATACTACCTTTTCCATTTAATACGACTTCACTACGTACGTTTACTTCTTCTTTTCATTTTTCCTCAATTTGCTGTAAGCCCTCGTCCACATCCAATGACTTTTAGAGATAATTTAGTAGATTATTTGGGATAATTTCGTGTAAAAAAATACTGTAGCACTTTTTTGATGTGATGCATATGAAATAAAAATATAGTTGAAAATTGTGTTGACAATGCAAGTAAAAAATTTAGACAAATAACAACATCTATCCAAACAAATCGCGAATATAAGCTTTAATGGCAGGTTCTTCTTCTTCTTCTTCCTTTTTCTCTTTCACTTCCCCCCTGTTTTAATTGCTTTTACTTTTCTAGAAATCCAATTTTCTGGAATTTGCTTGATATCATTTAGTAATCGAACTTTCACTCCTAGCATGTTTAGCCAATTTGCTTGATATTATTAGCTTCACATTTCTCAGCTCCATTATGAATGCACTCTCACGCGGATCTGCTAATAATAGTGCAGCTCTTGTTTTGAGTTAGTCATTGAAATCTGAACCAATTGATGCTCCCCAACTTGTTTAACAAATTTATTTCATCCAGTGTAATTTAGAAACAATGAAACTACAGAAAGAAACAGAAGGATTTGTCTAGCTCATTTGTTCATGACTCATCATTGTTTGGTTAATTTTTAATTTTTCGTGTTAATCATTGTTTACAAAAAAAAAATTGCTTTTAATGACTCATTTTTTTGTTAATTGTTATTTTATTGTGTTAATCGTTGTTAACAGAAAAAACTCATTTGTTAAGCAGATGGGTGTATCAATTGGAGGTTGTAAAAAACTGGGGCTGTAGATTTAATGAATGATGAGTATATCATTATCTAATTTTTTATTTACATAAAAGAACCATGTTTATCTACTTTTCAAACTTAAAAGAGGAAAAAGAATAATCTATAACTATATCTATATAAATTGTAGATGGTGCTTTTAGCTAGAAGCCTTCCTACACCTTCAAATTCTCAATTCCATTTTTTTTAAATATTTTATTTATTTTAATTCTTAAAATATGATGAGTTGACTTCAAAATCTTAATTGTAGATTATATTCTCATTGTTTCAAATTTAAATTATTTCAAGTTCTAGGCAACTTGATGGTACACATGGCTTTAACATTTGAGAGGGAAAAATATCTCTGACCCACGTGTATTTTGGGTTATGTTTTATCCTAATCTAAATTACTATTGTGAATTCTTTTTTTTTAATCTTCAAGATCCACTTTGGTTTCTAAATCTATTATTTATGTTTCATGGTTATGAGATTCACCAAACAAATAAGTAATACAGCTTATTCATTAGCGTGATTTGTTTTTATATTAGTATTAGTTGTAAATTTATTGAATAACTAAAAACTAAAGTAATTAATGTGTTTACGTGCTCAAGTACCATATTGATCTTTAAATTAATTATTAAATTTTATATGATTAAAAATTAAAATGATATGTCTGTTTTCAACTAAATTACAAAAAATGCAAAAAAACATATTTTTTCTTTAATGAATAGTAAATTTCTATCAACTTGAATAAGTAAGAATGAAAGTAATACTAAATAAAATTAATACATACATAAAAATAAATTAGGTAAATTTATAAATAAAACTAAAGTTCATTAGAAGAGAGAGGCAAACCATAATCAAATATAGTTTAAATTTATTAAAAATTATTAAGATATTAACAAAGAGAGAAATTGTGAGAAGAGTTAGTTAAAGAAGAGTTGGATATAAAGACAGCTAAAATCAAAGTATTCAAATGATCCATCAAGGCATCAATTATTTTCAATTAGGCATGTCACTTAGGAGAGAGAAAATGGATAATTTAATTCATAAATATAGATGCCGAGAAAAAGTTTTACATACTATCATCTCTATATTTATTCATATACGAATTCTTCATGCAAATTTTATTCTATACCTTTCGAAAAAGCTTAAAACTCCTTTTTTCTAGAAATATGAAACCCAAAAATAAAAAAATACAATCTAAAGACCTACAAAATATGTGAAATAATAAAAAATAAAATTGCAATAGAAGTCTAAGTTATTATGGTTACAAAAAATCTATCCAATTATTAGGTTAAAACTGCTATAAATTTGGTAATTGAAACAATAATTGTACAATTTTTTGAATTTGCTATTTGAAGTAAAATATGCAATTCGCATCCAATAAATAGAATAAATGTTTCATCATTTTATCTGAAAAGCTTATTTGTGATAGAGAATGGTTAAAAAAAGTTTTACACTAAAAGAAGAAAGGAATTTTTATTCTCACGCCAAGTGAAATTCCAATACAAGATTATGAACAATATTTTTTCTTAAGAATTTGTGGTAGAGTTGAAGTTTATGCATGTAATTGGTTGTGATAAATTTAATTTTTATACATTATAGTGCATTGATGGAGAAATTGTATTTATGAAAGTTAAAAAATAAAAATAGTTTTATCCATTTTCTATATATGATCCATGCTTCTATTTGTCACTTTACTCACCTCTCTTTGCCATTCTACTCTAGATCTTGGTTTAGAAAATATGAGGCCATGTTAAAAATTCTAAAATCATGTACTGCTTAATATTTTTAGGCCAAATAAGCAACTAGAGATTTTGAAATTTTAAAATTAAATTATATAATAGAGTCTTGATATTTGTTTTTTGTTCTTCTTGAAAGAATTTGATATTGTACGGATGTTTATGACAAACATAATGGAAATGATGATTGAGAAATGAATTTAAAATTCTAGAAAATACTTTTTTAATTTTCTGAATATTGGACATGAAGGTTGAGAAATGAATTGGCATTTAGCAGATATAATTTGATTTTAGATCTATTACAATTTAACACGACGTGCTTTATGCATGATACCACACTTTTCTTTTCTAATGCATGTTTGTACGGAAGTAGATAGTACCTAAAAGCTGTTTGATATTTCATCGATTAAGCTATTATTTATTCAATTCCTATATGTTACGGATTCCTATATATATATATATATATATATATATTGGTAACACTCTACTCTGCATAGCACAAGTTGTTAGACTAGTGTTATTAGCAAACACAGGAGTATCATTAACATTTTTCCTCAAAAAATTAGCCAGCCATCCTCCAAGGGTTTTTGTTCTTTGTTGTGGTCTAGAAATGATTGAGCTCTCAAAGTCTCCCTAGGATGTAAAAAGACAGACAACGCTAATCAGGGACACACGCTAGGGACTAGCAGGGCATATGGATTGCCCTATACCAATGTATTCATTTCAGCAAACCCACAACACGATCGTACGTCCAATCCGCTGCTCATCTAAAGTAGAGGAATTTAAGATGTGAGTCCAAATTGGCCACAAGAATCCAAACCGCCCCTTAGCATTTAGTATCCAAAAGAATCACCACTGTCCCTGATTGCACCTGTCCCCGGACTCAGTTTGTGTCTGGAGAACACCACATAGCACAGAAGAAATTATAGAAAAGAGAAGGTGCCCCTCCTTCCCCACCCCTCAGCCTTACTACTGTGCGTGCGTGTGTCTGGATGTGAGTGATGAAGTGTGTGAACGTGAATACGTGAGTAACGAATCAATCGTGTGGAGGAGGGGCGTCGGAGAAGTTTGGAGGGAAAAGGAGTCAGAACACTGATAAAAGATCTCTGATGGCTTGCAAATGAAGGGAAGAGAAAATGGGGGAGGGGAAAGAAAAAAGTCAAGAGGAACAGGGGAGCAGCAGAACGTTCCATCCATGATCCATGCACGTATAAACGAACAGGTGCACGAGTGGACCAAAATTGACGCTGATCAGGTGCTGCCTTCGTCGCTGCACCCCCCACACACACACACAGCACCCCCACTTTCCCTTCTCTCTCTCTCTCTCTCCCTCTTTCATTGCAATTTGCATGCATGCATGCATGCAGTCACTTTGTCTGATCTTAGTGACGTTTCCACATGTCCATACTATTTATTGCTTCTTAGTTGCCAAAACAAAGATACCCATTATGCCCGACGATTTTTCATTGTCACTCCCCACAGTACCACTTAATTTTACCCCAAAAAAAAAAACAAAAAAAAATCGCACCACAGACATACTATCTTAATTTGGTTTTGACCTTAGATCTAAGACCAATCTTTTCTAGACAGTATAATGCATGGCTTCATAATTGTCCTTATCATGAATGTTAGAGATTTTAATTGAATAAAGTTACTGATGAGAACGGGAAGAGTAAAATTTATTTGTGGCAGCAAAAATAACAAAATTAATATGAAAGAAATAAATTTTAAATTTTTAAAATGAAAATGAAAAATAAAAAATTTTAATTTTAAAATGAAAAATCTAAATTTTATATGGTTCTAAAAGATATACCGATACATCATGATGGTGATTGGAATGATCTCACCTGAACTTTTCTTCCTTTTAGATACCCAAAAAAATAAAAAAAAAAAATAAAAAGAAACTTATAGGAAAGAGGGGATATAACGTTATGGAATACTACTACTTATCACATCATTATCATGTGAAATTAGTAGTTGCGGAGCCTCCTAGGGGTAAAATACAAACAAATAGACTCCCATGAAAGTGGTCCCTCTAGCTGTTAGGTCTGGGACTGGGGGATGGAGATCATTCGTGTAATTTAAGGAGAAAAGTTTTTAGTGAAGCGGAATATTACCTATGAATTTTAACTACAAACCGAAGGGCTTAAGCTTTAAACTTTTGGAGGAGACCAAGGAATCTTTGTCTTAACATAATAGGAAAGTGGGCCCAGTTCCCTTAGCTGGCGTTGGCCATCGCAGGCGTCGATAATCACAACATTTGTGATGAGAAAGACGGACGGACGGATGTCCAGCTCACTCGCATCACTACTTTGCCATACGTTGAGACAAGACAAATTCACCGGGGTACGAGTACGACCATGCCTTTGCTTCCTTAGATCTTTCGACCAAAAGTCCAACGTTGTGTCCTATTTTACCTCACGTCCGCAGAAATTCTCTTTTCACTTTTTGTCTTGGGTAAATGGTGTTAAGAAAAATAATATGTTTTATCTGCTAAATGGCAATTTTAAAACTAAAGCTTTTCTAAAATAAAAAAGAAGAAGCTATATATATATATATATTTAGACACACACACACACAGAGACACAGAGTCCACATAATTTTTTCGCATCAAGTCTCCTACTCTTCTTCAACACCAATTAATTTCCTTCGTATCATCAATCATTACAAGAGAATTCTTTTTTTTTTTTTTTGGTGTAAGTGAGTATTTTTGAAACCAAAATCTCTTACTTACACTTTCTCCTCCCGATCCCTTCTCTCTCCAACGCAAGAGAATTTGAATGTGTTAGTTTTCAGGTTTTATGCCGGCCTCTCCTCGATACAAAGACTCCTGTTTTGCCATTTAAAAAAAAAAAAGAACTAAAGACTCCTAGTCAGAGTCCTAAAGTCATCCTACTTTATGTTTTACGTTGTCATCTCAATTCCCAATTGCTAATTGTTGGCTCCTATATTGAAACATAAACCATACTAGTTCTATTGGGAGGAAAAGTGATTGAAATTAAGTTTTGAGAGTAATATATTATAATGCATTGAAAAATTGACAAGGGTTTTTGTGTTATTTTACATTACAAGGGAGGGGTTTGCAATTTTATCAAATCTCAAATGGGATTAGCATAGATTATATATCCTCTTAGTCGTCACCCATCTGCACTACACAAATAAAATAAGCTGCAATTTTTAGATCCTGTTTGATAACTCAATTTAGTACTTAAAATATAAAAAATATAGATCTTAACATGTTTTGGACATGTTTGCTAATAAAAATAGTTTGCTAATAAAAATAGAATGTCTTAATTAATTAAATGTCTATGAATTATCTGGGCAAAACTTACTTTAAAATATAGGTGATAATTTGTTCACTCGTTCACTTATCACTTGATATAGAACAAACTCAAATGTTAAGATTTCAATGTTTAAAAAATCAATCATTTAATAGATTCAAATTTTAGATTTTAATTTTATGAAATGGACCCTTTGTATTCCAATAAAATAGTGATATTTTTGTTCTTTGAATAAATTTAGTGTCCATCAGAACTAAATGCAAGTATTTGCGTGTAAGCGAGAGGATTATACAGTATTATCTTTTATTAAACTTGCACTTCACACACATTATAAATATTTAAACATTGCTTTCAATCTTCTAAATGGCATGTACTCATTTATTAGTTTTTACTCGAACCAGCCGAAAGAGATAATTATTTGGATTAAAAAGAAAAAGCATATTCCTCATAAGCCAACCAACATAGCTAAAATATATCAACTTCCAAAAATATATATCCGAGTGGTAAGGAATTATGAGAAGGTTTGGGGACAATGGCATGCAAGCCCCTCATCTCTGGATTTCTGTGTAGGAAATTATAATTGCTCTAGAATTTTACGGATGTTACCATGGAATCTAAAAATGAACCATTACTTTGTGGATATTCGATAAGTTCTTTAGTGAATATGATGTAGGGGTGGGGAATGAAACATAAAGAGAGTTGCTTGGCTAGTACTAGAGTGTTTGATTAATAAGGGTAATCATGAATGACTATACGTCACCGTGACTTAGATGAGGAAAATTTGAGAATGAGAGGCTGTCATGCAGTTATTTTACCTTTTCATACGTCCGCATTCTCTCCTCATGTGTATATAACTGTATATTCTTTTAAACAGGTTAAACTCACCATTACTCGTACGCATCTTACATAAATGACCAAAGTAAGCGTTTCCTGAAACGTGCAATCTGTTGTATGAGGTGGAAACTGGAAACCCTTTTAAAGCAATTACATCAAGAAGCCGCAAAAGAAATTGTTCATTACAAAGAGATGAAGGACTAGGAAGTATTTGGACCAAAAGTTAGGCATGTTTGGATTGCTATTTTTTAGAGAAAAATTTTATATTTTTTGTGAATACTTTTTTATTTCATATACATTAATTAGGTTACAATATATTTTTCTATAAAAATTTCAAAAAATAGCGATCCAAATAAGACATTAGTCTCATCATATACATCTCTTCTTCCATATAGAATTTACTTTTGCATTATCTCAAGAAGACCCAAAAAAAAAAAATCCATAAAAAAAATAGAGAGAGAGAGAGAGAAGGCGACTACTGTGTTTTTTTTTTTTTTTTTTACTTACACTTACAGATGCAATTCTCACAAATTTTTCCAAATATTGGTGAAAGTTCAAGGCTTGTCAATTGGCTGGCCACCATAGCCCGCATACCATTCGAACTCAAGAGGGGGAACAAAGGGGACTGGGCGAGGCCCCACAAAATTATTTGGTCACGGGGAACTTCAAACTCCAATTTAAACTTTATTCCCTTTAGAGATAATGGCGAAACTGAACCATGCTTATCCTTTTCACATAGGGCTCGTCCATTTTTGGAACCTCCCATTATTTTATGAGCAAACAACGAACAAGAAACTTTTGGTGTGGGACCTATCCAGCTAAATTATTTATAACAAAATGCATTATATTTAATCTTACGAAAGGATTGCTTTATGGTAATTACAAGAATAAGAAATCATCTACCAAACCTACGCAATCTGTCCAAACCTACGTGTCTTCCCTCGACCGTTACCACCAGTTGACAAGGAAAACAGAAAGAAAGAGGGAGTATTAGTGCACTAAGGAGTGAGTGGGGGTGGGAGAGGAAGCATAGTCAAGAAAAGCTTGATGGGTGGCCGGAAAACACGAGGACGCGACCGCAGCAGCAGCAGCCGGCAGGGATAGAGGTTGACAACCAGGCCTTGCTTTTTGTACGTAATTAGCCGATTGTGATTCAAAGTTGTCTTATCGCCATACCGGGGACTGAGTTGTCACCCTAAGAAAGCTTAATCATGATATGTTAGAAAGCTAAAAGCTTTTTATTTAAGTTGTTATGAAAAGAGCCTACCTTTTCCGCTAATATGATGTCGAATTTGAATAATCAAATCCGGGCCATTTAGACAGGCGTTGCATAGCTAGTGAGTCTTGAACAATGGATTAATTAATAAAAAAACCCTTCCAAAGTTTTTCTCTTTAGAGGTATTCTTCTCTTCCATGATGGCAAACAGCAAGGAACATGTATTAGTGGGAACAGACAATTGTTGCTCTAGTTATTGGAGGGATAATTCTTGCCACAGCACACAAATTAAAGCGGTTTACGCTTTCTCTCCTTCCTTTTCAAGTAACGCATCATAGGCTACCCTCTTCAGTTGCATAAGTACGTGTATTTAGGAAGGAGGACAAGAAACGAAATCTTTTGCCATCACAAGATTTAATGCAAATACCATCACTAATGGCACTCCATTTTGTAATTAATTATATTTCATCTTTTCATATTTTTAGCAAAAGCATATGAAGAAACTAGAGTGCCATTACCAGAGTAAAGTGCCTAAATTTTAGAGTGATGCAAATTTTCATGTTCAACTGTGCATGTTGACATAGAGGCATGAGACCGACAGGCATACCCCCAAGAAAAAAATTACGATAGAACAAACTGAGAGAGAAATAAATCAAAGGAAAATTGAAAAATGGGCTCTTCACCCGCCTTTCAAACATGTCCTAGCACCATTTTTTGTTCTTTCATTGTTCGTGCGTGAATGGCACCTGGTAACAGTCGTTAACCATATTCATCTTTACCCTTCCATTCAGTGGTTTCTTTGATTGGGACTCAAAACAACATTAATTATTAAACTATCTAGCTTAGTTTCCAACAACATTAGCCCCGGCTTAGGCTCAGACCATGGGCCGAGAGGAGATGGGCTACTTCCAATCAGTGTACGACACTAAAGCCTAACGCGCTTTTAAACGTCCGATTTATTTGATTTCTATTTTTTGGGATATAATTACTCTAACAATTGCCTCCCCCACCCACCAAAAAACAAAACAAAAAAAAAAAAAAAATCAAACAAACAAAGGAGTAGCCTCTTCCTGTTAAGTACACTCTAGTTTTGATCTATCGAAATGAATCCCACAACAACATTGCTCATTGAGACATCCAAATTCCCGAGCTTAAGATACCGGATAGTTAGCTGTAGTAATGACAACTGATTCTCATTTGGTAAAACTGCCCGTTCACCGGGCAATTAGTCTCGAAGTTGAGAGTAATCCAAAACAATTCTTCCAACAAAGAAGAAATAGAAGGGCATTAAAAGTCCTCGTTCTCGATGTGGCACTGCCACATTCATTAGGGCATTCGTTCTCACAAAAGCATCTGCCATTCGCGCTGTGATATAGCTGTGGCTTTTCTACAATCTACAGTAGCGGTGGAGTCCGGAGGTCAGGAGATGCCGTATAATGATAAACTCCCACCGGCCACTGCCCACCTCCCTGATGATCACCTCAGCAAATGGCAGGAACTACGCGGCCCATTGGGCCTTGTACTAATCATTTTGCTAAACTAGCGTTTATGAACACCTAGGATTACTCATACTGTCTAATTTAATTAACACGCACATTAATAACATCCCTTGTATGTCTCCTCCTAGAGCAACCCCCACCCCCTCCCAAAAAAAAAAAAAAATTATCCAAATTGTTTCAAGACCTAGTTGGGGGTATAAATGAGTTTAATCATATCGAACACCCTAATATTCAAGTTTGTTTGATTATTTTAACGAACTTGAAATTTTGTTAAGTTTGGCTTGCTTGGTCGTTGAATTGAGTGTGAACCAATTTTTTATCGAGTTTCAGTGTTGTCAAATATAAAATACTATTTAACCTTAATTTGATTAATAGGTGAACCAAAATCGAATTGAACTCGGAACGCAGCTCTTACCAAAGTGAGTTCAATTCAAGTATCGAATAGTTCAATTCATCTTTTAAGCCTTAGACCTAGCCTAATCTATAGGGACATTAGTGAGGTGAAAACTCTCCATCTCGACTCTCAAGTCCTCTCATTTCTCCTTAGTAAAATTTAGAGTCTCCCTTGACCCAAAAGGGAAAAAAATCACCCAAACTACCTTAAGATTAAGCTCATGTTAGGTTAAGTAACTTTCAACATCTGGGTTGTCAATCTTGCATTAAAAAGAATAAATACATAACTTTAAATAACCAACGGTGATTGAGCCAAGCAGAAGAGACATGTGATCCTATCATGGTGAATGGGATTAGAATTTAATTAGAGACATCATGTTGAGGGGATCTCCTTGTTTAATAACAAGTTTAATAGAGGAGTGTATCTGTCCTATACTGACAATATATATATTATCACTGTTGTATCTGTGACATATGTGCAAAAATTGGATTTCAAATTCAAATTGTACAGAGTTGTCATTCATTCAACAATAAAAGTGTACATATTGTTAGCGTAGGATAGATTAATTCTTAATAGAATCTCAGAGGATTAGGCACATCTATCCCTTATCAAAAGGAGGGGGGGGGGGTGTGGAACGTTCACTAACACATGGTATAAAAAGTTATCCTAGGTAAGGCCACAAAATAAGGCTGGAAGATTAGCATGCTTGTCGCTTTCATTTGATAAATTCATTGGACATCAAGAATTTACTTCACCACTGAATTGTTAATATTCCAATTCCAGCACTAACCATATTTTGATGTCATAAAATTACAGCAGCAAAATCAAAAGAGTACAGTATGGCGGCCGCTCCGCACACGGTAGCGGCAACGCGGCTACGAAGTGCACACGGCACTGGCGGCGTGGCCGGATCGCAGAGTTTCCACTCAGTAGGAGGAGAGAAAAGGATGACATATAGCCATATAGGTAGTAGTAGGAGGAGGAGGAGGAGGAGGATTGTGTGGGTGGGTTGGGGCAGCAGTCGACATCGAAATTGAATGCTTTGCACTGCAGGACGAGAGCAGTGTAGCAGCAGCAGTGTGACGTGGTTTAACACAGTAACAGTACCGAGCACAGTAGCAGACAGATCATGGCCTTCAGGATCTCCAACTTAACCTTATCCTGGGACTGGGATCGGGGATTCTGTGTCTACGTTTGGGTCGGGTCCACCCCATCAATAATATGTACAAGTCTCTTTCAAACGTTGGCCCCCCTGGAACCATGAACTTTGCGCCAACGGGACAAAAAGGCTAATTTGGGACGTAGATTTCATTTGTAGGGTACCTGGAGTGCTCGTGTGTGCTCAGATATCCGCCGTTTTATCTCCCCACCAACCCTGGTGGCGGTGGCGGTGGCGGTGGCGGTGGAGGTGGTGGTGGGTTTAGGTGTGATCATGATACATGGCAAATAAAGTCTTGCTTTCTTCCTTTCCATCCCATAACATTTGATACGTTTTCTTGGAACCCTTTTACAGAGACTTACTGTTGTAATTAATTACTTGATCTTTGCTTCGTGTCCTACTACTTTCAGTTCCATTGCCCTAGTGGGATTTTGTCAATTATTTAATACATGCACGTTTATAGTGATTATGAATCGGTATAAACAATTGCACTTGGAAGAAAATTCATTGAGCCATTTTTTCTTTTTTCTTTGTTTTTTGGTTGTCAGCCTTGTTGTACCTACAGTAAGCACTATTAGTGGTAAACACAGTTATAAGAATTTGATTAAATCGAGTTATAATCAGGGAAAACGTAAAACATATTTTAGAAGTTTTTCTTAACCTGGAAAAATTACCTTCAGAAAATAAAAAAAAAATTACTTAACCTAGAAAATTTTCTTTAATTTAGAATTTGATTAAGAAATGTGACAAGATCGGAAGTTCCCTACATTTTTAGCAAATTTACATCAAGAAAATTTGCTTTAGTAATCTAAAGAAAAACTGATCAACCATATAACCACAACATTATTATCTTTCCACTTCCGGTATTCTGGTTTTCTACATTTGGCGGTAAAATCTAGGAAGAAAATTTTGTGAAACTTTCTGCAACATATATTTCCTCTGGATCCCAAATGAATTGCCTTATTCGAAAAGTTCAATAATCTGTAATCTACTTTGTTCCACTTCAATTCAGGGCCAAAAGTGGTGAATCTCTTTGCTAGAATATTTTTATCCCAAGTTGTACAATCAAATTCCAATTTCTTTATGCATTCCAATTTTACCTATCAATTTTGATTAACTTCATTGACCTCTCCTATTGCCTGGCATACTTGCAAGGACCTCAACTATAGTTTCTACAATCATAGTAATCTAACCAACCGTCTTTTTGTTGTTAACCTCCGGTGCCCGTAGGATGAAATTCCAAAAGAAACATTTCCTGGTCACATGAATAGAAGATATTGAAAATGAGAAGTCATGGTAATTTCAAAATTTAGATGGGCTATCCTTGTACTTAAGATTAACCTTCGCTGGGGGCTGGTGTCACTGTAATACTGAAATTGTCTTGACTCTCTCAGTCTCAGTCTCGTTAAAGAATACTACTGTGCTTGCTTTTAACTATATACTTTCATCCTAAAAATCTAATCTGACCATCGTTTTGTTACAAAAGGAAAAGGTTTTTTTTTTTTTGGTTTTTTTTGTTGGGGGGGGGGGGTTGTTGGGGTTGCTCCTGTTATAGTTTAATCTTTTTTTTAAGTTTTTGGTAGGTAAAAAATTACGGAATTAAAGAGAAATGTGCACGGTAGCCAGAGGCCAAATGAAGACAGGAGAGCGAAGCTTCCTGAAAACCATGTGTATCAGACTCTACATGTTGAGTATTAGAGAAGATTGCTCTAAGCAGTTAAATTTTACTGGTCTTCAGGGCCATTAGTTATTAGTTAACTTGGAAAGGAAAAAAATGGTTTAGCACTGTGGTGCAAGAGGAGGGTGATTAGCCTAATCAGGTCGGTAGAGGGCTCCATCACACTCGGATATATATGCATAGTGCGCCTAGCTTTAACGTCAGGAATCTTCCAGTTTCTCTTACTGCTTTACAAGCAACTCAAGTTTAATCGTGTTACTTACGTGTTTTAACTGATTTAGTCTTGTATAGATCATAGGGCTAATTGATTGTAGTGGAAATTCTTGATTTCTTTGTACAACATCACTATTCTCATTAACAAAAAGTTCAGTTTTGCGCCCAAAAATTTTTTATTTTATTTTTTTTAATGTGTATTAGGAGCTGGCATTTTCTTCTGTTGTGCCCAAAAGAGTGCTTGAATTGTCTACCGACTGAGCATCTGCGCCTAAGCATTTTAGCTACATGTCTCGTAGGGGTTTTAGCTGTTCGGAGAACCATCAATTTTATTTGTAAAAACAAGCAGAAAACGCTTAAAGTTACAGAATTTGGCGACATAATCAAATAATTTTAATCATAAAGGTCAATAAATAAAATGCCATCCATTTTTAAGTGCACTCTCTTACGTAGCAAACTATTTCTGACAAATGTTAAACAGTATAATTAGTCAATTAAGCATATATGTTCTTCACAGAGAGAGAGAGATATATATATATATATAATATAAAAGCAAGCATACACGTGCTGTAGATGCTCTGGTTGTATGTACGGAGTATGAATTAATCCCTACATTTGCTTCTCTCTGGAGAACACATTCGAAAAGAAGCTCCAATGCCAAAAGTAGGGAAACATTTGGAAAGATATCCATACATAAAGTTGATTTGAAATGTGTTCACAGAAAATGTGAATATTACTTGAAAAAAAAAATGATAATTCAAATGAGATTTTAATTTCTAGAAGCCTTTACATGTTACGATCCACCTTAGTCAAGAATGGACGAGAAATTCCTCTATTTGTAACTAAATAGTACAAGCTTGACATAGTTGTTGAAGATCTAATTAGTTATTCTCGGTTTCATGGTTGGTGTTCCTCAATGTTCACATGCAACACAATTGTATGATAGAATTTAAACTGTCAAACATCTTCACTACAATTTTACTATCCATTTGAAGGACCAACAATTATATACCGATCTTTTAGTCAAGGATAGAGATTCCGATGGACTTGGAGTTGAGTTGATTTACATGAAGAAAACTGATCTTTTATATCATAGTGTTTGGGGATAAATAAAAGGACGGATAATTGGAGAAAAATAAACACAAAAGCCTTGAACAATTTTTGGCATACAATCTGACGCGGCTAGGCCTCGTGACCGGGAATGTTAGAAACTTTGTACAAGGAAAGATATACAACAGTAGTACACATATTGCTACTTTGTAATATGAAGAGGTAGAGCAAGTAATGTACATCATTCCAGTGGCGCCGGTAAACAATAATTTCTTGCTTACATAATAGACTATGATCTCAAGAAACATGGCACTCATTATCTGAAAATCATATAGTAACACGTGACTAGTTTCTTCCATTATCCTAACTTCTTGCTGCAATTTTTTGTTCTTCTTTTCCCCGTTAGTACAGATGAAAAAGTTCAAAGTTGTAACCAAACATTCTCTCTTTTTTTTTTTTTTTGTATTATTATTTTTGTCTCTCTGTTATTGTTGTTGTAAGTAGGTCAGATACCTTAATCGATAAGAAATGCAAAATCGAATCAAGACATGCAAGCAGTGCTCACAAATGCATTAATTGAGCTGCCCGCAGCAAATTTGACACATTCTTGATATTAGCCCAAACATTTGAAGAAATGATGTCAAGGGGAGTCCAAGCATAGAAAGGGTCTGCAACAGTTTGTTTAAGTGAACTCTAAAAGACAATAGATTCAAAACTTTTGAACATTTTCAAAGATGTTAAAACTTTCAGAAATATTATATATCAAAATAATTATTTGGAACATGAAAAAGCTCATTTTATTGATCAAACTCGACCCAGTGACTCCAAAACCAAAATTTTCTAAATCTCGCACTAGGTTGGTTTTAGGGAGATTCAATCCCAAAGCGTAGTCAATGGATTTCCTTGTTCAAATGCAAGACAAGTGTGTACATATGAAGTACTCCCTCCATTCATATTTAAATATTCTAAATAATTGAATCTCTTAGATTAAAAAAGTTAGTTAGTTTCTAAAATTTAGTAAAACTACATTTTTATCTTTCTACTCACTCATGTCTCTTTATAATTAATGCCTGTAATATACTCTCTCCCAATTCAAGAATGTTATAAGTATAAATGAAGGTAAATTTGAAAGGAATTTCATAAATGCTTTCTTGATATAATAAGAGAACGGATAAAAAGGAACATGAGTTAGGGATAGTTAAACAGGAAGGAGGGAGTACATGGATCGTCCAACTATATGATAATCCGATTGACACCATGGGAAATTCGTCAAGGAGTCCTAAAGATTGAATTTCAGGAATTACATGCATATAGGGTGAAAATTTCAGCACTTTTAGATAGATGTCAAGATGTGAAAAAGCATACCACTGATCATTCTCTATTGCATAATGGAGAATCCATCTTACTGCTAAACACTACTAATTAGTTGTTCGGAGATCGTGAGTGGTGCATCCTAAGCCCCAACTCCCAACTCCAAGATATGGACTATGTTATATCATGGGATGTCAACATGTCACACTGTCGTGCGTACGTTCTTTAATTAATTATGCAATAGATTAAACAAAAATAAGCTAGTCCTCTCTTATGTGTCTAATCGCTTTTATTACTTCTTTTCCCCTTTTTTCCGGACGCTGTTACATAGTCTCTCAAGATGCACAAAGACATGACTGTAATTGACGTTGGTGAATCCTTGTTCAGCCGAAGAAACGGTTTCCACCCAGATGTCCATCATCGTGCTGGATTACACCCTAAATCCTTGCACCTCGCAGTTCAGTAACAACTGGTTGGCACTTGGAACTCACATTCACTGAACTGAAACTATATCCAAACCCTAAATCCTCTCGATCCCATAAATGGCTGCATTCCTCCTCGTCTTCAACCCAAACTTTACGCCCCACATCTGTCCCATATTACATCCGACAAACATTTATAACAACTTTTCCAATAAAATTGAGATACTCCACAAATGTCATGTTCGAGCAGCGGCAGCAGCACTTCAGGGGCTCCTCCGCCAGGGAGACGCCCGAAGTTCCGTGGAGTAAGGCGTAGAAAGAGCAGTGGGAAGTGGGTATCGGAGATTCGGGAGCCAAGAACACCTAACAGAATTTGGCTTGGTACATTTCCTACCCCCGAAATGGCGGCGGTGGCCTATGACGTGGCTGCACTTGCTCTCAAGGGTCCGGTGGCTCAGCTCAACTTTCCTAATTCAGCTTCTTCGTTGCCTGCCCCTGCCTCTACTTCTCCACGGGACATTCAGGCTGCTGCAGCTAGTGCGGCCGCGGCTGCTGGTGCAGCAATGGACGCTCTAGCTGGTAATGCTGCTGCCCTCCATGCACCGAACCATGCTCCAGCTGATAAAAATGAAACCAACATTAGTCCAACACCACCTGATCATCAAATGGATCATGGGTTTATTGACGAGGACTTAATCTTTGACATGCCAAATGTTCTAGCCAACATGGCTGAAGGAATGCTTCTAAGCCCGCCACGCCTTGACATTGCTGGTGATGAAACTTCCTCTGAAAACATGGGTGCCCACGATCTCTGGAATCATCCCTAAACCCGTCACCGTTCGTATTGGTCATTGAACTATTGTCTTAATCAGTATTCACCAGTAATAAGAAGTTAACTAATCGTGCATAACAGGACGTTGATGGGACCAATAGGTATTTCGTTGGAGTTCACGACCGAGAGTGTCTTGCTTTGTTTTTTTTATCAGTACTTACTTGTAAAGGACTATATATGTTTTGGAGTGATGCTGCTTTCTATCTTTTCTATTTTTCTGGAAATGGTGTTTACAATGCTCTTCGATGAAGGTAATCATCCCGCAAGATGTGATTGCTTATCCCATCCTCATCATCGACGTATTCGTTTTGAAGAAAAGCAACTTAACCGATTGCGGCTTCGACTTTGTCCCGTCTGGACATAGACTCGTTCATATTGGCCATTGTGATGGCATGGAGGAAAGGATTGTCATAATCTAGCAACCATAATCCAGATTTCTTGATCATGTACATTTATGAAATAAGAATCTCAATCTATGTTTCAGTAGAAATCCAACTCACCTTCTTTCTTCATCAATGTAATCAAGATAAGCTCAGTCATGATTTCCAAGTTGCAAAAAGGGACACAAATTCAATGGGCTTATAGAAACGGAAGAAGACAGACATCTGCCTCACTTTTACCGTTGCCGTCGTGTGGAAGACCGAGGCGATTGGGGATAGCTAGATAGACACGGACCATTTACAAACATGAACAGGAAAAGAATACCGGCTTAATTAAGTTCTGGAAAGGGGTGCGGGGAGGATATAGTTTTGGAAGGAACAGGATGAACTCAGAAAGTGAAGAAACAAATTAATAAAGCGGCTGAGTACCACATAACAATCGAATCTTTATTGGATGGTTTAGAACATAAAATATGAGGTTTCAAATCAGAAGATAATTGTTTGGTTGAGAGCAGCCATCGAGTTTGGAAGTTTAGTCAATCGGAATCATTACCAAGTTGACTTTTAGGGTTTCGTCCAACCAACCGAATAATGCTGCAGTGCTTCGATCCCTTTATTAATTCTATTACTGGAAACAGGGGAAAGAACGGAGATTTTTAGCTGTAGATGCTACTGTTTAATTAACTCGTGCTGCAACACAAGCAGGGGTCCCATCTTACCGTTGGTTGACGTGTCATTCTCTGCTGACTTGGCAAAGCTAAGTGCCATCAGGATGCTGACGCTTGGCCTGCCTTTTGTTAATGTTCCCTATTCCAACTCCGACCTATGCTCCTATAATCCTAGGGTGTGCACTGGCATGCTATGGGCACAAGGCCGTGTGCAGCCCTAAGCCTGCAACATAAGAAAACAATCATCACTAGCCTCTCTCGATGGGCATGGGTCAGGACCATCTCTGAAAATGGTTACGATTGATTTATATCATTTTTAAATGTCGTACATGAAAATCACAAAAAATTGTTTTTTTTTTTTATTTAAAGTAAATTAGGTCCTAAAGAAATGAATATACATCTTGCAAACTTGGACAAAACCAGCAAAAATAGTTGACTTGATAATTGTTTGTACCCCTAACTCCTAAGTCCCTTTAAATGACGGTCTTGCATTCTTATTCCTACCAATTCAAACCATTTTTTCCCTTTACCCTATTTATCATACACGCACGATCCCTATTGTAATTTGAAGTAACCCATTTGTTTAGTATCATTGCTCATTAGTCATAACAAAACAATTTAAGGTACAGTTTCTTTATACTCATAAATTTTAATGAGTGTTATTAGGTGAATTCTGCTATTGTTGGTCATACTCCAGTTGCACCTATACGTCCTACATGGCTTCAGGTAATTAATGCATTATTCACCTTAATGTACCATATCTTTTTATGGTATATAAACTGGATTAATTGTGTGAAAAGAAATCCAGATCAATTGGTTGGAACATTGTGCTAAGACACTTTTGCATTTGGTAGGGCATGGAAGAATATATAATCAACCGAGAGAAGCCGTTTTAACAAATAATAGTGGTATATCTACCATTGGTATATATAGTCCACGAAATTGATTTGAGAAGATTGGTTATATAAAATTTGTATAAGTTGGTATTGGCAAAGCCAGGACTTAGGTTCAGACTGGGTGAGATTATACATTTAAAATAAAAAAAAAAATTGGGTTTTGATTCTACTTCTTACAATTTTCTCGTTCAAGTAGTAATTCAATGTATCTCAATTAATAGCTTTGAAATAATTGGACCATAAAAGAGATATTTAAAAGAAAGGAATTGGTTGTTTAGAGATGACTATTTCTCAAATTATAGGGGGATAATATTAGGAGGTAAGAATATTTTTTAAAATTGACGGGGGAAGGGGCAATTATGAGAGAAACCTGAAATTTTATAAAATTTTCAAGCCTATTTTATGATTTCTACAAAATAGGGGGAATTGCCGAGCCTCACGTCAAGGTGGCTCCGCCGCAGTAGAGAATACTCTTTTCATCCTTGTGATTTCACAAAGGCATGAACGTTCGAACAACGATGTCCACCAAAATAGAATTTTACTCAAGTGCCTCGCCATAGAAAGGCACGTCATTACTTATTAGTTTTGAAACCTACTGGAGTTTGGACCCTTTGACTTCGACATAAATAAAATTTTTAAAAAAGAAAAGCCTTCACGAAGTTAATAATAAGGTAATTGGAACCAAATCTGTCCTCAGGCTGGAAGAATTTTTTTTTTTTTTTTTCCTTTAAGAGGATCAACATTGACACTCTATCCGCACCGTATGATACACTAGCCAAAATGATAGTAATATTATAGTTACTGGGAGTTAAAATTTTGCTAGTATAATACTATATTTTAACAGCGATACGTGGTTTAGGATGTAATCTCTTGCCTGGGGACAACCATTGAAGCTGTTGGTGTAGGTATGGAAAATGTTCCTCAAATCATTTTAGCAAAATAATATCTAAAGAATTGAAAAGACAAATCGAAAGGCTACAGCAGGTTGTGAAGACTCATTAACGACATGTCACACATTTGTGACTCGATTGCACAAAGTTACACAGAGGACTGGAAATTTAAGCTTTAGACCTAGCAAAAGGAGAAAAAGAAGAAGAAAAAAAGAATTAGTACCATTTTTAGGATTTTTTTTTTTTTTTTGTTTTTTTGTTGGGGGGGGGAATGCTGCGTCTTTAAGAAACTGCACAAAAGATCAACATTCAGATTCACAAAAAGAATTAGAACCGTTTAGGCTTGGAGAAATATGATGGAAGAAACCATGCAAAATAGGGAGTTTTAATGCAGGGTCTGGAGGGACCGCTTTGGAAGAAATTAGAAAATACAGCATTAAATTTTGTAAATTGAAAGCAGGTAGGTGATAATTAAGGATAAGAGCAACGAGTTTAGGGTCCCGCGCAAGCCATGCTTTTGCTACCCCTCCCTATTCAGGCAAGTTGATGGATGGTACGGCCTACCAAATTGGTCTCTAGTCAGTGCCGCCTTTAGCAATCAATCTGAACAGAGTAAACGCAGAAACAAAGACAGCTGTAACAATAATGTCCTCCAGGGACAAGTGGATCCGATTCGGGTTCTGCTTAACAATGCCCATCTCCCATGGTTAATAAGACGGCCACTTTTAAATCTCAGAACCGATGAATCATAAGTATTTCTATAAACGATCTATAATTCTAAATCTGACATAAGTTCATAACCGATGGTGTGACCAGAGATGAATCCTCCAAACACATTTTTTACTAGAAAAAAAAAATCTTTTAGCGAATGGGATCAAATATGCCAATATGTGCTCGTCTTTCTAACAAATTGGACTCATAATTCATCAAATGCAAATGTGGTTTTTGCCCAGAGATTAAATGTCTTGGAACAGCACTCCTCACAGTATGCAGACTACAGAATAAAAATTTTAAAAGTACTGTACGATTTTATTTTTAATAGAGAATACTGGTAATTCTTCTTGTCAATAACCCCCAACCCAAAACAAAAAAAAAAAACAAAAACAAAACAAAAAGAAGAAGAAGAAGAAGAATAGACTAGAGAGTGGATTACACAACAGAGTTGCACCGTAGCCCACCATTTGGATACCATCCTAATGAGCGATTAGACTGGATGGGAGAGCAGACTCTGATATTGACCAATAATCTTCAAGGTGGAAGCCCGAAATTTACTTTAAGCATTTGTTTTGAGTACTAAATATGATGGCTAGCTACTTGTTTTTTCTTTCTATTAGTATTATTCTGAGCATGATCGGGAGTTGAAAAACAGTGATTTATGATGTCTTGTCAGAATTATATTATATCAGTATGCCTTTTATTGCTTAGAAGTTATGATTAGCGTCTTTCTTACCATCAGCTAACTATCTCGTCATTATGCGCCAGCAAAGTAATCCTTTTCCAAATTATTACTTTTTTCATCTTCTTGTATGTGATGGTCAATTTTTCCCACCAGTAGTTATAATTCACAAATTGTTTGATGAGAATATCCCATGCTCCTCTCGCTCAACTCTTAGGGCCCACAGTTCTCTATAATAACCTTTCTTCTGTTACACCGATTTTGGATGATTGTTTTTTGGAATGCTTTTGAAAAATTTTTTTAATTGTAGCATACTATTGAAAAGATTACACATGAGTTTAAAAATTAGTTGAAAATCATGTTGTATAAGAGTTTTATCTCTTTTTGTCTGGACCTATTTACATAAACATATTTCCAACTTCCCTTTTTCAATAAAAATTTTCTATTTTCAGACCAAAAAAAAAATCCATACGAGGCAAGAATTTGGGAGGAAAAAAAAAAAAAAGGTTCCATGTCAAACCATAATCAATCTAAAACGTAATTAAAACAGTTGATGCAACTATCTCAAACAGCCCACTTGCAATCAATATCCAATTGCAAACATATCAGCCCGTATTGTTCTTTGAAATTGGACCGTCTAGCACATCATCATAAAATGCCAAATGTAATTCTGATCAGCTTGTCACGTCCATACGGCCCAGGATAGATATGTATTGCAATTTCGGAACAATTGTGTGACAAATTTTACAATCCAGAATCCCTTTTAGCTTGAGGTTAATACTAAAAACAGAAGTACAAGAAAGACTGCAGAGCAGCTGGATCAAGAAGTCCCATAATCTTTAGCACTCTGGTGCAAGGAACGTTTAATACTTTAGTACAGTCAAACACACTGTTAAAGATGGATCCTGCGGATTGCGAGCAGTAATTTTTCCTTGTTCTATTTAAAATTTTTTGGTCGACTGGGACTAAAGAATTTCTGGATTGACTGACAAAAGCTGCGAACCCGTGTATTAATTGTCTGCCTGCTCTCAAGTTTGGTCATCGAAGCTGGTAGTCAAATACTGAACATGGAGAATCATTAAACGTACGAAGCTCTTAATTTTATGATTTTATGGCCGGGGAGTACAGTACAGCATGTGATTTTTGTAAGTGACTGAAAGCTTCCAGATTTTTCCGACGTTCACTTTTTACAACGAAGACTACATGTATTGTTGACCAACAAAATCCTGCCTCAGATTAAGAATGAGATGATGACCAAACACTCTGGTTTATTCTCTTTCGTTAAAAATCACGTACTAGCATCTATGGGAGTGGGGACTTGCAGTTGTTTGGTCGCCCTGCACAACATTTTGAATAGAGTATTTGGAGACAAACAACTAATAAAAGGGTGTCTCTCGATTATTTGATCAAAAACCAGAATTCAAACCACTAACAAATTCACAGATAAACATCTTTAGTCTACCAAAATAGGAAGGAAAAAAAAAAAAAAGCATCCTTAGGTTCTTCCTTTAATACCACAACAAAGTGTTAATTAAGAATCCGGATTCGCTAAAGATCTGTTTCTCGATCATAAGGTGGAGCATATACTAAAGATCCCCATGTCACCGGCGGGGCACAAAGATGAATATGAGAGGTACTATATAAAGAATGGTATTTTCCATCTCAGAAAAGAGTGATCCCAGGCTTCTTGAATCAGCTTTCTCCAAACACTTCATTGGAATGATTTGTCTGGGAACCAAAGCGTTTGGCTTTTTCATGTATATTCATACAATTTGCATTGTTCAACTGGCTGCGTTGTGGGATGAAAGTGGGCTGTGATGATTTCTTCATGTTGTAATTTTCATCCTCCGCCTGTGATTCTTTGAAGACTCGCAGCATTGACCACTGCGAATAAGGGTCTCAATTTTCACCAAAGAAAAGGTCTTAATACTTCCCAAAGGGCATTCCAATTTTAAATGGCAAACATCTTAGCTGATGCACCTACTACTCATTAAGTGGGAACCAAATTCAATTGTCAATCGAGGGGGAAAAATAGCAAATGAGACTCACATAAAGTGAAACCCGAACTAGTAGCAGAAGTCCAATTTAGTTTCCTTTCAGCCTTCAGGGAGTTTTCACATAGCATATGGTTGCTCTTTTTAAATATTTTTATTCTTTCCCTCCCTGATAACTAGCAATTGGTTCTTAATGTTTATGAAAAATTTGACAATTCAATGACAAGGAAAGATGCTACATGTAAATAAAGGGTACCAAGATGGCATATTAAGAGTTCCCGATGTCCTGGAGAGAAGCAGAATTCTGCAAGTGCACGGGAGGCCATACCCTTCCACGGACAACTAAGAAATTCAAAGGGACGTTCAATGGGGCGCAACAGCCCAACTTATTGTTAACAAGGTGCTGTGGCAGATATGTTGTTGACAATTCTGCAAAAGCCCAAAACTAGGAAAGAATCGCTTTGGACTGTTTACAATTCTGGAAAAGCCCAGCTTCGGAGGTTGAAAGTAAACAACACGTGGCGTACATGGAAGCCTAAATGAACATGAACGACGACAGACGGAATTGGTCTTTTTTTATGTTTTTTGATTTGGGTGGGAGACGTTGATTGATCAATTCATAAAGGTTTGATTTGCGAGTGGTCCACGTAGAGCGATAGTTCAAAGAATCAAAGTTGGCCTGGGAGACGGATATGTTGACAATATTATATCAAACTTATTTAGAGCATTTAGCAGTCTTCGCATTTGTTTCATCAATCGGTCATGACTGAGGTATTATGTAACTATCGGATACAGATATCTAGCTTTGTTAATAAAATTAAAAGGAATTTGACTTTCTAGAACTAGTGTGGGTTTGGAACTGTGGAAGCAAAGGTAACATTTCAAGAAATTGTGACCGAGGTGGACTTCATGTAGGTCTCAACTATTGATGTGCCTGTTAGCAATGAGCAAGGAAAAGAGGTCGGGATTTTGTCCTCCGGTGCCACTCCCATATTTAAATTAGAGAGTTGTTTAAAAGATGAATCTCTTAGAATATATTGAGAGCAGATTACCTTAAATTAAGTAAGTGAATTGATGTAAGGGGTATTTATATCAATGAAAAAAGTATACGCATAATAACTAGGTGAGTGGGGACCATAATGAATAGTCTAAATCAAGAGGTTGTACAGTGATCCCCTTCTCGGATGATACTAGCATGAATTAGCAGGCTAAATTCTTATTTAGGACTCTTTAGGTTGTGTCCAGGTCCAACATGTGTGCTGCAGATTTTTTTTTTTTTCCTTTCCCATATTATCATCCATCCCAATCCTCGCCCATAGGTGGATTCACATAAGATGGATTCCGGACCAAAACCTGTTGCCTTACTGCTTGGCCACACCCCATTTAGATTTTTATTCAACACTAATATAAAAGAATAATGGTTGTTTGTCAACCCCAATCAAAATATCTTTAGAATAAACTAAATTATTACTAGGAATTTGTTACTTGTAGATATAGACTTCAACTTAATTTATTGATTATTAGGTAGAATTCTATTAAGATATTGTATGAAGGTATGCTTTCTTCTATTCTCTTTTGAGAATTGGAGGATTTTTTTTATTGGGTGGGTTCAAAAGAAGGAATTTTTGTGTGGATTATTTCGCTGGTTTTGTGAGTACTGCTTGTGGAATAAATATATAATTCGGGATTTAACTTGTCTACCCCCTCTCCAAGTTCTCCTCCTTACTTGATCACCTTTAATTGTTTAGTTCAAGCTATGCTCTTTTTTTGACCTTTTTTTTTGGGGTGGGGGGGGTACCAAGATACACGAATACCAAAAATATGAGAGAAATCGATGGGTTCTCCAACTTTATTAAGTTAATTCCTCTCTAAAACTACTGTCAATTCTTTTGCAGGTTTAAATCCAATCACATGATACACAGAAAGCATATTAATAATTAGTACAACAAATGATTAAAAAGGGAAAGAGAAAAAAAAAAAAAAAAAAGAGGGGATTTTCAACGTATCGTATTGAACATTGTGCAACTCTCCCTCTATCGCTTGCCATTTTGAGTGAGATTTTTCAGTGCGGATGAACATAGCCAAGGATTGTGTAGAGGGTCTGAAGCATTGTGAGGACCAAAAGAACAAACGCAGCCAAAGCAGATATGAATGACCATGGAGTGTTGAAATAGGTATACTTGAAGCTCGCCAACTGAACATGCCAATTGTTGTGGTAGTATCCGTTCACTTCATTGAAAAGTCTGGCCAGGTAGCATACGTCGATGTCAAACGACACATCCTTACCCATATTCTTGATGAACTTGACAATTTCAGCATCCGTCCCAAAATAATTCTCGATTATGTTCCGATCAGTTAGAAACTGGACGTCCTTGGACGTATTTATCAGGCAATCCAATAATGTAGCATAAGTCGTCATATGCTTGGAACAGCCTGCGTGACACTGCTCGTAGGCAACGCAATTTAGCAGAAAGGAGCTCATGAAATCATCCAAAGCAATTCTAGGCATCTGGATTACACCATGCCTGAATTTTACAGGCAAGAAGCTCTCTTCCTCGCTGGGTTTCAGGTCAATTCCAGCTCGCCGGAGATATGAGATGCATTCGATTACGTGAGTCTTCGGAAACCCATTGGGCTTGGGTTCATCGTGTTCCGGGGAGATGAAGCTTGTGCGGAGAAAGTCCAGCAAATGCTTACCTTCAAGGCTGCTGTATTTGGCCAGAACTGCCTCAGACCTTTGCAGCGCATTGTTGAAGAAATTCAGAGTCAACCAGCCCAGAGACGGCCCTGATTCTTCTTCACTGGGCGCCAGGATTGTCAATTGATACAAGCATTTGAGGATGAAAAATGGAATCTGATTCTCGAGTCGTAAGAGATCCCTCAGAAAGAATGCATACACCCACGACATAGAGGTGAGCGGATCATCTGGATCAGCCGGCACAAACCCTCCAAACTTCCGGAACAGTTCGACTATGAAACAACCATCAAGAACCAACATCTCTATGAATTCATCACTGCTGTACCCTATAGTTTCGGAGTAACACTCCCTAGCCTCGGCTTCTAAGGGCTGCACGGCCCTCAAATAGTCCTCCAACCCGATGCCCTTTTCCTGTGTTCGCTTCAAGAGAGCACCCAAGAATCTCCATTTGTGCTCTTCAATCATAGCGAGGTGGGGCTTGCCGTGGTGGTAGGGACCGATAGAGACTATATAAGGCTGATAGTGCTGGCCGTTGATATCGTTAAGGCTTCGGGGCACTCTGAAGATGCAACATGAGCTCCGGCCGGCTGATTTGCTCAGAATCTGAGGAGCTGTCGATATCCTTTGTTGCATCCAATGCTAACCGATCTTCGTTTACTTCCCATACCTTAATGGCGTGATGGTGATGGTTCTCGTCTTTTCCAACCAAATTGCTGCCCATCAGGAAATACCTCGACTATCTATCAATTTTGGGGGATGACATGAAGAGAGTATCAGGTGATCGAGGAGCAGGAGATGGTTTCGGATGAGGAGGCCCGGCCCGGCCTTGCTAATGCTTTGGTAGTCAACGTCGAGCATTGGGCAGTTGTTCCGTTTTCTTTATCTTGATTGGCACTTAGGCCTTGCCAGTCAATTAACTTGGTTTACTTGGTAAAATTCTGCAAAATTACGTGTCCTCCGTTTGCAAGCGGCCTAGAAGGAGGGATTGGGGGCCACTTCTTGCAAGGTGCCTTCATTTCCTGAATTAATAAAGGTGTAAGTGGTCCTTTTTCAATTGGATAGTACCGTGATTTCAAGGTCACCTTCTAGACATTTATCTTGATATTTCTTTTCTTTTCTTTTCTTTTCTTTTTTTTTTTTTTTCTTAAATTGGTAATTTATGTGAAATTATATTTAATACATAAATTGACTTAAAGAATATAATATATATATATATATAGAACTTAAAAATTTTTATAATTCAAGGACAATGATATTAAAAAATATTTGCTTCCAAACACACAAATTGAAGCCATGTCCCTTGTTTACGACGCTGTCCACATCTGAAAATCACGGACTGAACTGTTCAACCGCTATGCTTGGCGAGTCAGTCAAACAAGTGGACTGGCCATTGCGTTGGACTGGCCAGATTTCAAATCTGGAGCTTTGTCCAAACGGTGCAGCCCATTGAGAGGGCCCATCTAGTCGAGATTGATCTTCAACAGGGCACATCCACGCCCGGCTTTATCCTTTATTATACCAAGTAGTCGCCGACTTTAGGCGTTTGGATGCAGGGACAATCCATCACAAGAAGATAGTGGGCCCTCTTGCAGATTTACCTTTCAACGGATCCACAATCGATCTTTCGGGCCTGACTACTGTAGCCTCTTCATTTTCGCACGGCCACGGAGAGTTTTCAATGTTCTTTCGCGCGTGTCCCTTTAATTTGACAAAAACAAAGTGAACAACCAACTTATTAATTATATATAAAACCAAAAAAAAAAAATTTTTTAACTAGAAATATGCGGCATATATGACTATTGATCTGTGACAAGAGAAAAGCGTCTTTGCGTCGTGTGAGTGTGTTTGGAGATTTTTTTTTTTTTGAAATATATATTGAATATAATGTGATACATGTGAGATAAAAATATAATTAACAATATAAAAGGATAGTTAAAAAATGTGTATATAATGATAACAGCAAAATAATAATATTTGAAAAAACATGGATATAAAAAAACTTCCTGGGACTCTAAGAAGAAACAGGCTTATTATTGTCATCTAGATTTTCTTTATTCGGGTCAGTTAGTCTTGAGAATCAAAAGTAAAAGGGATATAAATGCATATGGAGAGCAGGATTCTTTTGCCACATTTCAAGTTGCAATCATGGACATTGAGGATGATTTTAGCTGGCAGCTAGGCTAGAACTATTAAAAGCACCAACCGAACACGGATTGCATGTTTGCATTTGTATATTAATTGCTTCCATAATGTTGGTGTCGTATTTTATGTTGGTAATGATAACGAACTTTAACCAAAGCACACACGCCAATAATTGCATTTAGGGTTTAATTGATAACTCTACTTAATATTGAAAACTAATTCATTTAGAACTTTTTGGCTTCAGCATGTTTGATAATAAAAATGCTACTTATTATATAATTTATTAACCATTGTTTAATTTATGAACAAAATTTTCAATGAAAAAATTTTCACTGAATCTTCTGAATTAACTACACATACTATGTCTTTAACACACGCAGTACACTTTCATACTATTTTCGCATCTGATACACATTTATTTTTTCTATGTTCGATACACACACCCTCTTACATACAAGCACGCATATTTAAATACCAATTTTAAATTGCTTCATTCATTATTTTCTCACACACACATACACATACATTTTTCCTTTTCTCCAAATACACAAATAAAGGCATAGTGTTTTTTAAAAATATAAATACAATATTTGTACTATATTTCAATTCAATTAGTTATTAGATAGATGATATAATTTAATAATTCAACAATTTGATACTTTGAATGCGTAACTTTTACAATTTATTAAATTTAGATTTCATATTTCAAATTCATCAAAAGGACCTAAAGAGGTTAACTTCCACCTCCAATCCTACGCACCACCTTTTCTGGCAGGCTTGTAGACAAGGACATATGTGGCACAAGTAGTTGGCCTATCAAATCCCCATTTTAGGGTGACAGTGGAAGCACTTGTTTGCACTCATTATTATTTTAATCTGTCATCCATCCACAACCAAAGAAAAACGCCCTAATCATCTCTTAGATACAAACTCTCTACTTAAGCACCTAATCGGGGAGCCCAACTATGGCAGTGATTGGAGGTAGTGCCTAACGCGTAAAGACGTAAAGAGAAGTAAAACGATCTCAAAAAAAGGCTGATAAAGGGTAGGCTCCAATTAATCACGGAGACGGTGCATAATAATGCCAAATTGTTGAGCTTTCTAATAAGATTAGGTTGTTGGGCCGTAGTAATCAAGAATTTTATCCTAAACCTTGTCCAGCTAATCACTTTTTACATGATTAAATCAAAAAAAAAAAAAAATCTTGTGCCAAAAACCTCAAACCTAAAAGTACTCCAGCTCCAGCTGCTGCTGAGCTTTTTGATGTTTTATTACTTCTGTGCAACGACGATAAAGGTGCTTTAGTTGTTTTCCAAATGACTGCCGTTCCAACAACTCACTACTTAAATAATTTTATTTTTTTTTTAATCCTAAAATCAGCAATAGTTATTATCCACCTACAAGCTTTGCTTGAGCTTTTTCTCAATACTCAAAATGGTACCATCCCTTAGCCAACCGATCAATTTGTAGTATATAATAATGTTTTTGTTGTTGTAGCAAGTAAAAAAGTACTGTACTAGACTTCATCAATTGATTTTTTCTTTTTTCCTTTTAAATTGGCTGTGGTTGCTAAAACTGAAAACACAGACACAGCAGCAAAAAATGGGAGAAAACAAAATAAGATACGCCTACCATCCAAATGGAGAAAAGGTTGATGATATATTGTGAAAGTAACGTGCATTTGTCTTTTTGATACAAACGAAAGCTTGGCATCGTATTCTTGGCTAAAATTTGCAACTAAGTGCTAAACTTCAGTGATCCGTTGTCGGTAGGAAATTATTGGATTTGTTTTGCCGATTCCTTTTATTTACGTATTTTTGGACAAAGATCTAAGTTATGGAGCTTAAATTACCTAAATTGCGAGTAATTCTGAAAAGAATATAGGAATATTACAAATGTTATGTAAATTACAGCCCTTTCTTAGCCATTAATATGTATTCCAAATCTAGCGTTATCTTAATTCCTTATTCCTATATTTTCACCCCCATTTTTAAATTCTTTCATAAACTCTTAAATGATACAAATTTCAGATTGCTTAAATAATACCGGTCTGTAACTTTTGAAGAGAAAAACATAAATGCACCTACGAAGGCATAGATGTGAAGGGAGAACGACAAATTTCAGAAATGATAAAACAGCCAGTTTTCCAATACGGATTACGGAGCATAGCAATTGACCACCGACGCTAGCAAACAAAGGCTTAGACCCTATATAATATTTAAATTAAATACATACATTTTAATGGATTCATATTTTAGTATGTTCAGATGTGTTTGATAACTATATCTATTTTAATTAATTAAGCGGATCTAAATTGTCTAAGCCAAATGTACTCTTAAAAAAAAAGGAATAAACTATTCATTTATTGGTTAATACAAATGCAATATGTATTACTTCTATTATGTCAAAATATTTTTTTATTGTATTTACATAAGTTAATAAAGGAACAAAAGAAACTATTGAATAGTGTACTAAAATTTGTTTTTTGTCAAATACATTTGTTTTCATCTCAGATAAATTTGTTATAACAATTTTATATTTATTTTGTGGTTCATTCTTTCTTTTTTAATATTTTATTTTCAATAAAAGGATAACATTTTAACAACACATTATTAATGAGTAAATCAACATAAGGACAAAATTTAAAATGTATGAAAGTTAGTATTCAACTGTCTATAATTACCCAATAGAGATACTATCACTGTCAGATATTTAGATCATGAGTTGTGTTACATTTTAGCACCTCATAATTTGATAATTTAATGGACTCAGATCATGAGTTATATTACATTTAATATTTAACAATTTCATAATTTAATAAATTCAACTTTCATAACCCAGTTAGCTACTAGAGAATGAGTTAAATCTCTTCTTTGGGTGTAGATTGGGAGATCAAATCTCCCCACTTGTATTTGAGGTGGCTTAAATTAAGTGCACCAATTTCTCAAATCCAAGGGTATCATAGGACATCCTTTTAATTCAAAAACAATTCAATCCCCTCTGATGCAAAGGTGGTTCAATCCCGTTCAACCCCATATATGACCCAATTGGACTTCCCCCTTTCTGGATAGAGTAGAAGTAGGAATAGAAATAGTTGTAGAATGTTGCCGCTTGACCCAAAAAAAAAAAAAAAAAAGAAAAAAATCAAATTTCATGTTATAAAATTCAAATTTTAATTGTATCAAACGCAATCTTAATCATATGGTACTTGAAAGTGCTTTGCTTGGTTACGTCTTTGATCCCGGGGGAAAACAAGCAGCTGGTCGTGTCTTCACCGTGACCAAGGATTAGGACACGCAAAGCATCCGTTCGAGTAAACAGGATAATACAATATCCATATGATTACAATCTTAACCCAGATGAGATCCTCGACCAGGTTTAGACACTAATTAGCCTATCCCGCTGTAGTAGTACTAGGGCTACAAGTTAGATTATCATCCTTCGATTTCCTCTTCTTTTTTTTTTCCAAAGTCGTTTAGGCAAAACCAAAAGCACAGTAGAGGTTTTGACAAAAGACCAGATGATTATGGTAGCTCTTCCAATATTTCGTCCACCAAAAACCCAAAGATGGCAATTTCAATTTCCATTGCGGTTTCTTCCCTTTGCTCTTGATAACCTCTTCCAGAGATCAAACTCACTTCTGAAATCCAATTCGACCATCATGTCAATGGTATTGGACTCCACCTCTTTCCATGAATCCAACTTCTTGCAAACTCTTCCCACTACGATTTCCCTGTTGTCCGAGCTCTTGATTTCCCTCTTCTCCTCTGAAATCAAGTCCGAAAGTAGCCTCTTCATGTCAGCTGGAATTTTCCTTCGATTCGGGAGGCTTGATTTCCTACATACATCGCCAACAAATGACTCGAGACTGCAACCTCTGTACAGTGGCAATAAGTCATTATCCACACATTTCTCTTCTTCTTCTTCTTCTTCTTCTTCTTCTTCTTCTTCTTCATTCTCATCTTCATCATCTAATTGTTCCATCATTCTCTTCTCAAGTTCAACAGGATCTAGCTCTGCAAGTTTCTCAAATCTCTGAAGCTTGTAAAGCAGCTGCTCCTTCGCCTCTGTAAGTTCAGCAAGAGTAAAAATAATAAATGAATAAATAAAAATTCAGAAACCAATTTCTCATTTCACTTTTCTTGAACGCAACAGATAACCGGGCCAATGATTAGACGATAAAATCACATCCAAGTTCATTTAATAGGGACCTTCTAAACCATCCACCGATTAAAAAATTAAAAATCGAGTCAAAGTTTTTCAATAATTGAAAATTCTAGGTAAGACCTATAGTAGTTGATCAACACCATAAAGCGTAACATTATTCACACAAATTATTCATACAATGCAAAAAGTCAGAGAATATGGAAAAGAATAAAAAGAGAAGCCTTTAATAACTCTGTCAATCATTACTCCCGTGCATAATTATCATAATCTTAATTGATAAGGTTGGTTATTGTGGGATATCAGAAGGCCAATCGCCCTCGAAAAGTAGCAGCCAGTGAGCATTAATTTAAAAGACCACTAAGCTAAGTATTGAAAGTGTGTGTTATCTTTCGTATCTGCTTAAAATTGTAAATCCAACAAATTAAATAAGGCCGTGAGGATCAAATGATAAGCCAACCACGTAAATGTGGGTCAGAGAAGTAGTAGTAATGTAGCATGTTAGCTATGTACTGTACTTTGCTAAAAGCAACAAATGTGGTCATTCTAACAGTGACAGAGTAACAGAAGACAAACTGACGTAGAAAACAGCAAGAAGGATGTATTACATCATCGGCCCCTGATCAATTATGAAATCGGTTCAATGGATCCCACAAATTTGTATTTATGCATCAAAATCAGCAAAATCCACCTGATTACGACCTTACAATTCCATTGTATCCACCCCCAAAGGCCCCAACGAACGCCAATAGCAAAAAGGTCGAACATAATACGAATGCAGCAGATTCAATGCTTAACGTGCCTAGGCAGAAAAGAGAAGTTGGTTACGTACTCTGCACAATAGCAAAACTGCATTCAAGATCGTAATCTTCCTCGTCTTCTTCATGATCCTCATCCTCTTCATCTTCATCTTGGAACGGAGGATCTAATACAGATACTGGGCTGCACTGCTCTTTTTCATCCTCCTCTTCTTCCAATTTAGTGCTATTTTCGTAGCCATTGCCTTCATATTTCTTCTTCTTGTCCTTAAAAGGAGTTCATGGGGAAAATTTTTTAATTTTGCTTGTAACTCAAACTATAGAATCTCAAAATTGTCACAATTACCAAAAGGGCATGAACTATGAAAAGTTGACTGCTGACTTCTGAGGCTTAAAGTCAAACTTTGCATATCAAAAACGATATCAATCTGTTTCCCAGGATTCCTCTTCTCAGTGTTATTATTCATTTTGGTCCCTCAGAAATAAAACAAAATCTTGATTTGTCTTTTGGCGAATTATATTTCGTTTTCCAGACAAGGCCTATTGGGAAAAGATTTGGGTGGCAGAGTCATGATCATAATGTTTAGTGTAGCAACCCACACGCTGACGTGCGACTAGCCAAAGGCAAAATGACATAAATTACCCTTTAAAAACATATGGCATTTTCAGCTTACTAGGTAATATGTTGCTACAAAAAATTTAAGGGTATCTTGGTCATTGACGGTCGACATTCCGGCCACCAAATCAGACTACCAAGGTTGTTTTGCCGACAGTTAAATTACATGAAACTTCTTCAACCTCTTTTTTTTTTTTTCTTTTTTGTAATAATCAAAAGTTGTTCATCTGAGTCCAGGTTCAATCAAAATTTACCCAGTTGTGTCTAGATCATTCAAACACAGAACAAAAACTATCTAATTTTTCCTTTCCCGGAGCAAATGCTGGCGAATTTAATAATCTATCTTTAGCTGAGGAGTTTATGATGTTGCTTTAAAAGTTGTTAGTTTTACTGCTTTAAAATGTCAAAAAAAAAAAAAAGTTCTCCGAGATTCCAAAATTGTTGCCGTACGGATCCAAGTAGAATTGAGCGGTTTATCTCATGCGTCAATAATAGGGGAGTAGTTAGTCCTACTACGAAACAAACTAAATTTAGTGAGACGGAGACAACAAACCTCTTCCTTGGCGGCTGGGAGATGCAGCCGGAGTAGAGAAATCCGGTGTCCGACTGCCACCGAAAGACGGGCTTCTCTGGAGGGAAAATCTAAAAGGGCTGGAGCAAAACAGATTATCACAAGATGCGCAACCACCATTTAAACTCTGTTGAGCAACAAAAACCATGTCACGATCATTCAAGTCCTCCTCCGACCTACAGCCACTAGTAGAAGTCTCCATGTCCAGAGACTTGCTGTCTTCATTACTCTCCGACCATCTCGCACTGCTAAGCCGACTATTGTTGCAAGAACAAGAAAATGGTCCAACCTCATTATTGGTACTCTCCATCGCAGCTGCATTTTCCCCCATTTTCGCATCACTTTTTCGCGGAATTTTGAATTCAGCGTCTCGAATGCCATCTTTGCTACTCTTGTTTCGGTCCTTAAGTTTCTTAAGAATGGAAGAAAACAAGCCGAGACCCTTGTTTCTAACCTGATGTGATTTGGGCTTTGCGAGAGAAGAAGAAGAAGAGGGCTGCTGTTTCTGAATCCTCATTGCAGCTTCGAGAAGTAAGGCAGCAGTCCTGGCTGGGATGTGGAGGAAAACCGTGCCGGTTTGATTTCTTCTGCAAGGACTCTTGGCCGGCGAAGGATGTAACTCAAGAAGAGGAGACTTTCTAGGGTCGACCGGAGAACCATGGAAAGATAGGAAGCAAGCGTGCCTGCATAGACTGCTTTTGTTGACTGATGTGGTTTCGATGATAGGCTTGCTTTTCTTGAGTTGTAGTGATGTGGAGGCCGTTTTGGGAGGAGGATTGTTGGACCCTTTGAGCTGACAGCGCCTATCGGCTATGTACTTCTTCAAGTGAAAGGGCTCTTGATCCTCTTTCAGAAGTTCGTGCAAATGTTTTTGAGCAGCCATGGGATGGGTAGGGGCACGGATAGCACCAGTACCACGACGACGGAAAACCCTGTAAAATCTCGTTGGAGATGATGATGATGATGATGCAGGAATCAGTTTTTGAATTGGGCTCGGAGTTTAAAGAGCTGCATGAGAGAAGATGCAGTGAAAAGGATTGAAGAGGCTACAACTAGAAAAGTTGGGGTGTGGGGTTGGGTTTGAAAAGAGAAGGGGGCGAGAGGAGCTAATATATGAAGTGTGAAGAGAGAGACTGAGAGAGAGAGACGAGGAAGGATGGAATGGGGAGACTTCCGGATTCAAATCTTGGGCTCAATTTGCAAGATCGAGGCAAGCCAAGATTGTGATAGAGAAATTATTGAAAAGTTTAGTAGGCTACTTGATTAATGCAACAGTAGCAGCAGTAGTAAGACGCTAGCCATAGTGGTGAGAGTGAGAGAGCATATTTTTAGCATTGTGATTTGGGTGTTGAAATGGCTGCAACTTTTAAGTTTACCACGACTTGCAGGGAAGAATTGACTGCTGGAGGAGACGCCAAAGAGTGAATTCGGGCCAGAGGACCTCGGAGGTTAAAGAGGGGGGGGGGGCCGGGGGGGTGGGGAATTGCTGGGTCTGCTCTCTTTCTCGCTCTACAAATTGCCTTTTTGTTATCGTTGTTGTGGTGGCGTGTGTACGTGGTTACAGTAAGTAGGAGTAGAGGGCTGTGGTTGGCCTTGGCCATGGGTGTCGCCGCAAGAAGGTATGTAATGGTGCGGTGGTTTGTCGTGAAACAGTGATAAAAGTGCCCAGAGTCATAAGTTACCCGGGAACTGGGGGCTGGCTTCACTGGACCACTAAGCACTTTCCACGTGCATCCACAGTCAACAACTATTTGCTCCTGTTTGTTCATTTGACTTGTCTTTTATAAATTAGCGGGTTTAAATTAGGGACAATTTCAGAAAAATTTCCCTCACGTGTCTCATAAAATCACTTAGCCTCTTTCAAAGGAATAAAAAATGTAAGGAAGATAAAAGTTTTGTTCTAATACTACCCTTATATCATCCTATTTATGAATATTACAACAATGATAAAAAATAAAAAGATGAAGATATGAGCAGATATAGATGCAATAACAAGTAATTATGTAGATATACAATAACTATTACGGAGTATGATCAATTATTTTTTTAAAGGATATTCCTAGATATATATATATATATATGTGGTTATTGCATCATATTTTAATCAACTTTTTTAATCCGACTTATTATAAAGCTTTTTCAATAAGTAGGACTTATACTAGTCACACATATGAAGAGATTAATTTAATTTGTACTACAACTTAAATTACAATACATATTAAAATATATTTGCTAAAAAAATTATTGACTTATAATTGTCCTACCAAAAATTTTTAAAGTGCTAATTACTTACCAAAATCTTTTTGAATTATCGACTTTGACTATATTTAAGTTGCCCATGTCCATTTTTGTCCCAAATCCACTTCGATATATATAAAAAAAAGGGTTAATATTAGATAGCGATTTGGTCATTTTTTTATCATCAATTTTTTATTTAAAACTTCTTCTTTTGTTTTAGCTTTCCAATTAAATAGTTATCAATAGTACAAAGGTAGCATTGTCAATTTGTGACCTTTGACAAGTACATTTGGTATTGTGACAGATACATTTGGTATTGTCAAATTGATAGGGAAGTAAGTAAGATTTTAAAAACTTTAGCGGAGTTGAATAATATTACGAGAAATCTCAAGAAAGGTCTCTAAAATTATTCTTTTAAATTAACACAATGAATTCATTATTTCCGCAGGCGATATGCATCCATACCTGACAGATAGTGTGAAAAAATCTCTACCTTTGAAAGCTTATAAAAGATAAATCTTTTTTCATTTTCCTTTTTTAAGAGTAATAAGATGTTTTAAATTTAAATTTTCAAAATAATTGCAAAATGAAATAAAAAAACACACAGAGGGAAAACACAATTTACTGTTGAAAATATTTTGACTTAGCAAATGTCAAGATCCAGGTAGTTCATTTTCAATGACTTGGCCCAATAGGGAGAGGCTTTTTCCTATTTCTTGAAGGTCTTATCTTAGATATGAATAAAATTTTTACTGGTCATGCCAATTGAAAGAGGGGGGCAATTATTAGTCGAAAGAAACGAAAGGAGCATTTAAATCTAGAATATTATATATGTATTAGCACCTAAACACGGGTGCCTAGAGCGTCACTTGTTTCAGTACCACACAGATATGATTTGCTTTTAGAACCAAAGACAGCTATTTTAAAGCGTATGATTAATTCACACCAACATTCTTGCTCTCTTATTAACCAAGTAGGAGTAAAAAGTATCCAGTATAAATTATTGGGAAAATATGAAGTGGTTTTGGAGGTTGAAGGGAAGTATTGGTGGAGTGAAATGGATACTAGCTTACATCATGATTGCAAAAATTGGGAAGAAGCAGTTTGTATGTTGACAGACTTGAGGACAGTTTTACGAAGGATTTCATTACACAATGGATCCTCAAAAGATTCTTGATTCTCAATTCGCCGTCGTCACATTCCAGTGGGATGAGCTCATTAACAAAACTTTTCATTTCCAGGGCAGCGTAGTAGATTTGGGAGAAATATGTGATCCACAATTCCCCATGCAAATATGCTCTTTAACATTTTATGATTTATTATGAACAAACATGTCCCAGAGTGTAAAAATTCCTTGGCATGGATAAATTACTAATTCTATGGAATGCATATTTCCCATGCAACATACTGGCACATCACAAATGCCGACTTCCAAGTATCTTTTTGTAGCCAAATGAAAATGCAAACAATAGAAATTGCAAAATCCCTTGAATTAATAGCATTGCTTGGATTATAATTTTTTATAGAAATATTTTTATGTTTTTAATGATTTTTTTAAACGCCATTTTAGCTTATACACACTACTTTATTACACTATATTTTTCAATAAAAAGTTTAGAAAATAGCGATCCAGGCGAGATCTTAAATTAAACTGTTGACGTAATTAAAGGTGTCACTAACTCAAATTGAATGCCAATAATAGCCGATTGTGTGTTTCCGTTAACGACGACATCAGATCAAATTGTACTTTGGACGATGAGACGAGCAGAATAATTTGCCGTACGCCCAACAGTCACACCGATGTCCAGTCTATACAGCGAATCAGTTTGCAGATATATTCTTCACGATTCGCCGCCGGTGGCGCTAGTAACGTAAACCTCGATGCGGGGGCAGCTAAAATACTACTACCAGCATAAAAGGCTCCGCTTTCAATCCAATCAGCGAGTTGGTATTTCATTTCCGGAATAAAGCGGCTTCCGTCTAAGCGCGATAGAGCCGAAACAGGTGGGAAAACGACAAATGGATAGATTTGACGCGATCTTTGACGGTCGACTCGCCGTGTGTACTGAATTTCTTTCGTAATTGTTTTCCGACGGAAGAAAGTCAAATTACAAGATGTCCGAGTGCGTTTGGATACAGATTATTTGGGATAATTTGTTACTGTAATATTTTTTTAATATAATGTATATGAGATAAAAAAGTGATTGAAATTTGTATCGATAATACAAGTAAAAATATATATTCTCGAAGAAATAAAAGAAAGCATTTAGTGTCAATTTTTGTAATCTTAAAAATTCAATTTTAGTCCCACCCAGGTAACTTCTTGTAGCTTTCAGGGTCTGTCTTAAGCTGAAAAGGAAAACTTTATTACATTGGTCATTTAAATATTAACCTTTTTTGCACTAACAACGTGGTGATTTTTATTTTTTTAGATTAATGGTTATGAATATATGCTGTATATGCATGATTTAAATTTTAAATTTAATATAAGGTAATCTAAACTAACTAATGTAAAAAAAAAAAAAGTGTATAAAAAAAATTACTCTTAGCTTGAATGGAAAGTACCCTACATTATACATTTTGAGTTCTGCTCTCAATTATTATTAGCAAATAATATTTTGATGGGCATGAATGGGACCCACGGGCCACAAACAAGAGAGGATATGATGGATAATCATGAAGTAGTCAACTAGTATTAATAAAGAAATAAAAAGAATTGGAATTTAGTGTTTGAGTCTTAGTCCTTCCTCTTTTTTTTTTTTATTGAATTACTTTTCGTGAGTCACGATAGAGGTTAAATCTGAAAGCAAACAATCAAAAGATTTTACTAATTCCCCATAGGCTTTGTTTTTTAATAAAAAAATAATAATTTAAATGATTTGAAAGGAGCAGCAGTGTCATTGGAGGACAGGAGTCGAAGGGAAAGGGGCGCTGGAACTCTATTTTTGAAGCTGCTTTCTGCAAATGGACTGCAACATTATTTCAGGTAAAGTGCTTGCATCTCTACGCACAAAAAAAGACGTACGTAGCAATTACTCCTTCCCTCTAGTTTAGCAGTGAAAAAGTAGTAGCAGATGATGAGGACGAGGAAGGCAAAATATCATCATCACTGTCCATGCGTGACTGTGAATGGGGCTCCCTCTTTCGATACAGCTCGTCCACCCCCCCTCCCCCCCCTCATGTCCAGTCCACTTCACTTACTCACACCATCGAGAGATCTGCTTTAATTCAAAACAAAAGAATTCGTATTTTAGTGGTGCCAGCGTACCTCCTCCTTCGTGTAAGCAAAAAAAAAACTACTTTCTTTCTCTCTTTCCTTTTTTTTTTTTGGGTTATTTTATTGATATGGAAATTGAATTGAGATTCGACTACTAGCAGTGCAGTGCAGTGTTAGTACTTGGGGATAATTAATGGATACAGAGGCCTCTTTGGGATATACGACTTGGAAACTGTGACGCGTGACCCACCATTTCCGATTTAACAGCTCCCACTGGCGCCTACTTCAACAATTTGATTTTTTACCAGAAATTTTCATTAACTTACTTTGAGAATGTTTGTAGGTATCTCCCAGAGTTGGTGGGTCCTGCTCCTCCTTTCCTTCTTTTTTTTTTTTTTTTGGGATAATTTCAGAAATCCCACACTCCCGCTCATCACTCGTCTCCCCGGAGGTTTCAGAAATTACGCTGGCCTTGGTTATCCAATAAACAATTTGGACCTGATTCCTTAGCTGAGATGTGTGGTGAGAGCGCTACTCTATAGTCTAGGACACTACAGAAAAGGGATTAACTACTTGAATAGTTTGTTTGGATATGTCATTTTTTAGTTTATTTCCCCGCTAAATCGTCAATACATTTTTCAATCGCTTTTAAGTCACATACATTATATCAAAAAATGTTACAGTATTTAGATACCCAAATAATTCTAAATAATAACATATCCAAACACCCTCAATAATATTGGTTTCATCTCAAATTAGCAACCACAATTGCAGTAAAACAAGTTGATTGACTGTTTCTGTTGAATCTTGCATCGGGACAAAGCTGATTCATGCCTTTATGTTTTATTTATTGACTAAGACCTCTGCACTTTTTACAACAATACTTTACTTTAACCTCACAAACTACAACAAAATGATCAATTTTTTTTAGCTTAGTTTTAGATGCTTGCACTGATAATTTTATAGATTTGTATCTATTTTTGTTCTTTATATGGTGTTGTGGGTGATAGAAAACATGGCCGTTGTGGTTTGCACCAACCATTGCAAAACATCACTGTTGCTTCAAGTTGTTATTGCTGCATCTTAATAAAATTCACCTTTGAATTTTATTATTTGTTTCATTCTTTACTAGTACAAATTGTGGATAATAAAAAAGGGGCCTATATAGAATAAAATTATCATTTTACTCCTCAAAATACTTTTTTAGTAGTACTTTTTGTTGACCTGGACTAATTTGATTACTCAAGTGTTAAGTTCAATGGAGGTTAGTATAATTTCTGATACATCAAGAGAGATCATTAAAAATGTTAAAAACCTTAGGGGAGGCTTTTGAAATCACCCCTTTCTTTGTTAACATGTCCTGCAGATCTTTCGTCATTTATCATCCCAAACACTTTGTTAATTAAGGGACTAATACTAAATTACAAGGACCGAGAACCTTATTAGTATTACTAGTAGTTGTTAATTAAAATGGCAACCTATCAGCTCGAAAAACACACGGAGTTGCTGTTTTCTAGTTAATGTCCGTCCTCCTTTACAGCCGAGCATGAATGTTAGTGCTGTGTTTATAACAGCGTTAGATTGTCCTGATTCATCATGTCTCATAGCTGTCAATCAAATTTCTTTTGAACTTTGTTGTCACTGAACGAAAACTCCAACCCAATATAATCACGGTGTAGCCTACATTTTACCCCCATTCCCTTACCCTTTGCTCAAAACATACGAGTATCCACTAACCACCGATAGTAAAGCATTCCGGCTTCTCTCCAAAACTCATGAGTTGTAAATCGCGATACAGCTGTCACTGCCACAGAACTTAGAAAGACAAGCTAAGGACCTGTCTTGCTTTGACACACGGACTAGTTATCCTTTGACACCAAAAAAAAGACTGAAGAAGAATAGACATGTACTAGATACAGAAGCCGAAAGTGTATCATGGTAATAAGGGATACAAACGGTTATCATCAGTTCAACTGTTTTTACACGATATAATGTCATTCAAACAAAATATAAGACACGTTCAACTATTTGTATAATTTTAAAATAATAGTGTCACATTCTACCACTATTTATGTAAGTTTCATAAATAATAATTGCGTATATCAAGTTTTACAAATAATTATGCATACCCTACAATTTATTGATAAGATGCTACATCATCGTGGAACTGTTGCACTAACAATCCTTCTTATCCAGTATTATGATGGGTCAATAGTTAAAACCCACGTGTACGATGATAACAGGAGCACACTAATATAAAATAAACCCGTGATGGGCTTATAGCAAAATCTGATCGAAGAGGTAATAACAGTTTGCACGGTGTTCTAGAAGAAAGATAATTAGTTCACCTAGATAATCTCATATGTACCACAAAGTTTCAAAAAAAAAAAAAGAAAGAAAGAAAGAAAGAAAGAAAAGAAAAGATACTCCCAAAAGTACGTATCCTACTTTCAGTGTATTTGAAATAGACAATTGCCTGCTCTGAAGCTTATTTGTCTCTAATTTCTAGAAAGAGAAAAAGTAGAACGTGGAAGTTGCACAAAGATGGACAGAGGAGGGGAAAGAAGGTGCAATTTTAGTTACGAAAATTTGGGTACTACTACATCAAAGTGATCTCAAAAGTTTCAACTAAAGTAAATCTGGCTTTTAATATCTTAAATTCTGACCAAACATAGCATAATTGACTGAATTGAATTGAGTCAGTTACAATATGCCAAATTTGTATTGGTCACAAACTTTAGTCAAATTTGTATGGGTACGGTGCCTGAAATGCCTAAACTTTGAGAAACAAAAGAAAAACTGCGATTTTGTGGAGGAGATATCTACTATTCAAGCAATTCTTGAATCTGCACACAAGTTCGTGCGGATGAGGAATGTTGATCGGAAGAAGCAAATCAAAAGTAACTAGTAGTAACTGTTACTAGCATTTAAAGCACAAGTGTTATCTCCAATGATCAGTTCCTAAAATTTTATCGGGAGCATTTATTTGCTTTGCTGTGTTTTTTCCGGCGGACACGGAAAGTTTGCTGGCAGGTCATTATACAATTTAGTTGAGGACTAGTAGTAGTTCCATGAGCTAGAAGTCGCACCAAAAGTTGCGGCAGTAGTGTTTCTTCCTGTCAAAGCAGATTCAGATCACTATACAATTTTAATTAGGAACTAGGAGGACGTAGGAGACAGCGAAGACTACTACGTACTGGAAACAAACGCCGGCTGTGAACGAACACGTTCGAGGTTCTCCTTTTCCACCACCCTTCCCTAAAACACTACAAGAAGTAGGATAATATAGTAGCAGGACCCTTTTACATGCGCTGCATGTCTCAATGGCGAAAACTTTTTTTTTTTTTTTAATCTTGATTGGATTTCATTGTTGAGATTTGGATACTCAGAAAGATGGGCGTACGACAAAAGCAGCTGTTTTTTGGAGTACCAAATCCAAATTATCAGTTCCATTTAAAGGTAAAAGCAGCCCGTATTGGTCAACTGGAGAATACTAATAATGCTACATAACCTAGAATCCGGACTCCATATTTTTGTTTTTTGGGCGGTTGTTGTTTTTTTTTTTTTGGTGTTTTTCTTGGTTGGTTTGGTTTGTATCTGTTTGCTGAGCGCAAGAGCCGGTACCACTAGTTCTCGCTACTGAGGGCTCACTGACCGGGGAGAACTCTCTGTGTAGGTCTCTCTCTAGTTATACACACTCTATTTCGTTATAATTTAAATATTTCTCTCTCATGCACCTCTATGTCTGCAATCTGCAAAAGAGGATCCAATGCCGGATACCTAGCTTGTTGTATTAGCAAGTATTTGATTATTTACTTAATTCAAAGTGGTCGGAGGTCTACACGGTCAACTGAACTTAAAACTATCCGACTCCACATAAAGTTGGGTTAAACAAATAAAAATTCTCTTGTGATTAAGCTAACGTGCGCTTTAACTTCTTATGGTTTAGAAGCCTACATTCTTGCTTTTTATGCTTTTGATTTAGTTAAAAGGTAAGTTTTAGTTTTTTTTTTTTTTTTGGTTACAAATAATGATGAAAGATTAAAGAATTTTCAATAGACGGGTACATAAGTCATTTTATTCATTTTACATTTTTCTATTCTTTTTTGTTCTCCTGTTCTTTCTCTCTCGTGATGTCATTTATTTTAAGTACTGTTAAATTATTTAGATATAGAGACGTATAAACAAAATGTATAAAACTACTTTAGATTTTGTTGAATGGTAGTGAGGGCAATTTAATTTAAATATGAGGTCAAACCTACAATTTTGTATGCATATATGAAAATTTTCCATAACATTTATATTTTGTTAAAGAGTAATGGGAGCAAATTTATTACAATTTCACATGTAGACATGAAGGTTTTAGTGGGCTTAGTATGGGCAATTGCCCCCACTGCTCCTACTTTATCTCAGTGTCTGCTTTGCTGCAACGTCTTTTTGGAAGCATCTGCCAATAGTTATATGCGGGCAGGAGTTTGTTTTATTCATGTTGCAGGAGTCGGCCTGATACTTAAAATACTTTAAGAGGGAGTTTGGACTTTGGATGGAGGATGCAAAGAAAGCTCCAGGTTGACGTACCCCCCTAGTCCAACCAGTACGTTAAGTATGAAGGAATTAATTAATCCGTGTTCATGTTGTTTGTCTTTTTCTATGTTTATTTACTCGATTTAAATTTCCATTTGTCGTTGGCAGCATAGACCAGGTTTTAGCTAATTAATTGCAGCAAAATTTGCCTAATTAGCTTAAATCTACCGGGCTCAGGAGCACTAGCTTTTGATCGTTGCAGCAGATTCTTTGACTAAGCCCCATGTCTTGTGTCCTCATTTCACTTGATCTGGAACTAATTAATCTGGAAATGACAGTGAGGGACTTATTTATGTGTTTTTTGGCCATTTCTCGAACCATGCAGCCTAAATGACGTTTGCCTCTTGCAACGGAAGAAACAATGAGTTTGTTTGGATACGTTTTTTCTGAATTAATTGCAATAAAATAATTCCAAATAATAACATATCCAAACACCCTCAATTCTTTCTGAATTAATTGCAATATTGCTTCGTGTTTGAAATTATCGATCTTAATAATATTCTCAGCTTCAATTACTTCTACCATGAATTGTAGCACATTGTTCAATAGTACTCATAATTTAAAAAGTGCATTCCTTGCTATCGTCTTTAGGAAAAATGAGATCTATATTCAAATAATTGATTAATTTTTTTACATGTGAAGATTTTGGGCAATCGGTACTTGCATCAAAACGGGAAAATCAAGAAAAGAAAGTATGAGGTAAAAAAAATGTGACCTAGAATTGTACCCAAAAAAAAAATCATGAAAATGTGAAACTTTAAAAAAAAAATAATAATTAGCACTTTAAATAGTGTCTAAGTTTAGACATGCATTTAAATTCGAAGAAATAACTCGGTATTCTAATAACCACAGATGATTGTATGTTTTGGTAGTTGATACCATCCAAGCAAATTAAAATGATAATCACTTCCAACTATTGATTGCAGTATATTGTATACCAAAAAGTCTACTAAGAAAGCAGGTTCTTCACATTTTGCTCTTCGTTCTTATTCATTCTTGATATTTGAAATTTTCTTATATTTTAATTCCATCAACATAACCATTTCAAGTCATATCCATGTGGTCCTCCATTTAGTCATACTATATGCATGAAACAATATAAATACTGTAAAGATTGCTTTCTCAACCAGAATAATCAAATTTAGCATTGAACCTTTTGTGGTTTTCAAAATTCGATTTCTTATGGTAAAAGTATTGTTTGTTTGGGGAAGAAACGAAGCGCTTCATGGCGCATGTAATTCGAACCAAAAGCAAACGTTGTCGTTTACGCCCTTCGCTCAGAGAGTAAAATGAAAAAAAAAAAAAAAAAAGTGCAGTGAAGCTATTCGTGTTCTGTTTAACATGTCTGATCCTCATTTGCGCACACATATTGCTGCACTTTTCAGAGTCTTGCATCTGGTAGAAAATAAAAACTAACGAAAAATACCAAAGCTTAAAATATTTTAATTGATAAAAGAGGATATCCGTGGACCTTTTTTTTTTTTTTTTTTTTTTTTTGGGGCAAGTCACACATGTTTAGTAAATATAGTTCATATACGGTGCATCTGTATTATGATTTTCTCCATATGTCTGTAATTTATGTAAACGCATCAATGAGTCTGGTCTTACTAAATTTAATCCAACTCTAACATTTATATAGGTTTGGGTTTTATTTTTCTAGCCCACACCCATACCTTATAAATCATAATCTACGTAGGATATGATTTTCTATAATTTATATCAAAATCCAGATGCAAAACCAGTCCCTACTCAAACATATATGTGTATATATGTGTGTGTTTGTATGCATATATATATATATACATGAAACTTTTTAAATAAACCGAACTAGTTGATAATAGCTCATTCTTTGAATTCATGTATTACGTTCAATTTCGTGAATGTTAGTTTTATTATTTAAAAATAAAAATTGAATACTACTTATGCTATTTTTTAACATTATATAGATTTTAAAATTATTACTTTAATTCTTCACTTTATGTTGAAAAAAATACCCACAGATATTCACTGAGTACCCAAATTAGGCATCTAAAATGGATGAGGATATGGATTTAAACTTTCTTTTTTAAACCCACGAGAATCTGGGTCTAAATCTGAATCTAATAAAATTTAATGGATCTGGAACAAGAGGATTCAAGACATTACATATCTTATACATTGACACGCCTAAGTCCATGCCAAATATTTCATCCCCAAAAGAAGTAAAAGATAATTGATGATTTCCTGTTTTAATAAGAGCCAATTTTGATGTAGGGCCCGCTATGCTACCCTCGTGGGCCCTTTAAAAATCAAATTAGACAAAAAAAATTTTAAAAAAAAACAATTATTACGTTGTCTCATTGCATAAATGCACCGTCATTCAGTGCATCCATCCCTACCAACGATCCGGTGGTCTATTTCCCACGTGTACGTGGCCTACTTCTGTCCACGTGTCAGGCGATGTCGGGGATTTTGCTCGGACCTCCACATTGATCCTTGATTGTCCGCAGCACAACAAGGTCAAAGTGGTAAGCCGCTACTTAACTGCACATTGGATTCTTTTTCACGGCTTTGTACTCTTGTGCCAGTTACAGTAGTGTTTGTGTTTCTTCTCCCCCGCTCTTATTTTATATTTTGGCCAGTTCCAATTTTATTTTATTTTTTTTGGCTGTGGACGCCAACAATCGCATGCGCACCAGCCATGTCAAAACAAAACTTTTGCTGCTTCTCTGCTGCTCTCTTCGCTCCCCAATGTTCGCATCAGATGCAATTTATAATTCACCGTCCCATAAACAAAAAACGATTCCCGTTCGAGGGTGAAAACTCCGAGAATTCTCTTGTACTTTTTTTTTTTTTTTGGTGGAATCTTGTGCTTATACTAAATTTAACAATGTAATTGTTATTAGGTGATGCTGATCTTGTGTTTAGTTTGAGGATATGGTTTAATTCTCTAGCACGATAATCATGGAAACACCTAGCCACAGATGAGATGATCTAAAGCATCATAAACATCCAAAACTAGTGTTTATTACTTATTTCCAGATAATTAAGTGAAGAAATTAAACACTACTGTTTCTAACAAAATTTGACCAAAATAGGGAAAGATTGAAGAATTAACAGTTTGACTAGGCATGTAAATTACAAGGTGACACCTACATACACGAGATCAATATATCATCAGCTAAGAAGATAATATTCTAACTACCAGGAGATATGGACATGGATTTGTTAGATTGCAATGGCATTCATCTGATGGAAAGTATTTTTGGAATTTTAGTTGTTACGATCAAGTTTATGATTTTTTTTTTTTTGAAGATCTGCTGTATTATTTGATTTTCAGACTTAAGTGATTTTGTGTCGTGTTTAATGGACTTGATGTTATTAAAATAAATTCGTGCTTTTTATATTAAAAGAAAACTACAAGGTAACACCTGGTGGCAGGGGGGTGCAGTAGAGTTAAATCCCGAGTCAAAATAATGCACCTGGCTAAGACGCAAGGAAGTTTCCAAATCTCGGCGGCATTTTTTTTAAAGAAAAAAGAAATCATTTTTCTCAATCTGTCCCCTATCTAACATTCAGAAAGGACGAGACACAACAAAAAGAAAAACGTTGCACAAATTCAGATGCCAAACTATTTATATATTTTTTTGCACGTCCTGCAACCTAGATGGTAACTTTATTTGGAAGCACCCTGACAACCTCATTTTCTCAAAACCTTGATTGCATCTCTCGAAGACATTCTGAGTTAGACCCATTATCATAGTTGTACAATTTTTCCCAGCACATTTGTCAAACAACTCACATCATTACATATGCGCACACGTTCAATTTGATGCAGCCCATCGACCACAAACGGTTTCTTTTCATGTATTCATGAGCTGCTTCATTCGTGTGGATGGAAATTATGTGAATATTTGAGGTAATTGAAGTACTTTGACAAGAATCATTGATAATTAGGAATGGTCTTTCAAAAAAAATTCTTTTTTTTTAAGTTGCTACAGAGTTCGCATTTTAGGAGGAGGAAAGGGTATGTGAAGGGTGGGAGGATTAAAAAAAAAAAAGAAAAATAATTCTTCAACAAGAAAAGAAAAAAACTTCCTAGCATGGGATAATGGAGGAAAAAGCAGTAGACTACCTCCATCACTCATCCAGATTGTGATGTGTAGGTGTCAGGAACACAAGAATTGGGGAGGATGAGAGAAATTGAGATGTATTCATGTTATGAGGCAATTATGATTTTTGTCTGTCTTCGTAAGGATGGGACGGTTGAGTAGTATAGGAATGTCTAACCATACCGCATGATCCAAAGCATGCCTCCTTCCAAAGAATGAAAGAGAGCTACGTTGGTGGGTAGTGTGCCGTGCGTTTTTTGGCATCAATCACATGAGCTATAAGGAGGAGTACCGGTTAACATTTTTTGCTTTGTCAAGGAACAAGGGTTTCAGACGATACTACTTCACGTCATCAGTCGTTGTCTTGGGTTGGACTTGGTGTCGACATTTACCTGCACAAAATCTGAATTTGGAGCTAATTAAGACTTGGCTCAAATGATTTTTGAAGGCAATGAAGTACAACCCGCCTTCAGTCGTAGGTAACAGCAATTTACCCCCCCCCCCCCCAAAACAAAAAAAAATAATAATAATAAATCATCAATCGATGCAGTGGATAAACAAAAGAAACATTTTGTTGACCCCCTCAAAAGCAAACAACAGATTTTTGGTCCATTTCGATTGTTTTATTGCGTCACCTTCTCCTTGCATTTTCGGTATTTGTGGCCGTCTCCATCTCTGAAGCCCAAATCTTGTTGGACAAAGCCCCTCTCTATAGAGTTTGTTTGTACTAAGCGGACCTGCAACTATTAACTTTATGCTGCAAGCAGATCGGCCTGATCAACTTCCTTGTTGGACTATTTTAGCCCCAAACCTGTAGTACATTAGCATCTGAGAGACTGGGACCAATTAGACAATTCTCCAACTCGGAATTTAATATTGTTATATTGTTTGGACACTTTTGAACTTTCTCCTTTGTCAAGGTTTTGTCAAAAACTAAATGCAGTATATCATCCCGGGGAGGGTTTGGTCAGAAATTTCACATGGAACACATTACAGGATTCACTACATTTAAAGCTGATCGAAGGGAGGGTGGGGAGGAGGGCTTGGAGTGATAAAAGAGGAGGGATAGTACGTAAGAGATCTAGATTTCAAAACCTCACACTTAAAATAAAAAAAAATGAAAGAAAAAAAAAAGAAGCTGATCTAAGCATTTTCACTACCCTTTTCTGAGATAAGGCACTGATCTCAACCTTGCTTTCGCCCCGAGTCCCAGAGTTCTGAAAAGGAACCCAGGGCTACCTTAGCAGGACAAGTTGCTGGAAGAGTCTGAACAACCATAAGAAAAAGCCCAAGCATTATGGGCCTTCATCCTTCTGATTTGGTTGCCCGACAGTGAAATGCATGGGGCTTCATTACCGGGCCTGCTAAACCCTTCTGTCTTTCGCTACAAGTCGCTGAAACATTCATCCGTGAAAAAAATCGAGAAACGGAGAACACACATCTTTTTAAATCTTGTAGGGAAAGTAAGGGAGTTTTATTTATTCATTTAGGCTCCGTTTGAATGAAAGGAAAGTTTTATGAAAAAGTGAAGTGAAGAAAAGTGAGGTAAAGGAAAAGGAAAAATAAGTTTTCCATACGTTTGATTATTAAGAGAAATATTAAGAGAATATAGGAAGTTAATGATAGTTAATAGCAGTTATTAAAACTTTTGTGAGTAACTAATTATTTTCTTTCAAAATCTTGCAAATTTTATAGGACACAAAATGCAGAAAAATGCAGGAAAATATAACAAAGTTTTTCAACATTCCTGCCAATCAAACATGCATGAAGGAAAAAATAATTAACTTTCTTTACTTTCCCACACTTTTCCTGCAAACAAACACTATTTTATTATTTTTGAGGGGAGGGATTAGCACTTTATAGCAGTGTAAGTTGCGTCTTTCTTTGGCGGCAGAGTAGGTTGATTCTGAAGTGGTGCTTTAGCAAAGAATGATCTCATCAACCTTAATACCTGGGGGCTGACCCTTAATACCAGTGGTGCTTTGGATTATCATTTTCTGTAGAAAAATTTTTCATTTTTTTGTAAACACTTTTTTCAATTATCTTTTAGCTTATATACATTAAATCGTTACAGTAATTTTTTTAAAATAAAAAATCCTAAAAATAGCAATCTAGACAACCCTCTTAAGTTTCTTGTAAGGGCTTCACAAGATGCATAACGGCTATTTTTATGGCGGTAATAGCAAATACCTTCTACTTGGTAGCCGTACCCAGCATCTTTCCTCTATAGCCGTTACGAGGATATACAGACAACACAACAGCCGGCCCTTGCTGTTTCTGAACCAACGTTCACGGTCCCTTTCTCCTATACTGCTCATGCTATCAGAAAATAACTGTTGGCTATTCTACGTGGACTTGGAAGTATTAGTCAGCTTTAAAGCGGTCCATTTGGGTTGTATTTTAGAATTTAGAACAGCCGGACCAAAAAATTCTAGTCTATTTTGGAACAAGACCATTAATCTATTTCCTCAGAAAATGTTTGACGTGACCAAGGTTTTTAATTTTTCTGTCCTGTGTTGATCACCTTCTGTAAATGCAAGGAAGGAAGGAAGGGAGGAAGGATGTTTGCGTTGAAGTTTTGATTTTTGAAACGCACACAACACCAAAGAGAGGGGCCACCCCGTATTTGCCACCATAGTATTTCCTTGTCAGGGTGAACCATGTGATGAAGCACACGACACCAACCACGCTCATCAGCACTTTTGCCTTTTCTTGGTTTAGAGAGAAGTTACTCAAAAATTAAAGAGGAGAAATTCTTTTGGGGGTAGTAGTAGTTGGAGTGGTTACAACAGTTGACCAATTATTCAGCAAATTAATCATTCTGCTCCTTTTTCTTTTTTAATCATAAAACTAAAGGTTAGTGCTGCAGATGCAGTGCCCAACATGTTTAACCTTGGAAGAGTCATCGATCATTGCACCTGCTCCGCTCTGTCCAGGACAGGTGTAGGCATGTCTCTCATCAATCGCCTGTCATGAGATAAAACAGCCACATTGAATGCGTACTTAGAATCCCTCAATCGGGGATAGGGATTGAAAACCCAAGATGGTTTTGGGACTACGTATTTACTGTATGGGGCTACTCATGCCATAGATCAGCTAATCTCCACCCCTTTTCTTGTCCTCTTTTCAGCGTAAAGCTCCGTCATTAATCAGCTTTTTTGTACATACATGGAGACATCTAAGTTAGTCCACAGCAATAAATCAGCTTCAGTGCAGGTGTAGGAGCTGCACACCAGCCATGCACCTAGCACTCCTTGTCTATTTGCCCGAATTCTGGTGTTCATTTGTCGACACCAAATACACACCAAAACTGATTGGCACTCTTGCCATCCTTACCCCTCTTGACACGCTACATCCTTTAGCTGCTGATTTCCCTTTCAATCGGACGAAGACACAAACAAAGTGAACCCGGTCCCCTGCATCTTTCGGCCCTCATTCGTACTCCACATAGATTAAATTAGGATGATGCATGAAGCTACACGTAGCTTGTCAAGTCTAACAAAGATATTTCAGGGTGACTGGCCGCCACCACAAACCATGGCACATATCAACTTACTAGCTAGCTTTCTAAGGGCAGAGAGAGGCAAATAAAAATCTCTTTGTTCCCATTCAAGGACCGCATCCGTTTGCGTCCCCCTCCTGCATACTACCCTTTGCATAATAGATTTTTTGAGATAATTTGTTGAAAAGAATACTATAGCACTACTGTAGTACTTTTTTAATGTGATGTATCTGAAATAAAAAAGTAATTGGAATTTGTATCGATGATGTAAGTAAAATTTTTTAACTAAATATAAACAATCCAAACGTTCTCGCAATTGCAGAATTTAACATCAAATGAGACGTGTCAGCAGGCAAGCCAAAACCTGTCCACGGAAGCGTTCAATAACCATTATGAAGAACAACTAGCTGATAATGATCGTACAAGCATCAACTCGGCTGCACATGCAACGGTCAATCAACTTGACAGAGATGTTAGAACCAAAGATGCAAGTCGTAATAAAATGGGGTGGATTCGCCACATTCATTGCACAGCTACCACCAGTTCAAGCTTTTGAAAGAGTGGCAACCAAAACCTTGAGAAAGTGCAAGAGTAAACAGAAGAAAACGCGAACATGCCTGCACTCTATATAACACTACATACTATATAACACGAGAACAAAAGACGACTTTAAAAAAAAAAAAAAAAAAAACAATGGAGAAGAATGCAAAGTAGAGACCTGTTTTACAATTTTAGTCACAAACCTGTTCACTGGGTGGTGTCCTACAATCAGAAAAGGTCCATCAAGAGCTACAGACGACGAAATCAGAAAACACAACCAAACTCCAAGCACCCATGCATAAATAGAAAATGTCTTCCTTAAATACATCACACAAGCCTATATTAACTTAGTTCTTGATCTTAGACTATCTTAACGTATTGTTTCTATGCTCTTGCTCAATTCTTCCAACTTCTTCATCCTCAACTTTTCACTCTCGCCGACCAGCTGCAGTAAAATAAAACCCAATTTGACATAAGAAGACAAATAAACTGCCAAGGCTACCGTTGCAGCATAATCTAAAAAGCACACAAATTATCGGCCAGAGTATTACATTGCTCACCTCCATCAATCGGCTAATCAGCTGTACTTTTTCCTTGTTCTTCTCATTGAAGGCCTCCAGAGCTTCTTTGTATTCCCTCTCCTGCAAAGCAGATAATAAGCCCTTTATCTATTGTAATGCAACACAAAGGCTCCAAGAAACATCATAAAGAAGCCAAAATTTTTTGAAGGTACTAGCAACATGTTTCACCTTCTTCTGGCAAGTCTGGCCCAGTGGTTTCAACTCTTTGTTGACAGTATCAATCTTCTTCCTAACAACGGAAACTTCCTTCTTCATTGGATCTGCTAGTGCTTCTAGCTCCTGGTAATCAATTCATGTTTAATTCAAGGTCAGTGTTGAGACCGGCCCAGAAGTAATTATTCCAGATACCACAAAAAATAGGCACATAATAGTAATAAATCGATGGCCCAAGTTATTAACTTCAGATGCCTAAAAAGAACACCCCGAAGCTTTGTTGGAAGATCCCCGGCTCAATTGACCAGAAGCAAGTCACACTTTTCAAAATCCGCAAATCAGAAGGAACGGAACTGCTTGTCTACGTAATTAATGAATTTGATTGTTGGAATACCAATTTTCGACAGGAATATGATGTTGAGACACTCAGCCCAGACCGTAATATTAGCAAAAATAGAAAAAACCTCTAAATTAAAGAGGCAGACTTCATGCAATTTTACATTTTCTAGGAAGATATATAGTCTTTCCCCTTTCCCCTTTGCAGACAACAGAAAACCACCTCAATTAGTCGCGTCTTGTTAAAAAATTTCACTTCAATTGTCTAGGCTTCTGAAACCCATACGCAAAACAAATAATTTATGCCATAAATTATCCACCTCCATACTAGGGTAAAACCTTAACTTCTACCAAATATAAACAATGCTTGCCTTTGTCATGGAAAAAGTTCACAGGAGTAATAGTAAAAACACAAATTAATTCAACAGAGAGAGAATAATCACGAAGAATTTCAGTTTATACTTTAGGCGGTGAGGAACTAATCAACACAGCAAGACATTCCCCAAATTCTGTAATTCTTTTCGTCAAATTTAAGGTTTTTCTTTTTTTTTTTGGGGGGGTTAAAAAATATGCATGCAGTCTTCTTTAACAGAAAAATTTACTAGATCAGTAGAAAATCTTGAATTAAAAAATTAAAAGAAAAAAGAAAGGTTGAGTACCTCACGGATGGTGGCCAAGCGCTTGGTCTCTTCTTCAATACGACCAAGCTGCGCTTGAACCTTCTCCTTGACCTCAAGCTTCTTCTTCTCAATCTCCTCCTCCTTAGCCCTGAAAGTAGACAAAGCAGACCTTGACATCTCCTCATCTTCCTTGCTCAAGGTTCCATTAAAGCTTAGGCTTCCCGAAATTTGACCAGACTGCATCAGCGTTTGCAGCTGCTCAGATCCCTGCCTCTGCGTTTGAGTCATTCTTCCACCAAGACAGCAGCCGCTAAAGAAGAAACAAACCCTTCTTCCTCCCTCAATTCTTGCCCTTAGTACTATCTTCTCTGCTGCTTTTTTATTTTTCCCCCTTTTTTCCCTTCCCCTCTCTTTCCTTTCTTCCTTTCCTCTCTTTTGCTTTCGCTTTTGTATGCTGGGTGTGGTGTGTGGAGAGTGGGGGTAAAAGGGGGCCGGGGGAGTGGGTTTTGGTTTATATCTTTTCTCTCTTTCCTCTCTCCTGTTTAGGAATTAGGAGTGCTTATGAGCAAGTCAGGCTGGCTGGCTTGGCGTTTAAAGTTGTCAAGCCAGCTTAGCTTTCCTTTTCTTTATTTATATGACCCACACCATACTACTCTAAAATATTCTTTTACTCAGTAATTTGTTTTTTTTTTTTGGTACTTAATAATAAAGCTTATATATAAATTACGAAAGTTGCAATGTCATTTGCTAAAGCACAAAAGTGAAATGATCCAACCACCGTAGTATCGACTACTCCAAAAACTGTGCCTATACTACTACTAGTCATCCCTGATCAATGAGGGGCTGTCACCGTTGCCAACAAAATATGACCTAATTGGTAAGGACGGATCATTTTCTCATAAAAAGGTTGTGTGTTCGAATTCTGCTGCCGATGTAAGAGTTGTGTTGATGGATAATCTGTAAATATCTCTATAAACAATCTATGATCCTTGATACCTGTCCTAATCCGTGATAATGTCTGGTGTCGAACCAATCCAGACTTTTTTATATCACAAAAAAAGGAGGGCTATTACCGTTGTTGGGGGTGGGGGCAGCTCTAAAGGGTCTACTCAGCCTTCAGGGTGCTTGTTGTGTGTTTGGGATTTGCGTATCTAATTTTTAATTTTAGAAGATTGAACTTTTACCAAAAGATTTCTATTTTCGTAATGTATTACTATTTTTATTTTGTTAACTTTGATAATCAGCGAGAAATCCCCTCTCAAGGAAAGACGTTACAGATATGCGCAGCTTCGTAGGACATTTTGATGACAGAGAAATTATTAAATCAACCTCGGAGCATTGAAACTATAAATTCCATCCCAGTTTCCAACCTTTCTTTCTCTTTCCAAGGGGAAAAAAAAGAGTAGTACTAGTAGATAATTACGGGGGGAAGGGGGAGCACTTATTGTTCGTTTAGGTAAGGCAGGACACAGTAATCAAGATTCAAGTGATAGACTCGCAGATTCTTGGCGGCGATGGTTTTATTTTAATTCCTAGTTTGGAACAACGCCACGAAACAGTTCACATATTGCAGGAGCCAGAAGAAAAGAAAAATTAGAGTAACTTTTCAAGATTAGAAAAAGGATTAAAATCTGTAAGCTGAGGTTGTCTTTAATTAGTAAGGTGCTAAGTTTCATTTTCTGCTCATACGAAAAATTTGTCGAGCAATGCACATGGATGATGAGAGTGTGTCTATGCTAGCCAGTTAATAATTCTCATAAGCTGGCAACTTCGACTAGCGGTATTCTCTACTCTTAGTTTCCACATGGTGCCACTGACAAAATCCCTTGATTTATACTCTTAACAGTAGGATGGCCACAGAGTGTGAGTGAGTGTGTGACTCTGTGTGTGTGTGTGTGTGTGTGTGTGTGTATTTCCTGCATAAATAGGCCTCTACTGATCCAAGTTAAAAGGTAAAACCATTTTGCGACGCAATCTTTTTGCCTGCCCGAAAGACGGGCAGCTTGACATGTGCACTTGATTGCTCTACTCCTATCTTTGCTAAAGCTTTCAAAGCCGAAAGGTTGAGATGATTCTTACTGAAATTCTTGCTTCTTTTCCGTGCTGTGATAATAATCCCACATAACCTCCTCACTCTGATCTGATGTCTTAAATTACCAACACCCTTCACTTTCTTTGCAAAATAAAAAAATCTCTTTGTCTGTGCGCTGCTGCTCTTCTTTTTCTCTCTCTGCCAGAAGTGCGCGACGAAGTAGTAGTAATTCTTGAGATGAGATGGACGCCCATTTCTTAATCATCCTCCAACAACATCTTCAATTCCTAAGAAAAGGTACGGGTACGGAATTATACGTATTATTAATAAGGACTGAAATGCTACATCCAACAGATCCCTCCTTAATTACAGACAGATTAATGGGTTGTTTTTTCGATGAGATTGAAATTCTGTACCTCCGGCCGGAGAGTGAATAAATTATAGGCTGATCAGTTCTTCTTTAGTGCTCAAGGTTTTCTACTCCTCCCTGGCAGGGGAATTTCGTACTGCAAAATGCTCCTTAGATGCTACTAGTAGTGTATATGAGTTTTTTTTATCCTATCCCTTGGTGGGAGGGTGCTTGAGCCAAAAGTTTGGTATGGAGTGGACAGAAAGGGTGATCTGACTCCCACCTACACTAACACAACTCCCATATATACAAAGGGGAAAGCCGTAAGAACCAAGTAGGAGCAGCTGCTCCAGCACACAGCGACTTGGCTAACCTCTTTGACAATTTGGAGAGTGCCCTTCCAATTTGGATATCCAAGGACCAATCTCTTCTTTTGTTATGATTTGATTGGAGAATGGGTTAATTGCAAAAACTCCTCATAAGCTCTATTTATTTTTGCACTTTGTCTCCTGACGTTATTAGGTAAAAGATTTTTTTTTTTTTGGTTATACAATATTGGAGTTAAACTAACGACTTAGGGAATAAAGTTAAAAAAAAAAAAAAGAGTTAGGAAATAAAGTGTAAAATTGGTTAAAACTTAAGAGGATATTTTGTGATTTCCCCTTGAAAAATGTATGCTACTGGTGCACCCATCTTGGAGGGCATTAAAAACTATTACGATCCTATAGTTCTAACCATTAACTAATTAAAAGTTTTAATAAAGCTTGCCTAACCTGTTAACTCATAAACTATTGGCCATTCCGTCCGTTGTTACAATTAAGCCTTCCGTATTCCATTAAATCTAGTGACGCTCATGCCTAGACGTGATAAAAGTAAAATATAAAAGAATAAGGTGTATATACAGAAAAAATGGTTTGAACCAATAATTCTTTTTTTTCTTTTTTGGTTGGGGCTATAATAGACGGAATGACCATTTGTTTATGAGATCAAAAATTTATTAGTGGCTTATCGACCAAAATGTTGCTACGAGAATAATTGGGTGGCAGCGTACGTTATTTTACAACAACCCCCCCCCCCCCGGGCTCCAAAAACAAAAAAAAATTCTAATGTGTTATTTTCTGCAGCTTTATTTTACTTTAGGTTAGTTGGTATGATCGGGTCAAGCCGTTGCTTTTAGATATTCTAAAACGATAAAATCGCACAAAGTTAATTGGAGGTATTCTGTTCTCTGTCTCTCCCTCTCTTCTTTTATTCTCCTCTTTCTGTTGGGGGGGACCTTTTCAAGAGCTTCTTTTTTTTTTTTTTCCCCCCCTCTCCCGCCAAAGGTTTCTTTCATGGATAACCAACCGAAAGATTATACGGCTGCGATTGCAGGATCAAATCCGATCATGGCCCTAGGAATCTCTTATCCGTGGACCACTTCGTGGGGTAGGTGATTTAATTACCTGTAATCATGTCAATTCGCGTGCTAACAGAAGCAGATTGCTTAGTCACCGTAGTACTATAATTTTCAATGTGATTAAATTTAATGCAGAGCGCTGTACCGTATTAGTATTAGCAGCCCTGCACAGTTTGGAAAGGACATGTGTAATTGGACTTGAATCATCAGGGGTTTTGTCAGGACTCGGGCCAGCCAACCTCAGCCAGTACAGTTGAAGAGAAATTTGCATACAACCTTTTTTTTTTTTTTTTTGACAATTTTGCATTCCCGTCTTCATACGCCATCCATCCATCCATCCATCCACCGCATCACTTTATCTCGGTGTCTCAGGCGCGGAGGCGGTTTGGTTTTTATCGACTGCATCATAAATTTTGCTGCCTGGTCTCTCATGATTGCTCCAAATACAGTAGTAGTAACAGAGATCCTCTATTTACTTATCGAAACAAATGTGGAGACCCTAACTCCAAGGCCAAGTCTATTTGGCAAGTGAAGAGCGATGATGATACACTAAGGTTATAGTATATGGCATGCCTCTATAAGATGTTAAAAGACGCACAGCACAAGCCAAGGTCCTTGCTCAAGCCACAATATATAAGTAGATGATAAAAATAACAGCTAGAAGATGACAAATTATCCCTTCAAAAACAGCAGAATTCAGTGTTTTTTTTTTTTTTTTTGGTTTTTTGGTTGGGGTTGGGGGGGGGTAAAGACGGGCCCGGAGATGGACTGCTATATATGAACATTATTGTTACAGAAACGTTTCAGTGATCTTTCAGAAATAGCTATCAATTCCATCGTTCAATATCATTGTCATCTTAGTTGTGGGGGTTTGGAGTTTGGACCGTTTGGTGGGGGGTGGTTTAGAAAGGTGCTTGTTTTGTTGGGGGCAAATTGCTGATAAGAACTAAGAAGAGTTTCTGTTCTTACACCACACCAACTCATCAGTTTTTGATACTCTCTTTGTATCCAAGTCCTGCATGTACAGTAATATGGATATGCCGGTAAACGAAACTAGCACTTAACAGTTGACCAAACAAGTTACCAAAAAGCCTTCATTGCCGGAAGAAGGCCCAAGTTTACTATTAATCACTTTTTTACTACACAAACTGGTGCATTATATATATATATATATATATACATACATTATATATACGGCTAAAGAGGCATGCAGTAGAGTAGGAGTATGGCTTACTCAACCCACGGAATGACATAATAATAATGGAAAGTGACGTGCCATTCAAGCTGAGCTTGTGCAAATGCCTGCATCCCCATATGGACGGACTTATCCATCTCTTTCTTGTTTCTTCCCTCAGTCCCCCAGTTTTAATACTGCTACACTTTAATATTAACGAACGACAATTAGCAGATTCCACTGGCTTGCAATTGCATGCCGTCACATTATCCGACAATTTCAATCCTCCGGTTTACCTTACATCCAACGCCCAACGCCTTCCTCGTACGTTTCAGTCTTCTTGTCCTATCAATCGTACACCACCAAAAAAAAAAAAAAAATTTATTTAATTACGTGGTAGCTGCATTCCTATTCGTCTCAGATGATTTTTCTTCATTCCTGATGTCAGTTGGATGGCGATATTATAAATTTCCAGTAGCTCTCTATCATAATCAATTTTGTTCTGCATAAAATAAAATTTCGAAAATATACAAAACATCATCAGATTTGTCTCATTGGCCTCTGATTTATGTGAGTTGCTTCTAGTCGAGTATAGCCTTTCTGCTGTTGACCATTATGTATATCTAGACTCGCTTTGTCTATATACCTAACTACTTGAGATGGGTTCCGTAGTGTCCCAGGGAATAGTACGAAGGTATCAATTCACGCAAAATATCATCATTCATTCGGGGATGAAACCGAAAGTCAACGAGTATCCTGAAAACGATAACCCAACGCCCATTGAGAATTGGGCCTACTGGACCTTTTAGGTCTGATGACCTGGCCATATTTTAGAGTGTGCACGGAGGGAGTCGGGGAAGAAAGGACTGCCAGCATGAAGATCTTACTGATTGCTGTGGGCCGTCATGTTCACCCCAAGTTGCATGTGTACACAACTTAATGATGTACCCAAACCATCCCCGCAAGAATTTGCTACCCTCCCTCCGAAGGTGGTTTAATTAATATCTGAAAATATCTGGAAATAGACCCCACTTGAACATGCTTGAAGCCCATAGCCCGAACTTTTGTGAAAAGATCTTTTGACATTGTAGCCTATATAGTAGCCCCTTTTCTGTTGGACTTCGTTAACCTAAGCCCACCGCAGTCGGTGTTGGACAGTTAAATCATTTGAGCCTCCATGGTCAATATATTGGGCCTTGCTAGAATAAAAAAGACTTTCACTGGTAAAGCACTGTGCTGTGTTTTAACTTTTAGACACTGCAAAGGAAAAATCCATCAAGAAACTGAAAAAAACACTCCCGCCATAACGCAGCCCTCACCCATGAAATGATAAAGATAAAAGGACCTCTTTTTTTTGGCTTTTCATCTTCCTTTATTTTTAATTTTTACATTGGAAGCTCATCACACACACACCCACATATGTGTGCGTATATATATATATATGTATATTTAAATTGACTTGCGAATTAACAAGTTAAGTGTCTTTATACTTGATTCGAATTTGATATTGACCGAACCTGAGTCGAGTTTTGCTCTATTAACCGAACCTGATTTGAGTTTTGAGCAAGCCGGATTAGTTTGCAGCTCCGAAGTGAGTCACGAGGGAAGGATATAAGGAATTGGCTAGTAGTGAAAGTAAAGAAATGGGAAGTGCCTCGAGAAGATGAGTCACGTGAAAACACGTGAGTTATCCCTGGGCGATAGGTCGCGTGCCGGCGTGCTTTTGCTTTTATCTTTCAGATTTTTTTTTTCTTTCTCTTTTTTTTTTTTCTGTCTATAAAAAAATAAAACAGAGAAAACAAAAGGTTCACGAGGGACCCACGTGAACAGCTCTCTCTCTATCTCTCACCCTCCATTTGCCTAACATTTGCTCTGACAAAAGAAAACATTTTCTCTGACATAACCAAACATGGTGTCAGTGTCGACGCATCACAGGAGCGGAGACTCGGATTGGAAAAAGTTTGTACTTTGTAGTTTGTACCTCTCTCTCTCTCTCCTCCTAAAGGCTAAAGCAACGAAACACACACACACACACACACACACATGTGAGCCCTTCTTCTTTATTTTCTTTGGAGTTACTACTACATGCTAACTGATGCACAACTGTTGAACAAAATCAGGACGAAATAGGTGACGTGGACGGCTGGGACAGGGAAGGATCCCACCTAATATGATGGCGACGTAGACGGACCCTACCAATCAACAGCTGATCCAACGAATCCCACTCCTTTGAAAGCTGCTTCCTACACTGTTCCCCTGTTTGGCCTCTTCTTCTCTTTCTCGTATGTATTGTATACGTATACTACTTGTATACACCGCGCTCTGTATTTTGCTGTTCTTTCTTTCTTTTTTTTTTTTCACCCCACCCCCCCTCCACCACCAAAAAAAAAAAAACGTAAATAAAGAAATAATTAAATATGCCAACCCATGATTTCATGTTTGTCAGCTAATGGGACTGTACCTTCAGAGAGCTTCTTGCTGCAATTGTTTGCCAATATTAAATTAATTAATTTCTACTTCAAAGTGCAAAGAGGATAGTAGCAGTCGGTTCCTTTTTAGCCCAGCTAGAGAAAAAGTTACGCACTGAGAGAAAATGTGCGCGAGGCAAAAGCTGAATGAAATTTGATGAGTGAGGATTTGTGTTTGAAAGGAGTTATGAATTGGTCTTCTTACCTTGCTTAACTAAAAAAAATTTTTCCAAGATTGGAAAGGATGTCAGTTTGCTTTAATAATAATAATAATAGTAGTAGTGTAGTTTCAAGAAAGTGGACGTGAAACTTGGCTGGGGAGGGCCAAAAGAAGAGTAATAAATAATACCCTGAGGAGCTCCTATATTTTAACGACGATTGCCATACTTTGCCATTCTTTTCCTTTCGTTTCAGCACCCTTCTCTTTTATCTTTTCTTCTTTATGTTTATGGATGCAAACCAGCGGAAGAAATTTCAGTCAAACTCCAGAGAGAGACGCACGTGACATGGGTCAATCTCCCCCGGGGGATCATTGGGCACTAGAGAGCTGGTGTGGTGGGTGAGAGCCTCCATACAAATTGGCTGGCTGGCTGGCTTGGCTAGTACATGATGAGAGACACAAAAACAAAAAGGTGTTACAGTCCAAAACGCAGAGATCAATTAGCCCTATTAAAATTTAAAACCCATTTAATGTGCCAAAGTGAAAAGGATGTAGGGGCCTTTAAACCCAGAGTCCCATTAAAGCAAATTTGACCAGGTTCATTAATAAAATGGGAGGACATATTTGTTGCTATCATGACAATGACATATGCTTGTGAAGGGCAAAAATTTTCTAGTTTATGTAACCCCAGGCAAGGGCACATCATCTAATGGCTTTCTTTCTGATAAATAAGACCTAGAGAGAAACCCATATGCAGCACTTCTTCTACCGCTACACTGCTAGCTATGCCCCCGGGAATATCTTGGTTTTTGTAAAGTAATCACTACTGCTATCAAGTTACTAGTAATTTAATAGTACCAGCAGATGCTACTTATTAAGTAGTAGTAGTAGTACATGGATGGAAGAACCTTTAACCATGCACTTCAGAAAGTTCTTCCAGTCCACAGGCGTTGAGTCTTCCTTTGTTTTACTTCTTCTAGTCTTAAAATTGAGAGGGATGAAAAGAGAGATGCATGCATGTTTTGGCTAAGAGCTTAATAGATCTGGATCCTTTTGTGCAGGAAATATGCATAGAAATTCTGTCACTCCTCGAACCCTGAAGGAACAGGAGTTCAATTTTTATTGGTGTTCGAGTGGAATGTGCTCGATTAGACTGAGATTGAGGTCATGCATGAGTTCCTGCTACCAGTGCTGTAATGACTGCTCAAGCCTTTACGGGTTCTATCGTTTTCTTTCTTTTTTCCTTTTCTTCGCCAGTAGAGACATCGGTGCTTATTTAAAAAAAAAAAATTCCACTTTTAGCATAAACAAGAAACAACCTGAAGGGAACAGACGAGCCAGGTGGTTGTTGATGGAAAAATATCCAAAGACAAAAACTGGCTTTGGGCTGAAATGGAACTTTGCATTGTCAGCTCAGCTGGCTTTCGTTCTTGACTGTCGTGATTTGTCGTAGCAAATGCAGCGCACAGACACAAAATGCGAAAAAGCTCAGCAAAATCAAAACTTAAAATCTCCAAATTGGATTAGGCATTTTAAGCTGTTGTGTCCTGTTCTTCGTTTTCGCACCCTTCCCTAGTACTCCCCCCTCGTAAATAATCCTACAATAATACAAAACTAAACCCAAAAACTGACTGCTGTTTCTTTCTGTTGTTCCGTTTCCGAAGTCATTTACATTTCAAGAAACACCAACAGTACTAGTATCTGTCTCTCTCCGCAGGTGCAGGTGCAGCTTCCGCTTCCACCACCCCCCCCTCCCCATTCCCAAACCCGTTTGAGTCATTTTATGATATTTTCTGACGATCCTTTATTTATTTATTTTTCTCTCAACTGTCTTGTCTGACTGTCTTTTTCTCAAGTGCCCTGACCCTACTGCACTGGTCCACTGACCACAAACAAATTTTTAAAATGTCTAAGAGGAGGAGGGATGAGATGAGAAGGCTAATATATTAAGAGAGGGAGGGAGTCCACTTAAAGTCATTTCAGAAGCTTTTACTACAAACTTTCTCTTAAAAATCCCCAACACCACAAACAAAAGCTATTTAATCAACCAAAATACTCACACAACAGATCCCACATCACATCTCATTCCTCCTTTTCTTCTCTCTCCATGGACTTCAATCTGAAGCAATGGGAGAACATCAGCAGCATGAGTCAGACCAAGAACAAACTACGCCTTGTGCAAAGTTACCAAGACTTCACCTTGATCACTCTGTTAACCCACGGCATCAGCCACCCACAGGAGACTCATCTGCCCTTCCATTGTTTGTTACTGAACCAACCAGCATCAGCAAGCTCAGCAGCAATCTGTCAGCGCCATACCCAAGCCCCACTGATTCAACTCCCAGTCCCACCAAATATCCCAGTAATGACACACACACACACTCTCTCTCTCTCTACTTTATTAGTAGCAGCACCTTCTTTTGCGTCTCAGCTACTAGTCAGGAAAGTTTTACTTCCTGCTGTAGGGAGTATCTGTATCTTCTTTGTTGCTTCTAAGTAACCAAGTATGTACATGCATTGTTTCTTACTCTTTTTTATTTTATTCATTTGTCTTTTTTTCTTGTTATTCTTTTTCGTTGATATTCAGTGCGACCAGGAGGAGCGGGAGGAGGGATGGGGAGCAGTTACTTTAGCTTGGCCCAGTGGCAGGAGCTTGAACTGCAGGCATTGATCTTCAGACACATGCTAGCCGGTGCTGCTGTTCCTCCTGAATTACTCCACCACCTTGTCAAGAAAACCCTCCTTAACTCTTCTCATCATCATCCTTATTACCCCCCTACCCACCATCTTCATCACTATCCTCCTCATTTCCAGCCTGCATGTAAGTTGTCCCCTGACTCTCTTAAATCTTCACTCCATCATGTCAACATGTTTCATCTAGATGAGATGATCTCACGTCCTCGTCAGGCTAAAAACGTCTGTCTACACTTCGTCTTGGAACAAGGGTTCCGTCTTAAAATCTTTTAGCATTGAGATCTAGATAAGGCAGTACTTCAACATCATTACATCAACCTCTGTTAGAAAAATCTCTTTGGTACAGAAATTAATTAGTTATATTGATAGTAGTGCTTGTAATTGTTAATGTAATCCTTTGGTTATATACGTGTGCGTTGCATTCTGGAATGTACAGTGCTGCAGTCGGGGTACTGGGGAAGAGCTTCCATGGATCCGGAGCCAGGGAGATGCCGGAGGACAGATGGCAAGAAATGGAGGTGCTCAAGAGATGTGGTGGCTGGGCAGAAATACTGCGAGCGCCACATCCACCGTGGCCGAAACCGTTCAAGAAAGCCTGTGGAAATCCCCACTATTCGTACCGCTACTCCCGCTAGCAGCTCCCTTGTTGCTCAATCCTTAGGATCTGCAATGGCTGGTGGTGGTGGTGGTAGTGTTGCAGGCGACACGCCTCATTTTGCAGTTTCTGGGCCATCACTACCCGTTGATAGTCTGCACCTCAGCCAAAGGTATTCCCTGAGCACCCAGCTACGATGAAAAATTACTTGAAAGGAGCTGCCAACCTTCACTACTGCAAGAATGTTGACGAATCAAGTTTTTGTGCCTTATTTTAATCTTCCCTCTGGAAATCACCGTTGCGTAAATGCGTTTTAGCTTAGTCCTGAGAATATAATAATTAAATCACGATTGAGTCTTTGATCATCTTAAAACAAGATCCAAATTCTCTCTCATTCGCTCGATCACACCTTTGTTCCCTCCTTCCTTTCTGTTCTTCTTCTTCTCTAAAGAAAACAGATAAGCAAAACAGGGATACAGGGGAAAGCAGGTTCATGAGAACATCAGCAGCTCTTATCAGCACGTTATTTTGTTTGGTCACGTATAGCCAGTAACATAATCGATTCATTTGATAATAAAAGTGAGGATAATTTCCATGAGCCAATAATTGGAATACGTCTCCCGAAAGGAAGAAAGTAAAGCAAATATGCATGCTGGAGTGGTAAGAATGGATGAGCTTTAGCCTTTTATGTCTTGAAATCAGGCTGCTTTTCAGTTTTTTTACCCCGTCCATGTGAAAGGCGAGGTGGGTCCTCTAAGTGAATTTATTTTGGATTGTTCTTGGCCCTTTAGTATCTTTGTGGTAGGACCCCTCTTGATTTTCTTGAGCTACAGCGTTTGAGATTGACAGTGACAAACTCAACCCCAACCCCTTCAAAAGAATGCACCAAATTTCATACATTAAAAGGCCCCTCTTCTGTACACTGTTTTTGACTCCAAATGTTTTTTTTTTTTTTGACTCCAAATGTACACTGTTTTTGGTAGATCCTCAGAATCAGTAGTTCAATCCCGGAATGATGTGCATGGAGATGATACTAGATCAAGTGGCCAGATACTTCTGCATTTTTTTGACGACTGGCCTCGGTCACTTCAGGAATCTGAGGACAGAGGAAGCAATGCGTGGTCGAGGTCTCCTGGACCTCAGCCACTGACCTTTCAATCTCAGTTTCAGGCCACCCCACCACATCCGACTTCTCTTTGAAGCTATCCACTGGTGATGGAGAGGACACTGATGCTGGAAATGTAGAGCGGGAGAGAAGCCAATCAAACTGGGGTACATGGGGAGCACACCAAGTGGCTTCAATGGGCGGACCACTTGCAGAGGCATTACGATCATCGACGTCCAATTCCTCACCAACCAGCGTTCTACATCAATTGCAGCGGGGCTCTGCATCAGAGACCAGCTATGTCAGCACTTGACACGAAATTATTTTGCGAGAGCTGGATACACATTGCCTTCCCATTCTCGTGCTGTTCTCTTTTTAAGTAATTGTATTTCTTGTCATGTTGAACAATTTGATTTTCTGTTTTTTTTTTTTTTTTTTTTGGGTGGATTAATATTTTGCCACACTCTCCACCAGTGTTGAATTTCATCGAACATGAGTCTCTGTGTTATACTAGGACCGTTTAGCATTCCATGTTTGATAATTCTCTTTATCCTGTCAACATAAAATGCCCCATATGGAGTTTTGCTTAGATACCAGGATCTTAGAAGAGGGAAGGAAACCACGAAATACATGACCCAGTTAGCAATGTTGTCAAAATCGGAACCTAATAAAGGAAATAAACCCAAAAATGAAAACAAAACAGAAACATCATGCAAAAATAAAGGGTTCTTGTCTAATTGTTCTCTTGAGATAGCAGAAGCAGATGCAACGTACCTGCCATCCACATATCCTGTCCGCTGACAAATCCACTTAACAAACCATACAAGGCGCGGATACATGAATACATATTATGAACTGTAATCAATACAAGACTGATGCTTTTACCAGAGTCCCACTAAAAACCCTCATAACCAAGTCCAGTTTGCTATACATGTACGAAGGTCAAACCAACAATCGCTGCTCTCACACTACCTGGGCATAAGATCATTAAAATCATATCTCCTGAGCTTTGCCAGTATGCCTACAATAGGCTTTAGACCCTGACGCTCAGCCTTATTATCAGTTCCATAACTTAATCTGTCTCATTCATCATATCCTTCAAAGAGCAGAGCAAGAGAAATTGCCAGTCCGGCAATGGCCCTCCAAAACGACCATCTTTCATATATATATCCGCCACATAGTACTTCAAATTCGTTATTTGCCAAAACAACCAGCACGGCATTTTTCAAGCAGGTCTCCGCACATTTATCCTTCAACAATAGGCTCTAGTTCAGCCTTTACTGGAGCATAGACGACTGCTGTGCGAGCAGGTGTATAAACCAAAAATGACCTAGGCCTATTGTCATACCGTCCTTCCTGCAAAGGCAATGAAAAGAGTAAATTTCTAGTTTTGTTTTCTTTCTTTGGAAATTACATCACACACATATTAAAAGTCCTGAATGAGCTTACAGATGTGAAGAACTCTGCATTGTGATCAATTCTGCTGAAACCTCCAAATAGTGGATCATCCGAGTCCAAGACTACCTGGATAGAGAGTATGAGTTCATTACTGGACAGTAGAACAAGCGGGAGACCATTGCTACTTATAATCATTCTCTGACCTGTTAACACTTCAAAAATTTGGCCATTGCAGTAATTTAAAACATTAGGAGTTTACGAAATATCCAAGGAGTTAGCTTCAAAGTAAGACTTCAGGGCATTCTTATTTTATCAACTTGACACACACTGTAAATCTCTCATGTTTGAGTTAAATAGATTCTCTAAGGCAAAGCAGCTTCAAGTTTTTCAAGATTTTCTTTACGTTCTTACCATAAGCTTGACCATGATCATTTCTTCGAACTGGGATCTGAATAGATATTTTTTACATTAAAAAAAAAAAAAACCAACTTTTCACCAGCCTTGCAGAACTAGCATTATTTTCTCTTCCAGATGACAATTTTCTATCCTTAAGCTGTTTTCTATCAACAAATAATGTAATACTTCTTCCAGTCAACTAGGGACTGACACCAGGAATCATGTCATTAGTCCAACCAAAGACCATGTAGGGAGTATCTCGAATTTGTTGTTCAGCTGGGAGATTTTGTCATTTTACACCAAGTATCCTCCTTAATCTGAAATACTAATTAAGTAGTACAGTTTCACTGAAGGTAAAGCAGCATCCTCAAAAGAAAATAGATCATAGGCCAATGGTTGAGAAGCAAAAAAGAGAGACACTGAGTTGCATAAGCATATTAGTTGATCTAACCTTGTATTTTCCAGGCTTGAGGCATCCAATGTGGTAGTCTGAATAACTGTTATTCCAATGAAAGTTAAAGACAAAAACTAAATCTCCTCTTTCAAACACAACTACTCTATCTCTATCGTCCTTCCGTGATATAAACTGGTGCTCCGAGGTCATAAACTGCATGCATAAAAAAGAGATGCCATTAATCAATCTATAAAAGGAGGGTCTGGGAGAATAATCCAGCAAGTCTGTCAAGAACTTGACTTTGTCACTTAACCAAAAAAGTTAATGTAGTTTGATTAGTAAATCCCCAGATTCAAGCTTTATCATCCTACTATTTTTGCACACAAAGCTCACACACATTCATATGTTCAATATAAATATCAAAGCAAGGAGAGATTTGACAAGACAGACAAACTTGAATAACATTTTCTTGTGAACATTTCAGAATATTTTGTGCTAGAAATTTGAGCCTGAAATTCACATTCAATATTTTTCTTTTTTCCAAAAATTAATAATTCACTGAAAAGTAATCATGCTGATAAGTGAATTTGGGCAGTTTATCGTACAGTTGATTTTGGCATCATGGTTTATGCTCAAGGGAAGATGAATACACCATTATATGCGACATTATATCTCTTCTCACTGGTAACATCCACTAAGGCATATAACAGTCATATCAATTCATCTAATTGGACAGCCAAGTATTACTGGATTCTAGTGTCGTCCCAAACTGCAGAAACAAAAATTGCTCATTAAGTTGGTTTAGATGAGGCTAAATATCCAGTTGCCTTGGTAACTATGTTTGACTGTTCAGTGTGAAGAATTGCAACATTTGACCAAAATTTCAGAATTGTGGTCTATTAGATAAGCTTTGGTATTATCTTAGGATTTGAATAAAGAGAATCTGAAAGTACAATCAGACTCCACCATAGCTTTGCAGCTGATGAAGGAAGGAGATGCTCAGAGTCATGCCAACAGGCAGAGACTTTTGATTAAAAAACAATTGCAAGTTCATCTAAGACAATACTGGAAGGAGGGAAATGAAGTGGAAGATGCTGTGGTTGATATGAATGTAAAGCTGTTTTTCTTAATTCCTCCATCTGAGCAACATCAAATAAAAGCAAAAAAGAAAAGAAAAAAGAAAGAGAATTCCAACACTAACTCAACAATAACATGCACAAATCTAAATCTAGATGCTGAGAAAGGTAAACCACCCTTTTTTCTTAAACCCCAGGCCCCAGCAAGAATCTGAGGAGCAACAAACAAAAACAAACAAAGAAAAAAAAAAAAAATTCCAGCACTAACTCAATAATTACATGCAGAAATCCAAATCTACATGCTGATGAAGGATAAAGCGCAATGTCGGGGGTATAAAAATGGACTTACGCCTTGAAAATAATGCTGGAGTCACAAGTCAGTGAACTAATAATATGATTTAACAGCTACTGGTGAGTTTTGAAATGATTAAAGTGACGTTGAAATTCATATTGACATTATTACCCTTGCTTTCAGAGCTCTTTACATATAACTACATATATGTATTAGCAGTTAAACAAAGAGATACAGGCATATAGGGCAAGAGACATAACATACACCATAGATTTCTTCAAGATGCTGCATTGCCTGGTCAAACTCTTGCATTCCACGGTATCTCAAATAATCAGCATCACCCTGATTATTCAAAACATGATTTATTTTTAGGTACATCTGTCAAAATATTCTGAAAGTGAAACATAGAAACAAGGATTCAAAAAAGAAGTACAATATACCACTATATATCCAAGTTTCTTTGCGACAATTCTTGGCAATTTATGTGGCAAATCAACAGTAGATTAAAATAACAGGAAAACTTAAGAGATCTTGGGTAATGCACTAAGGATAAACATTAAGTAGATCAGTACACATCCTAAAGGAAAGAGAGAGTTTTGAGTGATCTTGGCTCTCTAAACCCATGCCATTAAGCCTATTAGGCAAAACCTTGGGGAATATTACATGATTTACAAGCATTTAACGCCAGATGCAACTAATTTGACCAAAAAACATCAAATTAAGAAATATGCTCCAGATGTGCTCTAAAAGACTCATTGTGAATTTTGTATGGTCAAACTAACTTAGCGCCTTTAGATTCATATATAGAATTTCGTGGTCACTTTAAGTGGCTTTTCCCCAATAAAACTCGATAAAATATCTCTGACCCAAAACAGCACATCAACCAGTATGAAACCTTAGGGCAATTCTATTGAACTGCTAACATCGTATTTTGCCAAATCTAGTATGAGCAGCTCTATTCTACCCACACTGCCAAAAGAAGAACCACCAAACAGGTTTAAGTCCAAGTTCATTCTATCACTTGCAAGGAGAAGAAGGATGCACACCCACTTATACCTTCTCAGAGTTGGTTTTTGAACAGCAGTTTCAATTTGGTTTGCACACTAGGTGACAAATTATGTTAAAGGTTACTTATTGTTCTAATTTAACAATCAAAAACTCAGTTAACATTTCAAGGACTGCCTACCGCTGTCCTACTTTGTCAGCAGAAAGTTCACAAATAATACTTCAGTAAAGTCATTCCTTCCGATCTTTAGAGAAATCTTGATAAAGAGACTTCAGTAACTTCACCTACTTGTTAAGATTGAGGCAGTTAGTGTCTTTCTCTCAACAAATCAACTTTCGACAATAGCAAGTTACCCAAAGACATTCCTACACAAATCTAGAATTGACTAAATTGACCTTGTCTCGCTTCCAATTTAGCTTGTTGTAAAAGAATATAATACTTCCCACATAAGTTAAATGGAGATGCAATCAAAGCCAGAATTCAGCAAAGATAGACACAAGAAAGTAGGCCCATATAAGGCAAACAATAGGTAATGACTGTAGGCAAAACTAGGGAAGAATCATACCAGATCAAATCTACGCCGACATTTGTCAAAGCTGTTATTATTTCCAGGGATGAATTTACCATCAGGAAGACGTTGCTCACACCTCGGAAAATCTATCCACTCTGATAAAGAAACGCAAAAAATCACAATTTGCTATAAACCATGAAACAATACAAAATTCACATTTTTTCAAGGACAAAATGGCATTAGTTGTACAAACTAGATTCATCATTACCAGGGTGCCCAAATTCATTTCCCATAAAATTTAGATAGCCTTCTCCACCTAACCCCATAGTGATTAGCCTGATCATTTTGTGCAGTGCTATTCCACGATCGATTAGAGGAGTTGATGGCCTATCCAATGCCATGAAATCATACATATCCTGTCAAACATGAAATGGAAGGATATAAACAATTGAAGCTCAGATAGCCCATAGAAATACATTTTCACGGACATATATACGGCATCTGGCTCAAATTCTTGGCATAACATGGTTATAAAAATTTATTTGGCCAGGTCAATCACAGAAAGTCAACCATGTTGAGCATTTAACTAAGCCCTTCCCATCAACCCAGCCCTTATCAGATAAAGCAAAAGTCAAAACTGAAGCATGCAACCAAAGGAGCAAAAGAAAGGGAAATTCATTTAGTAATTATTAGAATACTTTAACCTAAATTTGTTCATTCTATAGACTTATTCAGCTGATGCAAATTCACTATGCTTTTGGATAGAAGAAATGCCAAATAACATTCATGTCTAAAATGACAGAAGTCAACTCACCAACAAGGCTACCTATCATATTTACTGAGAAAAAAAACCTGCTGATAAAACAAATTGGTCAATCTTTTTTGGTAGAAGGAAAAATTGACTTGATCAGCAGAACTATCATGCAGTGCAATACACGGAGAATGAGTGCAGGGCAAACTATGCCCACAACTTGTTCTGAACATAACATCCAGTTTTTGTAAATCCCATATCTTTTTGGGCATCACTTCAAGGAAGCAAACTTCATCAGAAAATTAATCAACTCTCAATGATTCTTAGTCCGTTAATCTGACAATAGACTTCTCTTTATTTTTCCCTTTTCTCTTCATTTAGTTCTTCTTACCTTCATTTTTCCCTTTTTCCTTTTTTTTTTTGGGGCATTGAGGCAAAAGAAAGCCATTAAAAAGATATATCAAAATACATGTACTCAACCTTGTCCATTAACCAGAATGCAATAGTTTTATCGCCTACTAAAGCCTGGTCATGACTCTCAGCATAAGCAACACATTTCTCCAACCATCTTCTATTTGTTAGCATATGAACAATATCTCCCATTCGCCAGTCCTCATCTCTCTTCCTGTGCCACATGAAGCAAAGCCAGGACCTTTAATTAAGCTTAAGATCATGACATATAATTAAAGTCAAAACGAGGATGCTACTTGACAACAATCAGATTATTGAACTACATATAATAAGTAGTACAAACACTTCACATTCTTGATCCGTATGAAGATTATCTAACATACATCACAAAAAAGTATAATGAATATGTGCAAGCACTGCAATTTTAAAGCTGAATAAATTGATGAAAATTATCACGGAGGGCTAACATCATGAGTTATCCATATTGCTTAAGAAGGTTCACAGTAACAAGCTTAAAGCAGGACACTGTGCAAGAATTAGTGGACTCCCAAAGTACTTTCAAGCTCCACAAGGGTGAGGATGGCCATCAAAGTTTCGTAGAAACAAACTGTTACAAAGTACAACAAAGAACAAGCTGAAGATGGTCACCAAGTAGCACCTTGAAAACCAGAAGCATTTTGATCAGCTGGACACCAGAGACCAAAAAAAAAAAAAAGACCCCATTGTTGAACAGAACTGCAGTATTGCATAGTAACAAGCATTTGAAAGCATCCACTAGAGTATCATTAAGATTAACATTATATTCGAATAGCAAATGTGCCATTGGCAGTTTGCCTAAAAATTTAGAGGATACTCATGTAAATCCTACAGTTAAAATCTCTATATGCTCTCAAAGTGGAAATGATTCATTATGTTGAATAGCCTTCTGATTCTTTTCAGCTATCGATTAACAGCAAAAATGGAGCCAATTTCAATGTCTATAAAGCATTACTGCTACTTGAGCTTCCGGGGGTAACATACTTGAGCAACTCAATCCACTTATCAGCAATAGCCATATGAAGGCGATAGTCAAACCCAACCCCACCATCCTGAACAGGAATGCAGAATGTTGGCATGCCACTGACCTGAGATAAGAAACAGAAGATGCAGTATCCAGACTTGTAAGGACTAGAACAGTAGCAATGCAGTATCCAGCAATGTAACTTAACAGCAAAATTCTTCATACAAGCTTAGCTTAATAATAACATCAAAACCAGCTAAAAAAGCACCAAACAACAAAATGGTTTACCACCAACCAAGTTTTGTACAATAAAAGAAAAACTACACGGTATGTTGGAGTCGAGCAATACTGCTGGATTTTATTATCGATCTCAACTGAGAAAAATCTGATGAATACAAATCATTGAAGTATTAAATTCAGGAGGATTGTGAACTTGATGTGCAAGAAGTAAGAATCTAGACGCGTCTGCCTGACTTTTGGCAGAAGAATGATGCTTCATATGAATTCAAGTGCTAAGGGACCTTCGAGACTCTGTTCCATCAGTGTTATGAGACATTATGATGACATAATTCCTTACGTTTCTCATAAGCATGCTTCCTCTGTTCTAGAGAATACAGTCTGCCGTGGCACCCATACCCCAGAAATCAAAGAGGAAAGATAATGTCCTTTCTTTGTTATTATTTTTTAATTCTCCTGAGGGAGCAAGAGAAGGAAATGGACTAGCTCAAGTAGTAGGTGTGACGGAGGAGTGTAGTTGAACATATAGAATCACCAAAATTCTCATGGCTGCAAACAATTTCAGCAAGCTAAGGGCCCCAAGAAATTAAAATCTGCTCTTCGCCTGTAAAGGAATCATAACTGATCTGCTTATCACTTTCCCTTTTCATAATGACTAAAGTTTACAAAGTATGTTGTTAGATTTAAAAATAAAAAAAAAATTGAAAAAATAAAAAAGAAATCCACCTTCTAAGAAAAGGTCATTGCATCAATCTACATTGATGTGCTGGGAAAATCAAAAGTCAAACTTATAAGCTATTCCACAAATTCCAGCAGCGGATGGTTATGGTGGACCATGACAGACATGCTGCACAAGAAATCTGAAAGTACTCTTTTAACCAGGCATAACATCAAGACACCACAACAGTTATATTTGGTTGCATTTCTGAAGAAGCCAACCTAAGTAAAATAAATCTTATAATGCCCACCACCATATGAACAGTGAACCTCAACTCACAGATGGGAAAGTTGTTTATAATTTCCTCTTTCCCTTTTTGGTCTGTTTCTCCCCTTTTCTCCTCTATCTGAAACTGCACCTTACCTTTTCTTTCTTTCTCCAAATTTAGCAGATGTCGTTGTTGTTGACCTCAACCTCTAACATAGTATTTTTTTTCCCCCTGGTTAAAGGCCCGTTTATTTCTTATTTGTACGAAAACCAAGTATCCACATGTGAAAAATGCTTAAATCCAGTAAAAGCAGAACAATTAGCTGACAGAACTAATATTACATCTAAAATAACCACCAAATTTACAAGCATAATAAACAGATACACATACATCTTCACCAATGGTAATAACATCAGGGAAGAGCCCATGTATGAGATCATTTGCGAGCATCAAATAGACCACTGCATCAACATCAGTTGCATATCCAAAATATTCATTGTAGTTCCCAGTAAATCCAACCTAATAAAGTGAAACAATGGTCAGATAAAGTAGTGCTATACTCGTAAAGGAATTTAACTGCATGAGTTTCTGTCACAAAAAATCACGGAACTGTGATCATGGAAAACCCCAAATGAAGAATAGGGTCTGCATATACAAGGAATGAAAAACACAAAATGATGGGACAATATGTTGTGGACATGCCCAGCAAACAAAGCATACCCTGCTCTTATTTTGATTTGGCAACTTAAAACAACTACAGTAACATTGGCTCATCAAATTGTTGATGCGAAGTTATCCTACTCAAATAATTGTATAAACACAAGAAAGAAATCAAAGGCAGTTAACCCATCCTACTTTCCAATGAAATAAAGCATGAGAAACAGGAGAAGTGGCAAAAGATGTGACTGTAGGACAAAGAGCACATTCACTGGATCCTAGATATCTTTCTACAAGTACAAGAACCATATTTCATGGGGCATCAAGGAGTAGTCCTAAATACTTTTGAAGGGGACAGCATTTAATAGAAAATATCATGTTATAGATAATGATATCATAGCCAAAGCATCATATCTATACATGCCTGCAAACCATGATGAGTGTACATCATCGAAGTCACACCATCAAATCTGAAACCATCAAACTTATACTCATCCAACCACCATCTTGCATTTGAGAGAAGGAACCTTAGTACCTATAACAGAAGATGATTTGATGCAAACCTCAAAATTAGCTTTTCTTAGGGAAAAGGACATATATTTCATGAAAATGAAAGGCAAAATGGCACATACTTCCCAGTGTCCATAGTTAAAGAGACGAGAATCCCACATCCAGTGATAGCCCCGCGAGCCAGAGTGGAAATAACAACTATCAGTGCCATCAAACATGTTTAGCCCATCCAAAGTATTATTCGACGCATGGCTAAACAAAAAAAGTAATTTCTAGTTAGATTCCTTCAGGTAAAAATACAAATATTAGCATTTAAGTTACAAAAATAAGAGTTCAATAAAGGAAGAAAGCATGTTAGATGTCAAACACTACAGCCAATTGCATTGTAAGTTTACTTGAATTCAAACAAACAATCTAAAACTGCCCGGCCCTGAAAAGACCATTTCCATTTACCTAAGAAAAGAGTTTAGCTGACTACTTCAAATTGTACCTTTGAGATGTAGTGGTCAAAGGAACATGGTGTACCAAACCATCCAATGGCCAAAAAACAAGAAACCATAAGATGTCAACAATAACGCAATGAAACAAAAATCATAACCCCTGCCTGCTGAAGACCAGTTGGAAGCATCCCTAACCATAATCCAACATAATTAGCCTCTTCAAAGACCAAAATGCTGTTGCCAAATTGGAAAAGAACGGTAGAATTACTTGCTTCTATAAAATAGCCATTTTGGTGCACAATGACCTTGTAATTTCCATACTGCTGGAGGGAAGGTTTGCAAGAAATGAGACTGAGAAAGAAAAGTGAAACCAATTTCTTCTGTACATAGTTCTACAATTGACTAGGATATTCCATTGGAAGTAACTTCTTCTGTCAAAATTTGAAAGACACAAAAGTATGACTTTCTTGTGAAACAAACACCTAAAAAAAAAAAAAATTCTTACTAACATTCCCACAAATTCCCCTTGCAATCAAACGCTACATAAGCAAAGTAAAACCTTCTACACTTCAAAGGTGCAAGGTAACCTGTACTTCAATTAGTATAAGCCCTCCACAAGTCATTCTATGTAGCCATCCTTGTGAAACAAGTGATATTGTTTTTTGATCAATTACACAACATCCAAACATTGAGATATTATGCTCCAGTACAGCATAACAGGATGGCAAATGACTTGGAGAGCAAGCTTCTGCTTTTCAAAATTCAAAGGCATTGCCATCGTTCTTTTACTCTTTTTTTTTTTTCTTTTTTTGGTTGAAGGGTATATCAAAAGTGCAAAAGCAAGGTTATACAGAGTGGTTAAACAGTTTAATAATATAAGTTCTAATTGATGTTTATTCTTCATATCTGCACCAGAAAAATTGCTGATCAATACTGGTATCTACATTATCAAAAGGAAAAAGATATTAACGCAACACAACAAAGCACAAAGTGGATACTTAATCAACCAAAAAGGTATCTCTGTGAGTAAACACAAATTCCAAATGAAAAATGTTCTCTCTAGGAGAAATTCTTATTCTACATCAAATTAAGATGCAAAGGGGTCAATTCAAGTTTGACAAAGTTTGCTCTCAAAATCAAATGTGCAAGTCTTACCTGTGCACAATATCCATGAGAACAACTAAACCAAGCTCATGTGCTTTATCTATCAAAGATTTAAGATCATCTGGAGTCCCACAACGGCTGCTAGGTGCAAAGAAATTTGTGACATGATAACTGCAGCATGTAAATAAAAGAAACACAATCCATTAGAGTGAAAATCAAACTAAACAAGCATCCAAGAGCACTGCCACAAATCACCATAAAAGACAACGTAAATTTGCACCACAGCTGCAGGATATTTATACAAAAATATGCACTGAACAAAACAAATAGAACAAAGAATTACCCAAAACTAGCATAATATGAATGCTCTTGGATGGCCATGATCTGAACAGCATTATAACCAAGCCTCTTGATACGGGGAAGCACATCATCTCTGAAGTTTGCATAGGTATTTATGATAGGTTCCTGACATTTGCAAAGCCAGCAACATCATTAGGACTAGATGGAAAATACAACTAGTTAAGAACTATCCTGACATCCAAGCAGATGATTTGGAGATACACAACAGAACCCTAGAATCATCCACTCAGATCTTGCCAAGGTAAGGCTTCACAAGGTATGGAATAACCTCAGACAGATTTCTCACAGCTATATAGATGACAGTTGAAGAGCTTTTTAAAAGAAAAGTGATGCCAGAGCTGTATATGATTCCTTTCTCCTCAATGAGATAGGAGCAACATCAGAGTCATCTCCTCACCAAGTGATGCCAGAAGAAAACAAATTTCTTTACCAAATTCTTGTATGATCCAAAAAAGAAACACCAATTTGGAGCCGCAAATGCCAACTAATAGTCCATTATGAGAACCAAATGTGGATAGTAATACCAAATGACTCCAATTGACAACTCATTCAAGATTCATAAGAAATACTAACTTCTCTTATTGGATTTGTCATTTACACATGCCATTGTGTTGGTTGATCAAATTTTCATACCCCTGCAATTATCTCACAGAACACTAGTTCAGAGTGAACATCAGTTGTAATCTATCCTTAACCTCATACAGTTAGGATCCCATTAACATAATACTACAAGAAAAGGAGATGAAGCAAAACAGAGTAATTCTTCTTCGAGTCAAGATTTCAAAGTTCCGTGTTCATAAAATGATTTGCAAAATTTGTATCAATACTTAGTGTCCCATAGAATCCACCCTCCCACTAAGGCTTTTCACTTGCACTTTCCACTGTCAGTTAAGACATCTGAATCATGGATCCAATTCACTGGAGCCAAATACCCTTATCACTTATTTACAGCCATATAGTTGCCTATAAGCTGCCAAAGTTCCCTTTAGGTGTTCAATTATAGGACAATGGACCACTACCACCACCTTATGGAGGTTCGTATATATAGATTCATAGCTCATAAAGCATCTTGACTCAAAAGATAATAGCAAATCAGAGAAGATAAGAAAAAATTTAATTATTACATAGAGAGGAGGGATCTCACACTGTACTACTCATTCCAACATGAGCCTCATATATCCTGAGTGATTTTGGTCTTTTAGCCCGAGGATGCTTGAATACATACTTTTCCTGTTGAAATAGATTACCAAAAGTTATGAGCAAGTAGAATTGATGGTGTAAAAAAATAGTCATTCTGGTAGCACAAATTGTCCAGTTTATAATATAAGTATTTCTTAAAAATTAAATAAGCTGCAAGTTTATGGTATGATAAACAAAGGAAAGGCAAAAGGCATTTGGAAGGACAAGTAAAATCGTCCTAAAAAAAAATTAGAAGGCACTACAGCAATATGCCTAGCTGGACAATTTTTCAATGTAAACTGTGTTTCATTTGAATACCACGGAAGCACCTTAACCACAAGACTTTAATACACAAGTTTACCACTTAGGCAGTAAACAAATAATCAGGCAAAAAAGTACCTCTTCTGGAGGATCATAGTGTATCCCATCATATGGAATTTCACCAGGAGCCTGAACAGCAAACTTGATCCATGCTGGAATTGAGTCTTTAAGGCCAGATGGAGTATCCATACGTATCTAAATTTGGAAATACAAAATAATATTATCCGGACAGGAGACCAATTGCATTTCTACAAATTGACAATATACGTTTGAAAAACTATGCAAATTGCTCAACTACTCCATACAAGGAAGAAATATAACGGGACACTATTTTGCTTTTGCTTTAGTTACTATGCAAATTGCTCAACTACTCCATGCAAGGAAAAAATACAACAGGATAGTATTTGATTTAATTTTGAGAAGGCGTATAGAGGGAGGGGGAGATGCAATTAGTGCATATATACACTTCCACAATGATAAGCAGGCAACATGTTCGTAAGTCAAAACTGTCAACCTCTTAGTAGCAGCTAAGTTAGACTAGTTAGCATGGCATGCAATACTGTCAGAGTCATGTAACACGTATGACTTAGGAATTCCCTGAGAAACCTAATCTTGAGCAATTGCTAACACTAATTTCATCATATGTCAAACTGTTAGAAGCAGTTAAGTTACACTAGCAAACATGGCAAGGAATACATTCACAGCCATGTAAAAGGGATGACTCAGAAATTCTCCAAAAACCTATCCTTGAGCAATTGCTAAGACCAATTTCATCAGGGCATCCCAATTAGAAACTTATGAAGCCTTCCGTTCCTTGCATGTATATTTCAGCAACAAATCAGCCAAGACAATTATCATTAACATATAAAACAGATATTGCATACTTACAAAGCAAGTCGTGAGCTAAATCAATGAAGCAAAAAAGAACAAATCTTGGACGGCATTAGTAAGCTCCAAAAGTGAATGGAAAACAAAGTAATTAACACCCCACAGCATTTCTATAGCCATTACTTTCACTAACTCAAGAATTACATAGTAGGAGCTTCACACAGATACCAATAGTGGAATAATTAATGCAGTTGGAGGAGAAGCCTAAAATTGGTTTACAATTACGATTTATGGTATTGTATATGTAACACCATGCATCTACTCTATACCGATTTGAAGCTGACTAGCATCCTGATTGGATCAGCACTGACTTGGACAAAAAGCATGTCAAAATATCTCAATATCACCCTGTTATCAACAACAGGCTCGTGTAAGACCTTTGTCTTATAGATTGGTTATATGATTATGGTTAGAAGCTATCATAAGTTTCAATTTTGCATATATTCATCAGGTATAACTTAGTCCTTTAACGTAGTGGACTGCTCCAATTACAGTTCATGTGACCAAAAAAAAAATTTCTGTAATACATTCTTCAATCCACCTCTGCAAGTTGAAGTAGTTGGCACAAGGAGCTAGGTAAGTGAACATAGATAAAAATAAATAAATATATATAAAATAAATAAAATAAAATAAAAACCTAATAGACAAAAACCCAGGAGTCCTGCCTCTAATGTATCCAAGAATCACCTTTACTCGAGAGCCATGGGGAATTGGGGGCGACCCATCAGCATTGTTTGGCAAAAAGACCTCCCAAATGCCAAATTCATTCTGTATAAAAATAGTCAATAAGTGCCATGTTTCAGTGGAAGATTCAATAAATTATAACAAATGAAAGAGAAAATCCTGCATGTTATTGGGATAAGTATCTTGCATATTATTGGAATAGGCACGACAGTTTTACATGGCATACCATTGTATGCTAAGGAAATAAGCAAGTCAGCATTTTTTTGCTCCAACACAAGCATTTTAACAAAAAGGGAAACTTCCTTCACACAGAAAGACATGCCCATCCTTCACTGAGAGTTAAAATGTAACTCGATTCTCAAAACATCCCACTAACTTGATAAAAAGATTTTCGTTGCTCCATGAATACCACGGTTTTTAGTGAACAAACATAGATGACTGTTTAGTCACTTTCCCGTAGCAGCATGAGGGGGACTCAGAAACAAATATTGACTGATTGTGTTAAACCTCAGAATGCAAAGCTTCACCAAGATCAGTTCATTAGCATTCCTAAAGGGTGGCGAATATACACCATTGTGTATCCACAAGCATTCCCCATCTAAAAATCTTAAGACTCATATATTACCATGTCACAATCAGGCCACCGCACGACATCAGTACCTTTATCAATGCAAACAATAGTGGCCATCACATAGATCACAATTGTCCAAAACTGGACAACAGTATGCTAAACAAATATACAAGGAGCAATAAGATATACAGAGTTGTTACCATACCCGAGTCATGACATCAGCATTAGGATTCCAATTGTTGAAATCTCCAATTAGTGTTGCCCACTGCAAGCATAATAAAGGAAGGAACTGACAACTCAAAAATAAAATCCAACCAGTTTGCTAAAAAATGTTTGATTTTTTTGTGACATTTAATGAATTAAAAAAGATGCTATCTAGTGCTGCTTCGCTTTGTATTTGCCATCGTTAACATAACATAGTAATAAATTGTCAACACTTTTCTTCCATGAATCATAGAGTCAGAAACAGTTTAATAAGCTGGCATTCGTTGGGAATCAGCAAGATGATTTAGTGAAGTAATCATGAAGAAAAAGAAAACGTTTAGTCCAATAGACCATATTGGACAGCACAAAGGAAGAATAATCAGATATATGGTAGGAAAACTAGCTCAATTAAGATTAAAACTCATAACTTTACCTTGATTAGTCAGAACTTTCACATATTAAATTTGTGATTCAACTGTATTAAAAGGCAATGCCAACAGAAAGCTCCTGCTATTCCAGGTGCTAGGGAGACAAATGAAACCTCACATCACATGCAGAGACTACTTTATATTCGTAACAACACCACAAGGCAAATCCAAGTATCTACCATGCTTCCTACATTTTACTTGGTTAAGCTAGTAATAATCTGGCAGATGGAGAGAATGAAGCTGAATGCATTAAGATTCAACAAGTATTTTTTGTTGTAGCAGAAGCATTGAAGCTGCTGTATCGATAATTAAATGAAATGCATCCAAGAACAAAGATGGAAATATTCCTTTCTTTCCAACATCACATCCTAGATAAGGATTCAACAAATGATGAATAGCAGAGATGTTCCAAAAGACAGAAAGGTTAGTTCCCAGCATTTTAAAAACGCAATTCACTGACCATAAACATCTATTAACACGCTTTTATGCCAACAAACAGCTTTTCCTGAAAGGTTTCAGATTGAGATTCAAAAAAGTAGAGCAGAACACACTGACAGATAAATAATCGAAGGTAAACTGTAGGGACTTTGGCTATTGCAAACATGGTAAAGAGGAAACAAACCTTGGCTCCAGGAGCCCACTCCCTGTAAGTGATTCCTGTGGCACTGGAAATAAAATAGAATAAGAACCTCAACCTTTTCACTGTCACCGTGAAAAAATGTTCTTCAAATCATTAAAATAGCACAAACAACATAAACTTCTGGATCGGATGTACGAAACAGCTTGAGTAGAAGGAACGTTAACTGAACCTATGAATGCACAGAATCAGCAGTCTAGACTCCCTCGTACACAAATTTAAGCAAATCATCAGGACTGTAAATGATGTTACCAGACAACATAAGGATTTTCTACCCGTGTTTAAGAGGCATTGTAAATAGGTTAAGGTACAAACTCCATTTTCCCAAATAGGATCAACCTAAGACAAGCAACCTTCCCTTGCCACAAATTCCAAAGACTTTACACCAGTTACCTATAATTAAAGATGCAAAAAATGTCCATGGGCACCAAAGCAAGAGGTTCCATCTCTCAATTGACTTTTAGATGCTTATACTGCAGAAGTACACATTCAACAGCCAAGTACGACGATTAACTACTCAATAATATTATGACACATATGACATGGAACAAAGGCAAAGATGTCAAAAGCAGCCATATATATTCCACCTTATTTCTAGGATGATAAACCTCAGGCATGCAAGAATTTTTAAAGGAAAATCTTGGTAGCACAGTAATATATTAGGAGAAATACCTGCGAGTGAGACCAAATTTCTCATAACCACGAGAAAATGCTTCTAAACCACCCTCATACTTGTCTATTGCATCTCTCAATTTCAGATAATGACCATACCTGTGATTGAACACCACACAAGGGCAAAGTTCAGGACCGAGAAGCATTAACAAAACAAACTAAAATGGGCAAAACCTTTAGTTTAGTAGGCAATAACTCAAGTATGTCTGATAAAATTGAGATTTACAAATGAAAGACAAAACTAAAATATAAGAGAACGTATCACATTCCACAATGCACCAAAGAACCAGAAAATTGGAAGGCAGAAAGATAATTTTTGCCAACTATTTACTGGATTTGTTCCTTCTTACTTTAACTACAAGAAAGAAAGAAAAATTAAAAGAAACATTTACTCAAGGCAAACAGGGGGAAAAAAGAAAATTTTCAAATTAAACTTGCTCAAATATAGCTCCAAAACTGAAACCAACAGAAGAAAGAACTCTTTTCCGTTTTATGGTTTTCTAATCATTGGAAAATGGATGAGACATTACAGCTTCAAACATAGAATAGATAGATTTTAATTTTACAAACATCATTAGGAACAAGATAAGAGGGCAATCTGCACCGATAAAATCAATTCATAGTATATTTCTATGGTCAATAGAGCAGCAAATATGCAACTTAAATGATTGGAAAAGTCAGATTTTATTATGTGCAATTTAAGTATTTCCCCACATTTAAGCCCATCCAATCCATCCTCGTAAGGGAAACATAATATAGCTTTGTGCCCCAACCCTACAAAAAGTATTAGACATAACCAGCAAGTTATGGAACCATGAAACCATCAGTACAGAAAGATCTGACCTAATAAACAATAGTCTTTTTTGTTGATTGACTTCAAGGGAATTTGGAAATTCATTTTTCACTTCATCTCCCAAAAAAAGCTTTGTTGTATGCATGATTCAGGGGGCTGACAAACATGTCACAGGATACAAAATATCAAATAACTTCCAGGATAACAGTCAGGTCTATTCCATCAAGGGGGAAAAAACATAGATGAAGTCCATTCAGGTTTTTGACATATTGAAGGATCGACATGCTTAAACTAGAGAAAATGATGACAAAACAACAACAGAGAGTGGAGGGTCAGGAAGAGTAGCATTCCAACCTGTAGTCAAGATGACCACTAAAATTTCTCAAAAGAGGATCTATCTCATATATCCTCTGACCATTTCCAGGTGGAGGAATGGTTCTTTTTCTGACTTTCTCTGATTCTCTATCAATCATCTCCTCCGCTTCTGAATCCTTTAAATCTTTCACCTTATCATCTTCATGTACAGGCAATGAAGATGCAGAATCCTGCTCTTCATCACCTTCACCATACCCACCTGTGGAGTCAATACAATTCTTCTCAACTTCAATTTCACTTTCATTTCTCATCTCTGAACTGTCTCTGTCACTAGATACCTGAAATAGAATGCAAAGTCAAAATACAAATACCAATGAAGTGGGAAATAAAATGTGAGAACTTCATTTATCAAAAAAAAATAAAGCCGAATTTATAGACACTGATGAGCACAAGTTTGAAGTGCAAGTGCAGCATTTACATGGGAACTTTGAGGAGAAATGGGGGAAAGAGGGGAAGAAGGCAAAATGGAAGAAGAAAGGATCCAGTTACATGAAACATAATTTGAACTATACAAATGCAGCTAAAACAGAAAGACAAAGGCTTTTCAATAAATTAGTTAGAATAATTTCCGTACTTCACATGCCAAAAACTAGATATAATCTACAAAGAAACAATAAAGTTACTACTCCCAGTGCAGGTTACTAAGAGACTATCCACCCAATCAATAAGAGGCATAAAAAACAAATAAAAAAAATGAAGAATTGCAAAGAAAGAAATTAAAGAGAATCTCTATTTCAATACAAATTCAAGTTAACAAACACTATTAGATCACGATAGAAAAAGTATGAGATAATTACCATTTGTTAAACAGCATAGAACTCATTCCCACCTAAAATATTATACACTTATGAAACCCGAAGAACACAACTCAGCTTTTTCAACACTATAAAGGTGAGATATACATTGCAAACAGGAAAAAAGTCCCACACTAATGACTTGAATAAAATAAAATTGGTTTTTCTTCTTTTAAGCATGATAACATTATTAATATGAGCTTTGTATAACCTATTTCATTATCCTTTTATTGTAACTCGCATAAAAGTTTTTCTGAAACATTCGTAGATCCACATCCATTACATATGATATATGCATCAACATCTTGATACTTTGGGCCTGAACATGAATTCAACATTTTTCTCGCATATATTGCTCAACATGGATAATATCATGATTACATACCTGAGGATCTTCTAAACCAGTCTCAAGAACCTCCAATTGCTCGTTTGATGAGGAATCATCAACATCACTACCTGGAACAAGAACCTTCCTGGATGCAGCAACTGTAGAGGAAGGGGATTCAGAATCACAAGCCAACCTTCTAGCAAGGTTCTTCCCTAGAAAAGAACATCATATCAGCTACAACTGGAAAGCATAATGGTGTACATAAAATGAATCAAACATAATGAAAAGCGGAAAAGTCTTCTTTAAGTGGTGGTTGAAAAGAAATAAAACAATCAAATCAGGTAGTCAGTTGGGAAAGTCTCCTAGAAGTAAACACGAATTAACCCCTTTGTGCCCTCAAGGCAAAAGGGTTCTTTCAAGTACAAAAGTACCTGGCAGACAATGCTTGTAACAACCAACCCCCGGGGAAGGCTCTCAACTGTAGTGCTTGCAATTGTAATCTCTAATTCAGACTATTTAGCACTAAATATTTGAACTCCAAGGTATAGAACTTTACTTCACCGTATGCATAATGTTGCTCTTCTACATTTCAGACAGCAATCTAAATCTGGTTTAAGGTCTTTCCCTTGAAAAGCAATGTCAACTGAGCTCTAACACCAACATACAGCCCTTCACATCTTAATACTGCATTTCCTTAATGCTACCACCAATCCTCTACAAGATACTGTATGTATAATTCCAGACTTTTGAATGCTTAGATGATATCAAAAACGTCAGTGGATCTTCAATTCAGTCAAATAACAAATGAAACGTTGTGGTTGACAGAGTAAAATCCTTGTCAGAACAACACTCAAATATTTTTCTGCGGAAAAAATTGAAAAAAAAAAAAAGCAACAAAGTAATCCGCATCGCGCGCTGTGTCATAACACATCATTTCTGATTGAGACAAGAATAAAGGAAACCATGTTATACGAAAAAAGCCACACGGACCTTCACGTGTTCCATATTACAACTATTCATTCGCCAAAAACAGAACTAACAAGTCTAGCACCAAAAGAAAAATACAGATAAAAAACAAAAATACTCAATCCGACGTTATCCATGAGAAACACATAGAATTAGAGGGGAAAGAATGAGAGAGTTTACGTGAAGAAGAGCGGTTTCTCAAGAAGAAAGAAAGATGATTAATCTTCCAATCAGCATCAAAACTCGATCGCACCGACTTGTTCGAAGACGAAGATGGAACGGTAGGAAAGCGGACTCCTGATAAGGAGTATACCATTTTTCTTTTCTTTCCAGAAATATAATTTTAGGGTTTATCACTTGATTCGGTAACGAGCTGTAGATCTATCGCTCGTGGCAGCGCCACTACTGCTACCTTAGTCTATTGCCGGAAAAATATCCAGTGCCAGTGGAGATAGTATGATTGTCCGCGTGAGTTCAAAGCCTTCAACTAGTATAGTAGTACTAGCAGAGGCAGAGAAGTGATGGGATTTTGATGGGATTTTAGTGGATTTTGAGTGCTTCCAAAAACAGAGTATGGAAGCTAATACGTGTTATACGAGTGACAGTTGCACCTGCATGGAGATATGGGGCGTGGGGTCCAGTTAGACTCCCTTCAATATCCTGGATCGTCAATTCAATTGCTGACGACTCGAAACGTAAATCGCCGCGCGCCTCCACCCCTCCACGTGGGCGGGCCATGAGATCAGGAACGAAAGGCTGTCATCTTTAAGTCTTTACTTTTTCATTTACTGCTTGATTTCTTCGTCTTTCTCCCGGCCCCGGGATTGGCTGTGAAGAGAAAGGTTCTTTTTGCAATTTGCACTTGTGGCAGCATAGTTTTTGGTATATTCTCTTAAATTCCTTTATTATTTTCCGCACCCTGAAAATGGAATTTAAATATCGAAACTGATCACGATTTGCTATCGGATTTGTTTAACGGGTCCTTAATACACGTAAATCATTATGCACGCAGTGAATTTGAAATTTCTTTACCTCGGTGTGGATATGCCATTCCTGATTCAGCGCCTCATCTTGGGTGAAAGGTATTTATCAATTTTCCTTTAAAAGAAAGGACACGTACGTGTGATCTTTTCTGGTCCGAACATACATGTGATGTGAAAAGATCCTATTTGATAAACCAATCCAACATTTAACAGATTTACATCTTAACATCAGGTGTATTGATAACAAAAATAAATAAATAAATAAAATATCACTAAATTTTTTTAAACAAACCTTGCTACAAAAATAAGTAATAAGTTATTCACCTATCATTTAATATGAAATACACTCAAAAATCTATTAGATTCAATACTTAAAAATTTAGTAACTTAATTGATTCAAAATTTAGATTTTAGCTTTCAGATTTCAATTTTATTAAACGCATTTATATTTAGTATTTAACAATTCAATAATTTAATTAATTCAAAATTTAGATTTTAGTTTTTAGATTTCAAATTTATTAGATGCAATATAAATATTAAAATCCTAATATTTGAGTGCATTCAGTATTAAATTTTAAATAAATAGTTTGTCACTTATTTTTTATATAAGTTTTACCTACGTAATTCAGATCCACTTAATATGTTTTATTTTTTGATTATCAAACACGTATGAACATATTAACATATTAAAATCTTAATTCATTAAATTTAAATGCCAAATTTAGTTATCAAAAATGACAGCGTTAGACGAGTATCACATGAGATAGGCCGTTATTTTCAATTAAAGGAATGTACTTAATATCCACAAGTTTTCCTCAAACCTAGTATTAAAGATAGCTCACTGGAAAGAAACACGGACGCATAAATACCAAAAAAAAAAAAAAAAAGCTACAACGCTTTCCTATAAAGTTTTTTTTACATAATGTGTGAAAGTTGAAGTGCCACTACCATTTGACATATTAAAATATTAAAAGGCATGGTTTTTCTAGTTTCTCTTAGATGCTTAATATCCACCTCCGAAAACTTAAAAAAAAATTAAAAGAAAACAGCTACGGAGCACACATAATGAAGTTAACTTTTACAAAACACTAGTAGGAAGTGATTTCGTATTTAAGACTATCAAAACCAAATTCATAAATCGTAAAGAGCTTAGTAGTTAGTACCAATAATCTGACATCATACGTGAATTTGAACCGTAGATTGTTCATTTACTCTAAGTAGCTATAAGACTCGTATTACTCTGTTTAGATTGTGTTGTTGACATGTTTTTTAAAAAATTTGTATTTTACATTCCAAATGCTATAGTAATACATCAAAAAATACAAATTCAAACAAATATCTCAATAACAACTTCGCACATACATAAATAAATAAAATTTATCCATTATTTTTCTACGCTCTCCACACCACCACCTACTGCCATCCCCACCTCCTCAATCCTCCCTCTCTCCTCCCCTCTTCCCTTCCTCCCTCTCTCCTCTCTCTTTCTTCCCCTCATTACAACCCCTCTTTCCCTCCTCTCTGGTCTCGATCTATGACTAGATTCGATCACCTATCGCGACCAGATATTGGTCATGTGTTGCAATTAGTAGCTGCATGACCCTCTGGTTGTGATCCACAACTAGATCTGGTCACCTATCGATACTAGAAATTGGTTTTGCATTGTGATCAATAGTCGCAACAAGAAGGGTGGGGGGGTTGCAGGGATGGGAGGAAAGAGAGAGGAAGGGGACCAGAGGAGGGAGAGAGGGGAGGGGAGGAGGCGAGGGAGGGAGGGGGGGTGGAGGTGGAAGTGAGAGAGGTAGTATAATTTTTAAAAAATATCCCAAACAAATTTTTAATTTTAAAAATACCTCCAAAATATAATCACAAAAAACACTCTAAAAAAACACCCCAAAGATATATACAATAAATGTATTTCACATATCAAATGCTATAGTAGTATTTTTGAAAAACACTTATACAAAAGACTAATCCAAACGGATTTGTTTGGATTTTTTCTTTTTGCAGAAATTTATTTCATTTTTTGGGACATTTATTTTATATATTTTTAATTACCATTTTATTGCACATACATCACATTCTAAAAAATACTATAATATTGTTTGCCCAAATACTTTTTCAAAAAATGCAATCCAAATAAAATTCGCCAAAATTCTGCAAGAGCTCTTTTTTAAAAATAACAAAAAAATCCCCATCCATGCACATAACAAAGTACATAAATATGTTCCCCAACCGGTTTTTTTTGGGGGGGGGGGAGGGGGGAACTCAAATGAATTAATTACACCACATAACACGTACTTAAAATGATGATAAAGATAAAAATAGTATATCAAAACTTGAATATGTTACAAGTTTCAATAAATATTTATCTACATTTCACACAAAAAGAAAAAGAAAAAAATTATGATTTGAGTAACATCACAATATATACTTGTACAGTTAATGGTGTACGAACTAATTAAATTCTTACATCTTTATCTTAATATTCCTACAATTTGCAGCCAAAATATGATCTATTTAACACCCTTGATAAGTTCAACCTCACATCTTAAGGAATTAACTGAAAACTTGATATAGTATTTGTGATCTGTATTTTATTTGATTTTAGATATAGCGTACACCTTAGGATGGCTGGCTTATAGGTCTGGCATGCCTTAGAATTAAGCTGCTCTCCATTTGTCAAAGCCAATGCATTCTCATTCAACACATTAATCAACTTTGCCATGAAAAAGATTCAACTTGAAAATTTTATTGCATTTTTCCGTCAATAAAAGTTTGGACGATTTTAGTTCCGATCTTGTGTTTTCCTTTCTATTATTAACTCAACTCGTCTGCTCATACATGCGGGAGTATCCTGTCAGTCCAAAAAACAACGAAAAGGAGAAAAAGTCTTTTAAGACCCAGGCCCATTTTTACCATGCAATCAAATTTTTCGAAAATCAAGCCCAAGATGGTTACACCGCCTAGCATCGCCGGTCACAACTCACAAGTCACGACTGCTACTGCTAGTACCATTTTGCAAAAGCTTCTTCCTACTACCCCACCCACACCCCGGCCCAAAAAAAAAAAAAAATAAAAAAAAAAAAAAATTTGCAAAAGCTTCACAGTGATGTGAAGAAATTTGACTCGCTCGTTTTACACACAGTAGTATTTGCTCGCACGCCTTACTAAAAGTCTAGGGCTTTTTTAAGGTGAGGGGGGACATGTAATGCAACAGACTCAGCCTTCTCTCTCCTCTCCCTACCGAGCTGACTTCTTAAGTTTCGGTTAATCTTTCCGGCAGCATCTCCGGCTGAGGTACTTCCCGTGTCCGATTACACATGACAGTTAATAGCTGCACAACTTTAATTGATTCAAGAATTTTCGCCAAATGCATCGGATTACTTTTCTTTTCATATCTACACAAGCGTATGTTTGACTTGTGCTTTTGCCTTCTTAAGCTGGAAAATGTTATTATCAAATTAAACGAATGAATTCACCGGCAGGCACATGCATAAGGTATATTTATATCAGCTTGGGTTTGGCAGATCAAAATGATTTTTTAAAAAAAAATTTTGAACTGTTTAGATTCGTTAATTCAATCTGTTGCTTTATGTCGAAGCAACTAGATTGGCAGAAAATATTGAATATTCTTCACATTTTTGAAGGTAAATGTCTAGGAATTTAGTTGTGCTTGTTGACTTCTCTCGTATTTAAAGGACATGAAGTTTGAATTTAATGTTGTATATAAGTTTGAAGTCGAGAATATGACTTTGAAGGATATTACCGGTGGCATATTAATCTGTTATCCTGCAAATTTAGGGGCAGTTTTTAAAACTTGTCACGTGCTATATGTTTGCACAAACTATTCAATGAAATCAGGGAAGTAAACGAATTGTAATACAATAAGTTAAATGAAAATTATTTAGGCTGCTCAAGTTTGTGGCTGGAGATCATTTTAGTTCTTCAGTAGCCGTTCAGAGCTGGAAAAAACTGTAAGAGAAAAAATTTTTCAGACTGACCGAGAAATAGAAATTTGTATGACCTGTATGGAGATGTTTGACAATACAAATCAGGATCTTCTTTTATTAATCATGTCTTCTACTCAGATTCCCAAATGTTCTGGGCTCAAATATTACTTTCATAGGACAAAGAGTAAGGATGTATATTCTGCAGGTTATGATCTCCTCTTTATGTGGGTCACTATTAGAGCTTACCAGAGAGTAATCATATTTTATGGAAAGCCAATCACATTATGTAGTAAAAAATTGCAGCAATTAATATTCTTAAGTTGACATAGAATCTATGTCACACATGGTTTAAATGCAAAAGAGAGAAGATCATGTTGGTGAATTACTGAGCTCCATTAATACAGTGGTATGAAGAGACATATCAATAGTATCAAGTGACACAAAGGTCTAATTTGGACCTTCTTGATAAGCATATTCTGCAAATGTGCTGTTCCATATTATTTCTACCTTGTTGGAAAGATGGTTATGAGGGATTCACTAATGGTTGTAGTAGCTTATATTATCATGTAAGGTTCTGATGGCTGACAGAATATAGTAATCAAGGACCTGTCCCATCAGTGAAGTTTTATTTGTGCAATTTTGGTTATTCGTGCCATTGTTTTGCCCTGCTATGCAAATTCTTATTGGTTCATTTCTGTTTGAAGTTGTTGATGTGGCTGTACTGGAAGCACATCTCCACGAGCATAATCTAGGCATTTCTTCAAATTTTGACAAAGAGGCCTGAATATGGCTGCATCAGAAGAGAACAGTGCTCTCTTCCCAATATTTATATTGACACTAATGGCTTTGCCTCTAGTACCGTATACATTAATCAAGTTATTCCATGCTGTTTCAAAGAAGACTACAAACATTAACTGCCAGTGTTCAGTTTGTTTTCGGTCTGGGAAATATCGCAAATCAATCTTCAAGCGGGTTAGTAGATAATCTTTAGTTTTTTAGTATGTTTTTCTATGTTGGATTTGTAAGCTTGAAACCTTACTGTCAAACTGACATTAATTCTTCCTGGGTTAATTTTCAGATTTCAAACTTCTCGACTTATAGTAATTTGACACTTGTACTCTTGTGGGTCATCATGGCAGTTTTGGTTTATTACATCAAACATATTAGCAGCGAGGTAATTCTGGCTTCCATGAAAATTTCATGCAGAAGTATGTCATGCGATACACACACACGCACATGTTATTCTTATAATGCTAGTGTGGAAGGTCAAACATTTATTTGACGTCGAATTTTTTATTATTATTTGACATTGAATTAATGACTTAATCGTATGTTCCCAAGGGTTTTTTCTCAAATACTTCTTATTCTAGTTAATGTGCTTCTAACTGCCAACTCATAGAGGCTATCTAAACATGCAATCTAGTGCACCTGGGATGATGTTTACACTTGATAGTGAATTATATTACTTGTATTCAAGAACATATGCTATCCCAAAATCGTTAGTATTGTACTGCATCAATAATATTGATACTGAGTAGTAGTAGTAGTTTTGTTCTTTTTAAAAATTTTTAAGTTCCCAATGAAAAGATTATAAAATCGTCACCTGCTTATCTATTGTTTCATGTTTTGTTGCATTTGGACATTTTTTGGTACTTTCTTTAACATTTGTCTAAGATGCTTCTGGCAAATGGATCTTTTTTTTTTTTTTGAAATGGGTTCATTGTTTTTTTAACACTCAGATCCAAGTTTTTGAGCCATTCAGTATTCTGGGACTGGAAGCTGGAGCTTCTGATTCTGAAATAAAGAAGGCATATAGGAGACTTTCCATTCAGTACCATCCTGATAAAAATCCAGATCCAGGTTGAAGGTGTTTTGATATTTTGCATCCAATTTTCTTTAAGCTTAAGCCAGTGAGAGTGCTGATGTCTATCCTGGGTTGCACTAATCTTATTGATTTCTCATTGAATTTTATTAGAGGCAAATAAATATTTCGTGGATTACATTTCAAAGGCATATCAAGCTTTAACAGACCCAGTGTCACGTGAGAACTTTGAAAAGTATGGTCATCCTGATGGAAGGCAGGTAGTATACTGTTATTACTGTGAGGAGAAAATGTTAATTGGTTTCAATTTTACCTGAAAATTTGAATTTCTAGAATAGTGATCTGAAGTCAATTAAATCTGATTTTCAGGGGCTTCAAATGGGCATAGCCCTTCCTAAGTTCCTGCTAGACATTGATGGATCATCTGGTGGAATACTTTTGCTTGGCATAGTTGGAGTTTGCATCATTTTGCCTTTGATGATTGCTGTCATATATTTATCAAGATCTGCAAAATATACTGGAAATTATGTGATGCACTCAACGATCTATACATATTACATCAACATGAAGCCATCTTTAGCTCCAAGGTAAGCCATTCTCTGATGTTATGCTAGTGTGCTCCATATTAAGTTCAAAACTTTGACATCAACTATGTATCTGCTTGGTTGCAATTGATTTTTTATATAGTTTACATTTGTTTGGAGTTAAGAATGTGGGCTAAGTTTTGAGGAATTGGAGTCCGCTTTTTGCCTTTCGTCTGTTAAAAGGAGCAAGAAAAAAATGCTGAAGCTTTGCTTTTCAATTTCCCCAACGAATGTTTCATATATACCTATATAAAATTATCTATCACTGAAACGTGGTTTCGGATGCTATGCATTATTATGTCACCAGGTAAATTGACAAAAATTATAGATTTACAATTTTGTCCATAATCTGTCTCCAGAGTAGATGTTTTGGTGTTCCTTATGCTTGAGTAACTGCTGTAAGTATTTTTTTTCATAGGACTCTTGGGCTACTAATATCTGTCTGGTAAACATGTAGTTTGTCTCTCAATACTGTTTGTGATTTTATTATGTGATACAGTAAAGTCTTGGATCTCTTCGTCAAGGCTACTGAGTACAGGGACACTCCTGTCCATCGGATTGATGAAGAGCCTCTTCAGAAACTTTTTGTATTAGTCAGGAGTGAGTTGAATTTGGACCTGAAGAACATCCGCCAAGAACAAGTGAAGTTTTTCAAGCAACATCCTGGCTATGTGAAGGTCACATGTCTAATATCTACATTTTGAGTTTTCCATGAAGTTCTTCTTTCCTCACAGTCTGTCCTGTGTTTTCTACTTGCAGACTGAATTATTGATTCAAGCTCATTTAACTCGTGAAACGTCAGATTTATCTCTAAACTTGCAACGTGATTTGAAACGGGTGCTTGAACTTGCTCCTCGTCTTCTTGAAGAATTGATGAAGGTACCATACTTTAGTATCATATCTGTGCTTATTTATTTGTTTTCTTTTTGTTGTTAAACTTGGTAATAGTTGTGTTACTGCTTGCTGCAATTTCATTCAAAATTGTATTTAGACAACTTATTTAAACATGTTCTTAAAAATCATTGATAATTATTTAAGTGGGTATGTTCTTGAAGTCATTCCTGAATGATTTGAATGTCCTAATGATTTGCTATTGCGATACTTATTTTTGTGGTTTCTTACCTTGAATAATGTTCTCCAGAAATATGCTTGTTCTTTTTCACTGTCCAGAATTTAATACATGCTGTGATCTTTTGCCCTACTTACATCAAATTCTTCTTGGTGCAGATGACACTCATACCTCGCACTCCACAGGGGCATGGATGGCTGAGACCTGCAACTGGTGTAGTTGAACTGTCACAGTGTATCGTTCAGGTTTCTATGATTTATAATAACAACCACTTTATCTGTATATTGGTGCTGAATGTTGCCAATCTTTGTTTTCTAACCATAAATTTGGCATTCAGCCTTCATATTTATTTTATAGTTGCACAAAGAATGCTAACTCAAGGTTCTGTATGTAACTTCAAATTGCATTTTGCTTACATCTTTTTCATCCTGTTCACCTGTTGTCATTTGGTGTCTTTTGTTTAGACTCTTCACTCTTAAGTATTCTGTTACAAATGAAAGAAAAAGAGAGAAACAGGGACTGAGGGTCTCATGTTATTGACTTTTAACCTCAATCTTAATGCTTTGGTGTGCATTTTTGGGTGCAAGAAACAGAAACCGGGGTCTCATTTTATTGACTTATGATCTTAATCTTAATTCTTTAGGATGCATTTCTGGGGCTCATGTTATTGACTTCTCACCTTAATCTTAATTCTTGAGCTTGCGCTTTTGGGTGCATCAGCTCTATTGAACGGTTTATCTCTGTCTGATAGAGAAACCAGAGGACCTGAATTACTTTTGAAAAAACCAGGTCTTTAAGTAGTTTCTTTATTTGAATTTATGTCTTTTTAACTCTGGCATCTTTATTCTCGGCTGATGCTGATAACATTTAGAATGGAGTTATATACAAAATGCTTTCAGTTGTATATGGCAGGCAAGAAAAGATACAAAAAGAATTGTTTTGACTTGTATTTAAATGATAGAGAAGATAGAAAGAGCCTTTTATCTTCCGTGGACAGGTTGCTGCAAGTTCATTTTTCTAGATGTTTCCTCCCAGTATATTGATTAATAATAAGCTTGAGTGTTATTTGGGATTCGCATTATTTCCCAGCCAAGTTTGTAGAGACTGGCTTGTGAAGTTGATCGCAAATCTTCGTTTTGCATAAATGTTTTCTCAAATTATTGAGGAGATTGATTATGTCAGGTTGCTAAGAGAATCAATTCTTTATGTCTTTTGGCATTTTAAGTGTGCAGTTATTTGAGGCAAACTTTCTTAGGCCATTTTTTGAAAGCAGCTTTTGTAACAATGAGCTCCCATTCATGTTATAAGAACAATTAATGGTTTAATTGTCTAGAAAGTTCTAACATGTTTGCTTTGCCAATCAAATTATTGCTATGTTGCCTTTGGTTTCATCAGGTTTATAGTTCTTCTGGTGCCTGAAAAGTTGTCTGATATTTTATCTAGGTTCTCTTTTTATTTTCCCTGATTTTAAGAAATAACTATGATAGTTATTTTGTCTGCATGTGGTTTGCTGAATCCAGGCAGTTCCATTAAGCGCAAGAAAAGCAGCTGGATCTAATGAGGGCTATGCACCTTTTCTGCAGCTGCCACATTTCAGTGAGACAGTTGTGAAAAAGATGGCAAGAAAGGTTCTCTCTCTCACCCAGAACACCACCCCAAAAAAAAAAAAAAAAAAAGGCTCCTCAGTGGTCTTTGGTTAAGAATTTGTAGTAGTCTGATGACAGTCACCAAGCAGATTAGTGGTTGCCTTTTTATAATCTCTAATCTCACTGCAGTCACTAAGCAGATTAGTGATTGCCCTCCTATAACCTTTAAGTTGACACTTTGCAAATCAGGGCATAGTTAGCAAGCTTGTCCCAACCAGGCTTAGCAGCATTGGTTTGATTATTGCCTTGCTAAACCCTTTTTGTGCTGAATTTTTCTCCTCTTTCGCCCTTCTTTTGCTATATTTCTGATGTTGGCAGTAGATCTTTATGCATTTCTGTTTAATATTTTTAGAAAATTCGCACATTTCAAGACTTCCGAGATATGAAACTGGAAGAGCGTGCGGAGCTTCTCAGTCAGGTTGCCGGGTTCTCTGCTGCTGAATCACAAGATGTGGAGAAGGTTCTTCAAATGATGCCTTCAATTTCACTTGATATCTCGTGTGAGACTGAAGGTGAAGAGGGGATACAAGAGGGTGACATAGTCACACTGCATGCTTGGATTACTCTCGAGCGTGGCAATGGTTTGATTCGTGCCCTTCCACATGCCCCATATTTTCCGTGCGACAAAGAGGAGAATTTCTGGTTGCTGCTTGCGGACTCCTCGTCAAATGATGTCTGGATATCCCAGAGGGTCAACTTCATGGATGAAACTACAGCCATCATTGCTGCATCAAAAGCAATTCAAGAGTTGAAAGAAGGCTCTGGGGCTAGTGCAAGGGATGTAAATGCAGCTGTTAAAGAAGCAATTGCTAAGGTTAAAAAGGGATCTAGGCTAGTAATGGGCAAGTTCCAAGCTCCAGCTGAGGGAAACTATAACTTGACTTCTCTCTGCTTGTGCGACTCGTGGATTGGCTGTGATGTGAAGTCAAATATGAAGTTGAAGGTTGTGAAACGCAGCAGGGCAGGTACAAGGGGCGGTGTCTCAGCAGATGAGGTACCCACAGTGGAGGATGGAATTGAGGAGGAAGATGAGGAAGAAGGAGAAGAATATGATGATTATGAGAGTGAGTATAGTGAAGACGACGAAGACTTGAAAGACGCAAAGAGCAAAGGGGCTGTAGCCAATGGCTCTGCTTACATTAAAAGCAATGGTTCAAGCTCTGAAGGTTCAGGAACTGAGGAAGATTAGAAGCTTTACATTTTTTTTTTTCCTCATCATCTCTGTTCTCTCTAGTATTTTGTTTTTCCTCTTCATTTACAGTTTTGTCTTATTAATTTTTTGAGAGAAAGGGGGAAAGTTCGTGTTACAATCTTAATTTTTCTAGTTATGTTTCACTAGTACTTGGACCTTGAATCATACGTAGTTACAGCTTTTACTGTAGTTCTAAACAGAAAGGAAACAAATATGCATAATTTGAACCTCAAAAATTGCTAATTGCCCATTTTATGAGCTCAAATTCTCAAGTGAACTTGTTAATCGCGGAGAGTTAGGACCTTTGTAGAGTTGTTCGTAGTATGTAAAAGGCTGACAAGTGAAAACGCGAGAAATGACTGAGCGGACATGCTGCAAATATTTGCAGAACAGGTTCGTTTACGAAGCTGAAGCTTATAGTACCTACGGAATTTTGTACTTGGAATCACAGAGTTTCTCTACATGAGAAATTTAGCATCAAGTGTCAACACACAATGACGTTCATATAAACTCTTCCTCCACGTCTAACTTGATAATTCTGTTGCCGTGGCTTGTAACCTTGATAGTAGGGTTGGTATTTTTCTCGAGACATGATTTGTGCTTCTGCACCTGAAAGCCATAACCAGAGTTTCCAAAATTTAAAGGAATTCCACAGATTAGGTTTATTGCCCAGATTTACCCCATGGCTCTATCTTATGGATACAAGATTACATTAGATACCAGTCTTTCATAAGCAACACCAGGCTTCTATAATTGGACTATTTCTATTAATTAGCTGGACAAGTACACGATTTATTCAAGGTACCAGCCCGTTGGAAGTGATGGCTTTCTACCATTGGGCAGTTACTAACAACTTGTAATTACATGAAGTCGTAAAGACACGGCACACTTCCAGGCTTTTCCAGCCTCAGTATCTCCATCAGTTGAGAAGGAATGTGCTCAACATACAAGCGCCAAGGTGATGCCCATGCACCCATGAGTTATAACTACTACATCAAATCATCAGTATCACGCACAACCATCCTAGACGGAAGCACCATTGCAGCCACAGGATTATTCTCCAGTCCACCACCTTGATCTATTATCAACCGAAGCCCTTCCACATGTAGCTTTCCATGGTGACCACTCAACACAATTGTTGGAGTTTTAGTAAGTTCCTAAGGAAGTGGTAGAGCAAACAAAAGTGTTTGTTACATTCTCATGCTACTGGCTGCAGGTAAATTGTCTTAGAAACGCAATCATTTCATAAAACATTTTATCATGATAATTTTGAGATCTGAAAGCTGAAGATTGGTGAATCTATCTAATGTGAATCGATGCACTAATAAGCAATTACCTGGGGAATTTCCCAGACATTTTTCCTCCCACTGAGAGCTTCCACTTTAGAAATCCTCGTGTCCTTGGCTTTCAGAGATTCCATCTGTTTTTGAATCTCTTTATCTTTCTCCAAACCAGCATGTACAGCAATCAATTTACAGTTTTTAATCCCTTCTTCAGTCTCTATGCTGATGTTATCCTGTAATGCTCAATCCATAGAACAGCAATTTAATATCTCGTATGGAGTTACAACCTAAAAACAGCAATGGGAGCTCAAGTGCTTTAGCAGTCTAGCGCAAACTCACTAAAAGAGATATACTGGCAGGACAACAGTACCTCCTCATGGACCCAAACCAAATCAGCAAGGAACTTTTTATGTTCATCAGGAACAGCCTTCATCAAATCTGAATAACATACAAATTTTGTGATAAGAAACTACAGCAATTAAAGTCCACAAATTCAAAGCTACAAAATTAACGACCTATAGAAAGGAAGCAACTTTTATCATTGAAAGTTCAAAACCTACACGAATGAGGACTCTTAATATTAGAGGAACAGATTTAATGGCCATACTGATAGTCAACAAGCAAGCAGTCAAGCCAGTTTCATATCCTTGTTAAGATGGATAGATGAAGAACCATTTACACATCATACGAACAAAAGAATGCCAACAGAAGGATCCCAGATTAATACAGTATAGATGACAGTGCAAATAGAAATTTGCAAAACGCTTACCGTAAAGGTTCAACACTCGCATTGACCCAAGATATACAATCTCACATTGAGAAGACACACACTCATCAATGTAAACACGCAAAACCAAGGAGATGCAGCGTGCCCAAATAAAGATATATTCAAGCAGTATTAAAGTATCAAATTCATAATGGCATTGGCTAATTAAACACAAAAGTCCATCTATAAAAAAGAAAATCATACAGAAGCAATCAACAAGTGCAAGGACAATCAAAAGGGGTCCAAGAACTACAAGAAGGAGGAAGTTATACCAGCGGACCCATGTGGAGCTCCATAAGATTCAAATGTGGGGCCAGCATCATAAATCGATCCCTTGTACTCAGTGCCCTTCACCGCATTAAATCTGACAGTAATTTTGCCAGCCCATCTCCTTCCTTGCAAATGCATATTCTCAAAGCCCTCACCTTTATACCACCCCTCTCTCTCCTCGTTCATCTCATACTCCTTCCAAGTCTCGAGAAGGGTGAGCCATCCGGAGGCCTGGGAAGGACCCCCAAGAACGCCCCAAAGGCAAGATCATGGTTCCCACACAGAAAAACATGGGACTGTTTCGGGTATTTCGAGGGCAAAGATATCAAGAAATCTATGACTTTGCGGGTGTCAGGACCTCTATCGCAATAATCACCCAAGAAAATGACGAGGGCAGTCTCAAAATCAGACGGGTCTATGAGGGTTTCAAGATTTGTCCAGAGTCTCTGGAGCTTGGTCATGTACCCATGAATATCACCTATGCAACAGACCACTCGGTGTTTCTTGGTGGAGTAGGGGTCTCGAGCTTCAACATTTCGGCCTTCCATGTGCTTTTGCTTGTAGCAGTGATAGGGGCTCCACCTCTACCGGTCTTTACAGCCAATGAGGGATTGATGGGAGGATAAAAATGTGAACAGGAAACTTGAACGTGAGGTCAATCGATTATTTCTCCTTTTCCCCTGGAAACGTCACAAGCTATTTTCCCCTTTTTCTGTAATCACAACTGTAACTGTAATCACAACTGCTAGAATTTTACTAGAACATTCAGAAGCTTCCTCTGAATGTGAAGATTGATAAGAGTAAGGAGGAAGGATTATTTGCCTCAAAAACAAAAAAAGAAAGGAGGAGGGATTTATATTTTGATTGCGAGTGAAGTGTGGGACACTGTGTGTTACTAGGGGAGGGTACAATTTGGTCGGGACTTAAAAACTTAACGACTAAAAATACATTCTTGGATAAGAGAAAAAAGGTCTCGACTTGAACGTACTAAAGAAAATATTACATCAAAACCTGAATTATAATTGATTATATATAAATAGTGCGAGATAAATTTAGAGAAATTTGCTATCATCAGCCTTTCCTGGTACTTTGCAGTGAATGGGTCCATTCAGCCCTCTTGTGAAGGAGAAGATCAATGAACATTGAAACACGCAGCTCGCGTCGTGGAAGGGAAGCACCCTCTTGAGATTTTTAGATCATTCATGGTACATTTGGTGCAATCACATGTACTCAATACAACTAAAAAAAAAAAAAAAGAATAATCCCTATAGTTCGTACAGAAGCTACGTTGCCAAAAATATGGGTGTATTGCAAGGACGTCACTACTTGACTTGTTTACTTTTACACGCCTCCTTGTTCAATCACAAAACTTAGAAGTCCTATTTTATGTAGAGAGGAGAGTTATTTAGACCAGCCAAACTCCCAGGCGAAGAGCAGTTTTATCTCGTTTGGAAGTTGAGGCACTTGATGCCGAGAGCAAATCCAAAGGCGAAGATAAGTACCCAGCAAATATGAACTACACTAACCACTGGAAGAAAGTCATAATCATAACCCAAGCTCTGTTTTAGATACTCTTGCACTGTAGTATTAGGAGACCCAGGTATCACAACTTGATTGGTTTCATCGCCAATTTGACAGGTTATGGCACCATAGATCGACCAAGCCACGGGTGAACCCCAGTAATACCACCTCCACCATATTGGGATTTGCTAAAACAATATGATAAACCAATTATCAGTCTTATGACCAAGACAAATGTCCAAACATGGACAATAATGTCTCTAGTATTCTATGCACAATAAGTTAGAATGACTTACTGTCCTAGGAAGGAGGAAACCAGAGAACAGATTCCAGAAGCTCATGAAGAAAGACATTGAAATTGCAGCAACTTGAATATTTGGAGTCAGTGCCACTAGCATCATCCCGAACATTGTGTAGTAAGTGTAGCACGTCACCAAGAAGTAGTAGAGCAAAAAGAACTTGGCTGCTGTCCACTCGAATCCGATCATTGAGTAAATAACAAGAGTGTACACAAAGGTTTGGATTGAAACGTAAAGCACCTCAATCACTATCTGCAAAATACCATACATCACCGTTAGTTTCATTGTCCTGCTTTCTAAGTTCGCTCTACTAAATTATCCGCTGTATCTCCCCTTGAATTTCACGAAATACTACTAGTTCTCCCTTGGCTAAGTTATAATGACGAATCAACAGGTACGAAGGGTTGCTGAAAATGAATTATATTCTCTATATGTACGTAATAGAAATTCAAAGTGTGATCAGAGTTTCCCGTCCTTGACGAGTTTTACCTGACCGATGGCGTAAGGAATTGCCGAATACATCCCAGCTCCTCGTTCACGGTAGAAAACTGTTCTCTCTATGGAAACCACTCCCTGCACCGAGGAGGCATTGGTGGCTCCCAAGAAGAGGACACAAGAATAGATGGCTCCCATAAGATTCATCAGATCTTGCTGTACTTGCCTGCCCAGTGAAAAGCTTCATCAATAAAAACCTACTTTCTCTAAGCAACACATGCACAAAGGCTCAGGTCTATCCTGTGACAAGAATCAGAGTTTTCTACGACATCCTTAACAAGTATTCAAGTTTAATCATTCTGAGCAAGTCATCAGGTGAAACTATGGACTCACATTTTTCTTCCCTTGTCCCAGAATATGACACCGAAGATAACACCACAGGCGATTGTCATCAGGAAACGAATAGCATTATATTGAGGATTCCGCCAATATGACAATCTTTGTTTCCAGAAACAAGCTGTGATCTGAGTGAATATGGGTTGGGAGTACTTTGTTGGAAAATAGAGATCCTTTGAACCAGGTGGAGGAGTACTAAGTTCTGCTAGAAGTTCTTCATTTTTCCTGCAAGTTATCCAAACGAAAACATAGAAAGAGAACAAAAGGCAAGAAAGGAGATGCTTTGAGCACTCGACATTAGCAAACGAAGCTATTTGAAGTCGGTCATTTTGATTTTACCTATAAAGGGATGATTTGGCGAAAATGTCAGCAAAATCAACTTGTAGCTGAGCCTCAACTGATGGAGTACTGATTTCCAACATCCACGTGGCAGGATTATATCCAGCAGTAATCTTGGGAACTCCTGGGACAGCCTGCAGGTGGAGAATAAATCAAAGCCCATTGAGAATTGGAGTGTTTGCACTGAATTTCCTGGCTGGCCTTAGTTTCAAAGACAACTAGAATAGATGGAAAGAAGGTACAAACACTATG